>JBBCBC010000019.1:19561339-20161339 GCA_037126765.1 Stenogyne calaminthoides
TTTTGAGGTGAGCCTCTTTGTCTGAGACTTTTTTTTTGTGCTCGTGCTTGGAGGTGAGCCTCTTTGTAAAGAGTCTTTTTTTGTGCTTTCGTGCTTGAGGTGAGCCTCTTTGTCTGAGTCTTTTTTGTGCTCGTGTTTTGGAGGTGAGCCTCTTTTAAGTCTTTTTTGTGCTTTATTTAGGTGGTGAGCCTCTTTGTCTGAGAGACTTTTTGTGCTCGTGCTTGGGTGAGCCTCTTTTGTATGAGAGTTTTTTTGTGCTTTCGTATTTTGGAGGTGAGCCTCTTTGTCTGAGTCTTTTTGTGCTTTCGTATTTCGAGGTGAGCCTCTTTGTCTGAGAGTCTTTTTTTTGCTTTCGTGTTTGAGGTGAGCCTCTTTGTATGAAGAGTTTTTTGTGCTTTCGTATTTTGAGGTGAGCCTCTTTGTCTGAGTCTTTTTGTGCTTTCGTATTTCGAGGTGAGCCTCTTTGTCTGAGTCTTTTTTGTTTCTCGTATTTGGAGGTGAGCCTCTTTTTGTCTGAGACTTTTTTGTGCTTTCGTTTTTTGAGGTGAGCCTCTTTTGTCTGAGTCTCTTTTTGTGCTTTCGTATTTTTGAGGTGAGCCTCTTTGTATGAGAGACTTTTTGTCTTTCGTATTTGGAGGTGAGCCTCTTTGTATCTGAGTTTTTTGTGCTTTCGTATTTGGGTGAGCCTCTTTGTCTGAGAGACTTTTTTGTGCTTTCGTATTTGAGGTGAGCCTCTTTGTCTGAGTCTTTTTTGTTTCGTATTTGAGGTGAGCCTCTTTGTGCGAGTCTTTTTATGTGCTTTCGTGCTTCGAGGTGAGCCTCTTTGTATGAGTCTTTTTGCTTTGCTTTCGTATTTTTGAGGTGAGCCTCTTTTTATCTGAGTTTTTTGTGCTTTCGTGTTGGAGGTGAGCCTCTTTGTCTGAGTCTTTTTTGCTTTCGTATTTGGGGTGAGCCTCTTTGTCTGAGACTTTTTTGTGCTCGTGTTTTGAGGTGAGCCTCTTTGTGCTGAGTCTTTTTTGTGCTCGTATTTTGGAGGTGAGCCTCTTTGTCTGAGACTTTTTTTTGTGCTTTCGTATTTGGAGGTGAGCCTCTTTTGTCTGAGTCTTTTTTGTGCTTTCGTGTTTGAGGTGAGCCTCTTTTTCTGAGTCTTTTTTTTGCTTTCGTATTTTGGAGGTGAGCCTCTTTTTGTCTGAGTCTTTTTTGTGCTTTCGTATTTGGAGGTGAGCCTCTTTGTCTGAGTCTTTTTTGTGCTTTCGTATTTTGAGGTGAGCCTCTTTGTCTGAGTCTTTTTGTGCTTTCGTGCTTGAGGTGAGCCTCTTTTTTTATGAGAGTTTTTTTTGCTCGTATTTTTTGAGGTGAGCCTCTTTGTCTGAGAGTCTTTTTGTGTGCTCGTATTTTGAGGTGAGCCTCTTTGTATGAAGTCTTTTTTGTGCTTTCGTATTTTGAGGTGAGCCTCTTTTGTCAAGTCTTTTTTGTGCTTTCGTGCCGGAGGTGAGCCTCTTTGTCTGAGTCTTTTTTTTTTAGTGCTTTTCGTATTTTTGTGCTTTCGTGTGAGCCTCTTTTGTCTGAGTCTTTTTTGTGCTTTCGTGTTTGAGGTGAGCCTCTTTTGTCTGAGTCTTTTTTGTGCTTTCGTATTTGGAGGTGAGCCTCTTTGTCTGAGTCTTTTTGTGCTTTCGTGCTTGGAGGTGAGCCTCTTTGTCTGAGTCTTTTTGTGCTTTCGTATTTTAGAGGTGAGCCTCTTTGTCTGAGACTTTTTTTGTGCTTTCGTATTTGGAGTGAGCCTCTTTGTCTGAGAGTCTTTTTTGTGCTTTCGTATTTGGAGGTGAGCCTCTTTGTCTGAGTCTTTTTGTGTGCTCGTGTTTGAGGTGAGCCTCTTTGTCTGAGTCTTTTTTATGCTTTCGTATTTTGAGGTGAGCCTCTTTGTCTGAGTCTTTTTGTGTGCTTTCGTATTTGAGGTGAGCCTCTTTGTTGCAGAGTCTTTTTTGTGCTTTCGTATTTGGAGGTGAGCCTCTTTGTCTGAGTCTTTTTTGTGCTTTCGTATTTTGAGGTGAGCCTCTTTTGTCTGAGTCTTTTTTGTGCTCGTGTTTTTAGGTGAGCCTCTTTGTCTGAGACTTTTTTGTGCTTTCGTATTTGAGGTGAGCCTCTTTTTGTCTGAGTCTTTTTTATGCTTTCGTATTTGAGGTGAGCCTCTTTGTCTGAGTCTTTTTGTGCTCGTCGTATTTGAGGTGAGCCTCTTTTGTCTGAGACTTTTTTTGTGCTTTCGTATTTTGAGGTGAGCCTCTTTGTCTGAGTCTTTTTTGTGCTTTCGTATTTGGAGGTGAGCCTCTTTGTCTGAGACTTTTTTGTGCTTTCGTATTTTGAGGGGTGAGCCTCTTTGTCGAGTCTTTTTTGTGCTTTCGTGTTTTTGAGGTGAGCCTCTTTGTCTGAGAGTCTTTTTTGTGCTTTCGTATTTTGAGGTGAGCCTCTTTGTCTGAGTCTTTTTTGTGCTTTCGTATTTTGAGGTGAGCCTCTTTGTGCTGAGTCTTTTTGTGCTTTCGTATTTGAGGTGAGCCTCTTTGTCTGAGTCTTTTTTGTGCTTTCGTATTTGGAGGTGAGCCTCTTTGTCTGAGTCTTTTTTTGTGCTTTCGTGTTGGAGGTGAGCCTCTTTTATGCGAGACTTTTTTGTGCTTTCGTGTTTTGGGTGAGCCTCTTTGTCTGAGACTTTTTTGTGCTTTCGTATTTGGAGGTGAGCCTCTTTGTCTGAAGACTTTTTTTTGTGCTCGTATTTGGGGTGAGCCTCTTTGTCTGAGTCTTTTTTGTGCTTTCGTGCTTCAAGGTGAGCCTCTTTGTCTGAGTCTTTTTTGCTTTCGTATTTTGAGGTGAGCCTCTTTGTATGAAGTCTTTTTTTGTGCTTTCGTATTTGGAGGTGAGCCTCTTTGTCTGAGTCTTTTTTTGCTTTCGTATTTTGAGGTGAGCCTCTTTGTCTGAGTCTTTTTTGTGCTCGTGTTTGGAGGTGAAGCCTCTTTTTATCTGAGTCTTTTTTATGCTTTCGTGTTTTGAGGTGAGCCTCTTTGTCTGAGTCTTTTTGTGCTTTCGTGTTGGAGGTGAGCCTCTTTGTCTGAGAGTCTTTTTTTTGCTTTCGTGTTTGAGGTGAGCCTCTTTGTCTGAGAGTTTTTTTGTGCTTTCGTATTTGGAGGTGAGCCTCTTTGTAAAGTCTTTTTTGTGCTTTCGTGTTTTGAGGTGAGCCTCTTTGTCTGAGTCTTTTTTGTGCTTTCGTATTTGAGGTGAGCCTCTTTGTATGCGAGTCTTTTTTGTGCTTTCGTATTTGGAGGTGAGCCTCTTTGTCTGAGTCTTTTTGTGCTTTCGTATTTGAGGGTGAGCCTCTTTGTCTGAGACTTTTATGTGCTTTCGTGTTTGGAGGTGAGCCTCTTTGTACAGTCTTTTTTGTGCTCGTATTTTGAGGTGAGCCTCTTTGTCTGAGTCTTTTTTTGTGCTCGTACTTTGAGGTGAGCCTCTTTGTACAAGTCTTTTTTGTGCTTTCGTATTTGGAGTGAGCCTCTTTGTCTGAGTCTTTTTTTGTGCTTTCGTGTTTGAGGTGAGCCTCTTTGTCTGAGTCTTTTTTGTGCTTTCGTGCCGGAGGTGAGCCTCTTTGTCTGAGTCTTTTTTTATGCTTTCGTGTTTTTGAGGTGAGCCTCTTTGTCTGAGTCTTTTTTTGTGCTTTCGTATTTGGAGGTGAGCCTCTTTTTGTCTGAGTTTTTTTTGTGCTTTCGTATTTTGAGGTGAGCCTCTTTTGTCTGAGAGTCTTTTTGTGCTTTCGTGCCTTTGTCTGGTGAGCCTCTTTTTGTCTGAGTCTTTTTCTGTGCTTTCGTGTTTTTTGAGGTGAGCCTCTTTGTCTGAAGTCTTTTTTGCTCGTATTTGAGGTGAGCCTCTTTGTCTGAGTCTTTTTTTGTTCTCGTATTTGAGGTGAGCCTCTTTGTCTGAGTCTTTTTTGTGCTTTCGTGTTTTGAGGTGAGCCTCTTTTGTATGAGAGTCTTTTTGTGCTTTCGTATTTGGAGGTGAGCCTCTTTTTGTCTGAGAGTCTTTTTTGTGCTCGTATTTGGAGGTGAGCCTCTTTGTACAAAGTCTTTTTTCGTGCTTCGTATTTTGAGGTGAGCCTCTTTTGTCTGAGTCTTTTTTCTATGCTTTCGTGTTTTGAGGTGAGCCTCTTTGTCTGAGTCTTTTTTGTGCTTTCGTATTTGAGGGGTGAGCCTCTTTGTCTGAGTCTTTTTTGTGCTTTCGTATTTGGAGGTGAGCCTCTTTGTATCTGAGTTTTTTATGCTCATATTTTTAGAGGTGAGCCTCTTTGTCTGAGTCTTTTTTGTGCTTTCGTGCTTGGTGGTGAGCCTCTTTGTCTGAGTCTTTTTTTGTGCTTTCGTATTTGGGATGAGCCTCTTTGTAAAGTCTTTTTGTGCTTTCGTGTTGGAGGTGAGCCTCTTTTTCTGAGTCTTTTTATTGCTTTCGTATTTGGAGGTGAGCCTCTTTGTCTGAGTCTTTTTTGTGCTCTCGTTTTGAGGTGAGCCTCTTTGTCTGAGACTTTTTTGTGCTTTCGTATTTGAGGGTGAGAGCCTCTTTGTCTGAGTCTTTTTTGTGCTCGTATTTGGAGGTGAGCCTCTTTTGTATGAGACTTTTTTTTTGCTTTCGTATTTAGAGGTGAGCCTCTCTTTATATGAGTCTTTTTTATGCTTTCGTATTTGGGTGAGCCTCTTTGTCTGAGTCTTTTTTTGTGCTTTCGTATTTTGGAGGTGAGCCTCTTTGTCTGAGTCTTTTTTGTGCTTTCGTATTTTGAGGTGAGCCTCTTTGTATGAGAGTTTTTTGTGCTTTCGTATTTTGAGGTGAGCCTCTTTGTATGAGTCTTTTTTTGTGCTTTCGTATTTGGAGGTGAGCCTCTTTTGTCTGAGTCTTTTTGTGCTTTCGTATTTTGGAGGTGAGCCTCTTTTTATCTGAGTTTTTTTGTGCTTTCGTATTTGAGGTGAGCCTCTTTGTCTGAGTCTTTTTGTGCTCGTATTTGAGGTGAGCCTCTTTGTCTGAGTCTTTTTTGTGCTTTCGTATTTGGAGGTGAGCCTCTTTGTCTGAGTCTTTTTTGTGCTTTCGTATTTGGGTGAGCCCTCTTTTGTATGAAGTCTTTTTTTGTGCTCGTGCCGAGGTGAGCCTCTTTGTACGAGTCTTTTTTTTGTGCTTTCGTATTTTGAGGTGAGCCTCTTTTGTCTGAGTCTTTTTCGTGCTTTCGTATTTGGAGGTGAGCCTCTTTGTCTGAGAGTTTTTTTGTGCTTTCGTGTTTTTGAGGTGAGCCTCTTTGTCTGAGAGTTTTTTTATGCTTTCGTATTTGGAGGTGAGCCTCTTTGTGTCTGAGTCTTTTTTGTGCTTCGTATTTTGAGGTGAGCCTCTTTTGTCTGAGACTTTTTTTGTGCTTTCGTATTTCAAGGTGGTGCCTCTTTGTATGAGTCTTTTTTTGTCTTTCGTATTTGGAGTGAGCCTCTTTGTCTGAGTCTTTTTTGTGCTTTCGTGTTTGGAGGTGAGCCTCTTTGTAAAAGTCTTTTTTGTGCTTTCGTATTTGAGGTGAGCCTCTTTGTATGAGTCTTTTCTTGTGCTTCGTATTTTTGAGGTGAGCCTCTTTTGTCTGAGTCTTTTTTGTGCTTTCGTGTTTTGAGGTGAGCCTCTTTGTCTGAGTCTTTTTGTGCTTTCGTATTTTGAGGTGAGCCTCTTTGTCTGAGTCTTTTTTGTGCTTTCGTGTTGGAGGTGAGCCTCTTTTGTCTGAGTCTTTTTTGTGCTCGTATTTGGAGGTGAGCCTCTTTGTCTGAGACTCTTTTTTATGCTTTCGTATTTTGGAGGTGAGCCTCTTTGTCTGAGTCTTTTTTGTGCTTTCGTATTTTGAGGTGAGCCTCTTTTGTCTGAGTCTTTTTGTGCTTTCGTATTTGGAGGTGAGCCTCTTTTGTGTGAGTCTTTTTTGTGCTTTCGTATTTGGAGGGTGAGCCTCTTTGTCTGAGTCTTTTTTGTGCTTTCGTGCTTTGGAGGTGAGCCTCTTTTGTATGAGTCTTTTTTTGTGCTTTCGTATTTGGGTGAGCCTCTTTGTCTGAGACTTTTTTTTGTGCTTTCGTATTTGGAGGTGAGCCTCTTTGTGCAGTCTTTTTGTGCTCGTGCTTTGGAGGTGAGCCTCTTTGTCTGAAATCTTTTTTGTGCTTTCGTATTTGGAGGTGAGCCTCTTTGTCTGAGTCTTTTTTGTGCTTCGTATTTGGAGGTGAGCCTCTTTGTACAAGACTTTTTTTGCTTTCGTATTTTTGAGGTGAGCCTCTTTTTATCTGAGTCTTTTTTTTGCTTTCGTGCTTTGAGGTGAGCCTCTTTTGTCTGAGACTTTTTTGTGCTCGTATTTTGAGGTGAGCCTCTTTGTGAGAGTCTTTTTATGTGCTTCGTATTTGGAGGTGAGCCTCTTTGTCTGAGTCTTTTTTTTCTTTCGTATTTTGAGGTGAAGCCTCTTTGTCTGAGTCTTTTTTGTGCTTTCGTATTTTGAGGTGAGCCTCTTTGTCTGAGTCTTTTTTGTGCTTTCGTATTTTTGAGTGAGCCTCTTTTGTGCTGAGTCTTTTTTGTGCTTTCGTGTTTTGAGGTGAGCCTCTTTGTGTGAGTCTTTTTTGTGCTTTCGTGTTTTGGAGTGAGCCTCTTTGTCTGAGTCTTTTTTTGTGCTTTCGTATTTTTAGGTGAGCCTCTTTGTCTGAGTTTTTTTTTGCTTTCGTATTTTTGAGGTGAGCCTCTTTTTTCTGAGTCTTTTTTTGTGCTTTCGTATTTTGGGTGAGCCCTCTTTGTCTGAGTCTTTTTTGTTTCGTATTTGGAGGTGAGCCTCTTTTGTACGAGACTTTTTGTGCTCGTATTTTTGAGGTGAGCCTCTTTGTCTGAGTCTTTTTTGTGCTTTCGTATTTTTTGAGGTGAGCCTCTTTGTACAAGACTTTTTTGTGCTCGTATTTGGGTGAGCCTCTTTGTCTGCAGAGTTTTTTTGTGTCTTGCTTTCGTATTTTGAGGTGAGCCTCTTTATGCTGAGTCTTTTTTTGTGCTTTCGTATTTTGAGGTGAGCCTCTTTTTCTGAGTCTTTTTTTGTCTTTCGTGTTTTGAGGTGAGCCCTCTTTGTCTGAAGTCTTTTTTGTGCTTTCGTATTTGGAGGTGAGCCTCTTTGTCTGAGTCTTTTTTTGTGCTTTCGTATTTTGAGGTGAGCCTCTTTGTATGAGTCTTTTTTTTGCTTTCGTTTTGAGGTGAGCCTCTTTGTCTGAGTCTTTTTTTGCTTTCGTATTTGAGGTGAGCCTCTTTGTCAGACTTTTTTGTGCTTTCGTGCTTGGAGGTGAGCCTCTTTGTCTGAGTCTTTTTTGTGCTTTCGTATTTGGGTGAGCCTCTTTATGTCTGAGTCTTTTTTGTGCTTTCGTATTTTTGAGGTGAGCCTCTTTGTCTGAGACTTTTTTTGTGCTTTCGTATTTGAGGTGAGCCTCTTTGTCTGAGTCTTTTTTGTGCTTTCGTATTTGGAGGTGAGCCTCTTTGTCTGAGTCTTTTTTGTGCTTTCGTATTTTGAGGTGAGCCTCTTTTCTGAGAGTCTTTTTTGTGCTTTCGTATTTGGAGGTGAGCCTCTTTTTGTCTGAGTCTTTTTGTGCTTTCGTATTTGGAGGTGAGCCTCTTTGTACAAGTCTTTTTTGTGCTTTCGTATTTGAGGTGAGCCTCTTTGTCTGAGACTTTTTTGTGCTCGTATTTTGAGGTGAGCCTCTTTGTCTGAGTTTTTTTTTGTGCTTTCGTATTTGGAGGTGAGCCTCTTTTGTCTGAGTCTTTTTTTGTGCTTTCGTATTTGGAGGTGAGCCTCTTTGTCTGAGACTTTTTTTGTTTCGTATTTTTGAGGTGAGCCTCTTTGTCTGAGTCTTTTTAGTGCTTTCGTATTTGAGGTGAGCCTCTTTGTATGAGACTCTTTTTTTGCTTTTCGTATTTGGAGGTGAGCCTCTTTTTTATGAGAGTCTTTTTTGTGGATTCGTATTTTGAGGTGAGCCTCTTTTGTCTGAGTCTTTTTGTGCTTTCGTATTTGAGGTGAGCCTCTTTGTCTGAGTCTTTTTTATGCTTTCGTGTTTTGGAGGTGAGCCTCTTTGTCTGAGTCTTTTTTTATGCTCGTGTTTGGAGGTGAGCCTCTTTTGTCTGAAACTTTTTTGTGCTTTCGTATTTGAGGTGAGCCTCTTTGTCTGAGTCTTTTTGTGCTCATATTTTTGAGGTGAGCCTCTTTGTATGAGTCTTTTTTGTGCTTTCGTTTGGAGGTGAGCCTCTTTTATCTGAGTCTTTTTTGTGCTTTCGTATTTGAGGTGAGCCTCTTTGTCTGAGTCTTTTTTATGCTTTCGTTTTTTGGAGGTGAGCCTCTTTGTCTGAGTCTTTTTGTGCTTTCGTATTTTGAGGTGAGCCTCTTTGTCTGAGTCTTTTTTGCTTTCGTATTTGAGGTGAGCCCTCTTTGTCTGAGACTTTTTATGTGCTTTCGTGTTTGGAGGTGAGCCTCTTTGTAAAAGACTTTTTTGTGTGCTCGTGCTTTGGGTGAAGCCTCTTTGTCTGAGAGTTTTTTTTGTGCTTTCGTATTTGGAGGTGAGCCTCTTTGTCTGAGTCTTTTTGTGCTTTCGTATTTTGAGGTGAGCCTCTTTGTCTGAGTCTTTTTTGTGCTCGTGTATTTGGAGGTGAGCCTCTTTTGTCTGAGTCTTTTTTTTGCTTTCGTATTTTGAGGTGAGCCTCTTTGTCTGAGTCTTTTTTATTTTCGTATTTGGAGGTGAGCCTCTTTGTGCGAGTCTTTTTTTTGTGCTTTCGTATTTGGAGGTGAGCCTCTTTGTCTGAGACTTTTTTTTTTGCTTTCGTATTTTTGGGTGAGCCTCTTTGTACGAGTTTTTTTTTGCTTTCGTATTTGGAGGTGAGCCTCTTTGTCTGAGTCTTTTTTTTGCTTTCGTGTTTTGAGGTGAGCCTCTTTGTCTGAGAGTCTTTTTGTGCTTTCGTATTTGGAGGTGAGCCTCTTTGTCTGAGACTTTTTTGTGCTTTCGTATTTTGAGGTGAGCCTCTTTGTCTGAGTCTTTTTTGTCTTTCGTGCTTGGAGGTGAGCCTCTTTGTCTGAGTCTTTTTATGTGCTTTCGTGCTTGGAGGTGAGCCTCTTTGTATGAAGTCTTTTTTGTGCTCGTGCTTTTATTTAGGTGAGCCTCTTTTTATGAGTCTTTTTTTTGTGCTTTCGTATTTGGAGGTGAGCCTCTTTGTCTGAGTCTTTTTTTGTGCTTTCGTGTTTGAGGTGAGCCTCTTTGTATGAGTCTTTTTTGTGCTTTCGTATTTTGAGGGTGAGCCTCTTTTGTCTGAGACTTTTTTGTGCTTTCGTATTTTGAGGTGAGCCTCTTTGTCAGAGTCTTTTTTGTGCTCGTATTTGGAGGTGAGCCTCTTTGTTTGTCTGAGTCTTTTTTGTGCTTTCGTATTTTGAGGTGAGCCTCTTTGTCTGAGTCTTTTTTATGCTTTCGTGCTTGGAGGTGAGCCTCTTTTGTCTGAGACTTTTTTTGTGCTTTCGTGTTTGAGGTGAGCCTCTTTTTGCTGAGTCTTTTTTTGTGCTTTTTTCGTTTTTGGTGAGCCTCTTTGTATGAGACTTTTTTTGTGCTTTCGTATTTTGAGGTGAGCCTCTTTGTCTGAGTCTTTTTTGTGCTTTCGTATTTGGAGGTGAGCCTCTTTGTCTGAGTCTTTTTTGTGCTTTCGTATTTGAGGTGAGCCTCTTTGTCTGAGAGTCTTTTTTGTGCTTTCGTGTTTTGAGGTGAGCCTCTTTTTATGAGTCTTTTTTTGTGCTTTCGTATTTGGAGGTGAGCCTCTTTTGTCTGAGTCTTTTTTTTATGCTTTCGTATTTGGAGGTGAGCCTCTTTTGTCTGAGTCTTTTTTGTGCTTTCGTATTTGAGGTGAGCCTCTTTGTGCTGAGTCTTTTATGTGCTTTCGTACTTTGAGGTGAGCCTCTTTTGTCTGAGTCTTTTTTGTGCTCGTATTTGAGGTGAGCCTCTTTGTCTGAGTCTTTTTTGTGCTTTCGTGTTTTGAGGTGAGCCTCTTTGTCTGAGTCTTTTTTGTGCTCTTTCGTGTTTGGAGGTGAGCCTCTTTGTCTGAGACTTTTTTTGTGCTTTCGTGCTTTGAGGTGAGCCTCTTTGTACTGAGTCTTTTTTGTGCTTTCGTGCTTGGAGGTGAGCCTCTTTGTCTGAGTCTTTTTTGTGCTTTCGTATTTTTGAGGTGAGCCTCTTTGTCTGAGTCTTTTTTATGCTTTCGTATTTTTGGAGGTGAGCCTCTTTGTATGAGTCTTTTTTTTGTGCTCGTATTTTGAGGTGAAGCCTCTTTTATCTGAGTCTTTTTTTGTGCTTTCGTATTTTGAGGTGAGCCTCTTTGTCTGAGTCTTTTTTTGTGCTCGTATTTGGAGGTGAGCCTCTTTTTGCTGAGTCTTTTTGTGCTCGTGTTTTTGAGGTGAGCCTCTTTGTAAAGTCTTTTTTATGTCTTTCGTGCTTTGAGGTGAGCCTCTTTTGTCTGAGTCTTTTTTGTGCTTTCGTATTTGGAGGTGAGCCTCTTTGTCTGAGTCTTTTTTGTGCTTTCGTTTTGGAGGTGAGCCTCTTTGTATGAGAGACTTTTTTGTGCTTTTGTATTTGGAGGTGAGCCTCTTTGTCTGAGTCTTTTTTGCTTCGTATTTGGGTGAGCCTCTTTGTCTGAGAGTTTTTTTTTGTGCTTTCGTATTTGGAGGTGAGCCTCTTTTGTATGAGTCTTTTTGTGCTTTCGTATTTTGAGGTGAGCCTCTTTGTCTGAGTCTTTTTTTTGTGCTTTCGTATTTGGAGTGAGCCTCTTTTTCTGAGTCTTTTTTGTGCTCGTGTTTTTGGAGGTGAGCCTCTTTGTATGAGAGTTTTTTTTTGTGCTTTCGTGTTGGGGTGAGCCTCTTTGTCTGAGTCTTTTTTTGTGCTTTCGTATTTTGAGGTGAGCCTCTTTGTCTGAGTCTTTTTTTGTGCTCGTGTTTGAGGTGAGCCTCTTTGTCTGAGTCTTTTTGTGCTTTCGTATTTGAGGTGAGCCTCTTTTGTCTGAGACTTTTTTGTGCTTTCGTATTTGGAGGTGAGCCTCTTTGTCTGAGTCTTTTTTGTGCTCGTGTTTTGGAGTGAGCCTCTTTGTCTGAGTCTTTTTTGTGCTTTCGTGCTTGGAGGTGAGCCTCTTTGTATGAGTCTTTTTTGTGCTTTCGTATTTGAGGTGAGCCTCTTTGTCTGAGAGACTTTTTTGTGCTTTCGTATTTGAGGTGAGCCTCTTTTGTCTGAGTCTTTTTTGTGCTTTCGTGCTTTGGGGTGAGCCTCTTTGTCTGAGAGTCTTTTTTGTGCTTTCGTATTTGGAGGTGAGCCTCTTTGTCTGAGTCTTTTTTGCTTTCGTATTTGGAGTGAGCCTCTTTGTCTGAGACTTTTTTTTGTGCTCGTACTTGAGGTGAGCCTCTTTTGTCTGAGTCTTTTTTTGTGCTTTCGTATTTGGAGGTGAGCCTCTTTTGTGCAGTCTTTTTTCATGCTTTCGTATTTTTGAGGTGAGCCTCTTTGTCAAGAGACTTTTTGTGCTTTCGTGTTTTGAGGTGAAGCCTCTTTGTCTGAGAGACTTTTTGTGCTTTCGTATTTTGAGGTGAGCCTCTTTTGTCTGAGTCTTTTATGCTTTCTCGTACTTTTTGGTGAGCCTCTTTGTCTGAGTCTTTTTTGTGCTTTCGTGCCTTTGAGGTGAGCCTCTTTGTCTGAGAGACTTTTTGTGCTCGTATTTGGAGGTGAGCCTCTTTTTCTGAGTCTTTTTTTGTGCTCGTATTTTTTGGTGAGCCTCTTTGTCTGAGTCTTTTCTATGCTTTCGTATTTGGAGGTGAGCCTCTTTGTCTGAGTCTTTTTGTGCTTTCGTATTTGGAGGTGAGCCTCTTTGTATGAGACTTTTTTATGCTTTCGTGCTTGGAGGTGAGCCTCTTTGTCTGAGTCTTTTTTTGTTTCGTGCTTTTTTGAGGTGAGCCTCTTTGTCTGAGTCTTTTTTATGCTTTCGTATTTGGAGGTGAGCCCTCTTTGTCTGAGTCTTTTTTGTGCTTTCGTTTTCGGTGAGCCTCTTTGTCTGAGTCTTTTTTGTGCTTTCGTGTTTGGAGGTGAGCCTCTTTGTCTGAAGTCTTTTTTGTGCTTTCGTGTTTAGAGGTGAGCCTCTTTGTCTGAGTCTTTTTGTGCTTTCGTGCTTTGGGTGAGCCTCTTTGTCTGAGTCTTTTTTGTGCTTTCGTATTTGGGGTGAGCCTCTTTGTCTGAGAGACTTTTTCTGTGCTTTCGTATTTGGAGGTGAGCCTCTTTGTCTGAGTCTTTTTTGTGCTTTCGTATTTTGAGGTGAGCCTCTTTGTGCTGAGTCTTTTTTGTGCTTTCGTATTTAGAGGTGAGCCTCTTTGTATGAGTCTTTTTTGTGCTTTCGTGTTTTGAGGTGAGCCTCTTTGTATGAGTCTTTTTTTGTGTGCTCGTATTTCTTTGAGGTGAGCCTCTTTGTCTGAGTTTTTTTGTGCTTTCGTGTTTTGGAGGTGAGCCTCTTTGTATGCGAAGACTTTTTACGTGCTTTCGTATTTGAGGTGAGCCTCTTTGTCTGAGTCTTTTTACGTGCTTTCGTATTCAAGGTGAGCCTCTTTTGTCTGAGTCTTTTTTGTGCTTTCGTATTTGGGTGAGCCTCTTTGTCTGAGTCTTTTTGTGCTTTCGTATTTTGAGGTGAGCCTCTTTGTCTGAGTCTTTTTTATGCTTTCGTATTTGGAGGTGAGCCTCTTTGTCTGCAGACTTTTTTTGTGCTTTCGTATTTTGAGGTGAGCCTCTTTGTCTGCAGTCTTTTTTGTGCTTTCGTATTTGAGGTGAGCCTCTTTGTCTGAGACTTTTTTTGTGCTTTCGTGTTTTTGAGGTGAGCCTCTTTGTCTGAGTCTTTTTGTGCTTTCGTGCCTTGAGGTGAGCCTCTTTGTATGAGTCTTTTTTGTGCTTTCGTATTTGGAGGTGAGCCTCTTTTTGTATGAAGAGTTTTTTGTGCTTTCGTATTTGAGGGTGAGCCTCTTTGTGCTGAGTCTTTTTTTTGTGCTTTCGTATTTGGAGGTGAGCCTCTTTGTCTGAGACTTTTTTGTGCTTTCGTATTTTGAGGTGAGCCTCTTTGTCTGAGTTTTTACTATGCTTTCGTATTTGGAGGTGAGCCTCTTTGTCTGAGAGTCTTTTTTTGTGCTTTCGTATTTGGGGGTGAGCCTCTTTGTCTGAGTCTTTTTTGTGCTTCGTATTTTGGGGTGAGCCTCTTTTGTATGAGACTTTTTTTGTGCTCGTCGTTTTGGAGGTGAGCCTCTTTGTAAAAGTCTTTTTTTGCTTTCGTGCTTGGGTGAGCCTCTTTGTCTGAGTTTTTTTTGTGCTTTCGTATTTGGAGGTGAGCCTCTTTGTCTGAGTCTTTTTTTTGTGCTTTCGTATTTGAGGTGAGCCTCTTTTATCTGAGAGTCTTTTTGTGCTTTCGTGTTTGAGGTGAGCCTCTTTGTCTGAGTCTTTTTTGTGCTTTCGTGTTTTGAGGTGAGCCTCTTTGTCTGAGTCTTTTTTATGCTCGTATTTTCTTTTGAGCCTCTTTTGTGCTTGAGTCTTTTTTTTGCTTTCGTGCTTGAGGTGAGCCTCTTTGTCTGAAGTCTTTTTTTGTGCTCGTATTTGAGGTGAGCCTCTTTTTCTGAGTCTTTTTTACGTGCTCGTATTTGAGGTGAGCCTCTTTTTGTCTGAGTCTTTTTTGTGCTTTCGTATTTTGAGGTGAGCCTCTTTGTCTGAGTCTTTTTTGTGCTTTCGTATTTGAGGGTGAGCCTCTTTGTATGAGTCTTTTTTGTGCTCGTATTTGAGGTGAGCCTCTTTTGTCTGAGTCTTTTTTGTGCTCGTGTATTTGGAGGTGAGCCTCTTTTGTCTGAGACTTTTTTTATGCTTTCGTGTTTGGAGGTGAGCCTCTTTGTCTGAGACTTTTTTGTTCTCGTATTTGGTGAAGCCTCTTTTTGTCTGAGACTTTTTTTTGTGCTTTCGTATTTGGAGGTGAGCCTCTTTGTACAAGTCTTTTTTGTGCTCGTATTTTGAGGTGAGCCTCTTTTTGTCTGAGAGTTTTTTATGCTTTCGTATTTTGAGGTGAGCCTCTTTGTCTGAAGACTTTTTTTGTGCTTTCGTGTTGGAGGTGAGCCTCTTTTGTACAGAGTCTTTTTGTGCTTTCGTATTTTGAGGTGAGCCTCTTTTTGCAGAGTCTTTTTTGTGCTTTCGTATTTTTGGTGTGAGCCTCTTTGTACTGAGTCTTTTTTGTGCTTTCGTATTTTTGAGGTGAGCCTCTTTGTCTGAGTCTTTTTTTATGCTTTCGTATTTTGAGGTGAGCCTCTTTGTCTGAGTCTTTTTGTGCTTTCGTGTTTTTGAGGTGAGCCTCTTTGTCAGAGTTTTTTTGTGCTTTCGTATTTGGAGGTGAGCCTCTTTGTCTGAGTCTTTTTGTGCTTTCGTGCTTTGAGGTGAGCCTCTTTTTCTGAGTCTTTTTTGTGCTTTCGTGTTTGGAGGTGAGCCTCTTTATCTGAGACTTTTTTTTTGCTTTCGTATTTTGAGGTGAGCCTCTTTTTATCTGAGTCTTTTTGTGCTTTCGTATTTTGAGGTGAGCCTCTTTGTCTGAGTCTTTTTTTTGCTTTCGTATTTGGAGGTGAGCCTCTTTGTCTGAGACTTTTTTGTGTGCTTTCGTGTTTTGGGGTGAGCCTCTTTGTCTGAGTCTTTTTATGCTTTCGTATTTGGAGGTGAGCCTCTTTTGTCTGAGTCTTTTTTGTGCTCGTGTTTTGAGGTGAGCCTCTTTGTCTGAGAGACTTTTTTGTGCTTTCGTATTTGGAGGTGAGCCTCTTTGTCTGAGTCTTTTTTTTCGTGCTTTCGTATTTTGAGGTGAGCCTCTTTGTCTGAGACTTTTTTGTGCTTTCGTATTTGGGTGTGAGCCTCTTTTATACTGAGTCTTTTTCATTGCTTTCGTATTTGGAGGTGAGCCTCTTTGTCTGAGACTTTTTTGTGCTTTCGTATTTGGGGTGAGCCTCTTTGTAAAAGTCTTTTTTATGCTTTCGTGCTTTGGGGTGAGCCTCTTTGTCTGAGTCTTTTTTTGTGCTCGTCGTTTTGAGGTGAGCCTCTTTGTCTGAGTCTTTTTTGTGCTTTTTCGTTTTGGAGGTGAGCCTCTTTGTACGAGACTTTTCTATGCTTTCGTATTTGGAGGTGAGCCTCTTTTTGTATGAGTCTTTTTTTTGCTTTCGTATTTGGAGGTGAGCCTCTTTGTCTGAGACTTTTTTGTGCTTTCGTATTTGAGGTGAGCCTCTTTTTATGCAGTCTTTTTTGTGCTTTCGTATTTGGAGGTGAGCCTCTTTGTCTGAGTCTTTTTTTGTGCTTTCGTATTTTGAGGTGAGCCTCTTTGTTTGAGTCTTTTTTGTGCTTTCGTATTTGGAGGTGAGCCTCTTTGTCTGAGTTTTTTTTGTGCTTTCGTATTTGAGGTGAGCCTCTTTGTCTGAGTCTTTTTTGTGCTCGTATTTTGGAGGTGAGCCTCTTTTGTCAGAGTCTTTTCTGTGCTTTCGTATTTGGAGGTGAGCCTCTTTGTCTGAGACTTTTTGTGCTTTCGTGCTTTTTGGGTGAGCCTCTTTGTCTGAGTCTTTTTTGTGCTTTCGTATTTGGAGGTGAGCCTCTTTTTATCTGAGTCTTTTTTGTTTCGTATTTTGAGGTGAGCCTCTTTGTCTGAGTCTTTTTTGTGCTTTCGTATTTGAGGTGAGCCTCTTTGTCTGAGTCTTTTTTGTGCTTTCGTATTTGGAGGTGAGCCTCTTTGTCTGAGTCTTTTTTATGCTTTCTTTTATTTTGAGGTGAGCCTCTTTGTATGAGTCTTTTTTACGTGCTTTCGTATTTTTTGTGGTGCCTCTTTTTGTCTGAGTCTTTTATGTGCTTTCGTATTTGAGGTGAGCCTCTTTGTATGAGTCTTTTTTGTGCTTTCGTATTTTGAGGTGAGCCTCTTTGTATGCAGTCTTTTTGTGCTTTCGTATTTTTGAGGTGAGCCTCTTTGTCTGAGTCTTTTTTGTGCTTTCGTTTTTGAGGTGAGCCTCTTTTGTCTGAGTCTTTTTTGTGCTTTCGTATTTTGAGGTGAGCCTCTTTTGTCTGAGTCTTTTTTGTGCTTTCGTATTTTTGGTGAGCCTCTTTGTGCTGAGACTTTTTTCTTGCTTTCGTACTTTGAGGTGAGCCTCTTTGTATGAGTCTTTTTTTGTGCTCGTTTTTGGAGGTGAGCCTCTTTTTGTATGAGTCTTTTTTTGTGCTTTCGTATTTGAGGTGAGCCTCTTTGTCTGAGTTCTTTTTGTGCTTTCGTATTTCGAGGTGAGCCTCTTTTATCTGAGTCTTTTTTTTGCTTTCGTATTTGGAGGGTGAGCCTCTTTGTCTGAGTCTTTTTTGTGCTTTCGTTTTGAGGTGAGCCTCTTTTTCTGAGTCTTTTTTTTTGCTTTCGTGTTGTTTGAGGTGAGCCTCTTTGTCTGAGTCTTTTTTGTGCTTTCGTGCCTTGGAGGTGAGCCTCTTTGTCTGAGTCTTTTTTTTTGCTTTCGTGTTTGAGGTGAGCCTCTTTATCTGAGTCTTTTTTTTGCTTTCGTGTTTGGAGGTGAGCCTCTTTGTCTGAGTCTTTTTTGTGTGCTCGTATTTGGAGGTGAGCCTCTTTGTATGAGTTTTTTTGTGCTTTCGTATTTGGAGGTGAGCCTCTTTGTCTGAGTCTTTTTGTGCTTCGTATTTTGGTGAGCCTCTTTGTCTGAGTCTTTTTTTTGCTTTCGTATTTGAGGTGAGCCTCTTTGTCTGAGTCTTTTTTATGTTTCGTCGTATTTTGGAGGTGAGCCTCTTTGTCTGAGAGTCTTTTTGTGCTTTCGTATTTTGAGGTGAGCCTCTTTGTCTGAGAGTTTTTTTTGTGCTTTCGTATTTTGAGGTGAGCCTCTTTTTATATGAGAGTTTTTTTTGCTGAGCCTTTTGTATGTCTTTTTGTGCTTTCGAGGTGAGCCTCTTTGTCTGAGTCTTTTTTGTGCTTTATTTTTGGAGGTGAGCCTCTTTGTCTGAGAGACTTTTTGTGCTTTCGTGTTTTGAGGTGAGCCTCTTTGTCTGAGTCTTTTTTGTGCTTTCGTGTTTTGGAGGTGAGCCTCTTTGTCTGAGACTTTTTGTGCTTTCGTATTTTGAGGTGAGCCTCTTTGTCTGAGTCTTTTTTTGTGCTTTCGTATTTTGAGGTGAGCCTCTTTGTCTGAGTCTTTTTTTGCTTTCGTATTTTGAGGTGAGCCTCTTTGTATGAAGTCTTTTTTGTGCTTTCGTATTTTGAGGTGAGCCTCTTTGTACAGAGTCTTTTTTGTGCTTTCGTTTTTGGTGAGCCTCTTTGTCTGAGTCTTTTTTGTGCTTTCGTATTTCGAGGTGAGCCTCTTTGTCTGAGACTTTTTCTGTGCTTTCGTGTTTGAGGTGAGCCTCTTTGTCTGAGTCTTTTTTGTGCTTTCGTATTTTTTTGTGAGCCTCTTTGTCTGAGACTTTTTTGTGCTTTCGTATTTGGAGGTGAGCCTCTTTGTCTGAGTCTTTTTTTGTGCTTTCGTATTTGGAGGGTGAGCCTCTTTGTCTGAGAGTTTTTTGTGTGCTCGTATTTTGAGGTGAGCCTCTTTGTCTGAGTCTTTTTGTGCTTTCGTGCTTGAGGTGAGCCTCTTTGTATGAGTCTTTTTTGTGCTTTCGTGTTTTTGAGGTGAGCCTCTTTGTCTGAGTCTTTTTTGTGCTTTCGTATTTGGGGTGAGCCTCTTTTTGTCTGAGTCTTTTTTTTGTGCTTTCGTATTTGGAGGTGAGCCTCTTTGTCTGAGTCTTTTTTTGCTTTCGTATTTGGAGGTGAGCCTCTTTTGTCTGAGACTTTTTTTTGTGCTCGTATATTTTTGGTGAGCCTCTTTGTCTGAGTCTTTTTTTGTCTTTCTCATATTTGAGGTGAGCCTCTTTGTCTGAGTCTTTTTTGTGCTCGTATTTGGAGGTGAGCCTCTTTGTCTGCAAGACTTTTTTGTGCTCGTATTTGAGGTGAGCCTCTTTTGCTTTGTCTGAGTCTTTTTTTTCTTTCGTATTTGGGTGAGCCTCTTTGTCTGAGTCTTTTTTTGTGCTTTCGTGTTTTTGGGTGAGCCTCTTTGTATCTGAGTCTTTTTTGTGCTTTCGTATTTTGAGGTGAGCCTCTTTGTACGAGTCTTTTTTGTGCTTTCGTATTTGAGGTGAGCCTCTTTGTCTGAGTCTTTTTTTGCTTTCGTATTTGAGGTGAGCCTCTTTGTCTGAGTCTTTTTTGTGCTTTCGTATTTGAGGTGAGCCTCTTTTTGTCTGAGTCTTTTTTCTGCTCATATTTTTGAGGTGAGCCTCTTTGTATGAGAGTCTTTTTTGTGCTTTCGTGCTTGGAGGTGAGCCTCTTTGTCTGAGTCTTTTATGTGCTATTCGTATTTGGAGGTGAGCCTCTTTGTCTGAGTCTTTTTTATGTGCTTCGTATTTGGAGGTGAGCCTCTTTGTCTGAGACTTTTTGTGCTTTCGTATTTTGGAGGTGAGCCTCTTTTGTCTGAGTCTTTTTTGTGCTCGTGTTTGAGGTGAGCCTCTTTGTGAGACTTTTTTGTGCTTTCGTGTTTGGAGGTGAGCCTCTTTTGTAAAGTCTTTTTTGTGCTTTCGTATTTGGAGGTGAGCCTCTTTGTATGAGTCTTTTTTGTGCTTTCGTATTTGAGGTGAGCCTCTTTGTCTGAGTCTTTTTTGTGCTTTCGTATTTTGGTGAGCCTCTTTGTCTGAGTCTTTTTTGTGCTTTCGTTTTGAGGTGAGCCTCTTTGTCTGAGAGACTTTTTTATATGCTTTCGTATTTCTGGGTGAGCCTCTTTTGTCTGAGTCTTTTTTCATGCTTTCGTGTTTTTTGAGGTGAGCCTCTTTGTCTGAGTCTTTTTTTTGTGCTTTCGTATTTTTTAGGTGAGCCTCTTTGTATGAGTCTTTTTGTGCTTTCGTGTTTTGAGGTGAGCCTCTTTTTGTCTGAGTCTTTTTTATGCTTTCGTATTTGGAGGTGAGCCTCTTTGTATGAGAGACTTTTTTTTGTGCTCGTATTTTGAGGTGAGCCTCTTTGTCTGAGTCTTTTTTTATGTGCTCGTATTTTTGGGTGAGCCTCTTTTGTCTGAGTCTTTTTTGTGCTTTCGTATTTTGAGGTGAGCCTCTTTGTCTGAGTCTTTTTGTGCTCGTATTTGAGGTGAGCCTCTTTGTCTGAGACTTTTTTGTTGCTTTCGTGCTTTGAGGTGAGCCTCTTTGTCTGAGTCTTTTTGTGTTTCGTATTTGGAGGTGAGCCTCTTTGTCTGAGTCTTTTTTGTGCTCGTATTTTGAGGTGAGCCTCTTTGTCTGAGACTTTTTTTTATGCTTTCGTATTTGGGTGAGCCTCTTTGTCTGAGTCTTTTTTCGTGCTTTCGTATTTTTGAGGTGAGCCTCTTTGTACAAAACTTTTTGTGCTTTCGTATTTTTGAGGTGAGCCTCTTTTATCTGAGTCTTTTTTGTGTGCTTTCGTATTTTGAGGTGAGCCTCTTTGTCTGAGTCTTTTTGCTTCGTGTTGGAGGTGAGCCTCTTTTGTCTGAGTCTTTTTTGTGCTTTCGTGTTTGAGGTGAGCCTCTTTGTCTGAGAGTCTTTTTTTGCTTTCGTATTTTTAGGTGAGCCTCTTTGTCTTTGGAGTCTTTTATGTGCTTTCGTGCTTTGTTGAGGTGAGCCTCTTTGTCTGAGTCTTTTTGTGCTTTCGTATTTGGAGGTGAGCCTCTTTTGTCTGAGTCTTTTTCTTTCTCGTATTTTGAGGTGAGCCTCTTTGTCTGAGACTTTTTTTCTGTGCTTTCGTGCTTCAAGGTGAAGCCTCTTTGTCTGAGAGTCTTTTTTATGCTTTCGTTTGGAGGTGAGCCTCTTTGTCTGAGTCTTTTTTTTGTGCTTTCGTATTTTTGAGGTGAGCCTCTTTGTCTGAGTCTTTTTTGTGCTCGTGCTTGGAGGTGAGCCTCTTTGTCTGAGTCTTTTTTATGCTTTCGTATTTTTGAGGTGAGCCTCTTTGTCTGAGACTTTTTTGTGCTTTCGTATTTTGAGGTGAGCCTCTTTGTCTGAGTCTTTTTTGTGCTCGTATTTTGAGGTGAGCCTCTTTGTCTGAGTCTTTTTGTGCTTTCGTTATTTGGAGTGAGCCTCTTTGTCTGAGTCTTTTTCTGTGCTTTCGTATTTGGAGGTGAGCCTCTTTGTCTGAGTCTTTTTTTGTGCTTTCGTATTTTGAGGTGAGCCTCTTTGTCTGAGTCTTTTTTGTGCTTTCGTATTTGGAGGTGAGCCTCTTTGTATGAGTCTTTTTTGTGCTTTCGTATTTGGAGGTGAGCCTCTTTGTCTGAGACTTTTTTGTGCTTTCGTATTTTTGAGGTGAGCCTCTTTGTCTGAGTCTTTTTTCGTGCTTTCGTATTTTTCTTTGGTGAGCCTCTTTTTGTATAAGGTCTTTTTTGCTTTCGTTTTTTGTAGGGGTGAGCCTCTTTTGTCTGAGTCTTTTTTGTGCTTTCGTGCTTTGGAGGTGAGCCTCTTTGTCTGAGTCTTTTTGTGCTTTCGTGCTTGAGGTGAGCCTCTTTGTCTGAGTCTTTTTTTGTGCTTTCGTATTTGGAGGGTGAGCCTCTTTGTCTGAGACTTTTTTTGTGCTTTCGTATTTGAGGTGAGCCTCTTTGTCTGAGTCTTTTTTGTGCTTTCGTATTTGAGGTGAGCCTCTTTGTCTGAGAGTCTTTTTTGTGCTTTCGTGCTTTTGAGGTGAGCCTCTTTGTCTGAGTCTTTTTTGTGCTCGTATTTGAGGTGAGCCTCTTTGTCTGAGTCTTTTTTTTGTGCTTTCGTATTTTGAGGTGAGCCTCTTTGTCTGAAGTCTTTTTTATGCTTTCGTATTTGGAGGTGAGCCTCTTTTGTCTGAGTCTTTTTTGTGCTTTCGTATTTTTGAGGTGAGCCTCTTTGTCTGAGTCTTTTTTGTGCTCATATTTGAGGTGAGCCTCTTTGTACAGAGTTTTTTTTTGCTTTCGTTTTGGAGGTGAGCCTCTTTTTGTCTGAGAGACTTTTTTGTGCTTTCGTGTTTGGAGGTGAGCCTCTTTGTCTGAGTCTTTTTTGTGTGCTTCGTATTTTTGAGGTGAGCCTCTTTGTCTGAGTCTTTTTTGTGCTTTCGTGTTGGAGGTGAGCCTCTTTGTATGAGAGTCTTTTTTTATTGCTCGTGCTTGAGGTGAGCCTCTTTGTCTGAGTCTTTTTTTGTGCTTTCGTATTTGGAGGTGAGCCTCTTTTTGTATGAGAGTTTTTTCATGTGCTCGTATTTGGGTGAGCCTCTTTGTCTGAGTCTTTTTTGTGCTTTCGTATTTTGAGGTGAGCCTCTTTGTACGAGTCTTTTTTTGCTTTCGTATTTCGAGGTGAGCCTCTTTGTCTGAGTCTTTTTTGTGCTTTCGTGTATTTTGAGGTGAGCCTCTTTTGTCTGAGTCTTTTTTGTGCTTTCGTGTTTTATTGAGGTGAGCCTCTTTGTCTGAGTCTTTTTCTGAGACTTTTTGCTGCTTTCGTATTTGGAGGTGAGCCTCTTTGTAGAGTCTTTTTTTGCTTTCGTATTTGAGGTGAGCCTCTTTGTCTGAGACTTTTCTGTGCTTCGTGTTTTGAGGTGAGCCTCTTTGTCTGAATCTTTTTTTTGTGCTTCGTATTTGAGGTGAGCCTCTTTGTCTGAGTCTTTTTTGTGCTTTCGTATTTTTGAGGTGAGCCTCTTTGTCTGAGTCTTTTTTTCGTGCTTTCGTATTTTGAGGTGAGCCTCTTTGTCTGAGACTTTTTTTTGCTTTCGTATTTTGGGTGAGCCTCTTTGTCTGAGACTTTTTTGTGCTTTCGTTTTTGAGGTGAGAGCCTCTTTATCTGAGTCTTTTTTTGTGCTTTCGTATTTGAGGTGAGCCTCTTTGTCTGAGTCTTTTTTGTGCTTTCGTATTTGGAGGTGAGCCTCTTTGTACTAGAGTTTTTTTTGTGCTTTCGTGCTTTGAGGTGAGCCTCTTTGTCTGAGTCTTTTTTATGCTTTCGTGTTTTTGGGAGTGAAGCTCTTTTGTCTGAGATTTTTTTTTGTGCTTTCGTATTTGAGGTGAGCCTCTTTGTCTGAGTCTTTTTTCTTGCTTTCGTATTTGGGTGAGAGCCTCTTTGTCTGAGTCTTTTTTGTGCTTTCGTTTTGAGGTGAGCCTCTTTGTATGAGACTTTTTGTGCTCGTGTTGGAGGTGAGCCTCTTTGTCTGAGACTTTTTTTTGTGCTTTCGTATTTTGGAGGTGAGCCTCTTTGTCTGAGTCTTTTTTGTGCTTTCGTTTTGGAGGTGAGCCTCTTTGTCTGAGTCTTTTTGTGCTTTCGTATTTTGAGGTGAGCCTCTTTGTCTGCGAGTTTTTTTTGTGCTCTCGTACTTTTGGTGAGCCTCTTTTGTATGAGTCTTTTTTCTGTGCTTTCGTATTTGGAGGTGAGCCTCTTTGTATGAGTCTTTTTTGTGCTTTCGTATTTTTGAGGTGAGCCTCTTTGTCTGAGACTTTTTTGTGCTTTCGTGCTTTGGGGTGAGCCTCTTTTGTCTGAGAGTTTTTTGTGCTTTCGTATTTGGAGGTGAGCCTCTTTTGTCTGAGTCTTTTTTGTGTTCTTTCGTATTTGGAGGTGAGCCTCTTTGTACAGTCTTTTTTTGTGCTCGTATTTTGAGGTGAGCCTCTTTTTGTCTGAGAGTTTTTTTGTGCTTTCGTGCCTTGAGGTGAGCCTCTTTTGTCTGAGTCTTTTTTTGTGCTTTCGTGCTTGAGGTGAGCCTCTTTGTCTGAGTCTTTTTTTGTGCTTTCGTATTTTGAGGTGAGCCTCTTTTTGTCTGATGAGTCTTTTTTGTGCTCGTATTTGGAGGTGAGCCTCTTTGTAAGAGTCTTTTTGTGCTTTCGTATTTGAGGTGAGCCTCTTTGTCTGAGACTTTTTTTTGCTTTCGTATTTTGAGGTGAGCCTCTTTGTCTGAGACTTTTTTTATGCTTTCGTATTTTGAGGTGAGCCTCTTTGTACAGTCTTTTTTCTGTCTTTCGTACTTCGAGGTGAGCCTCTTTGTCTGAGTCTTTTTTGTGCTTTATATTTTGGGTGAGCCCTCTTTGTCTGAGTCTTTTTTGTCTTTTTTGTGAGCTGTCTTTTTTACTTTTTTGGAGGTGAGCCTCTTTGTATGAGTCTTTTCTGTGCTCGTATTTTGAGGTGAGCCTCTTTGTATGAGTCTTTTCTGTGCTCGTATTTGGAGGTGAGCCTCTTTGTACGAGACTTTTTGTGCTTTCGTATTTTGAGGTGAGCCTCTTTTGTCTGAGTTTTTTTGTGCTTTCGTATTTGGAGGTGAGCCTCTTTTGTATGAGACTTTTTTGTGCTTTCGTATTTGGAGGTGAGCCTCTTTGTACAAGACTTTTTTGTGCTTTCGTATTTGGGGTGAGCCTCTTTGTCTGAGTCTTTTTTTTTTGCTTTCGTTTTTGAGGTGAGCCTCTTTTGTCTGAGTCTTTTTTTGTGCTTTCGTTTTGAGGTGAGCCTCTTTGTCTGAGACTTTTTTGTGCTCGTATTTTGAGGTGAGCCTCTTTGTCTGAGTCTTTTTTGTGCTTTCGTATTTTGAGGTGAGCCTCTTTGTCTGAGTCTTTTTTTGTGCTTTCGTGTTGAGGTGAGCCTCTTTGTGCGAGTCTTTTTTTGCTTTCGTACTTGAGGTGAGCCTCTTTTGTCTGAGTCTTTTTATGTGCTTTCGTATTTGAGGTGAGCCTCTTTGTCTGAGTCTTTTTGTGCTTTCGTATTTGAGGTGAGCCTCTTTGTCTGATTCTTTTTTGTGCTTTCGTATTTTGAGGTGAGCCTCTTTGTCTGAGTCTTTTTTTGTGCTTTCGTATTTGGAGGTGAGCCTCTTTTTTCTGAGTCTTTTTTTGCTTTCGTATTTGGAGGTGAGCCTCTTTGTATAAGTCTTTTTTGTGCTTTCGTGCTTGGGTGAGCCTCTTTGTCTGAGTCTTTTTTGTGCTTTCGTATTTGGAGGTGAGCCTCTTTGTCTGAGTCTTTTTTTTGCTTTCGTATTTGGAGGTGAGCCTCTTTTTCTGAGACTTTTTGTGCTTTTCGTATTTTGAGGTGAGCCTCTTTGTCTGAGAGTCTTTTTAGTGCTTTCGTATTTGAGGTGAGCCTCTTTTGTCTGAGACTTTTTTGTGCTTTCGTATTTGGAGGTGAGCCTCTTTTTCTAAAAGTCTTTTTTGTGCTCGTATTTGGTGTGAGCCTCTTTGTCTGAGTCTTTTTGTGCTTTCGTGTTTTGAGGTGAGCCTCTTTGTACTGAGTCTTTTTTTGTGCTTTCGTATTTGGAGGTGAGCCTCTTTGTCTGAGTCTTTTTTGTGCTTTCGTATTTTGGAGGTGAGCCTCTTTGTCTGAGTCTTTTTTTGTTTCGTGCTTGAGGTGAGCCTCTTTGTCTGAGTCTTTTTTGTGCTTCGTATTTTGGAGGTGAGCCTCTTTGTCTGAGTCTTTTTTATGCTTTCGTATTTCGAGGTGAGCCTCTTTGTCTGAGTCTTTTTGTGCTTTCGTATTTTGAGGTGAGCCTCTTTTGTCTGAGTCTTTTTTTGTGCTTTCGTGTTGGAGGTGAGCCTCTTTATGTATGAGTCTTTTTTGTATGCTTTCGTATTTGGTGGTGAGCCTCTTTGTACTGTCTTTTTTGTGCTTTCGTATTTGGAGGTGAGCCTCTTTTTGTACTGAGAGTCTTTTTTGTGCTCGTATTTTGAGGTGAGCCTCTTTGTCTGAGTCTTTTTTGTGCTTTCGTGCTTGAGGTGAGCCTCTTTGTCTGAGTCTTTTTTTGTGCTTTCGTATTTGGAGGTGAGCCTCTTTTTATGAAGACTTTTTTGTGCTCGTGCCTTTGAGGTGAGCCCTCTTTGTGCTGAGTCTTTTTTGTGCTTTCGTACTTTTGGAGGTGAGCCTCTTTTTGTCTGAGTCTTTTTTGTGCTTTCATATTTGAGGTGAGCCTCTTTTTCTGAGACTTTTTTTCTGCTTTCGTATTTTGAGGTGAGCCTCTTTGTCTGAGTCTTTTTTTGTGCTTCGTATTTGGAGGTGAGCCTCTTTGTACAAAACTTTTTTGTGCTTTCGTATTTTTTGAGGTGAGCCTCTTTGTCAGAGTCTTTTTTTTTTTGCTTTCGTATTTTGAGGTGAGCCTCTTTGTATGAGACTTTTTTGTGCTTTCGTATTTGGAGGTGAGCCTCTTTGTCTGAGTCTTTTTATGCTCGTATTTGGAGGTGAGCCTCTTTGTCTGAGAGACTTTTTTGTGCTTTCGTATTTTGAGGTGAGCCTCTTTGTCTGAGTCTTTTTTTGCTTTCGTATTTGGAGGTGAGCCTCTTTGTCTGAGTCTTTTTTGTGCTTTCGTATTTTGAGGTGAGCCTCTTTGTCTGAGACTTTTTGTGCTTTCGTATTTTGAGGTGAGCCTCTTTGTATGAGTCTTTTCATTGCTTTCGTACTTCGAGGTGAGCCTCTTTGTACGAGTCTTTTCTGTGCTCGTATTTGGAGGTGAGCCTCTTTGTACAAGTCTTTTTTGTGCTCGTATTTGGAGGTGAGCCTCTTTGTATGAGTCTTTTCTGTGCTCGTATTTGGAGGTGAGCCTCTTTGTATGAGTCTTTTTTTGTGCTTTCGTATTTGGAGGTGAGCCTCTTTGTAAAGAGTCTTTTTTGTGCTCGTATTTTGGAGGTGAGCCTCTTTGTCTGAGTCTTTTTTATGTGCTTCGTATTTTCTTTGAGGTGAGCCTCTTTGTATGAGAGTTTTTTGTGCTTTCGTATTTCGTGGGAGGTGAGCCTCTTTGTCTGAGTCTTTTTTGTGCTCGTATTTTGAGGTGAGCCTCTTTGTCTGAGTCTTTTTTTTTGCTTTCGTATTTTGAGGTGAGCCTCTTTTGTCTGAGTCTTTTTCTATGCTTTCGTGCTTGGAGGTGAGCCTCTTTGTCTGAGTCTTTTTTATGTGCTCGTATTTTGGGGTGAGCCTCTTTGTATACAAGTCTTTTTATGCTCGTGCTTGGAGGTGAGCCTCTTTTGTCTGAGTCTTTTTTGTGCTTTCGTATTTGGGGTGAGCCTCTTTGTCTGAGTCTTTTTTGTATACTTCGTATTTTGAGGTGAGCCTCTTTTGTCTGAGACTTTTTTGTGCTTTCGTGTTGGAGGTGAGCCTCTTTGTCTGAGTCTTTTTTGCTCGTATTTTGAGGTGAGCCTCTTTTGTCTGAGTCTTTTTAGTGCTTTCGTTTTGAGAGGTGAGCCTCTTTGTCTGAGACTTTTTTGTGCTTTCGTGTTGGAGGTGAGCCTCTTTGTAAAAGTCTTTTTTGTGCTCGTCGTATTTTGAGGTGAGCCTCTTTGTCTGAGTCTTTTTGTGCTTTCGTATTTGGAGGTGAGCCTCTTTGTCTGAGTCTTTTTTGTGCTTTCGTATTTGAGGTGAGCCTCTTTGTCTGAGTCTTTTTGTGCTTTCGTATTTGAGGTGAGCCTCTTTGTATGAGTCTTTTTTTGCTATGCTTTCGTGCTTGGAGGTGAGCCTCTTTGTCTGAGTCTTTTTGTGCTTTCGTGTTTTGGGGTGAGCCTCTTTTATCTGAGTCTTTTTTGTGCTCGTATTTTGGAGGTGAGCCTCTTTTGTACAAGTCTTTTTTGTGCTCGTATTTGAGGTGAGCCTCTTTGTACAAGACTTTTTTGTGCTTTCGTATTTGGAGGTGAGCCTCTTTTGTATGAGTCTTTTTTTTGTGCTTTCGTATTTTGAGGTGAGCCTCTTTGTCTGAGTCTTTTTTTGCTTTCGTATTTGAGGTGAGCCTCTTTGTCTGAGTCTTTTTTGTGCTTTCGTATTTGGAGGTGAGCCTCTTTGTCTGAGAGACTTTTTTTATGCTTTCGTATTTGAGGTGAGCCTCTTTGTCTGAGTCTTTTTTTGTGCTTTCGTATTTGAGGTGAGCCTCTTTGTCTGAGACTTTTTTGTGCTTTCGTGCTTTGAGGAGGTGAGCCTCTTTGTCTGAGTCTTTTTTGTGCTTTCGTATTTGAGGTGAGCCTCTTTTGTCTGAGTCTTTTTTTTTGCTTTCGTATTTTGAGGTGAGCCTCTTTGTCTGAGTCTTTTTTTTTATTTGTGAGGTGAGGTGAGCCTCTTTGTGCTTGAGTCTTTTTTGTGCTTTTTTCGTATTTTGGAGGTGAGCCTCTTTTTGTCTGAGTCTTTTTTGTGCTTTCGTATTTTGAGGTGAGCCTCTTTGTCTGAGAGTTTTTTTGTGCTCGTATTTTGAGGTGAGCCTCTTTGTCTGAGACTTTTTTGTGCTTTCGTATTTGGAGGTGAACCTCTTTGTCTGAGTCTTTTTTGTGCTTTCGTGTTGGAGGTGAGCCTCTTTGTCTGAGAGTCTTTTTCTATGCTTTCGTGTTTTTTTCGTGAGCCTCTTTGTAAAAGTCTTTTTCTGTGCTTTCGTGCTTGAGGTGAGCCTCTTTGTCTGAGTCTTTTTTGTGCTTTCGTATTTGGAGGTGAGCCTCTTTGTCTGAGTCTTTTTTGTGCTCGTGTTTTGGAGGTGAGCCTCTTTGTCTGAGACTTTTTGTGCTTTCGTATTTGGAGGTGAGCCTCTTTTTGCAAGACTTTTTTATGTGCTTTCGTATTTGAGGTGAGCCTCTTTGTATGAGTCTTTTTGTGCTTTCGTATTTTGAGGTGAGCCTCTTTGTCTGAGTCTTTTTTATGCTTTCGTATTTCTTTGTGAGCCTCTTTGTTTGAGTCTTTTTTGTGCTTTCGTATTTGGAGGTGAGCCTCTTTTTCTACAGAGTCTTTTTTATGCTTTCGTATTTTGAGGTGAGCCTCTTTGTCTGAGTCTTTTTATGCTTTCGTACTTTTAGGTGAGCCTCTTTTGTCTGAGTCTTTTTTGTGCTTTCGTGTTTGAGGTGAGCCTCTTTTGTCTGAGACTTTTTTATGCTTTCGTATTTGGAGGTGAGCCTCTTTTATAAGAGACTTTTTTGCTTTCGTGTTTTGAGGTGAGCCTCTTTGTACTGAGTCTTTTTTGTTTTTTTTGTATTTTGAGGTGTGAGCCTCTTTGTCTGAGTCTTTTTTGTGCTCGTGCTTTGAGGTGAGCCTCTTTTTGTCTGAGTCTTTTTGTGCTTTCGTATTTGGAGGTGAGCCTCTTTTGTCTGAGACTTTTTTATGCTTTCGTATTTTTTGAGGTGAGCCTCTTTGTCTGAGTCTTTTTGTGCTTTCGTGTTTGAGGTGAGCCTCTTTGTCTGAGTCTTTTTTTGCTCTCGTATTTTGAGGTGAGCCTCTTTGTCTGAGTCTTTTTTGTGCTTTCGTATTTGGAGGTGAGCCTCTTTGTCTGAGACTTTTTGTGCTCGTATTTGAGGTGAGCCTCTTTGTCTGAAGTCTTTTTTGTGCTTTCGTATTTAGAGGTGAGCCTCTTTGTCTGAGTCTTTTTTGTGCTTTCGTGCCGGAGGTGAGCCTCTTTTATACTAAGTCTTTTTTTGCTTTCGTATTTGGAGGTGAGCCTCTTTTTATGAGAGTTTTTTGTGCTTTCGTATTTTGGGGTGAGCCTCTTTGTATGAGAGTTTTTTACTTGTGCTTTCGTATTTGGAGGTGAGCCTCTTTGTCTGAGTCTTTTTGTGCTCGTATTTTGAGGTGAGCCTCTTTGTCTGAGACTTTTTTGTGCTTTCGTGCTTTGAGGTGAGCCTCTTTGTCTGAGTCTTTTTTTTGTGCTTTCGTATTTTGAGGTGAGCCTCTTTGTCTGAGTCTTTTTTATGTGCTCGTATTTGGAGGTGAGCCTCTTTGTATGAGTCTTTTTTTGTGCTTTCGTAGTTTGAGGTGAGCCTCTTTGTCTGAGTTTTTTTGTGCTTTCGTTTTGGAGGTGAGCCTCTTTGTCTGAGTCTTTTTTGTGCTTTCGTATTTTGAGGTGAGCCTCTTTGTCTGAGTCTTTTTTTGTGCTTTCGTATTTGGAGGTGAGCCTCTTTGTCTGAGTCTTTTTGTGCTTTCGTATTTTTGAGGTGAGCCTCTTTGTCTGAGTCTTTTTGTGCTTTCGTATTTTGAGGTGAGCCTCTTTGTCTGAGAGTTTTTTGTGCTTTCGTATTTGGAGGTGAGCCTCTTTTGTCTGAGAGTCTTTTTATGTGCTTCGTGCTTGAGGTGAGCCTCTTTTATCTGAGTCTTTTTTTGTGCTTTCGTATTTCGAGGTGAGCCTCTTTTGTCTGAGTCTTTTTTGTGCTTTCGTGTTTGAGGTGAGCCTCTTTGTCTGAGACTTTTTTTATGCTTTCGTATTTGGAGGTGAGCCTCTTTGTATGAGTCTTTTTTGTGCTTTCGTACTTTGAGGTGAGCCTCTTTGTCTGAGTCTTTTTGTGCTTTCGTTTTTGGGTGAGCCTCTTTTGTATGAGTCTTTTTTTGTGCTTTCGTGTTTGAGGTGAGCCTCTTTGTCTGAGTCTTTTTTGTGCTTTCGTATTTGGAGGTGAGCCTCTTTGTCTGAGACTTTTTTTTTCGTATTTTGAGAGGTGAGCCTCTTTGTACGAGACTTTTTTGTGCTCGTATTTGAGGTGAGCCTCTTTGTATGAGTCTTTTTTGTGCTTTTCGTATTTGGAGGTGAGCCTCTTTGTATGAGTCTTTTCTGTGCTCGTATTTGGAGGTGAGCCTCTTTGTATGAGTCTTTTTTGTGCTCGTATTTTGAGGTGAGCCTCTTTGTCTGCAGTCTTTTTTGTGCTTTCGTTTGGAGGTGAGCCTCTTTGTCTGAGTCTTTTTTGTGCTTTCGTATTTGGAGGTGAGCCTCTTTTGTACAGACTTTTTTTGTGCTTTCGTATTTTGAGGTGAGCCTCTTTGTCAGAGACTTTTTTCCTTCTTTTGTATTTTTTTGTGAGCCTCTTTGTCTGAGAGCCTCTTTTTTTTTTCGTGCTTGGAGGTGGTGCCTCTTTTTGTCTGAGTCTTTTTTGTGCTTTCGTATTTGGAGGTGAGCCTCTTTGTCTGAGTCTTTTTTGTGTGCTTTCGTATTTCTGAGGTGAGCCTCTTTGTCTGAGTCTTTTTTGTGCTCGTATTTTTGAGGTGAGCCTCTTTGTAAGTCTTTTTTGTGCTTTCGTGCTTTGAGGTGAGCCTCTTTGTATGAGTCTTTTTTTGTGCTTTCGTATTTGGAGGTGAGCCTCTTTGTCTGAGTCTTTTTTGTGCTTCGTGTTTTTTGAGGTGAGCCTCTTTGTATGAGACTTTTTTGTGCTCGTACTTCAAGGTGAGCCTCTTTGTATGAGTCTTTTTAGTGCTTTCGTATTTTGAGGGTGCCTCTTTGTCTGAGTCTTTTTTGTGCTTTCGTATTTGGAGGTGAGCCTCTTTGTAAAAGACTTTTTTGTGCTTTCGTATTTGAGGTGAGCCTCTTTTCTGAGTCTTTTCTGTGCTTTCGTATTTGAGGTGAGCCTCTTTGTCTGAGTCTTTTTTTTGTGCTTTCGTATTTTGAGGTGAGCCCTCTTTGTCTGAGTCTTTTTTGTGCTTTCGTATTTGAGGTGAGCCTCTTTGTATGAGTCTTTTTTGTGCTTTCGTATTTGGAGGTGAGCCTCTTTGTCAAAGAGTCTTTTTTGTGCTCGTATTTGAGGTGAGCCTCTTTGTCTGAGTCTTTTTTATGCTTTCGTGTTTGGAGGTGAGCCTCTTTTTCTGAGTCTTTTTTGTGCTTTCGTATTTTGAGGTGAGCCTCTTTTGTCTGAGTCTTTTTTGTGCTTTCGTGTTTGAGGGTGAGCCTCTTTTGTCTGTCTTTTTTCTATGCTTTCGTATTTGGAGGTGAGCCTCTTTGTCTGAGAGTCTTTTTTTGTGCTTTCGTATTTGGAGGTGAGCCTCTTTGTCTGAGAGTTTTTTTTGTGCTCGTTTTTTGGTGAGCCTCTTTGTACTGAGTCTTTTTTGCTTTCGTGCTTTTAGGTGAGCCTCTTTGTATGAGACTTTTATGTGCTCGTATTTGGAGGTGAGCCTCTTTGTAAAGACTTTTTTTTATTCTTTCGTGTTTGAGGTGAGCCTCTTTGTATGAAAATTTTTTGTGCTCGTTGTTTGGAGGTGAGCCTCTTTGTATGAGTCTTTTTTGTGCTTTCGTATTTTGAGGTGAGCCTCTTTGTCTGAGACTTTTTATGTGCTTTCGTATTTGGAGGTGAGCCTCTTTGTATGCGAGACTTTTCTGTGCTTTCGTGTTTGGAGGTGAGCCTCTTTGTACAGTCTTTTTGTGCTTTCGTATTTTGAGGTGAGCCTCTTTGTGCAGAGACTTTTTTTGCTTTCGTATTTTGGAGGTGAAGCCTCTTTGTCTGAGTCTTTTTTTGTGCTTTCGTATTTGAGGTGAGCCTCTTTGTATGAGACTTTTTTGTGCTTTCGTGTTTTGAGGTGAGCCTCTTTGTCTGAGACTTTTTTGTGCTTCGTATTTTGAGGTGAGCCTCTTTGTCTGAGTCTTTTTGTGCTTTCGTATTTGGAGGTGAGCCTCTTTGTCTGAGTCTTTTTTTGTGCTCGTATTTGGAGGTGAGCCTCTTTTGTCTGAGACTTTTTGTGTGCTTCGTATTTTGAGGTGAGCCTCTTTGTCTGAGTCTTTTTTGTGCTTTCGTATTTGGAGGTGAGCCTCTTTATGCGAGTCTTTTTGTGTGCTCGTATTTTGAGGTGAGCCTCTTTTGTCTGAGACTTTTTTGTGCTTTCGTATTTTGAGGTGAGCCTCTTTGTCTGAGAGTCTTTTTTGTGCTTTCGTATTTCTTTGTGAGCCTCTTTGTCTGAGTCTTTTTTGTGCTCGTGTTGGAGGTGAGCCTCTTTGTCTGAGTCTTTTTTGTGCTCGTATTTTGAGGTGAGCCTCTTTGTCTGAGACTTTTTGTGCTTTCGTATTTGGAGGTGAGCCTCTTTTTTCTGAGTCTTTTTTTGTCTTTCGTATTTTGAGGTGAGCCTCCTCTTTGTGCGAGTCTTTTTTGTGCTTTCGTATTTTGGAGGTGAGCCTCTTTGTACTGAGTCTTTTTTGTGCTTTCGTGTTTGAGGTGAGCCTCTTTTTATGCTGAGTCTTTTTTGTGCTTTCGTATTTGGAGGTGAGCCTCTTTTGTCTGAGTCTTTTTTTGTGCTTTCGTGTTTGAGGTGAGCCTCTTTGTCTGAGACTTTTTGTGCTTTCGTGTTTTTGGGTGAGCCTCTTTGTATGAGTCTTTTTTGTGCTTTCGTGTTTGAGGTGAGCCTCTTTGTCTGAGTCTTTTTTTTGCTTTCGTATTTTGAGGTGAGCCTCTTTGTATGAAGTCTTTTCTATGCTTTCGTATTTGAGGTGAGCCTCTTTGTCAAGTCTTTTTTTATGCTTTCGTATTTGAGGTGAGCCTCTTTGTATGAGTCTTTTTTTGTGCTTTCGTATTTTGAGGTGAGCCTCTTTGTCTGAGTCTTTTTTGTGCTCGTATTTGGAGGTGAGCCTCTTTTGTCTGAGAGACTTTTTTGCTTTCGTGCTTGGAGGTGAGCCTCTTTGTACGAGACTTTTTTGTGCTCGTATTTTGAGGTGAGCCTCTTTATCTGAGTCTTTTTTGTGCTTTCGTATTTGGGGTGAGCCTCTTTGTCTGAGACTTTTTGTGCTTTCGTATTTCAGGTGAGCCTCTTTGTCTGAGTCTTTTTTGTGCTTTCGTATTTTGAGGTGAGCCTCTTTTTCTGAGTCTTTTTTTTGTGCTCGTATTTTTGAGGTGAGCCTCTTTGTACTAGTCTTTTTTGTGCTTTCGTATTTGGAGGTGAGCCTCTTTGTCTGAGTCTTTTTTGTGCTTTCGTGTTTGGAGGTGAGCCTCTTTGTCTGAGTCTTTTTTTGTGCTTTCGTGTTGGAGGTGAGCCTCTTTTTTCTGAGTCTTTTTTGTGTGCTTTCGTGTTTGAGGTGAGCCTCTTTTTGTAAAAAGTCTTTTTGTGCTCATACTTTGGGTGAGCCTCTTTGTATGAGTCTTTTTTGTGCTTTCGTATTTGGAGGTGAGCCTCTTTTGTCAAGTCTTTTCTTTTTCTATTGCTTTCGTATTTTGAGGTTTTTATGCTCTTTGTCTGAGAAGCTTTTTGTGCTTTCGTATTTGAGGTGAGCCTCTTTGTACGAGTCTTTTTTTGTGCTTTCGTATTTGGAGGTGAGCCTCTTTGTACAAGTCTTTTTCATTGCTTGTATTTGGAGGTGAGCCTCTTTGTCTGAGTCTTTTTGTGCTTTCGTATTTGGAGGTGAGCCTCTTTGTAAAAGAGTTTTTTATGCTTTCGTATTTGAGGTGAGCCTCTTTGTCTGAGTCTTTTTTGTGCTTTCGTGCTTGAGGTGAGCCTCTTTGTCTGAGTCTTTTTTGTGCTTTCGTATTTGGAGGTGAGCCTCTTTGTCTGAGTCTTTTTTGTGCTCGTATTTTGAGGTGAGCCTCTTTGTCTGAGACTTTTTTGTGCTTTCGTATTTTTGAGGTGAGCCTCTTTTGTCTGAGTCTTTTTTATGCTTTCGTATTTGGAGGTGAGCCTCTTTTGTCTGAGACTTTTTTGTGCTCGTATTTTGAGGTGAGCCTCTTTGTATGAGTCTTTTTTTGCTTTCGTATTTTGAGGTGAGCCTCTTTGTCTGAGTCTTTTTTTTCGTGCTTTCGTATTTTGGTGAGCCTCTTTTTTGTCTGAGACTTTTTGTGCTTTCGTATTTTGAGGTGAGCCTCTTTTGTCTGAGTCTTTTCATTGCTCGTATTTGAGGTGAGCCTCTTTGTCACGAGACTTTTTTGTGCTTTCGTGTTGGAGGTGAGCCTCTTTGTCTGAGACTTTTTTGTGCTTTCGTGCTTTTGAGGTGAGCCTCTTTGTCTGAGTCTTTTTTTTGCTCGTATTTTTGAGAGGTGAGCCTCTTTGTCTGAGTCTTTTTGTGCTTTCGTATTTGAGGTGAGCCTCTTTTTGTCTTTTTGTGACTTTTTTTGTAAGCTTTCGTTTATTTTGTGCTTTGGGGTGAGCCTCTTTGTCTGAGACTTTTTTTGTGCTTTCGTATTTGGAGGTGAGCCTCTTTGTATGAGTCTTTTTTGTGCTTTCGTATTTTGAGGTGAGCCTCTTTGTCTGAGTCTTTTTTGTGCTTTCGTGCTTGGAGGTGAGCCTCTTTGTATGAGTCTTTTTTTGTGCTTCGTATTTGGAGGTGAGCCTCTTTTGTACGAGAGTCTTTTTTGTGCTTTCGTGTTTTGAGGTGAGCCTCTTTGTACTGAGACTTTTTGTGCTTTCGTATTTTGAGGTGAGCCTCTTTGTCTGAGTCTTTTTGTTTTCGTATTTTGAGGTGAGCCTCTTTGTCTGAGTCTTTTTTGTGCTTTCGTACTTTGGAGGTGAGCCTCTTTGTCTGAGTCTTTTTTGTGCTTTCGTATTTTGAGGTGAGCCTCTTTGTGTCTGAGACTCTTTTTACTGTGCTCGTATTTGGAGGTGAGCCTCTTTGTATGTGAGAGTTTTTTTGTGCTTTCGTATTTTGAGGTGAGCCTCTTTTATCTGAGAGTTTTTTTGTGCTTTCGTATTTTGAGGTGAACCTCCTCTTTGTCTGAGACTTTTTTGTGCTTTCGTATTTGAGGTGTGAGCCTCTTTGTCTGAGTCTTTTTTGTGCTTTCGTGTATTTGGAGGTGAGCCTCTTTGTCTGAGTCTTTTTTGTGCTTTCGTATTTTGAGGTGAGCCTCTTTTGTCTGAGTCTTTTTACTGTGCTTTCGTATGCTTTGAGGTGAGCCTCTTTGTATGAGTCTTTTTGTGCTTTCGTATTTTGAGGTGAGCCTCTTTGTAAAAAGTCTTTTTTGTGCTTTCGTATTTCGAGGTGAGCCTCTTTGTATGAGACTTTTCTTTGTGCTTTCGTATTTTGAGGTGAGCCTCTTTGTCTGAGTCTTTTTTATGCTTTCGTGTTTTTGAGGTGAGCCTCTTTGTCTGAGTCTTTTTTGTGCTTTCGTATTTTGAGGTGAGCCTCTTTGTCTGAGACTTTTTTTTGTGCTCGTATTTGAGGTGAGCCTCTTTGTCTGAGTCTTTTTTGTGCTTTCGTGCTTTGAGGTGAGCCTCTTTGTCTGAGTCTTTTTTTGCTTTCGTGTTTTGGAGGTGAGCCTCTTTGTAAAGACTTTTTTTGTGCTTTCGTGTTTGAGGTGAGCCTCTTTGTCTGAAGTCTTTTTTGTGCTTTCGTATTTTGTTGAGGTGAGCCTCTTTGTAAAGTCTTTTTTATGCTTTTCGTATTTTGAGGTGAGCCTCTTTTTGTCTGAGTCTTTTTTTGTGCTTTCGTGTTTGAGGTGAGCCTCTTTGTCTGAGTCTTTTTTGTGCTTTCGTATTTTGAGGTGAGCCTCTTTGTCTGAGAGTTTTTTGTGCTTTCGTATTTGAGGTGAGCCTCTTTGTAAAAAGTTTTTTTGTTTCGTATTTGGAGGTGAGCCTCTTTGTCTGAGTCTTTTTTTGTGCTTTCGTATTTGGAGGTGAGCCTCTTTGTCTGAGTCTTTTTTTGCTTTCGTGTTTGAGGTGAGCCTCTTTGTCTGAGTCTTTTTTGTGCTTTCGTATTTGGAGGTGAGCCTCTTTGTATGAGTCTTTTTTGTGCTTTCGTATTTTGAGGTGAGCCTCTTTGTCTGAGAGTTTTTTCATGCTTTCGTATTTGAGGTGAGCCTCTTTTGTCTGAGTCTTTTTTGTGCTTTCGTGTTTTTTGAGGTGAGCCTCTTTGTATGAGACTTTTTATGCTTTCGTATTTTGAGGTGAGCCTCTTTGTATGAGTCTTTTTTTGTGCTTTCGTGTTTGAGGTGAGCCTCTTTGTCTGAGTCTTTTTTGTGCTTTCGTATTTTGAGGTGAGCCTCTTTGTATGAGTCTTTTTGTGCTTTCGTGTTTTGAGGTGAGCCTCTTTGTCTGAGTCTTTTTTTGTGCTCGTATTTGAGGTGAGCCTCTTTGTCTGAGTCTTTTTTGTGCTTTCGTATTTGAGGTGAGCCTCTTTTTGTACTGAGTCTTTTTGTGCTTTCGTATTTGGAGGTGAGCCTCTTTGTCTGAGACTTTTTGTGCTTTCGTGCTTTGGAGGTGAGCCTCTTTGTCTGAGACTTTTTGTGCTTTCGTATTTGAGGTGAGCCTCTTTGTCTGAGACTTTTTTGTGCTTTCGTGTTTGGAGGTGAGCCTCTTTTATCTGAGTCTTTTTGTGCTTTCGTGCTTTGAGGTGAGCCTCTTTGTCTGAGACTTTTTGTGCTTTCGTATTTTGAGGTGAGCCTCTTTTTGTCTGAGTCTTTTTTGTGCTTTCGTATTTGGAGGTGAGCCTCTTTGTATGAGTCTTTTTGTGCTTTCGTATTTGGGGTGAGCCTCTTTGTCTGAGTTTTTTTACGTGCTTTCGTATTTGGTGGTGAAGCCTCTTTGTCTTTGAGTCTTTTTGTGCTCGTATTTTGAGGTGAGCCTCTTTTTGTCTGAGTCTTTTTTTGTGCTTCGTATTTTTGAGGTGAGCCTCTTTGTACAAGACTTTTTCTGTGCTTTCGTGTTTTGAGGTGAGCCTCTTTGTATGAGTCTTTTTTTGTGCTTTCGTATTTTGAGGTGAGCCTCTTTTTTGTCTGAGTCTTTTTGTATGCTTTCGTATTTGAGGTGAGCCTCTTTGTCTGAGTCTTTTTGTGTGCTTTCGTGCTTTGAGGTGAGCCTCTTTGTCTGAGTCTTTTTGTGCTTTCGTGTTTGGAGGTGAGCCTCTTTGTCTGAGACTTTTTTGTGCTTTCGTATTTGGAGGTGAGCCTCTTTGTCTGAGTCTTTTTGTGCTCGTTTCGTAGCCTTTTGAGGTGAGCCTCTTTGTCTGAAGACTTTTTTTGCTTTTTCTGTTTTCGTATTTTGAGGTGAGCCTCTTTGTCTGAGTCTTTTTTGTGCTCGTGTTTTTGAGGTGAGCCTCTTTGTCTGAGACTTTTTGTGCTTTCGTATTTTGAGGTGAGCCTCTTTGTCAAGAGTTTTTTTATGCTTTCTATTTTGAGGTGAGCCTCTTTTTATGCTGAGTCTTTTTTGTGCTTTCGTATTTCGAGGTGAGCCTCTTTTTTGCTGAGTCTTTTTTTTATTGCTTTCGTATTTGAGGTGAGCCTCTTTGTCTGAGTCTTTTTTTGTGCTTTCGTGTTTGGAGGTGAGCCTCTTTGTCTGAGTCTTTTTTTGCTCATATTTGAGGTGAGCCTCTTTGTCTGAGTCTTTTTTGTGCTTCGTATTTTGAGGTGAGCCTCTTTGTCTGAGTCTTTTTTGTGCTTTCGTATTTTTGGGTGAGCCTCTTTTGTCTGAGAGTCTTTTTTTTGTGCTTTCGTATTTGAGGTGAGCCTCTTTGTATGAGAGACTTTTTATGTGCTCGTATTTGGAGGTGAGCCTCTTTGTCTGAGTCTTTTTTGTGCTTTCGTATTTGGAGGTGAGCCTCTTTTGTCTGAGTCTTTTTGTGCTTTCGTATTTTGGAGGTGAGCCTCTTTGTATGAGTCTTTTTTTGTGCTCGTATTTTGAGGTGAGCCTCTTTATGCAGAGTTTTTTTGTGTGCTCGTTGAGCCTCTTTTGAGGTGAGCCTCTTTGTATGAGTCTTTTTATGTTCTTTCGTTATTTGGAGGTGAGCCTCTTTGTCTGAGTCTTTTTTGTGCTTTCGTATTTGAGGGTGAGCCTCTTTGTAAGAGACTTTTTTTGTGCTTTCGTACTTTGAGGTAAGCCTCTTTGTCTGAGTCTTTTTTGTGCTTTCGTATTTGGAGGTGAGCCTCTTTGTCTGAGACTTTTTTTGTGCTTTCGTATTTGGAGGTGAGCCTCTTTTGTAAAAGACTTTTTTGTGCTTTCGTATTTGGAGGTGAGCCTCTTTGTCTGAGTCTTTTTTGTGCTTTCGTGTTGGAGGTGAGCCTCTTTTATAAGAGACTTTTTTGTGCTCATATTTTGGAGGTGAGCCTCTTTGTCTGAGTCTTTTTGTGCTTTCGTATTTGAGGTGAGCCTCTTTGTCTGAGTCTTTTTTTGTGCTTTCGTATTTGGAGGTGAGCCTCTTTGTGCAAGTCTTTTTATGCTTTCGTATTTTAAGGTGAGCCTCTTTGTCTGAGTCTTTTTTATGCTTTCGTATTTGGAGGTGAGCCTCTTTTTATATGAGACTTTTTTCTATGCTTTTCGTGTTTTGAGGTGAGCCTCTTTGTAAGTCTTTTTTTGTGCTCGTATTTTGAGGTGAGCCTCTTTTGTCTGAGTCTTTTTTGTGCTTTCGTATTTTGAGGTGAGCCTCTTTGTCTGAGAGTCTTTTTTGTGCTCGTATTTGAGGTGAGCCTCTTTGTACTGAGTCTTTTTTGTGCTTTCGTATTTGAGGTGAGCCTCTTTTGTCTGAGTCTTTTCTGTGCTTTCGTTTGGAGGTGAGCCTCTTTGTCTGAGACTTTTTTATGCTTTCGTGTTTGGGGGTGAGCCTCTTTGTAAAAGACTTTTTTATGCTTTCGTGCCGAGGTAAGCCTCTTTGTCTGAGTCTTTTTGTGCTTTCGTGCTTTGGAGGTGAGCCTCTTTGTATGAGTCTTTTTTTGTGCTTTTATATTTTGAGGTGAGCCTCTTTGTCTGAGTCTTTTTTGTGCTTTCGTGCTTGAGGTGAGCCTCTTTTTTTGCAGAGTCTTTTTGTGCTTTCGTATTTTGAGGTGAGCCTCTTTGTCTGAGTCTTTTTGTGCTTTCGTATTTGAGGTGAGCCTCTTTTGTCTGAGTCTTTTTTTTGCTTTTCGTATTTTTTTAGAGGTGAGCCTCTTTTTCTGCGAGTCTTTTTGTGCTTTCGTATTTTGAGGTGAGCCTCTTTGTCTGAGTCTTTTTTGTGCTTTCGTATTTGGAGGTGAGCCTCTTTGTATGAGACTTTTTGTGCTTTCGTGCTTTGAGGTGAGCCTCTTTTATCTGAGTCTTTTTTGTGCTTTCGTGTTGAGGTGAGCCTCTTTGTCTGAGTCTTTTTTTGTGCTTCGTGTTTGGGGGTGAGCCTCTTTGTCTGAGAGACTTTTTTATGCTCGTATTTTGGGTGAGCCTCTTTGTCTGAGTCTTTTTTGTGCTCGTATTTTTGAGGTGAGCCTCTTTGTCTGAGTCTTTTTTTGTGCTCTCGTATTTTGGGTGAGCCTCTTTTTATGAGACTTTTTTTGTGCTTTCGTGTTTTGTCTGGTGAGCCTCTTTGTCTGAGTCTTTTTGTGCTTTCTTTTTTTTTTCGAGGTGAGCCTCTTTGTACTGAGTCTTTTTGTGCTTTCGTATTTGGAGGTGAGCCTCTTTGTCTGAGTCTTTTTGTGTCGTATTTGGAGGTGAGCCTCTTTTGTCTGAGTCTTTTTTGTGCTTTCGTATTTTGAGGTGAGCCTCTTTTATCTGAGTCTTTTTTGTGCTTTCGTATTTGGAGGTGAGCCTCTTTGTCTGAGTCTTTTTTGTGCTTTCGTATTTGGAGGTGAGCCTCTTTGTATGCAGAACTTTTTTGTGCTCGTATTTTGAGGTGAGCCTCTTTGTATCTGAGTCTTTTTTGTGCTTTCGTATTTGAGGTGAGCCTCTTTGTATGAGTCTTTTTTTATGTGCTTCGTGTTTTGGGTGAGCCTCTTTGTCTGAGACTTTTTGTGCTTTCGTATTTTGAGGTGAGCCTCTTTGTATGAGTCTTTTTTTGTGCTTTCGTATTTTGAGGTGAGCCTCTTTGTCTGAGTCTTTTTGTGCTTTCGTATTTGGAGGTGAGCCTCTTTGTCTGAGTCTTTTTTTGTGCTTTCGTACTTTGAGGTGAAGCCTCTTTGTACAAGTCTTTTTTGTGCTTTCGTATTTTGAGGTGAGCCTCTTTGTCTGAGACTTTTTTGTGCTTTCGTATTTGGGGTGAGCCTCTTTGTAAAGTCTTTTTCTATGCTTTCGTGCTTTGGGGTGAGCCTCTTTTTGTCTGAGTCTTTTTTTGTGCTCGTATTTTGGAGGTGAGCCTCTTTGTCTGAGTCTTTTTTTGTGCTTTCGTATTTTGAGGTGAGCCTCTTTGTCTGCGAGACTTTTTACGTGTGCTTTCGTGCTTTGGAGGTGAGCCTCTTTGTCTGAGTCTTTTTGTGTTTTCGTATTTGGAGGTGAGCCTCTTTGTCTGAGTCTTTTTTTTGCTTTCGTGTTTGAGGTGAGCCTCTTTGTCTGCAGAGACTTTTACGTGCTTTTTCTATGTATTTTGAGGTGAGCCTCTTTTTGTCTGAGTCTTTTTTGTGCTCATATTTTGGGGTGAGCCTCTTTGTCTGAGTCTTTTTTGTTTTCGTATTTAGGTGAAGCCTCTTTGTAAGAGACTTTTTTGTGCTCGTATTTTGAGGTGAGCCTCTTTATGTCTGAGTCTTTTTATGCTTTCGTGCCGAGGTGAGCCTCTTTGTCTGAGAGACTTTTTTTGTGTGCTTTCGTATTTGGGGTGAGCCTCTTTGTAAAGACTTTTTCTGCTTTCGTGCTTTGAGGTGAGCCTCTTTGTATGAGTCTTTTTGTGTTCTTTCGTTTTGAGGTGAGCCTCTTTGTCTGAGTCTTTTTTGTGCTCTCGTTTTTGAGGTGAGCCTCTTTGTCAAAGACTTTTTTGTGCTTTCGTATTTTTGGGTGAGCCTCTTTGTCTAGTCTTTTTTATGCTTTCGTATTTTTTGAGGTGAGCCTCTTTGTACAAGTCTTTTTTGTGCTCTTATTTGGAGTGAGCCTCTTTGTAAAGTCTTTTTTGTGCTTTCGTGCTTTGAGGTGAGCCTCTTTGTCTGAGAGTCTTTTTTGTGCTTTCGTATTTTTGAGGTGAGCCTCTTTTGTCTGAGTCTTTTTATGCTCGTGTTTGGAGGTGAGCCTCTTTGTCTGAGACTTTTTTTGCTGCTTTCGTATTTGAGGTGAGCCTCTTTGTCTGAGTCTTTTTTGTGTGCTTTCGTGTTTTGGAGGTGAGCCTCTTTGTCTGAGACTTTTTTCATTTTTTCGTATTTTGAGGTGAGCCTCTTTGTCTGAGACTTTTTTGTGCTTTCGTATTTGGGTGAGCCTCTTTGTCTGAGACTTTTTGTGCTTTCGTGTTTTGAGGTGAGCCTCTTTGTCTGAGTCTTTTTTGTGCTTTCGTATTTTGAGGTGAGCCTCTTTGTCTGAGACTTTTTTGTGCTTTCGTGCTTTGAGGTGAGCCTCTTTTTGTCTGAGTCTTTTTTGTGCTTTCGTGTTTGAGGTGGTGAGCCTCTTTGTACAGACTTTTTTTTGCTTTCGTGTTTGAGGTGAGCCTCTTTGTATGAGTCTTTTTTGTGCTTTCGTGCTTTGAGGTGAGCCTCTTTGTCTGAGTCTTTTTTGTGCTTTCGTATTTGGAGGTGAGCCTCTTTGTACGAGTCTTTTTGTGCTTTCGTATTTTTTGGTGAGCCTCTTTGTCTGAGTCTTTTTTTGTGCTTTCGTATTTGAGGTGAGCCTCTTTGTCTGAGACTTTTTTTGTGCTTTCGTATTTTGAGGTGAGCCTCTTTTGTCTGAAGTCTTTTTTTTTGCTTTCGTATTTTGAGGTGAGCCTCTTTGTCTGAGTCTTTTTTGTGCTCGTATTTTGGAGGTGAGCCTCTTTGTCTGAGACTTTTTTGTGCTTTCGTATTTTTGAGTGAGCCTCTTTGTCTGAGTCTTTTTTGTGTGCTTTCGTATTTTGGGTGAGCCTCTTTTTCTGAGACTTTTTTGTGCTTTCGTATTTTGAGGTGAGCCTCTTTGTAAAGACTTTTTTCTGTGCTCGTATTTTGAGGTGAGCCTCTTTGTACGAGTCTTTTCTGTGCTTTCGTATTTTTTTGTGAGCCTCTTTGTCTGAAGTCTTTTTTATGCTTTCGTATTTGAGGGTGAGCCTCTTTGTCTGAGTCTTTTTTGTGCTCGTCGTTTTGGAGGTGAGCCTCTTTGTCTGAGTCTTTTTTGTGCTCGTACTTTGAGGTGAGCCTCTTTGTCTGAGTCTTTTTGTGCGTTTCGTGAGCCTCTTTGTGAGCCTCTTTGTAGAGGTGAGCTTTTTTGTGCTTTTTTTTTTGCTTTTGGAGGTGAGCCTCTTTGTCTGAGTCTTTTTTGTGCTCGTATTTTGAGGTGAGCCTCTTTGTCTGAGAGTCTTTTTTTGTGCTTTCGTATTTGGAGGTGAGCCTCTTTGTCAGACTTTTTTTTTGTGCTTTCGTATTTGGAGGTGAGCCTCTTTGTCTGAGTCTTTTTTATGTGCTTCGTATTTTGAGGTGAGCCTCTTTGTCTGAGACTTTTTTGTGCTTTCGTATTTTAGAGGTGAGCCTCTTTGTATGAGTCTTTTTTGTGCTTTCGTATTTGGAGGTGAGCCTCTTTGTCTGAGAGTCTTTTTTGTGCTTTCGTGCTTGGAGGTGAGCCTCTTTGTCTGAGTCTTTTTTGTGCTTTCGTGTTTGAGGTGAGCCTCTTTGTAAAGACTTTTTTTGTGCTTTCGTTTGGAGGTGAGCCTCTTTGTATGAGACTTTTTGTGCTTTCGTATTTTGAGGTGAGCCTCTTTTGTCTGAGTCTTTTTTGTGCTTTCGTATTTGAGGTGAGCCTCTTTGTCTGAGTCTTTTTTGTGCTTTCGTATTTGGAGGTGAGCCTCTTTGTCAAAGACTTTTTTATGCTTTCGTATTTGGAGGTGAGCCTCTTTGTCTGAGTCTTTTTTTGTGCTTTCGTGTTTGAGGTGAGCCTCTTTGTGCGAGTCTTTTTTGTGCTCGTATTTTGAGGTGAGCCTCTTTGTCTGAGTCTTTTTTTGTGCTTTCGTATTTGGGGTGAGCCTCTTTGTACTGAGTCTTTTTCGTGCTTTCGTATTTTTGAGGTGAGCCTCTTTGTACAAGTCTTTTCTTTCTGTTTCTTATTTTTGAGGTGAGCCTCTTTGTAAGAGAGTCTTTTTTGTGCTTTCGTATTTGGGTGAGCCTCTTTTGTCTGAGACTTTTTTGTGCTTTCGTGTTTGAGGTGAGCCTCTTTGTCTGAGTCTTTTTGTGCTCGTATTTTGAGGTGAGCCTCTTTGTCTGCGAGACTTTTTTGTGCTTTCGTATTTGGAGGTGAGCCTCTTTGTCTGAGTCTTTTTTATGTGCTTTCGTATTTGAGGTGAGCCTCTTTGTCTGAGTCTTTTTTGTGCTTTCGTGTTTTTGAGGTGAGCCTCTTTGTCTGAGTCTTTTTTGTGCTTTCGTATTTGGAGGTGAGCCTCTTTGTCTGAGACTTTTTTATGCTTTCGTGCTTGAGGTGAGCCTCTTTTGTCTGAGTCTTTTTTTGTGCTTCGTGTATTTTGAGGTGAGCCTCTTTGTATAAGTCTTTTTTATGTGCTTTCGTGTTTTGGGTGAGCCTCTTTGTCTGAGTCTTTTTTTGCTTTCGTATTTGGAGGTGAGCCTCTTTGTCTGAGTCTTTTTTTTATGCTTTCGTGTTTTTGAGGTGAGCCTCTTTGTCTGAGTCTTTTTGTGCTTTCGTATTTTGGTGTGAGCCTCTTTGTCTGAGTCTTTTTTTGTGCTTTCGTATTTGAGGTGAGCCTCTTTGTCTGAGTCTTTTTTGTGCTTTCGTATTTTGAGGTGAGCCTCTTTTTATCTGAGTCTTTTTTTGCTTTCGTATTTGGAGGTGAGCCTCTTTGTATGAGTCTTTTTTGTGCTTTCGTATTTTGAGGTGAGCCTCTTTTGTCTGAGTCTTTTTTGCTTTCGTATTTGAGGTGAGCCTCTTTGTCTGAGTCTTTTCTGTGCTTTCGTATTTTGAGGTGAGCCTCTTTTGTCTGAGTCTTTCTTGTGCTTTCGTATTTTGAGGTGAGCCTCTTTGTAAAGACTTTTTTGTGCTTTCGTATTTGAGGGTGAGCCTCTTTTGTCTGAGTCTTTTTTTGTGCTTTCGTATTTGAGGTGAGCCTCTTTTTGTCTGAGTCTTTTTTTGTCTCGTGTTTTTTATTGAGCCTCTTTGTAAAAGACTTTTTTTGTGCTTTCGTATTTTGAGGTGAGCCTCTTTGTATGAGTCTTTTTGTGCTTTCGTATTTGGAGGTGAGCCTCTTTTTCTGAGACTTTTTTGTGCTTTCGTATTTGGAGGTGAGCCTCTTTGTCTGAGTCTTTTTGTGCTCGTATTTGGAGGTGAGCCTCTTTGTATGAGAGTCTTTTTGTGCTTCGTGTTTTGAGGTGAGCCTCTTTGTCTGAGACTTTTTTTGCTTTCGTATTTGGAGGTGAGCCTCTTTGTCTGAGTCTTTTTTTGCTTTCGTATTTGAGGTGAGCCTCTTTGTCTGAGTCTTTTTTATGCTTTCGTGCTTGAGGTGAGCCTCTTTTTATCTGAGTCTTTTTTTTGTGTGCTTTCGTATTTGGTGAGCCTCTTTGTATGAGTTTTTTTTGTGCTTTCGTATTTGGAGGTGAGCCTCTTTGTCTGAGTCTTTTTTGTGCTTTCGTATTTTGAGGTGAGCCTCTTTGTCTGAGTCTTTTTTGTGCTTTCGTATTTGGAGGTGAGCCTCTTTGTCTGAGTCTTTTTGTGCTTCGTATTTGGAGGTGAGCCTCTTTGTCTGAGACTTTTTTGTACTTTCGTATTTTGAGGTGAGCCTCTTTTGTCTGAGTCTTTTTATGTGCTTTCGTATTTGGAGGTGAGCCTCTTTGTAAACAGTCTTTTTTTCTGCTTTCGTATTTGGAGGTGAGCCTCTTTGTCTGAGTCTTTTTTGTGCTTTCGTTTTTGAGGTGAGCCTCTTTGTCTGCAGACTTTTTTTCATTGCTTTCGTATTTGAGGTGAGCCTCTTTGTCTGAGAGACTTTTTGTGCTTTCGTATTTGGGGGTGAGCCTCTTTGTAAAGACTTTTTGTGCTTTCGTGTTTTGAGGTGAGCCTCTTTGTCTGAGTCTTTTTTTGTGCTCGTATTTTGAGGTGAGCCTCTTTGTCTGAGAGTTTTTTTTGTGCTTTCGTATTTTGAGGTGAGCCTCTTTGTCACTAAGTCTTTTTTGTGCTTTCGTATTTGGAGGTGAGCCTCTTTTTGTCTGAGTCTTTTTTGTGCTTTCGTATTTTTGAGGTGAGCCTCTTTGTACAAGTCTTTTTTATGCTTTCGTATTTGGAGGTGAGCCTCTTTGTCTGAGTCTTTTTTTGTGCTTTCGTATTTTGAGGTGAGCCTCTTTGTCTGAGTCTTTTACGTGCTTTCGTATTTTGAGGTGAGCCTCTTTGTCTGAGTCTTTTTTATGCTTTCGTATTTTGGAGGTGAGCCTCTTTGTACGAGTCTTTTCTGTGCTCGTACTTCAAGGTGAGCCTCTTTGTCTGAGTCTTTTTTTGTGCTTTCGTATTTGGAGGTGAGCCTCTTTGTATGAGAGACTTTTTTGTGCTTTCGTATTTTGAGGTGAGCCTCTTTGTCTGAGTCTTTTTGTGCTTTCGTGTTTGGAGGTGAGCCTCTTTGTATGAGTCTTTTTTGTGCTCGTATTTTGAGGTGAGCCTCTTTGTATGAGTCTTTTTTGTGCTCGTATTTTGAGGTGAGCCTCTTTGTACGAGTCTTTTTGTGCTTTTCGTGTTTGGAGGTGAGCCTCTTTGTCTGAGAATTTTTTTTGCTTTCGTATTTTTGGAGGTGAGCCTCTTTGTGCAGAGTCTTTTACATGCTTTCGTGCTTTTGGAGGTGAGCCTCTTTTTGTAAGTCTTTTTCGTGCTTTCGTATTTGGAGGTGAGCCTCTTTGTCTGAGTCTTTTTTGTGCTTTCGTATTTGAGGTGAGCCTCTTTGTACGACTTTTTTCATTGCTTTCGTGTTTGAGGTGAGCCTCTTTGTATGAGTCTTTTCTGTGCTCGTATTTGGAGGTGAGCCTCTTTGTATGAGTCTTTTTGTGCTCGTACTTGGAGGTGAGCCTCTTTGTAAAAGACTTTTTTGTGCTTTCGTGCTTGAGGTGAGCCTCTTTTGTCTGAGTCTTTTTGTGTGCTCGTATTTGGAGGTGAGCCTCTTTTTGCAGAGTCTTTTTTTGCTTTCGTGTATTTTGAGGTGAGCCTCTTTGTCTGAGTCTTTTTTGTGCTTTCGTGTTGGAGGTGAGCCTCTTTGTATAAGAGTTTTTTTGTGCTCATCGTGTTGGGTGAGCCTCTTTGTCTGAGTCTTTTTGTGCTTTCGTGTTTGGAGGTGAGCCTCTTTGTATGAGTCTTTTTGTGCTTTCGTATTTTGAGGTGAGCCTCTTTTGTACGAGTCTTTTTTGTGCTTTCGTGCTTTGAAAAGAGCCTCTTTGTCTGAGTCTTTTTGTGCTTTCGTATTTGGAGGTGAGCCTCTTTGTCTGAGTCTTTTTTGTGCTTTCGTGTTTTGAGGTGAGCCTCTTTTTGTCTGAGTCTTTTTTCTGTGCTTCGTATTTTGAGGTGAGCCTCTTTTGTGCAGTCTTTTTTTGTGCTTTCGTATTTGGAGGTGAGCCTCTTTGTCAGAGTCTTTTTTGTGTGCTTTCGTTTTGAGGTGAGCCTCTTTTTCTGAGTCTTTTTTGCTTTCGTGTTCGAGGTGAGCCTCTTTTGTCTGAGTCTTTTTTGTGCTTTCGTATTTGGAGGTGAGCCTCTTTGTATGAGTCTTTTTTGTGCTTTCGTGCTTGGAGGTGAGCCTCTTTGTATGAGTCTTTTTTGTGCTTTCGTATTTTGAGGTGAGCCTCTTTGTCTGAGTCTTTTTTGTGCTTTCGTATTTTGAGGTGAGCCTCTTTGTCTGAGACTTTTTTTGTGCTCGTCGTTTGGAGGTGAGCCTCTTTTTGTCTGAGTCTTTTTGTGCTTTCGTATTTGGAGGTGAGCCTCTTTTGTCTGAGTCTTTTGTGCTTTCGTATTTTGAGGTGAGCCTCTTTGTCTGAGTCTTTTTTTTGCTTCGTATTTTTGAGGTGAGCCTCTTTTGTATGAGTCTTTTTATGCTCTTCGTATTTTTAGGTGAGCCTCTTTTTGTCGAGAGACTTTTTTTTGCTTTCGTATTTGGAGGTGAGCCTCTTTGTCTGAGTCTTTTTTGTGCTTTCGTATTTGGAGGTGAGCCTCTTTGTACGAGTCTTTTTTTGTGCTTTCGTATTTCTTTGTGAGCCTCTTTTCGTCTGAGTCTTTTATGTGCTTTCGTGCTTGGGTGAGCCTCTTTGTCTGAGTCTTTTTGTGCTCGTATTTTTGGAGGTGAGCCTCTTTGTCTGAGACTTTTTTGTGTGCTTTCGTGCTTGAGGTGAGCCTCTTTGTCTGAGTCTTTTTTATGCTTTCGTATTTTTTTGTGTGAGCCTCTTTGTACAAGTCTTTTTTGTGTTTCGTATTTGGAGGTGAGCCTCTTTGTATGAGACTTTTTTGTGCTCGTATTTGAGGTGAGCCTCTTTTATCTGAGTCTTTTTTGTGCTTTCGTATTTTGGGTGAGCCTCTTTGTCTGCGAGTCTTTTTTGTGCTTTCGTATTTGAGGTGAGCCTCTTTTGTCTGAGTCTTTTTTTTGCTCTTTTATATTTGGAGGTGAGCCTCTTTTTGTATGAGTCTTTTTTTGTGCTTTCGTATTTTGAGGTGAGCCTCTTTGTCTGAGTCTTTTTATATCTTTCGTATTTGGAGGTGAGCCTCTTTGTATGAGTCTTTTTGTGCTTTCGTGTTTGGAGGTGAGCCTCTTTTTCTGAGTCTTTTTGTGCTTTCGTATTTTGAGGTGAGCCTCTTTGTCTGAGAGTCTTTTTGTGCTTTCGTATTTGGAGGTGAGCCTCTTTGTCTGAGAGTCTTTTTTGTGCTCGTATTTGGAGGTGAGCCTCTTTGTCTGAGAGTCTTTTATGTGCTTTCGTATTTGGAGGTGAGCCTCTTTTGTCTGAGTCTTTTTTGTGCTTTCGTTTTTGGAGGTGAAGCCTCTTTTTATGAGAGTCTTTTTTTACATGCTCGTGCTTGAGGTGAGCCTCTTTGTCTGAGTCTTTTTTGTGCTTTCGTATTTGGAGGTGAGCCTCTTTGTCTGAGTCTTTTTGTGCTTTCGTATTTGGAGGTGAGCCTCTTTTGTCTGAGTCTTTTTTGTGCTTTCGTATTTGGAGGTGAGCCTCTTTGTATCAGAGTCTTTTTTATGCTTTCGTATTTGGGGTGAGCCTCTTTGTCTGAGTCTTTTTTATTGCTTTCGTGCTTGGAGGTGAGCCTCTTTGTATGAAGTCTTTTTTGTGCTTTCGTATTTGGAGGTGAGCCTCTTTGTATGAGAGTCTTTTTTGTGCTCGTATTTTTTTGTGAGCCTCTTTGTATGCAGAGTCTTTTTTTGTGCTTTCGTATTTTGAGGTGAGCCTCTTTGTTATGAGACTTTTTTGTGCTTTCGTGTTTTGAGGTGAGCCTCTTTGTCTGAGAGTCTTTTTTATGCTTTCGTATTTGGAGGTGAGCCTCTTTGTCTGAGAGTCTTTTTGTGCTCTCGTATTTGGAGGTGAGCCTCTTTGTAAAGTCTTTTATTGCTTTCGTGCTTTGGTGAGCCTCTTTGTACAAGTCTTTTTGTGCTTTCGTATTTTGAGGTGAGCCTCTTTTGTCTGAGTCTTTTTTTGCTTTCGTATTTGGAGGTGAGCCTCTTTGTCTGAGTCTTTTTTGTGCTTTCGTGCCGAGGTGAGCCTCTTTGTACTGAGTCTTTTTTGTGCTTTCGTATTTGGAGGTGAGCCTCTTTGTCAGTCTTTTTTGTGTGCTTTCGTATTTTGAGGTGAGCCTCTTTGTCTGAGTCTTTTTGTGCTTTCGTGCTTTGAGGTGAGCCTCTTTGTCTGAGTCTTTTTTTGTGCTCGTATTTGGAGGTGAGCCTCTTTTGTACAGAGTCTTTTTTGTGCTTTCGTATTTGGGGTGAGCCTCTTTGTCTGAGTCTTTTTTATTGCTTTCGTATTTCGAGGTGAGCCTCTTTGTACTGAGTCTTTTTGTGCTTTCGTGCTTTGAGGTGAGCCTCTTTGTGCGAGACTTTTTGTGCTTTCGTGTTTGGGTGTGAGCCTCTTTGTAAAAGTCTTTTTTGTGCTTTCGTGTTTGGAGGTAAGCCTCTTTGTCCTCTTTTGTCTGAGTCTTTTCTGTGCTTTCTCGTATTTGGAGGTGAGCCTCTTTGTAAAAGACTTTTTCTGTGCTTTCGTATTTGGAGGTGAGCCTCTTTATAAAGTCTTTTTTTTTGCTTGTATTTTGAGGTGAGCCTCTTTGTCTGAGTCTTTTTTGTGCTTTCGTATTTTGAGGTGAGCCTCTTTGTCTGAGAGTCTTTTTTTGCTTTCGTATTTTGAGGTGAGCCTCTTTGTAAAAGTCTTTTTTTGTGCTTTCGTATTTGGAGGTGAGCCTCTTTGTCTGAGTCTTTTTTGTGCTTCGTTTGGAGGTGAGCCTCTTTGTCTGAGTCTTTTTTGCTCGTATTTGGAGGTGAGCCTCTTTGTATGGAGACTTTTTTATGCTTTCGTATTTGAGGTGAGCCTCTTTGTCTGAGTCTTTTTGTGCTTTCGTATTTGAGGTGAGCCTCTTTGTCTGAGTCTTTTTTTGCTTTCGTATTTTGAGGTGAGCCTCTTTGTACGAGTCTTTTTTGTGCTCGTATTTTGAGGTGAGCCTCTTTGTATGAGTCTTTTTTGTGCTCGTATTTGGAGGTGAGCCTCTTTGTATGAGTCTTTTTTGTGTTTCGTGTTTTTGGAGGTGAGCCTCTTTGTCTGAGTCTTTTCTGTGCTTTCGTATTTGGAGGTGAGCCTCTTTGTCTGAGTCTTTTTGTGCTCGTATTTTGAGGTGAGCCTCTTTTTTCTGAGTCTTTTTTGTGCTTTCGTATTTCGAGGTGAGCCTCTTTGTCTGAGTCTTTTTTGTGCTTTCGTGTTTTGGAGGTGAGCCTCTTTGTCTGAGTCTTTTTTGTTGCTTTCGTATTTGGAGGTGAGCCTCTTTGTATGAGAGACTTTTTTGTGCTTTCGTATTTGGGTGAGCCTCTTTGTATGAGTCTTTTTTGTGCTTTCGTATTTTGAGGTGAGCCTCTTTGTATGAGTCTTTTTTGCTCGTATTTGGAGGTGAGCCTCTTTTGTATGAGAGTTTTTTTGTGCTCGTATTTGGAGGTGAGCCTCTTTGTCTGGAAGACTTTTTTTGCTTTCGTATTTTGAGGTGAGCCTCTTTGTCTGAGTCTTTTTTATGCTTTCGTATTTGAGGTGAGCCTCTTTGTGCATGAGTCTTTTTTGTGCTTTCGTGCTTTGAGGTGAGCCTCTTTGTACAAGTCTTTTTTTGCTTCGTATTTTGAGGTGAGCCTCTTTGTCTGAGTCTTTTTTTGTGCTTTCGTATTTGGAGGTGAGCCTCTTTGTAAAAGAGTCTTTTTTGTGCTTTCGTGCCGGGGTGAGCCTCTTTATGTCTGAGAGTTTTTTTTTGTGCTTTCGTGCTTTGAGGTGAGCCTCTTTTTGTACGAGTCTTTTTGTGCTTTCGTATTTGGGGTGAGCCTCTTTGTCTGAGTCTTTTTTTGCTCGTACTTTGAGGTGAGCCTCTTTGTCTAAAGTCTTTTTTTGTGCTCGTATTTTGAGGTGAGCCTCTTTGTATGAGTCTTTTCTGTGCTCGTATTTGGAGGTGAGCCTCTTTGTAAAAGTCTTTTTTGTGCTTTCGTGTTTTGAGGTGAGCCTCTTTGTCTGAGAGTCTTTTTGTGCTTTCGTACTTTTGAGGTGAGCCTCTTTGTCTGAGTCTTTTTTGTGCTTTCGTGTTTTTGAGGTGAGCCTCTTTGTATGAGTCTTTTTCTGTGCTCGTATTTTTAGGTGAGCCTCTTTGTATAAGTCTTTTTTTGTGCTTTCGTATTTTGGTGGTGAGCCTCTTTGTCTGAAGTCTTTTTGTGCTTTCGTGTTTAGAGGTGAGCCTCTTTGTCTGAGTCTTTTTTGTGCTTTCGTTTTGGAGGTGAGCCTCTTTGTCTGAGTCTTTTTGTGCTTTCGTATTTTGGTGAGCCTCTTTGTACAGTCTTTTTTTGTGCTTTCGTGTTTTGGGTGAGCCTCTTTTGTAAAAGTCTTTTTTTGCTTTCGTATTTGGAGGTGAGCCTCTTTGTTATGAGTCTTTTTTGTGCTTTCGTATTTTGAGGTGAGCCTCTTTGTCTGAGACTTTTTTGTGCTTTCGTATTTTGAGGTGAGCCTCTTTGTACGAGTCTTTTTTTATGCTTTCGTACTTGGAGGTGAGCCTCTTTGTCTGAGTCTTTTTTTGTGCTTTCGTGTTTGAGGTGAGCCTCTTTGTATGAGACTTTTACGTGCTTTCGTATTTGGAGGTGAGCCTCTTTGTCTGAGAGTTTTTTTTTGTGCTTTCGTATTTCAAGGTGAGCCTCTTTGTCTGAGTCTTTTTTGTGCTTTCGTATTTTGAGGTGAGCCTCTTTGTACGAGTCTTTTTTGTGCTTTCGTATTTGGAGGTGAGCCTCTTTGTAAAGACTTTTTTTGCTTTCGTGCTTTTTGTGAGCCTCTTTGTTGTCTGAGTCTTTTTTGTGCTTTCGTATTTTGAGGTGAGCCTCTTTGTCTGAGAGTCTTTTTTGTGCTTTCGTATTTGAGGTGAGCCTCTTTGTCTGAGTCTTTTTTTGTGCTTTCGTGTTTGAGGTGAGCCTCTTTGTCTGAGTCTTTTTTTTTGCTTCGTGTTTTTAGGTGAGCCTCTTTTGTCTGAGTCTTTTTTGTGCTTTCGTGTTTTGAGGTGAGCCTCTTTGTATGAGTCTTTTTGTGCTCGTATTTGGAGGTGAGCCTCTTTGTATGAGTCTTTTTTTGTGCTCGTATTTGGAGGTGAGCCTCTTTGTATGAGACTTTTTATGCTTTCGTGTTTGGAGGTGAGCCTCTTTTTGTGCTGAGTCTTTTTTGTGCTTTCGTATTTGAGGTGAGCCTCTTTGTATGAGTCTTTTTGTGCTTTCGTATTTTGAGGTGAGCCTCTTTGTCTGAGTCTTTTTTGTGCTTTCGTATTTGGAGGTGAACCTCTTTGTCTGAGACTTTTTGTGCTTTCGTATTTGAGGTGAGCCTCTTTTGTCTGAGTCTTTTTTGTTGCTTTCGTACTTGGGGGTGAGCCTCTTTGTACGAGACTTTTTTGTGCTCGTATTTGGAGGTGAGCCTCTTTGTATAAGACTTTTTTGTGCTCGTATTTTGAGGTGAGCCTCTTTGTACGAGTCTTTTTTGTGCTCGTATTTCGAGGTGAGCCTCTTTAGTATGATTCTTTTTTGTGCTCGTATTTCGAGGTGAGCCTCTTTGTATGAGACTTTTTTGTGCTTGTACTTTTAGGTGAGCCTCTTTGTAGGAGTCTTTCCTGTGCTCGTATTTTGAGGTGAGCCTCTTTGTATGAGTCTTTTTATGTGCTTTCGTGTTTTTATTGGGTGAGCCTCTTTGTATTTGAAGACTTTTTTTTTTTACGCTTTCGTGCTTTTGAGGTGAGCCTCTTTGTCTGAGAGACTTTTTTTTTGCTTTCGTATTTGGAGGTGAGCCTCTTTGTGCAGAGTCTTTTTTGTGCTTTCGTATTTGAGGTGAGCCTCTTTGTATGAGAGTCTTTTTGTGCTTTCGTACTTGGAGGTGAGCCTCTTTGTCTGAGTCTTTTTATGCTTTCGTATTTGGAGGTGAGCCTCTTTGTCTGAGTCTTTTTTGTGCTTTCGTGTTTGAGGTGAGCCTCTTTGTAAAAGTCTTTTCATGCTTTCGTATTTTTGAGGTGAGCCTCTTTGTCTGAGTCTTTTTTTTGTGCTTTCGTATTTGGAGGTGAGCCTCTTTTTGTAAAAGACTTTTTGCGTGCTTTCGTGTTTGAGGTGAGCCTCTTTGTCTGAGTCTTTTTGTGCTTTCGTGCTTGAGGTGAGCCTCTTTGTCTGAGTCTTTTTTTGTGCTCGTATTTGGAGGTGAGCCTCTTTTGTACTGAGTCTTTTTTATGCTTTCGTATTTTGGAGGTGAGCCTCTTTGTCTGAGTCTTTTTGTGTGCTTTCGTGTTTTGAGGTGAGCCTCTTTGTATGAGTCTTTTTTTGTGCTTTCGTATTTTGAGGTGAGCCTCTTTGTCTGAGTCTTTTTTGTGCTCGTATTTTGAGGTGAGCCTCTTTGTACTGAGTCTTTTTCTATGCTTTCGTATTTGGAGGTGAGCCTCTTTGTAAAAGACTTTTGTGCTTTCGTGTTTTGAGGTGAGCCTCTTTTGTACTGAGTCTTTTTTGTGCTCGTATTTGGAGGTGAGCCTCTTTGTCTGAGACTTTTTTGTGTGCTTTCGTATTTGGGGTGAGCCTCTTTTTTATAGAGTCTTTTTTTGTGCTTTCGTATTTGGAGGTGAGCCTCTTTGTCTGAGTCTTTTTTTGCTTTCGTGTTTTGAGGGTGAGCCTCTTTTGTATGAGTCTTTTTGTGCTTTCGTGCTTGAGGTGAGCCTCTTTGTCTGAGTCTTTTTTGTGCTTTCGTATTTGGAGGTGAGCCTCTTTATCTGAGTCTTTTTTGTGCTTTCGTATTTGAGGTGAGCCTCTTTGTATGAGTCTTTTTTGTGTGCTCGTGCTTTGGAGGTGAGCCTCTTTTTCTCTGAGTCTTTTTTTGCTTTCGTGCTTGAGGGTGAGCCTCTTTTGTCTGAGTCTTTTTTTGTGCTTTCGTGTTTGGAGGTGAGCCTCTTTGTATGCGAGTTTTTTTGTGCTTTCGTGCCTTGAGGTGAGCCTCTTTGTGCGAGTCTTTTTTTGCTTTCGTGTTTTGAGGTGAGCCTCTTTGTCTGAAGTCTTTTTTGCTTTTTCGTATTTGGAGGTGAGCCTCTTTGTACAAGACTTTTTTGTGCTTTCGTATTTGAGGTGAGCCTCTTTGTGCTGAGTCTTTTTTTGTGCTTTCGTATTTGGAGGGTGAGCCTCTTTATAAGAGTCTTTTTTGTGCTTTCGTATTTGGAGGTGAGCCTCTTTTATGTACTTCTGAGTCTTTTTATGCTTTCGTATTTGAGGTGAGCCTCTTTGTATGAGAGACTTTTTTGTGCTTTCGTGTTTGGGGTGAGCCTCTTTGTAAAAGATTTTTTTTGTGCTCGTATTTTGGAGTGAGAGCCTCTTTGTCTGAGACTTTTTTGTGCTTTCGTATTTTGAGGTGAGCCTCTTTGTAAGAGTCTTTTTTGTGCTCGTATTTTTGAGGGTGAGCCTCTTTTGTAAAGTCTTTTTTGTGCTTTCGTGCTTGGAGGTGAGCCTCTTTGTATGAGTCTTTTTGTGCTTTCGTATTTTGAGGTGAGCCTCTTTGTAAAGAGACTTTTTTATGCTTTCGTGTTTTGAGGTGAGCCTCTTTGTATGAGTCTTTTTGTGCTTTCGTTTTGGGTGAGCCTCTTTGTCTGAGTCTTTTATGCTTTCGTTTTTGTGAGCCTCTTTGTCGTATGCTTCGTGTTTGAGGTGAGACCTCTTTGTATGAGACTTTTTTTCTTTTCGTATTTTGAGGTGAGCCTCTTTGTCTGAGTCTTTTTTTGTGCTTTCGTATTTTGGGTGAGCCTCTTTGTACGAGTCTTTTTTTGCTCTTCGTATTTTGGAGTGAGCCTCTTTGTCTGAGACTTTTTTTTGTGCTTTCGTATTTGGAGGTGAGCCTCTTTGTCTGAGACTTTTTTTGTGCTTTCGTATTTTGAGGTGAGCCTCTTTGTCTGAGTCTTTTCTGTGCTTTCGTATTTTGAGGTGAGCCTCTTTGTACGAGTCTTTTTTGTGTCTTTCGTGCTTGAGGTGAGCCTCTTTTTGTAAAGTCTTTTTATGTTTCGTATTTGGAGGTGAGCCTCTTTGTCTTCAGAGTTTTTTTGTGCTTTCGTATTTTGAGGTGAGCCTCTTTGTCTGAGTCTTTTTCTATGCTTTCGTATTTTGAGGTGAGCCTCTTTTGTCTGAGTCTTTTTATTGCTCGTATTTGAGGGGTGAGCCTCTTTGTCTGAGTTTTTTTGTGCTTTCGTGTTTGGAGGTGAGCCTCTTTGTAAAAGACTTTTTTTGTGCTCGTATTTTGAGGTGAGCCTCTTTGTCTCAGTCTTTTTTTTGCTTTCGTTCTTGAGGTGAGCCTCTTTGTACGAGTCTTTTTTTGTGCTTTCGTTTTGAGGTGAGCCTCTTTGTCTGCGAGACTTTTTGTGCTTCGTACTTTCGTGGTGAGGTGAGCCTCTTTTTCTGAGTCTTTTTTCTTTGTGAGACTTTCGTATTTTGGAGGTGAGCCTCTTTGTATGAAAGTCTTTTTTGTGCTTTCGTGTTTTGAGGTGAGCCTCTTTGTAAAGTCTTTTTTGTGCTTTCGTGCTTTGAGGTGAGCCTCTTTGTGTCTGAGACTTTTTTTATGCTTTCGTATTTTGAGGTGAGCCTCTTTGTATGAGTCTTTTTGTGCTTTCGTATTTGGAGGTGAGCCTCTTTGTAAAGACTTTTTTGTGCTTCGTATTTGGAGGTGAGCCTCTTTGTGAGAGTCTTTTTATGTGCTCGTATTTTGAGGTGAGCCTCTTTGTCTGAGTCTTTTTTGTGCTTTCGTGTTGGAGGTGAGCCTCTTTGTACTGAGTCTTTTTTGTGCTTTCGTATTTTTAGGTGAGCCTCTTTGTCTGAGTCTTTTTGTTTCGTATTTGAGGTGAGCCTCTTTGTCTGAGACTTTTTTGTGCTCGTGTTTTGAGGTGAGCCTCTTTGTAAAGACTTTTTTATGCTTTCGTGTTGGAGGTGAGCCTCTTTGTCACTGAGTCTTTTTTGTGCTTTCGTATTTTGAGGTGAGCCTCTTTTGTCGAGAGTTTTTTTGTGCTTTCGTATTTTGAGGTGAGCCTCTTTGTATGAGTCTTTTTTTGCTTTCGTATTTGAGGTGAGCCTCTTTGTCTGAGTCTTTTTGTGCTTTCGTATTTGGAGGTGAGCCTCTTTGTCAAGTCTTTTCTGTGCTTTCGTATTTGGAGGTGAGCCTCTTTTATGCGAGTCTTTTTGTGCTTTCGTGTTTGGAGGTGAGCCTCTTTTATGCAGAGTCTTTTTTGTGCTTTCGTATTTGAGGGTGAGCCTCTTTGTCTGAGTCTTTTTTGTGCTTCGTATTTGGAGGTGAGCCTCTTTGTCTGAGTCTTTTTTCATGCTTTCGTATTTGGAGGTGAGCCTCTTTATGCGAGTCTTTTTGTGCTCATTTTTTAGGTGAGCCTCTTTGTCTGAGTCTTTTTTGTGCTTTCGTGCTTTGAGGTGAGCCTCTTTGTCTGAGTCTTTTTTATGCTTTCGTGCCGGAGGTGAGCCTCTTTGTATCTTTTTAGTCTTTTTGTGCTTTCGTGTTTTTAGGTGAGCCTCTTTGTCTGAGTCTTTTTCTTTGCTTTCGTGTTTTGAGGTGAGCCTCTTTGTAAGAGTCTTTTTTTTGCTTTCGTATTTTGAGGTGAGCCTCTTTGTATGAGTCTTTTTTTTGCTTCGTGTTTGCCGAGGTGAGCCTCTTTTGTCTGAGTCTTTTTTGTGCTTTCGTGTTTGAGGTGAGCCTCTTTGTCTGAGTCTTTTTTCTATTTTTCGTTGGAGGTGAGCCTCTTTGTATGAGAGTTTTTTTTGTGCTTTCGTGTTTGAGGTGAGCCTCTTTGTCTGAGTCTTTTTTGTGCTCGTGCTTTGAGGTGAGCCTCTTTTGTATGAGAGTTTTTCTTGTGCTCGTATTTGGAGGTGAGCCTCTTTGTCTGAGACTTTTTTTTGTGCTTTCGTATTTTTTAGGTGAGCCTCTTTGTAAAAGTCTTTTTTGTGCTCGTGTTGGAGGTGAGCCTCTTTGTCTGAGTCTTTTTTTTGCTTTCGTATTTGAGGTGAGCCTCTTTGTAAAAGAGTTTTTTTATGCTTTCGTGTTTGAGGTGAGCCTCTTTTTATCTGAGTCTTTTTTGTGCTTTCGTATTTGAGGTGAGCCTCTTTTGTCTGAGACTTTTTTGTGCTTTCGTGCCGAGGTGAGCCTCTTTGTATGAGTCTTTTTTATGCTTTCGTGTTTGGAGGTGAGCCTCTTTGTACGAGTCTTTTTTGTGCTTTCGTATTTTGAGGTGAGCCTCTTTTTATTTGAGAGTCTTTTTTGTGCTTTCGTATTTGGAGGTGAGCCTCTTTGTAAAAGTCTTTTTGTGCTTTCGTGTTTTGAGGTGAGCCTCTTTGTACTGAGTCTTTTTTTGCTTTCGTATTTTGAGGTGAGCCTCTTTGTCTGAGTCTTTTTGTGCTTTCGTATTTGGAGGTGAGCCTCTTTGTATGAGTCTTTTTTTGCTTTCGTGTTTGAGGTGAGCCTCTTTGTAAAGAGACTTTTTGTGCTTTCGTATTTGGAGGTGAGCCTCTTTGTCTGAGTCTTTTTTGTTCGTGCTTTCGTATTTCTTTGTGTGAGCCTCTTTTGTCTTTTGAGTCTTTTTTTGCTTTCGTATTTTGGGTGAGCCTCTTTGTATGAGAGTCTTTTTGTGCTTTCGTATTTGGAGGTGAGCCTCTTTGTACGAGACTTTTTTGTGCTCGTATTTTGAGGTGAGCCTCTTTGTATGAGTCTTTTTTTGTGCTTTCGTGTTTTTGAGGTGAGCCTCTTTGTATGAGACTTTTTTGTGCTTTCGTGTATTGGAGGTGAGCCTCTTTGTATGAGTCTTTTTATGTGCTTTCGTATTTGGAGGTGAGCCTCTTTGTCTGAGTCTTTTTTGTGTGCTTTCGTGCCGGAGGTGAGCCTCTTTGTAATGAGACTTTTTTGTGCTTTCGTGTTTGAGGTGAGCCTCTTTGTCTGAGAGTCTTTTTTGTGCTTTCGTATTTGGAGGTGAGCCTCTTTGTCTGAGACTTTTTTGTGCTTCGTGTTTTGAGGTGAGCCTCTTTGTACGAGTCTTTTTTTTGTGCTTTCGTGCTTTGGAGGTGAGCCTCTTTGTACAGTCTTTTTTTTTTTATGCTTTCGTATTTGGGGTGAGCCTCTTTTCTGAGACTTTTTTTGTGCTCGTATTTTGAGGTGAGCCTCTTTGTCTGAGTCTTTTTTTGCTTTCGTGTTTTGAGGTGAGCCTCTTTGTCTGAGACTTTTTTTGTGCTTTCGTGTTTGAGGTGAGCCTCTTTGTATGCTGAGACTTTTTTGTGCTTTCGTGTTTTGAGGTGAGCCTCTTTGTCTGAGTCTTTTTGTGCTCGTGCCGAGGTGAGCCTCTTTGTATGAGTCTTTTTTTGCTTTCGTGTTTGGAGGTGAGCCTCTTTGTAAAGTCTTTTTACTTGCTTTCGTATTTTGGAGGTGAGCCTCTTTGTCTGAGTCTTTTTTGTGCTTTCGTATTTTGAGGTGAGCCTCTTTGTATGAGTCTTTTCTGTGCTCGTATTTGGAGGTGAGCCTCTTTGTATGAGAGTTTTTTATGCTCGTATTTGGAGGTGAGCCTCTTTGTACGAGTCTTTTTTGTGCTTTCGTGTTTGGAGGTGAGCCTCTTTGTAAAAGACTTTTTGTGCTTTCGTGTATTTGAGGTGAGCCTCTTTGTGCAGAGTTTTTTTTGTGCTTTCGTATTTTTGGTGAGCCTCTCTTTGTCTGAGAGACTTTTTTGTGCTTTCGTATTTGGAGGTGAGCCTCTTTGTAAAGAGACTTTTCTTTGCTTCGTTTTGAGGTGAGCCTCTTTGTATGAAGTCTTTTTTGTGCTTTCGTGCTTGAGGTGAGCCTCTTTGTATGAGTCTTTTTGTGCTTTCGTGTTTTGAGGTGAGCCTCTTTGTACTAAGTCTTTTTTTGCTTTCGTGCTTTGAGGTGAGCCTCTTTGTCTGAGTCTTTTCTGTGCTTTCGTGTTTGGAGGTGAGCCTCTTTGTAAAAGTCTTTTTTTTTATGCTCGTATTTTGAGGTGAGCCTCTTTGTCTGAGTCTTTTTTGTGCTTTCGTGTTTTGAGGTGAGCCTCTTTTGTCTGAGTCTTTTTTGTGCTTTCGTATTTTGAGGTGTGAGCCTCTTTGTCTGAGTCTTTTTTATTTCGTATTTGGAGGTGAGCCTCTTTGTCTGAGTCTTTTTGTGCTCGTATTTTGAGGTGAGCCTCTTTGTCTGAGTCTTTTTTGTGCTTTCGTATTTGGAGGTGAGCCTCTTTGTCTGAGTCTTTTTTTTTGTGCTTTCGTGTTTGGAGGTGAGCCTCTTTTATCTGAGTCTTTTTTGTGCTTTCGTTCGATTTTGAGGTGAGCCTCTTTGTCTGAGTCTTTTACGAGTCTTTTTGTTTCGTATTTGGAGGTGAGCCTCTTTGTACAGTCTTTTTTTTGCTTTCGTATTTTTGAGGTGAGCCTCTTTGTCTGAGACTTTTTTCATGCTTTCGTATTTGAGGTGAGCCTCTTTTATCTGAGTCTTTTTTGTGCTTTCGTGTTTGAGGGTGAGCCTCTTTGTCTGAGTCTTTTTTGTGCTTTCGTATTTTGAGGTGAGCCTCTTTGTACAGAGTCTTTTTTTATGCTTTCGTGTTTGAGGTGAGCCTCTTTGTACTGAGTCTTTTTGTGCTTTCGTGTTTTGAGGTGAGCCTCTTTGTAAAAGTCTTTTTTATGCTCTTGTGTATTTGAGGTGAGCCTCTTTTGTACAAGTCTTTTTTTGCTTTCGTGTTTGGAGGTGAGCCTCTTTGTATGAGTCTTTTTGTGCTTTCGTATTTGGGGTGAGCCTCTTTGTATGAGACTTTTTTCGTGCTTTCGTGTTTTTGGAGGTGAGCCTCTTTTATGCGAGTCTTTTTGTGTGCTCGTGTTGGAGGTGAGCCTCTTTGTATAGAGACTTTTTTTGCTTTCGTATTTTTGAGGTGAGCCTCTTTGTCTGAGAGTTTTTTGTGTACTTTCGTACTTTGAGGTGAGCCTCTTTGTCTGAGTCTTTTTTGTGCTTTCGTATTTTGGTGAGCCTCTTTGTAAAGAGTTTTTTTTTGTTTCGTGTTTTTGAGGTGAGCCTCTTTGTATGAGTCTTTTTTGTGCTTTCGTGTTTTGAGGTGAGCCTCTTTGTCTGAGTCTTTTTGTGCTCGTGCTTTTGGAGGTGAGCCTCTTTGTAAAGACTTTTTTGTGCTTTCGTACTTTGGGGTGAGCCTCTTTGTCTGAGTCTTTTTTATGCTTTCGTGTTTTTGAGGTGAGCCTCTTTTGTCTGAGTCTTTTTGTGCTTTCGTGCTTTGAGGTGAGCCTCTTTGTCTGAGTCTTTTTTGTGCTTTCGTGTTTTGAGGTGAGCCTCTTTGTCTGAGACTTTTTTTGCTCGTATTTTGAGGTGAGCCTCTTTGTACAAGTCTTTCCTGTGCTCGTATTTGGAGGTGAGCCTCTTTGTATGAGTCTTTTTTGTTTCGTGTTTTTGAGGTGAGCCTCTTTGTCTGAGTCTTTTTTTGTGCTTTCGTATTTTGAGGTGAGCCTCTTTTTGTAAGTCTTTTTTGTGCTTCGTATTTTGAGGTGAGCCTCTTTGTCTGAGAGACTTTTTTTGTGCTTTCGTGTTTTGAGGTGAGCCTCTTTGTCTGAGAGACTTTTTTGTTTTCGTGTTTGAGGTGAGCCTCTTTTGTATGAGTCTTTTTTGTTGCTTTCGTGCTTTGAGGTGAGCCTCTTTGTCTGAGTCTTTTCTCTTTCGTATTTGGAGGTGAGCCTCTTTTGTAAAGTCTTTTTTGTGCTTTCGTATTTGGAGGTGAGCCTCTTTGTAAAGAGACTTTTTTTTGCTTTCGTATTTTGGAGGTGAGCCTCTTTGTCTGAGTCTTTTTATGCTTTCGTATTTGGAGGTGAGCCTCTTTGTCAGAGTCTTTTTTGTGTGCTCGTATTTGGAGGTGAGCCTCTTTGTGTAAAGTCTCTTTTTTGTGCTTTCGTATTTGGAGGTGAGCCTCTTTGTCTGAGTCTTTTTTTTGCTTTCGTATTTGGAGGTGAGCCTCTTTGTAAAGACTTTTTTTTGCTTTCGTATTTTGAGGTGAGCCTCTTTGTATGAGACTTTTTTTTATTGCTTTCGTGCTTTGGGTGTGAGCCTCTTTGTCTGAGTCTTTTTGTGCTTTCGTGTTGGAGGTGAGCCTCTTTGTAAAAGACTTTTTTTGTGCTTTCGTGTTTTGAGGTGAGCCTCTTTTTGTCTGCAGAGTCTTTTTGTGCTTTCGTGCCGGGGTGAGCCTCTTTGTCTGAGTCTTTTTGTGCTTTCGTATTTGAGGTGAGCCTCTTTTGTCTGAGACTTTTTTGTGCTTTCGTGTTTCGAGGTGAGCCTCTTTGTATGAGAGTCTTTTCTGTGTTCGTATTTTGGGGTGAGCCTCTTTGTAAAAAGTCTTTTTTGTGCTTTCGTATTTGGAGGTGAGCCTCTTTGTATAAGAGTTTTTTTTTGCTTTCGTGTTTGAGGTGAGCCTCTTTGTCTAGACTTTTTTGTGCTCGTATTTTGAGGTGAGCCTCTTTGTCTGAGAGTCTTTTCATTTTCGTTTCGTGGTGAGCCTCTTTGGTGAGCCTCTTTGTTTCGTGCGAGGTGAGCCTTTTTGTTGTTTTTCGTTCGTTGGGGGTGAGCCTCTTTTTCTGAGTCTTTTTGTGCTTTCGTATTTGGAGGTGAGCCTCTTTGTCTGAGTCTTTTTTTTGCTTTCGTATTTTGAGGTGAGCCTCTTTGTACGAGACTTTTTTATGCTTTCGTGCTTTGAGGTGAGCCTCTTTGTCTGAGACTTTTTTGTGCTTTCGTATTTTGAGGTGAGCCTCTTTGTCTGAGAGTCTTTTTTGCTTTCGTATTTGGAGGTGAGCCTCTTTTTATACGAGTCTTTTTTTGTGCTTTCGTATTTTGAGGTGAGCCTCTTTGTCTGAGTCTTTTTTTATGCTTTCGTGCTTAGGTGAGCCTCTTTGTCTGAGTCTTTTATGTGCTTTCGTATTTAGAGGTGAGCCTCTTTGTAAAGACTTTTTTTGTGCTCGTATTTTGGGGTGAGCCTCTTTGTGCAGAGTCTTTTTGTGCTTTCGTATTTGAGGTGAGCCTCTTTGTACAAGTCTTTTTTTTGCTCATATTTGGAGGTGAGCCTCTTTGTACGAGACTTTTTTTGTGCTTTCGTATTTGAGGTGAGCCTCTTTGTATGAGTCTTTTTTGTGCTTTCGTATTTGGGGTGAGCCTCTTTGTGTAGAGACTTTTTTGTGCTTTCGTATTTGAGGTGAGCCTCTTTGTAAGTCTTTTTTTTTGTCTCGTTTTTTCGAGGTGAGCCTCTTTGTAAAGACTTTTTTTGTGCTTTCGTGTTTGAGGTGAGCCTCTTTGTCTTGAGTCTTTTTTTTGTGCTCGTGCTTTGTAAGGTGAGCCTCTTTGTATGAGTCTTTTTTGTGCTCGTATTTGGAGGTGAGCCTCTTTGTATGAGTCTTTTCTGTGCTCGTATTTAGAGGTGAGCCTCTTTGTATGAGTCTTTTTTGTGCTCGTATTTGGAGGTGAGCCTCTTTTGTAACGAGAGTTTTTTGCTTTCGTATTTGGGGTGAGCCTCTTTGTCTGAGTCTTTTTTGTTTCGTATTTCTGGAGGTGAGCCTCTTTGTAAAAGACTTTTTTTGCTCTCGTGTTTTGGAGGTGAGCCTCTTTGTCTAAAGTCTTTTCATTGTGCTCGTGCTTTGGAGGTGAGCCTCTTTGTCTGCAAGAGTTTTTTGTGCTCGTATTTGGAGAGGTGAGCCTCTTTGTAAAGACTTTTTATGTGCTTCGTGTTTTGAGGTGAGCCTCTTTTATCTGAGTCTTTTTTGTTTTCGTGCTTTGAGGTGAAGCCTCTTTTTGCTGAGTTTTTTCTTGCTTTCGTATTTGGAGGTGAGCCTCTTTGTCTGAAGAGTCTTTTGTGCTGCTTTCGTGCCGGAGGTGAGCCTCTTTGTCTGAGTCTTTTTTGTGCTTTCGTATTTGAGGTGAGCCTCTTTTATCTGAGTCTTTTTCTTTGTGCTTTCGTGTTTGAGGTGAGCCTCTTTGTCTGAGAGTCTTTTTGTGCTTTCGTGTTTTTGAGGTGAGCCTCTTTGTCTGAGTCTTTTTGTGCTTTCGTGCCTTGAGGTGAGCCTCTTTATCTGAGTCTTTTTTTGTGCTTTCGTATTTTGAGGTGAGCCTCTTTGTCTGAGTCTTTTTGTGCTTTCGTGCCTTTGAGGTGAGCCTCTTTGTCTGAAGTTTTTTTTGTGCTTTCGTGTTGGGGTGAGCCTCTTTGTAAAGAGTCTTTTTGTGCTTTCGTATTTTGGTGAGCCTCTTTGTCTGAGTCTTTTTTTGTGCTTTCGTGCTTGAGGTGAGCCTCTTTGTCTGAGAGTTTTTTCGTGCTTTCGTATTTGGAGGTGAGCCTCTTTGTATGAGACTTTTTTTGTGCTTTCGTGTTTTTGAGGTGAGCCTCTTTGTAAAGTCTTTTTTGTGCTTTCGTGCTTTGAGGTGAGCCTCTTTGTCTGAGTCTTTTTTTGGAGTGCTTTCGTGCCGAGGTGAGCCTCTTTGTATGAGTCTTTTACGTGCTTTCGTGTTGGAGGTGAGCCTCTTTTGTAAAGTCTTTTTTATGCTTTCGTACTTTGAGGTGAGCCTCTTTGTCTGAGTCTTTTTTTGTGCTTTCGTATTTGGAGGTGAGCCTCTTTGTCTGAGACTTTTTTTGCTTTCGTATTTTGGGGTGAGCCTCTTTGTATGAGACTTTTTTGTGCTTTCGTGTTGGAGGTGAGCCTCTTTGTCTGAGTCTTTTTTGTGCTTTCGTATTTTGAGGTGAGCCTCTTTGTAAAAGAGTTTTTTGTGCTTTCGTGTTTTGAGGTGAGCCTCTTTTCTGCGAGTCTTTTTTCTTTGTGCTCGTATTTGGAGGTGAGCCTCTTTGTCTGAGTCTTTTTTGTGCTTTCGTGTTTGGAGGTGAGCCTCTTTGTAAAAGAGTTTTTTTTGTGCTTTCGTATTTTGAGGTGAGCCTCTTTGTCTGAGTCTTTTTTGTGCTTTCGTATTTTGAGGTGAGCCTCTTTGTAAAGTCTTTTTTTATGTGCTTTCGTTTTGGAGGTGAGCCTCTTTGTAAGAGTCTTTTTTGTGCTCGTATTTTGAGGTGAGCCTCTTTGTACGAGAGTCTTTTTTTTGCTTTCGTATTTTTGGGTGAGCCTCTTTGTAAAGTCTTTTCTTTGTGCTTTTTGTGCTTGAGGTGAGCCTCTTTGTACTGAGTCTTTTTTGTGCTTTCGTGTTTTTGAGGTGAGCCTCTTTGTATGAGTCTTTTTTGTGCTTTCGTATTTTGAGGTGAGCCTCTTTTGTATGAGACTTTTTTTGTTTTCGTATTTGAGGTGAGCCTCTTTTGTCTGAGTCTTTTTTGTGCTTTCGTGTTTTGGAGGTGAGCCTCTTTTGTAAGAGACTTTTTTGTGCTTTCGTATTTTGAGGTGAGCCTCTTTGTCTGAGTCTTTTTATGCTTTCGTGTTTGAGGTGAGCCTCTTTTTATGCAGTCTTTTTACGTGCTTTCGTGCTTGGAGGTGAGCCTCTTTGTAAAGTCTTTTTTGTGCTTTCGTATTTGAGGTGAGCCTCTTTGTATAAGTCTTTTTTGTGCTTTCGTATTTTTTGGAGGTGAGCCTCTTTTGTATGAAGTCTTTTTTGTGCTTTCGTGTTTGAGGTGAGCCTCTTTGTAAAAGAGTTTTTTTCTGCTTCGTGTTGGAGGTGAGCCTCTTTGTATGAGTCTTTTTTATGCTTTCGTGTTGGAGGTGAGCCTCTTTTGTCTGAGTCTTTTTTTGTGCTTTCGTGCTTTCTTTGAGGTGAGCCTCTTTTGATCTTTGAGTCTTTTTTGTGCTTTCGTATTTTGAGGTGAGCCTCTTTTGTCAGAGACTTTTTTTGTTGTTTCGTGTTTGGAGGTGAGCCTCTTTTTATGAGAGACTTTTTTGTGCTTTCGTATTTTTGAGGTGAGCCTCTTTGTACGAGTCTTTTCATGTGCTCGTATTTTGAGGTGAGCCTCTTTGTCTGAGACTTTTTTGTGCTTTCGTATTTTGGAGAGGTGAGCCTCTTTGTAAGAGACTTTTTTCTATGCTTTCGTATTTTGAGGTGAGCCTCTTTTGTACGAGTCTTTTTATGCTTTCGTATTTTGAGGTGAGCCTCTTTGTCTGAGTCTTTTTTGTGCTTTCGTGTTTTGAGGTGAGCCTCTTTGTAAAAGTCTTTTCTTTGCTTTCGTATTTTGAGGTGAGCCTCTTTTTCTGAGTCTTTTTGTGCTTTCGTATTTGGAGGTGAGCCTCTTTTGTCTGAGTCTTTTTTTTGCTGCTTTCGTATTTTGAGGTGAGCCTCTTTTGTATGCAGTTTTTTTTTGTTTCGTATTTGGAGGTGAGCCTCTTTGTATAGAGTCTTTTTTGTGCTTTCGTATTTGGAGGTGAGCCTCTTTGTATGAGACTTTTTTTGTTTCGTATTTGAGGTGAGCCTCTTTTGTCTGAGAGACTTTTTTGTGCTCGTACTTGAGGTGAGCCTCTTTGTCTGAGTCTTTTTGTGCTTTCGTGTTTGGAGGTGAGCCTCTTTGTATGAGTCTTTTTGTGCTTCGTGTTTGAGGTGAGCCTCTTTGTCTGAGTCTTTTTGTTTCTTTCGTGCTTTTGAGGTGAGCCTCTTTGTCTGAGTCTTTTTTTTTGCTTTCGTGTTTCTAGGTGAGCCTCTTTGTAAAAGACTTTTTATGCTTTCGTATTTTGAGGTGAGCCTCTTTGTCTGAGTCTTTTTTTTTGCTTTCGTGCTTTGAGGTGAGCCTCTTTGTCTGAGACTTTTTTGTGCTTTCGTATTTGGAGGTGAGCCTCTTTGTCTGAGTCTTTTTCTTGTTTCGTTTTTTGGTGAGCCTCTTTGTATGAGACTTTTTTGTGCTCGTATTTGAGGTGAGCCTCTTTGTCTGAGTCTTTTTTGCTTCGTACTTTTGAGGTGAGCCTCTTTGTCTGAGTCTTTTTTATGCTTTCGTGTTTGGAGGTGAGCCTCTTTGTAAAAGACTTTTTGTGCTTTCGTATTTTGAGGTGAGCCTCTTTGTAAAGTCTTTTTGTGCTTTCGTGCTTGAGGTGAGCCTCTTTGTCTGAGTCTTTTTTTGTGCTTTCGTATTTGGAGGTGAGCCTCTTTGTAAGAGACTTTTTTTGCTTTCGTGCTTGGAGGTGAGCCTCTTTGTCTGAGTCTTTTTTGTGCTTTCGTGCTTTTTTAGGTGAGCCTCTTTGTCTGAGACTTTTTTTTTTGTGCTCGTATTTTGAGGTGAGCCTCTTTGTCTGAGTCTTTTTTTGTGCTTTCGTGTTTGGAGGTGAGCCTCTTTGTAAAAGACTTTTTTGTGCTTTCGTATTTTGAGGTGAGCCTCTTTTTCTGCGAGTCTTTTTTTTGCTTTCGTGTTTGGAGGTGAGCCTCTTTGTAAGAGACTTTTTTGTGCTTTCGTATTTTGAGGTGAAGCCTCTTTGTCTGAGTCTTTTTTGTGCTTTCGTATTTTGAGGTGAGCCTCTTTTATGTGAGAGTTTTTTTTATGCTTTCGTGTTTTGAGGTGAGCCTCTTTGTAAAGAGTTTTTTGTGCTTTCGTGCTTGAGGTGAGCCTCTTTGTATGAGTCTTTTTTGTGCTTTCGTATTTGGAGGTGAGCCTCTTTGTACAGAGACTTTTTTGTTTCGTATTTGGAGGTGAGAGCCTCTTTGTCTGAGTCTTTTTTGTGCTTTCGTGCTCGTTGGAGGTGAGAGCCTCTTTGTCTGAGTCTTTTTTTTGCTTTCGTATTTGAGGTGAGCCTCTTTGTAAAAGTCTTTTTGTGTGCTTTCGTATTTGAGGTGAGCCTCTTTTGTACAGACTTTTTTGTGCTTTCGTATTTGGAGGTGAGCCTCTTTGTCTGAGTCTTTTTGTGCTTTCGTGTTGGAGGTGAGTATTTTTGTGGTTGAGCCTCTTTGTCTGAGACTTTTTGTGCTCGTATTTTGGAGGTGAAGCCTCTTTGTATGAGTCTTTTTTTTATGCTTTCGTATTTGGAGGTGAGCCTCTTTGTATGAGTCTTTTTGTGCTTTCGTATTTGGAGGTGAGCCTCTTTGTAAAGTTTTTTTGTGCTTTCGTGCTTTGGAGGTGAGCCTCTTTTTGTCTGAGTCTTTTTGTTGCTTTCGTATTTTGGAGGTGAGCCTCTTTTTGTCTGAGTCTTTTTTTGTGCTTTCGTGTTTGGAGGTGAGCCTCTCTTTATGCAGACTTTTTTGTGCTTTCGTGTTGGAGGTGAGCCCTCTTTGTACGAGTCTTTTTTTATGCTCGTCGTTGAGGTGAGCCCTCTTTGTCTGAGTCTTTTCTGTGCTTTCGTGTTTGAGGTGAGCCTCTTTGTATAAGAGACTTTTTTTGTGCTCGTGTTTTGAGGTGAGCCTCTTTGTGCAAGTCTTTTTTTGCTCGTGCCGAGGTGAGCCTCTTTGTCTGAGTCTTTTTTGTGCTTTCGTATTTTGAGGTGAGCCTCTTTGTAAAAGTCTTTTTTTTTGCTTTCGTATTGAGGTGAGCCTCTTTGTCTGAGTCTTTTTGTGCTTTCGTTTTTGAGGTGAGCCTCTTTTTGTAGTCTCTTTTTGTGCTTTCGTGTTTGGAGGTGAGCCTCTTTGTCTGAGACTTTTTTGTGCTTTCGTGTTTGGAGGTGAAACCTCTTTGTCTGAGTCTTTTCTGTGCTTTCGTGCTTTGAGGTGAGCCTCTTTGTACAAGACTTTTTGTGCTTTCGTATTTGGAGGTGAGCCTCTTTGTAAAAGTCTTTTTTTGTGCTTTCGTGTTTGAGGTGAGCCTCTTTTGTGCTGAGAGTTTTTTGTGCTTTCGTGTTTGAGGTGAGCCTCTTTGTATGAGTCTTTTTGTGCTTTCGTATTTGGAGGTGAGCCTCTTTGTCTGAGTCTTTTTTTGCTTTCGTGCTTCGAGGGTGAGCCTCTTTGTCTGAGAGTTTTTTTTGTGCTTTCGTTTTAGAGGTGAGCCTCTTTGTAAAGTCTTTTTTGTGCTTTCGTGCTTTGAGGTGAGCCTCTTTGTCTGAGTCTTTTTTGTGCTTTCGTGCTTTTGGTGAGCCTCTTTTGTACGAGTCTTTTTGTGCTTCGTATTTGGAGGTGAGCCTCTTTGTCTGAGACTTTTTTGTGCTTTCGTATTTTGAGTGAGCCTCTTTTGTCTGAGTCTTTTTGTGCTTTCGTGTTTGAGGTGAGCCTCTTTGTCTGAGTCTTTTTTTTGCTTTCGTGTTTGGAGGTGAGCCTCTTTGTAAGAACTTTTCTATGCTTTCGTGTTGGAGGTGAGCCTCTTTGTACTGAGACTTTTTGTGCTTTCGTGCTTTTGAGGTGAGCCTCTTTGTAAAGAGTCTTTTTTTATTGTGCTTTCGTATTTGAGGTGAGCCTCTTTTGTATGAGTCTTTTTGTGCTTTCGTATTTTGAGGTGAGCCTCTTTGTAAAAGTTTTTTGTGCTTTCGTATTTGGAGGTGAGCCTCTTTGTCTGAGTCTTTTTCATGCTTTCGTATTTTGAGGTGAGCCTCTTTTGTCTGAGTCTTTTTTGTGCGTGTGCTTTCGTGCTTTGGAGGTGAGCCTCTTTGTTTGTCTTGGGTTCTTTTTCTGTCTTTTTCGTTCTTGAGGTGAGCCTCTTTGTACGAGTCTTTTTTGTGCTCGTATTTTGAGGTGAGCCTCTTTGTATGAGTCTTTTCTGTGCTCGTATTTGGAGGTGAGCCTCTTTGTATGAGTCTTTTTTTGCTTTCGTGTTTTTTGAGGTGAGCCTCTTTTGTAAAGTCTTTTCTGTGCTCGTACTTTGGAGGTGAGCCTCTTTGTATGAGTCTTTTCTGTGTTCGTATTTGGAGGTGAGCCTCTTTGTAAGAGACTTTTTTGTGCTCGTACTTCGAGGTGAAGCCTCTTTGTACGAGTCTTTTCTATGCTCGTATTTCGAGGTGAGCCTCTTTGTACAAGACTTTTTTTGCTTTCGTGCTTGGAGAGCCTCTTTGAGCCTCTTTTTCGTGTATTTGAGGTGAGCTTTTTTGTTTTTTCGTGCTTTCGAGGTGAAGCCTCTTTGTGCTGAGTCTTTTTGTGCTTTCGTATTTGGAGGTGAGCCTCTTTGTCTGAGACTTTTTTGTGCTCGTATTTTGAGGTGAGCCTCTTTTGTAAAAGTCTTTTTTGTGCTTTCGTGCTTGGGTGAGCCTCTTTTTGTCTGAGTCTTTTTTTGTGTGCTTTCGTTTTTGAGGTGAGCCTCTTTTTTAAAGACTTTTTGTGCTTTCGTACTTGGAGGTGAGCCTCTTTGTCTGAGAGTCTTTTTTGTGCTTTCGTGTGTTGGAGGTGAGCCTCTTTGTAAAAGACTTTTTGTGCTCGTATTTTGAGGTGAGCCTCTTTGTATGAGAGTCTTTTTTTGCTTGCTCGTGTTTTTGAGGTGAGCCTCTTTGTCTAGAGTCTTTTTTGTGCTTCGTATTTTGAGGTGAGCCTCTTTGTCTGAGTCTTTTTTTTGCTTTCGTGCTTTTGAGGTGAGCCTCTTTGTCAAGAGTCTTTTTTGTGCTTTCGTGTTTTGAGGTGAGCCTCTTTGTAAAGAGACTTTTTTGTGCTTTCGTTTTTGAGGTGAGCCTCTTTGTCTGAGTCTTTTTTATGCTTTATGCTTTGAGGTGAGCCTCTTTTGTCTGAGTCTTTTTTTGCTTTCGTGTTTGGAGGGTGAGCCTCTTTGTAAAAGACTTTTTTATGCTTTCGTGCTTTAGGGTGAGCCTCTTTTTGTATGAGTCTTTTTGTGCTTTCTTTCGTTTAGGTGAGCCTCTTTGTCTGAGTCTTTTTTTTGCTTTCGTATTTGGAGGTGAGCCTCTTTGTCTGAGACTTTTTTTTGCTTTCGTGCTTTCTTTGAGCCCTCTTTGTACGAGTCTTTTTTCGTGCTTTCGTATTTTAAGGTGAGCCTCTTTTTGTCTGAGACTTTTTTTTTGCTCGTGCTTTGGAGGTGAGCCTCTTTGTAAAGTCTTTTTTGTGCTTTCGTGTTTGGAGGTGAGCCTCTTTTGTACTGAGTCTTTTTTGTGCTTTCGTATTTTGAGGTGAGCCTCTTTGTCTGAGTCTTTTTCTGTCTTTCGTATTTTGAGGTGAGCCTCTTTGTATTTGAAGTCTTTTTTTATGCTTTCGTGTTTTTTGAGGTGAGCCCTCTTTGTCTTTGAGACTTTTTTTGTGCTCGTATTTTGGAGGTGAGCCTCTTTGTCTGAGTCTTTTCATGCTTTCGTGTTGGAGGTGAGCCTCTTTGTCTGAGACTTTTTTGTGCTTTCGTATTTGGAGGTGAGCCTCTTTGTAAAGACTTTTTGTGCTTTCGTGTTGGAGGTGAGCCTCTTTTGTCTGAGTCTTTTTTGTGCTCGTATTTGGGTGAGCCTCTTTATGTCTGAGTCTTTTTTGTGCTTTCGTATTTTTGAGGTGAGCCTCTTTTGTAAAGACTTTTTTTTCGTGCTTTAGTTTTGAGTGAAGCCTCTTTTTGTACTGAGTCTTTTTTGTGCTCGTATTTGGAGGTGAGCCTCTTTGTATAGAGTCTTTTTTGTGCTTTCTCGTATTTGGAGGTGAGCCTCTTTTTGTAAAAGACTTTTTTGTGCTTTCGTATTTTGAGGTGAGCCTCTTTGTCTGAGTCTTTTTGTGTGCTCATATTTTGAGGTGAGCCTCTTTGTAAAAGACTTTTTTTGCTTTCGTATTTGAGGTGAGCCTCTTTGTCTGAAGTCTTTTTGTGCTTTCGTATTTTTTGGTGAGCCTCTTTGTATGAGTCTTTTTGTGCTTTCGTGCTTGGAGGTGAGCCTCTTTGTAAGAGTCTTTTTGTGCTTTCGTATTTGAGGTGAGCCTCTTTGTATGAGTCTTTTTTTGTGCTTTCGTATTTGAGGTGAGCCTCTTTTGTACTGAGTCTTTTTTGTGTGCTTCGTATTTTGAGGTGAGCCTCTTTGTCTATGAGAGTCTTTTTTTGTGCTTTCGTACTTTGAGGTGAGCCTCTTTTGTAATGAAGTCTTTTTCTTTTTTTTAGAGCTCCTTATTTGGAGGTGAGCCTCTTTGTCTGAGACTTTTTTTTGTGCTTTCGTATTTTGAGGTGAGCCTCTTTTTATCTAAGTCTTTTTTGTGCTTTCGTGTTGGAGGTGAGCCTCTTTGTCTGAGTCTTTTTTTGTGCTTTCGTGTTTGAGGTGAGCCTCTTTGTCTGAGTCTTTTTGTGCTTTCGTGTTTTGGAGTGAGCCTCTTTGTATGAGTCTTTTTTGTGCTCGTATTTGGAGGTGAGCCTCTTTGTAAGACTTTTTTTTGCTTTCGTATTTGGAGGTGAGCCTCTTTGTCTGAGTCTTTTTTTTGCTTTCGTGTTGGAGGTGAGCCTCTTTGTCTGAGTCTTTTTTGTGCTTTCGTATTTTGAGGTGAGCCTCTTTGTACGAGTCTTTTTGTGCTTTCGTATTTTTAGGTGAGCCTCTTTGTACAGTCTTTTTTTGTGCTTTCGTATTTGGAGGTGAGCCTCTTTGTAAAGACTTTTTTTGTGCTCGTACTTTGGGTGAGCCTCTTTTGTATGAGTCTTTTTTGTGCTTTCGTACTTTGAGGTGAGCCTCTTTGTCTGAGTCTTTTTATGCTTTCGTGTTTTGAGGTGAGCCTCTTTGTAAAGACTTTTTTTGTGCTTTCGTATTTGAGGGTGAGCCTCTTTGTCTGAGTCTTTTTTGTGCTTTCGTATTTTGGAGGTGAGCCTCTTTTTGTCTGAGACTTTTTTTGCTTTCGTGTTTTGAGGTGAGCCTCTTTTGTCTGAAGTCTTTTTGTGCTTTCGTATTTTGAGGTGAGCCTCTTTGTCTGAGACTTTTTTGTGCTTTCGTATTTGGAGGTGAGCCTCTTTTGTAAAAGTCTTTTTTGTGCTCGTGCTTTGGGTGGTGAGCCTCTTTGTATGAGTCTTTTTTGTGCTCGTATTTAGAGGTGAGCCTCTTTGTAAGAGACTTTTTTGTGCTCGTGTTTTTGAGGTGAGCCTCTTTGTCTGAGTCTTTTTTTTGCTTTCGTGTTTGAGGTGAGCCTCTTTTGTACAAGTCTTTTTTGTGCTCGTGTTGGAGGTGAGCCTCTTTGTAAAGAGTTTTTTTATGCTTTCGTGCTTTGAGGTGAGCCTCTTTGTCTGAGTCTTTTTTTGTGCTTTCGTGTTTAGGTGAGTCTCTTTGTAAGAGTCTTTTTTGTTCTCGTACTCTGAGGTGAGCCTCTTTGTCTGAGTCTTTTTTGTGCTTTCGTGTTTGAGGTGAGCCTCTTTGTCTGAGAGTCTTTTTTGTGCTTTCGTATTTGGAGTGAGCCTCTTTGTAAAAGACTTTTTGTGCTTTCGTGCTTTGGGTGAGCCTCTTTTGTCTGAGTCTTTTTTGTGCTTTCGTATTTGAGGTGAGCCTCTTTTTGTATGAGTCTTTTTGTGCTTTCGTGTTTGAGGTGAGCCTCTTTGTAAAGAGACTTTTTTGTGCTCGTATTTTGAGGTGAGCCTTTTTTGTGCTCATCCTCTTTTAGTCTTTTTTTGTGCTTTCGTATTTTGAGGTGAGCCTCTTTGTATGAGACTTTTTTTGCTTTCGTATTTTGAGGTGAGCCTCTTTTTGTGAGTCTTTTCTTGCTTTCGTATTTGGAGGTGAGCCTCTTTGTAAAGTCTTTTTTTGTGCTTTCGTGTTGGGTGAGCCTCTTTGTAAGTCTTTTTTGTGCTTTCGTACTTTGAGGTGAGCCTCTTTGTTTGCGAGTCTTTTTTGTGCTTTCGTATTTGGGTGAGCCTCTTTGTCTGAGAGACTTTTATGTGCTTTCGTGCTTGAGGTGAGCCTCTTTGTTTTATGTGCTTGAGTTTTTTGTGCTTTCGTGTTTTGGAGGTGAGCCTCTTTGTACTGAGTCTTTTTTTGTGCTTTCGTATTTTGAGGTGAGCCTCTTTGTAAGAGTCTTTTTGTGCTTTCGTGCTTTGAGGTGAGCCTCTTTGTCTGAGACTTTTTTCTTGCTCGTATTTGGAGGTGAGCCTCTTTGTAAAGAGACTTTTTTGTGCTTTCGTACTTTTGAGGTGAGCCTCTTTGTAAGAGACTTTTTGTGCTTTCGTGCTTGAGGTGAGCCTCTTTGTCTGAGTCTTTTTTTGTGCTTTCGTATTTGGAGGTGAGCCTCTTTGTAAAAGACTTTTTTTGTGCTTTCGTGTTTGAGGTGAGCCTCTTTTGTAAAGACTTTTTTTGCTTTCGTGTTTTTGAGGTGAGCCTCTTTGTGTGAGAGACTTTTTTTGCTTTCGTGTTTGAGGTGAGCCTCTTTGTATGAGACTTTTTTGTGCTTTCGTATTTGAGGTGAGCCTCTTTTGTAAAGTCTTTTTTGTGCTTTTTTGTGTTTTGAGGTGAGCCTCTTTGTATGAGTCTTTTTTGTGCTTTCGTGTTTTGAGGTGAGCCTCTTTTGTAAGAGACTTTTTGTGCTTTCGTATTTGGAGGTGAGCCTCTTTGTCTGAGTCTTTTTTTTTGCTTTCGTATTTGGAGGTGAGCCTCTTTGTAAAGAGTCTTTTTTGTGCTTTCGTGTTTTGAGGTGAGCCTCTTTTTGTAAAGAGTTTTTTCATTGCTCGTGCTTGGAGGTGAGCCTCTTTGTCTGAGTCTTTTTTCGTGCTTTCGTATTTTTGGTGAGCCTCTTTGTCTTTGTCTTTTTTGTGCTTTTTTGGAGGTGAGCCTCTTTGTACAAGTCTTTTTTGTGCTCGTACTTTGAGGTGAGCCTCTTTGTAAAGACTTTTTTTTGTGCTTTCGTATTTGGAGGTGAGCCTCTTTGTAAAGTCTTTTTTGTGCTCGTATTTTGGAGGTGAGCCTCTTTTTGTAGAGTCTTTTTTTGTGCTTTCGTATTTTGAGGTGAGCCTCTTTGTATGCAGTCTTTTTGTGCTTTCGTGCCGGAGGTGAGCCTCTTTGTATGAGTCTTTTTTGTGCTTTCGTATTTGGAGGTGAGCCTCTTTGTAAAGACTTTTTTACATGCTTTCGTATTTTTGAGGTGAGCCTCTTTGTAAAAGAGTCTTTTTGTGCTTTCGTGCCTTGAGGTGAGCCTCTTTGTCTGAGTCTTTTTGTGTTTCGTGTTTGGAGGAGGTGAGCCTCTTTGTAAGTCTTTTTTATGCTTTCGTGCCGGGGGTGAGCCTCTTTTTGTACGAGTCTTTTTTGTGCTCGTGTATTTGAGGTGAGCCTCTTTGTAAGAGACTTTTTTGTGCTCGTACTTCGAGGTGAGCCTCTTTGTCTGAGTCTTTTTGTGCTTTCGTGCTTTGGAGGTGAGCCTCTTTGTCTGAGTCTTTTTTGTGCTTTCGTATTTGGAGGTGAGCCTCTTTTGTAAAGACTTTTTGTGCTCGTGCTTTGAGGTGAGCCTCTTTGTCTGAGTCTTTTTGTGCTTTCGTATTTGAGGTGAGCCTCTTTGTAAAGACTTTTTGTGCTTTCGTATTTGGAGGTGAGCCTCTTTGTATGCTGAGTCTTTTTCTGTGCTTTCGTGCCGGAGGTGAGCCTCTTTGTCTGAGTCTTTTTTTGTGCTTTCGTATTTTGAGGTGAGCCTCTTTGTATCTGAGTCTTTTTTGTGCTTTCGTACTTTGAGGTGAGCCTCTTTGTCTGAGTCTTTTTCATTGCTTCGTGCCGGAGGTGAGCCTCTTTGTATGAGACTTTTTTGTGCTTTCGTGTTTAGAGGTGAGCCTCTTTGTAAAAGACTTTTTCTATGCTCGTATTTTTTGAGGTGAGCCTCTTTGTCTGAGTCTTTTTGTGCTTTCGTATTTGAGGTGAGCCTCTTTGTCTGCGAGACTTTTTTATGCTTTCGTGTATTTTGAGGTGAGCCTCTTTTATGAGACTTTTTTGTGCTTTCGTATTTGGAGGTGAGCCTCTTTGTCTGAGACTTTTTTGCTGTCTTTCGTATTTTTGAGGTGAGCCTCTTTGTACAAGACTTTTTCTGTGCTCGTGTTTGAGGTGAGCCTCTTTGTATGAGTCTTTTTTGTGCTTTCGTGTTTGGAGGTGAGCCTCTTTTTCTGAGAGTTTTTTTGTGCTTTCGTGTTTTGGTGAGCCTCTTTTGTCTGAGACTTTTTGTGTGCTCGTATTTTGAGGTGAGCCTCTTTGTAAAGAGTCTTTTTTTATTATTTCGTGTTTGGAGGTGAGCCTCTTTTTGTCTGAGTCTTTTTTTTGCTTTCGTGTTTGGAGGTGAGCCTCTTTGTAAAGAGTCTTTTTGTGCTTTCGTATTTTGGGTGAGCCTCTTTGTCACAGAGTCTTTTTCTGTTGTGCTTTCGTATTTGGAGGTGAGCCTCTTTGTCTAAAAGACTTTTTGTGCTTTCGTGTTTAGGAGCCTCTTTGTAAGCCTCTTTTCGTATTTTGAGGTGAGCCTCTTTTTGTCTGCTCGTGTTTGGGGTGAGCCTCTTTGTCTGAGAGTCTTTTTTGTGCTTTCGTATTTGAGGTGAGCCTCTTTGTAAAGTCTTTTTTGTGCTCGTATTTTGAGGTGAGCCTCTTTGTCTGAGTCTTTTTGTGCTTTCGTGTTTGAGGTGAGCCTCTTTGTACTGAGTCTTTTTTGTGCTTTCGTATTTTGAGAGGTGAGCCTCTTTGTCTGAAGACTTTTTGTGCTTTCGTATTTTGAGGTGAGCCTCTTTGTCTGAGTCTTTTTTGTGCTTTCGTATTTGGAGGTGAGCCTCTTTGTAAAAAGTCTTTTTGTGCTTTCGTGTTGGAGGTGAGCCTCTTTTGTACTGAGTCTTTTTGTGCTTTCGTGCTTTGAGGTGAGCCTCTTTGTATGAGAGTTTTTTGTGCTTTCGTGTTTTGAGGTGAGCCTCTTTGTAAAGACTTTTTTCTATGCTTTCGTATTTGGAGGTGAGCCTCTTTGTCTGAGAGTCTTTTTGTGCTTTCGTATTTGAGGTGAGCCTCTTTGTAAGAGACTTTTTGTGCTTTCGTACTTTGGAGGTGAGCCTCTTTTGTCTGAGTCTTTTTTTCATGCTTTCGTGCTTGGAGGTGAGCCTCTTTGTCTGAGTCTTTTTTGTGCTTTCGTATTTGGAGGTGAGCCTCTTTGTAAAGACTTTTTATGCTTTCGTATTTTGAGGTGAGCCTCTTTGTATGAGTCTTTTTTGCTCTTTATTTTGGAGGTGAGCCTCTTTTGTAAGTCTTTTTTTGTGCTCGTGTTTTGAGGTGAGCCTCTTTGTCTGAGAGACTTTTTTGTGCTTTCGTGCTTTGAGGTGAGCCTCTTTGTACTGAGTCTTTTTTATGCTTTCGTATTTTGAGGTGAGCCTCTTTGTGCAGAGTCTTTTTTGTGCTTTCGTGTTTGAGGTGAGCCTCTTTGTAAAGTCTTTTTTGTGCTTTCGTGCTTTGAGGTGAGCCTCTTTGTCTGAGACTTTTTTTTGTGCTTTCGTGTTTGGGTGAGCCTCTTTGTATGAGAGTCTTTTTTGTGCTTTCGTGCTTTGAGGTGAGCCTCTTTGTATGAGTCTTTTTTTGTGCTTTCGTACTTTGAGGTGAGCCTCTTTGTGTCTGAGTCTTTTTGTGCTCGTACTTTGGAGGTGAGCCTCTTTGTACAAGTCTTTTTTTTGTGCTTTCGTGTTTGAGGTGAGCCTCTTTGTAAGAGACTTTTTTTGCTCGTTTATTTGGAGGTGAGCCTCTTTGTCTGAGACTTTTTTTTGCTTTCGTATTTGGAGGTGAGCCTCTTTGTATGAGTCTTTTTTGTGCTTTCGTATTTTGAGGTGAGCCTCTTTGTCTGAGTCTTTTTGTGCTTTCGTATTTTGAGGTGAGCCTCTTTGTATGAGTCTTTTTTGTCTTTCGTGCTTGGAGGTGAGCCTCTTTGTACGAGTCTTTTTTGCTTTCGTATTTTGAGGTGAGCCTCTTTGTAAAAGTCTTTTTGTGCTTTCGTATTTGGAGGTGAGCCTCTTTTGTCTGAGTCTTTTTTTGCTCTTTCGTGATTTTTTAGTGAGGTGAGCCTCTTTTTGTCTGAGTCTTTTTGTGCTTTCGTATTTTGAGGTGAGCCTCTTTGTAAAAAAGTCTTTTTTATGCTTTCGTGCTTGAGGTGAGCCTCTTTGTCTGAGTCTTTTTGTGCTTTCGTATTTGGAGGTGAGCCTCTTTGTAAAAGTCTTTTTTTTGTGCTTTCGTACTTTTGAGGTGAGCCTCTTTGTACGAGTCTTTTTTATGCTTTCGTGTTTGAGGTGAGCCTCTTTGTATGAGACTTTTTTGTGCTTTCGTGTTGGAGGTGAGCCTCTTTGTAAAGACTTTTTTTGCTTTCGTATTTTGAGGTGAGCCTCTTTGTCTGAGTCTTTTTTTTTGCTTTCGTATTTGAGGTGAGCCTCTTTTTGTAAAAGACTTTTTTGTGCTCGTGCTTGGAGAGTGAGCCTCTTTGTACGAAGTCTTTTTTATGCTTTCGTGCTTGAGGTGAGCCTCTTTGTCTGAGTCTTTTTCTTGCTTTCGTATTTGGAGGTGAGCCTCTTTGTAAAGTCTTTTTGTGCTTTCGTGCTTGGAGGTGAGCCTCTTTGTCTGAGTCTTTTTGTTGCTTTCGTATTTGGAGGTGAGCCTCTTTGTCTGAGACTTTTTGTGCTTTCGTGTTTTGAGGTGAGCCTCTTTGTAAAAGACTTTTTTCTGCTTTCGTATTTTTGGGTGAGCCTCTTTGTATGAGTCTTTTTTTGCTTTCGTGTTTTTGAGGTGAGCCTCTTTGTAAAAGTCTTTTTTGTGCTTTCGTATTTGAGGTGAGCCTCTTTGTCTGAGTCTTTTTTGTGCTTTCGTGCTTGGAGGTGAGCCTCTTTGTATGAGAGTCTTTTTATTGCTTTCGTATTTTTAGAGGTGAGCCTCTTTGTAAAGAGACTTTTTTGTGCTTTCGTATTTTGAGGTGAGCCTCTTTGTATGAGTCTTTTTTATGTGCTTTCGTATTTGAGGTGAGCCTCTTTGTCTGAGTTTTTTTGTGCTTTCGTGTTTTGAGGTGAGCCTCTTTGTCTGAGAGTTTTTCTGTGCTCGTGTTTTTGAGGTGAGCCTCTTTTGTCTGAGAGTCTTTTTTGTGCTTTCGTATTTGAGGTGAGCCTCTTTTTTATGAGTCTTTTTTTTGTGCTTTCGTATTTGGAGGTGAGCCTCTTTTTACCTGAGACTTTTTGTGCTTTCGTGCTTTTGGAGGTGAGCCTCTTTGTCTGAGTCTTTTTTTTCTTTCTTTCGTGTGCCGAGGTGAGCCTCTTTGTCTGAGACTTTTTTGTGCTTTCGTATTTGGAGGTGAGCCTCTTTGTAAAAGACTTTTTTTGCTGCTTTCGTGCTTTGAGGTGAAGCCTCTTTATGCTGAGTCTTTTTTGTGCTTTCGTATTTGGAGGTGAGCCTCTTTTGTAAAGTCTTTTTGTGCTTTCGTATTTGGAGGTGAGCCTCTTTGTAAAAGTCTTTTTCTATGTGCTTTCGTATTTTGAGGTGAGCCTCTTTGTCTGAGAGTTTTTTCTATTTCGTGTTTTGGAGTGAGCCTCTTTGTAAAGACTTTTTGTGCTCGTACTTTGAGGTGAGCCTCTTTTGTCTGAGTCTTTTTTGTTGCTTTCGTGCTTTGAGGTGAGCCTCTTTGTCTGAGAGTTTTTTATGCTCTTTCGTGTTTGGAGGTGAGCCTCTTTGTAAAAAGTCTTTTTGTGCTTTCGTGCTTTGAGGTGAGCCTCTTTGTCTTTTTCTTTTTCTTTTTTGGAGGTGAGCCTCTTTGTAATTTTGAGGAGGTGAGCCTCTTTGTCTGAGACTTTTTTGTGCTTTCGTGTTTCAGGTGAGCCTCTTTGTAAAGTCTTTTTTATGCTTTCGTGTTGGAGGTGAGCCTCTTTGTATGCGAGTCTTTTTTGTGCTTTCGTATTTGGAGGTGAGCCTCTTTTATAGAAGTCTTTTTGTGCTTTCGTATTTTTGAGGTGAGCCTCTTTGTAAAGAGTCTTTTTTGTGCTTTCGTGCTTTGAGGTGAGCCTCTTTGTACGAAGTCTTTTTGTGCTTTCGTATTTTGGGTGAGCCTCTTTGTCTGAGTCTTTTTTCTGTGCTTTCGTGTTTTGAGGTGAGCCTCTTTTTAACGAGTCTTTTTTTTGCTTTCGTATTTTGAGGTGAGCCTCTTTGTCTGAGAGTCTTTTTTGTGCTTTCGTGCTTGGAGGTGAGCCTCTTTGTCTGAGTCTTTTTTTTGTGCTTTCGTATTTGGAGGTGAGCCTCTTTGTATGAGAGTTTTTTGCTTTCGTGCTTTGGTGAGCCTCTTTGTCTGAGTCTTTTTTATGCTTTCGTGCTTTGAGGTGAGCCTCTTTGTCTGAGACTTTTTGTGCTTTCGTGTTTGGAGGTGAGCCTCTTTGTAAAAGACTTTTTGTGCTTTCGTATTTGGAGGTGAGCCTCTTTGTCTGAGAGTTTTTTATTGTGCTTTCGTATTTTGAGGTGAGCCTCTTTGTCTGAGACTTTTTGTGCTCGTATTTTGAGGTGAGCCTCTTTGTCTGCGAGACTTTTTTGTGCTCGTGCTTTGAGGTGAGCCTCTTTTGTACAAACTTTTTTGTGCTTTCGTATTTGGAGGTGAGCCTCTTTGTACGAGTCTTTTTTGTGCTTTCGTATTTGGAGGTGAGCCTCTTTGTAAAAGAGACTTTTTTTGTGCTTTCGTGCTTTGGTGAGCCTCTTTGTCTGAGTCTTTTTTTGCTTTCGTGCTTTGAGGTGAGCCTCTTTGTAAAGACTTTTTTTTGCTTTCGTATTTTGAGGTGAGCCTCTTTGTAAAGTCTTTTTTTTGCTTTCGTGTTTTGAGGTGAGCCTCTTTGTATGAGTCTTTTTTTGTGCTTTCGTATTTTGAGGTGAGCCTCTTTTATGAGTCTTTTTTTTTGCTTTTTGTATTTTTTGTTTCGTATGAGCCTCTTTTTTAAAAGACTTTTTTCATTTTCGTGCTTTGGAGGTGAGCCTCTTTGTATGAGTCTTTTTTGTGCTTTCGTATTTGGAGGTGAGCCTCTTTGTAAAAGACTTTTTTTGTGCTTTCGTGTTTTGGAGGTGAGCCTCTTTGTAAAAGAGTTTTTTTTTGTGCTTTCGTGCCGAGGTGAGCCTCTTTGTAAAGTCTTTTTTGTGCTTTCGTATTTTTGAGGTGAGCCTCTTTGTATAAGAGTTTTTTGTGCTCGTATTTGGAGGTGAGCCTCTTTGTCTGAGTCTTTTTTTTGTGCTCGTTCGTGTTTGGAGGTGAGCCTCTTTGTAAAAGACTTTTTTGTGCTTTCGTGTTTGAGGTGAGCCTCTTTGTATGCGAGTCTTTTTTTTGTGCTTTCGTGCTTGAGGTGAGCCTCTTTTTCTGAGTCTTTTTTGTGCTTTCGTGTTTTGGAGGTGAGCCTCTTTGTAAGAGTCTTTTTTATGCTTTCGTGTTTGGAGGTGAGCCTCTTTGTAAAGTCTTTTTTGTGCTTTCGTTTTGAGGTGAGCCTCTTTGTACAGTCTTTTTTGTGCTTTCGTATTTGAGGTGAGCCTCTTTGTCTGAGTCTTTTTTGTGCTTTCGTGTTTTGAGGTGAGCCTCTTTGTAATGAGTCTTTTTATGCTTTCGTATTTTTGAGGTGAGCCTCTTTGTAAAGACTTTTTTGTTCTTTCGTGTTTTGAGGTGAGCCTCTTTGTAAAAGTCTTTTTTGTGCTTTCGTGCTTTTGAGGTGAGCCTCTTTGTCTGAGTCTTTTTTTTGTGCTTTCGTATTTGAGGTGAGCCTCTTTGTATGAGAGACTTTTTTGTGCTTTCGTGTTTGAGGTGAGCCTCTTTGTCTGAGACTTTTTTTTCTTGTGCTTTTGTCGTGCTTTTGGAGGTGAGCCTCTTTGTACTGAGACTTTTTGTGCTTTCGTGCTTGAGGTGAGCCTCTTTGTCTGAGTCTTTTTGTGCTTTCGTGTTTTGAGGTGAGCCTCTTTGTATGAGTCTTTTTGTGCTTTCGTATTTTGGAGGTGAAGCCTCTTTTTATGAGACTTTTTCTGTGCTTTCGTGCTTGAGGTGAGCCTCTTTGTATGAGTCTTTTCTGTGCTCGTATTTGGAGGTGAGCCTCTTTGTAAGAGACTTTTTTGTGCTCGTGCTTTGAGGTGAGCCTCTCTTTGTCTGAGTCTTTTTTGCTCTTCGTGCTTTGAGGTGAGCCTCTTTGTATGAGTCTTTTTTGTGCTTTCGTGTTTTGAGGTGAGCCTCTTTGTAAAGACTTTTTTGTGCTTTCGTGCTTTGAGGTGAGCCTCTTTGTATGCGAGTCTTTTTTTTGCTTTCGTATTTGGAGGTGAGCCTCTTTGTAAAGTCTTTTTTGCTGCTTTCGTGTTTTTGAGGTGAGCCTCTTTGTAAAGTCTTTTTTTGCTTTCGTTTCGTGAGGTGAGCCTCTTTGTAGGTGAGCCTCTTTGTATGAGGTGAGCCTTTTTTTGTGTCTTTTTCGTATTTCGTTTTGGTGAGCCTCTTTGTAAGAGACTTTTTGTGCTTTCGTGCTTGGAGGTGAGCCTCTTTGTACAGTCTTTTTGTGCTTTCGTGTTTGAGGTGAGCCTCTTTGTAAAGTCTTTTTTATGCTTTCGTATTTTGAGGTGAGCCTCTTTGTCTGAGTCTTTTTGTGCTTTCGTGCTTGGAGGTGAGCCTCTTTGTATGAGTCTTTTCTTTGCTCGTATTTAGAGGTGAGCCTCTTTGTAAGAGACTTTTTGTGCTTTCGTATTTTGAGGTGAGCCTCTTTGTAGAGAGTCTTTTCATTGCTTTCGTGCCGGAGGTGAGCCTCTTTGTCTGAGTCTTTTTTGTGCTTTCGTGTTTGGAGGTGAGCCTCTTTTTCTGACTTTTTTGTGCTTTCGTGCTTGGTGAGCCCTCTTTGTATGAGTCTTTTTGTGCTTCGTGTTTCTGAGTGAGCCTCTTTTTTTGTAAAAGTCTTTTTATGTGCTCGTGCCTTGGGTGAGCCTCTTTGTCTGAGTCTTTTTTTCTTGCTTCGTGCTTTTTGTGAGCCTCTTTGTATCTGAGAGACTTTTACTGTGCTTTCGTGTTTGGAGGTGAGCCTCTTTGTAAAAGACTTTTTTGTGCTTTCGTACTTTGAGGTGAGCCTCTTTGTAAGAGTCTTTTCTGTGCTCGTACTTCGAGGTGAGCCTCTTTGTACGAGTCTTTTCTGTGCTCGTATTTGGAGATGAGCCTCTTTGTAAAAGACTTTTCTGTGCTCGTACTTCGAGGTGAGCCTCTTTGTACGAGTCTTTTTGTGCTCGTATTTCGAGGTGAGCCTCTTTGTAAGAGTCTTTTTTGTGCTTTCGTGTTTGAGGTGAAGCCTCTTTGTCTGAGTCTTTTTTTCATGCTCGTGCTTGGAGGTGAGCCTCTTTGTATGAGAGACTTTTTTGCTTTCGTGTTTTGAGGTGAGCCTCTTTGTATGAGACTTTTTTTTTGTGCTCGTATTTGAGGTGAGCCTCTTTGTCTGAGTTTTCTCTTGTGCTTTCGTGTTTGGAGGTGAGCCTCTTTTTAAAAGACTTTTTTGTGCTTTCGTGTTGGAGGTGAGCCTCTTTGTCAAAGTCTTTTTTTGTGCTTTCGTGCTTGAGGTGAGCCTCTTTGTATGAGTCTTTTCTGTGCTCGTATTTAGAGGTGAGCCTCTTTGTAAGAGACTTTTTTGTGCTCGTACTTTGAGGTAAGCCTCTTTGTATGAGTCTTTTTTTCATTGCTTTCGTGCTTGAGGTGAGCCTCTTTGTCTGAGACTTTTTTTGTGCTTTCGTATTTGGAGGTGAGCCTCTTTGTAAAAGACTTTTTTGTGCTTTCGTATTTTGAGGTGAGCCTCTTTGTACGAGTCTTTTTTGTGCTCGTATTTCGAGGTGAGCCTCTTTGTAAAGACTTTTTTGTGCTTTCGTACTTGAGGTGAGCCTCTTTGTAAAAGTCTTTTTTGTGCTTTCGTGTTTTGAGGTGAGCCTCTTTGTCTGAGAGTCTTTTTTGTGCTTTCGTATTTGAGGTGAGCCTCTTTGTAAAAGACTTTTTTGTGCTTTCGTACTTTGAGGTGAGCCTCTTTGTCTGAGTCTTTTTCTGTGCTTTCGTGCTTGGAGGTGAGCCTCTTTTGTCTGAGACTTTTTTTCTTTTCGTATTTGGAGGTGAGCCTCTTTGTAAAGACTCTTTTTTTTGTGCTCGTATTTGGAGGTGAGCCTCTTTGTCTGAGTCTTTTTTGTGCTTTCGTATTTGAGGTGAGCCTCTTTGTGTAGAGACTTTTTTGTGCTTTCGTATTTGGTGAGCCTCTTTGTCTGAGTCTTTTTGTGCTTTCGTGTTGGAGGTGAGCCTCTTTGTAAAAGACTTTTTGTGCTCGTGTTTGAGGTGAGCCTCTTTGTGCAAAGTCTTTTTTGTGCTTTCGTGTTTGGAGGTGAGCCTCTTTGTATGAGTCTTTTTTGTGCTTTCGTGTTTTGAGGTGAGCCTCTTTGTACAAGTCTTTTTTGCTTTCGTATTTGGAGGTGAGCCTCTTTGTATGAGTCTTTTTTTTGTGCTTTCGTATTTGAGGTGAGCCTCTTTTGTAAAGACTTTTTTTTGTGCTTTCGTACTTTGAGGTGAGCCTCTTTTTCTATGAGTCTTTTTGTGTGCTTTCGTGCTTGAGGTGAGCCTCTTTTGTCTGAGTCTTTTTGTGCTTTCGTATTTGGAGGTGAGCCTCTTTGTCTGAGTTTTTTATGCTTTCGTATTTGAGGTGAGCCTCTTTGTCTTTTCTGTCTTTCGTTTTTTTGTGCTTTTTATTGTTTTAGAGGTGAGCCTCTTTGTAAAGACTTTTTTGTGCTCGTGCTTTGGGTGAGCCTCTTTGTACAGTCTTTTTTCATGCTTTCGTGCTTGAGGTGAGCCTCTTTTTGTCTGAGACTTTTTTTGTGCTTTCGTATTTTGAGGAGCCTCTTTGTAAAGAGACTTTTCTGTGCTTTCGTATTTGGAGGTGAGCCTCTTTGTCTGAGTCTTTTTTTTTGCTTTCGTATTTTGAGGTGAGCCTCTTTGTAAGAGACTTTTTTGTGCTTTCGTATTTTGAGGTGAGCCTCTTTGTCTGCAAAGTCTTTTTCATGCTTTCGTGTTTTGGTGAGCCTCTTTGTATGAGTCTTTTTTGTGCTTTCGTATTTGGAGGTGAGCCTCTTTGTAAGAGACTTTTTGTGCTTTCGTACTTTGAGGTGAGCCTCTTTGTCTGAGTCTTTTTCATTGCTTTCGTGTTTGGAGGTGAGCCTCTTTTGTCTGAGAGACTTTTTTGTGCTTTCGTGTTTGGAGATGAGCCTCTTTGTAAAAGACTTTTCTTGTGCTCGTGTGCCGAGGTGAGCCTCTTTGTCTGAGTCTTTTTTGTGCTTTCGTATTTGAGGTGAGCCTCTTTGTAAAAGACTTTTTTTGCTCGTGTTTTTGAGAGGTGAGCCTCTTTGTCTGAGTCTTTTTTGTGCTTTCGTGCTTGGAGGTGAGCCTCTTTGTCTGAGTCTTTTTTTGTGCTTTCGTATTTTTGGTGAGCCTCTTTTGTAAAGACTTTTTGTGCTTTCGTATTTTGAGGTGAGCCTCTTTGTATGCAGTCTTTTTTGTGCTTTCGTATTTGGAGGTGAGCCTCTTTGTCTGAGAGACTTTTTTTGTGCTTCGTGTTTGGGTGAGCCTCTTTGTAAAGTCTTTTTTGTGCTTTCGTGCCGAGGTGAGCCTCTTTGTCTGAGTCTTTTTTGTGCTTTCGTGTTTGAGGTGAGCCTCTTTGTCTGAGACTTTTTTGTGCTTTCGTACTTTGAGGTGAGCCTCTTTTTGTCTGAGTCTTTTTTGTGCTTTCGTGTTGGAGGTGAGCCTCTTTGTCTGAGACTTTTTTGTGCTCGTGTTTGAGATGAGCCTCTTTTGTAAAAAGTCTTTTTTGTGCTTTCGTGCTTGAGGTGAGCCTCTTTGTACAGTCTTTTTTTGTGCTTTCGTATTTGAGGTGAGCCTCTTTGTAAAAGACTTTTTTGTGCTTTCGTGTTTTTGAGGTGAGCCTCTTTGTACGAAGTCTTTTTTGCTTTCCTCTTTGTGTATTTGGAGGTGAGCCTCTTTGTGTCTGAGACTTTTTTTGTGCTCGTACTTTGGAGTGAGCCTCTTTGTAAAGAGTCTTTTTTTGTGCTTTCGTGTTTTGAGGTGAGCCTCTTTTGTCTGAGTCTTTTTTTTGCTTTCGTGTTTTTGGTGAGCCTCTTTGTAAAGACTTTTTTTATGCTTTCGTGTTTTGAGGTGAGCCCTCTTTGTCTGAGAGTCTTTTTTGTGCTTTCGTGCTTGAGGTGAGCCTCTTTGTAAAGACTTTTTTTGTGCTTTCGTGTTTGAGGTGAGCCTCTTTGTAAAAGACTTTTTTTTATGCTTTCGTGCTTGAGGTGAGCCTCTTTTGTACGAGTCTTTTTTGTGCTTTCGTATTTGGAGGTGAGCCTCTTTGTAAGACTTTTTTATGCTTTCGTGTTTGAGGTGAGCCTCTTTGTGTGAGTTTTTTTTGTGCTTTCGTGTTTGAGGTGAGCCTCTTTGTCTGAGACTTTTTGTGCTTCGTATTTTTAGGTGAGCCTCTTTTGTAAAGAGACTTTTCTTGCTTTCGTGCTTTTTTGTGAGCCTCTTTGTATGAGTCTTTTTTTGTGCTTTCGTATTTTTGAGGTGAGCCTCTTTGTATAAGACTTTTTGTGCTTTCGTGCTTTGAGGTGAGCCTCTTTGTCTGAGTCTTTTTTGTGCTTTCGTGCTTGGAGGTGAGCCTCTTTGTATGAGTCTTTTTGTGCTTTCGTGTTTTGGGGTGAGCCTCTTTGTCTGAGACTTTTTTTGTGCTTTCGTATTTTGAGGTGAGCCTCTTTGTATCAGTCTTTTTTTGTGCTTTCGTGTTTGGAGGTGAGCCTCTTTTTTGTAAAAGACTTTTTTTATGCTTTCGTATTTTGAGGTGAGCCTCTTTGTCTGAGTCTTTTTTTGTTTTCGTTTTTAGGGTGAGCCTCTTTGTATGAGAGTCTTTTTTGTGCTTTCGTGTTTAGAGGTGAGCCTCTTTGTAAAAGACTTTTTGTGCTTTCGTATTTTGAGGTGAAGCCTCTTTGTAAAGTCTTTTCTATGCTTTCGTGCTTGGAGGTGAGCCTCTTTGTCTGAGACTTTTTTGTGCTTTCGTGTTTTGAGGTGAGCCTCTTTGTAAAGACTTTTTGTGCTTTCGTGCTTTGAGGTGAGCCTCTTTGTCTGAGTCTTTTTTTCATTCTTTCGTGTTTGAGGTGAGCCTCTTTTTAAAGACTTTTTTTGTGCTCGTATTTGGAGGTGAGCCTCTTTTGTCTGAGTCTTTTTTTTGCTTTCGTGCTTGGAGGTGAGCCTCTTTGTCTGAGTCTTTTTTTTGCTTTCGTATTTAGAGGTGAGCCTCTTTGTAAAGACTTTTTGTGCTTTCGTGCTTTGAGGTGAGCCTCTTTGTCTGAGTCTTTTTTGTGTACTTTTATGTTGGAGGTGAGCCTCTTTGTCTGAGACTTTTTTGTGCTTTCGTGTTGGAGATGAGCCTCTTTGTAAAGACTTTTTTTGTTTTCGTACTTTGAGGTGAGCCTCTTTGTATGAGTCTTTTTTGTGCTCGTTTTTAGAGGTGAGCCTCTTTGTAAGAGACTTTTATGTGCTTTCGTATTTGGAGGTGAGCCTCTTTGTAAAGAGTCTTTTTGTGCTTTCGTGCCGGAGGTGAGCCTCTTTTGTCTGAGTCTTTTTTGCTTTCGTATTTTGGAGGTGAGCCTCTTTGTAAAAGACTTTTTGTGCTTTCGTACTTTGAGGTAAGCCTCTTTGTCTGAGTCTTTTTTGTGCTCGTGTTTGAGGTGAGCCTCTTTGTGTCTGAGACTTTTTTGTGCTTTCGTATTTTTGAAGGTGATGAGCCTCTTTGTAAAAGACTTTTTCTGTGCTTTCGTGCTTTGGAGGTGAGCCTCTTTGTCTGAGTCTTTTTTGTGCTCGTATTTGGAGGTGAGCCTCTTTGTAAAAGTCTTTTTTGTGCTCGTATTTTGAGGTGAGCCTCTTTGTCTGAGTCTTTTTTGTGCTTCGTATTTGAGGTGAGCCTCTTTGTCTGAGACTTTTTTGTGCTTTCGTATTTTTGGAGGTGAGCCTCTTTGTAAAGTCTTTTCTGTGCTTTCGTGCTTTGAGGTGAGCCTCTTTGTCTGAGTCTTTTTTTTGCTTTCGTGTTTTTGAGGTGAGCCTCTTTTGTCTGAGACTTTTTGTGTGCTTTCGTATTTTGAGGTGAGCCTCTTTGTCTGAGTCTTTTTTGTGCTTTCGTGCCGAGGTGAGCCTCTTTGTATGAGTCTTTTTGTGCTTTCGTATTTTGAGGTGAGCCTCTTTTTGTCTGAGTCTTTTTTTTGCTTTCGTGCTTGGAGGTGAGCCTCTTTGTGCAAGAGTCTTTTTGTGCTCGTGTTTTGAGGTGAGCCTCTTTTTATGAGAGACTTTTTTGTGCTTTCGTATTTTGAGGTGAGCCTCTTTGTAAAAGTCTTTTTTGTGCTTTCGTGCCGGAGGTGAGCCTCTTTGTAAGAGTCTTTTTGTGCTTTCGTGTTTGGAGGTGAGCCTCTTTGTAAAGTCTTTTTTGTGCTTTCGTGTTTTGGAGGTGAGCCTCTTTGTCTGAGACTTTTTTGTGCTTTCGTGTTTTTGGTGAGCCTCTTTGTCTGAGTCTTTTTGTGCTTTCGTATTTGAGGGTGAGCCTCTTTGTCAAGTCTTTTTTTGTGCTTTCGTGTTTTTGAGGTGAGCCTCTTTTGTCTGAGTCTTTTTTGTGCTTTCGTATTTGGAGGTGAGCCTCTTTGTCTGAGTCTTTTTTGTGCTTTCGTATTTTGAGGTGAGCCTCTTTTTGTAAAGTCTTTTTTGTGCTTTCGTGTTTGAGGTGAGCCTCTTTGTCTAAAGTCTTTTTTTGCTTTCGTGCCTTGGGTGAGCCTCTTTGTCTGAGTCTTTTTTATGCTTTCGTGTTTGGAGGTGAGCCTCTTTGTAAAGACTTTTATGTGCTTTCGTATTTGGAGGTGAGCCTCTTTGTAAAAGTCTTTTTGTGCTTTCGTGCTTTTGAGGTGAGCCTCTTTGTATGCTGAGTCTTTTTGTGCTTTCGTGTTGGAGGTGAGCCTCTTTGTATGAGTCTTTTTGTGCTTCGTGTTTTGAGGTGAGCCTCTTTGTATGCTGAGTCTTTTTTGTGCTTTCGTATTTTGGGGTGAGCCTCTTTGTATGAGTCTTTTTTTGTGCTTTCGTGTTTTGAGGTGAGCCTCTTTGTCTGAGTCTTTTTTGTGCTTTCGTATTTTAGGTGAGCCTCTTTGTATGAGTCTTTTTTTGTTTCGTGTTTTGGAGGTGAGCCTCTTTGTCTGAGTCTTTTTTGTGCTTTCGTATTTTGGAGGTGAGCCTCTTTGTCTGAGTCTTTTTTTGTGCTTTCGTATTTGGAGGTGAGCCTCTTTTGTAAAGACTTTTTTTGCTTTCGTGTTTGAGGTGAGCCTCTTTTTGTAAAAGTCTTTTTTGTGCTTTCGTATTTGAGGTGAGCCTCTTTGTCTGAGACTTTTTGTGCTTTCGTGCTTTCGTGCCTTTTTAGGTGAGCCTCTTTTGTAAAAGTCTTTTTTTGTGCTTTCGTGCTTGGAGGTGAGCCTCTTTGTACGAGTCTTTTTGTGCTTTCGTGTTTTGGAGGTGAGCCTCTTTGTAAGAGACTTTTTTGTGCTCGTACTTTGAGGTGAGCCTCTTTGTACGAGTCTTTTTTGTGCTCGTATTTGGAGGTGAGCCTCTTTGTATGAGTCTTTTCTATGCTCGTATTTGGAGGTGAGCCTCTTTGTCTGAGTCTTTTTTGTGCTTTCGTGTTTGAGGTGAGCCTCTTTTTGTATGCAGTCTTTTTTGTGCTTTCGTGTTTGGAGGTGAGCCTCTTTGTCTGAGAGTCTTTTTTGTGCTTTCGTGTTTGAGGTGAGCCTCTTTGTCTGAGTCTTTTTTGTGCTTTTTTTGGTGGTTTCTTTGTAAGAGTCTTTTTCTATGCTTTCGTATTTGGAGGTGAGCCTCTTTGTAAAAAGACTTTTCTGTGCTTTCGTGTTTTGAGGTGAGCCTCTTTGTATGAGACTTTTTTGTGCTTTCGTGTTTGGAGGTGAGCCTCTTTGTAAGTCTTTTTTGTGCTCGTGCCGAGGTGAGCCTCTTTGTAAAAGAGTCTTTTTTGCTCGTATTTGGAGGTGAGCCTCTTTGTCTGAGTTTTTTTTGTGCTTTCGTGTTTTTTGGTGAGCCTCTTTGTAAGAGTCTTTTTTATGCTTTCGTATTTGAGGTGAGCCTCTTTTGTCTGAGTCTTTTTTTGTGCTTTCGTGCTTGGAGGTGAGCCTCTTTGTACAAAAGTCTTTTTTGTGCTTTCGTATTTAGAGGTGAGCCTCTTTGTAAAAGTCTTTTTTGTGCTTTCGTATTTTGAGGTGAGCCTCTTTGTCTGAGACTTTTTTATGCTTTCGTATTTTGAGGTGAGCCTCTTTGTCTGAGTCTTTTTGTGCTTTCGTGCCGGAGGTGAGCCTCTTTGTCTGAGACTTTTTTATGCTTTCGTGTTTGGAGGTGAGCCTCTTTGTAAAAGTCTTTTATGCTTTCGTGCTTTGAGGTGAGCCTCTTTGTCTGAGTCTTTTTTTGCTTTCGTGCTTGAGGTGAGCCTCTTTGTAAGAGACTTTTTTTGCTCGTATTTTGAGGTGAGCCTCTTTGTACTGAGTCTTTTTTGTGCTTTCGTGTTTGAGGTGAGCCTCTTTTTGTAAAAGTCTTTTTTGTGCTTTCGTGTTTGAGGTGAGCCTCTTTTATAAAGTCTTTTTTGTGCTTTCGTGCTTTGGGGTGAGCCTCTTTGTCTTTTAGTCTTTTTTTCGTTTCGTATTTGGAGGTGAGCCTCTTTGTATGAGACTTTTTTGTGCTTTCGTATTTTTGGAGGTGAGCCTCTTTGTAAAAGACTTTTTGTGCTTTCGTGCTTTGAGGTGAGCCTCTTTGTCTGAGTCTTTTTTTGCTTTCGTGTTTTTGGGTGAGCCTCTTTGTAAAGTCTTTTTTGTGCTTTCGTATTTGGAGGTGAGCCTCTTTGTCTGAGTCTTTTTCTGTGCTTTCGTGTTGGAGGTGAGCCTCTTTGTCTGAGTCTTTTTTTGTGCTTTCGTATTTGGGTGAGCCTCTTTGTCTGAGTCTTTTTGTGCTTTCGTGTTTTGAGGTGAGCCTCTTTTTGTCTGAGTCTTTTTTGTGCTTTCGTGTTGGAGGTGAGCCTCTTTTTGTCTGAGACTTTTTTTGCTTTTTCGTGTTTGGAGGTGAGCCTCTTTGTAAAGTCTTTTTTTTGCTCGTGTTTTGAGTGAGCCTCTTTGTACTGAGACTTTTTTTTGTGCTTTCGTGTTTTGAGGTGAGCCTCTTTGTAAGAGTTTTTTATGCTTTCGTGCTTGAGGTGAGCCTCTTTGTACAGACTCTTTTTGTGCTTTCGTATTTTGAGGTGAGCCTCTTTGTAAAAGTCTTTTTGTGCTTTCGTGCTTTGAGGTGAGCCTCTTTGTTTTTTACGTGCTTCGAGACTTTTTGTCTTTTTCGTACTTTGAGGTGAGCCTCTTTGTATGAGTCTTTTTTGTGCTCGTGCTTTGAGGTGAGCCTCTTTTTCTGAGAGTCTTTTTGTGCTCATGTTGGAGGTGAGCCTCTTTGTAAAAGACTTTTTCTATGCTTTCGTGCTTGGAGGTGAGCCTCTTTGTAAGAGTCTTTTTTATGTGCTTTCGTGTTTGGAGGTGAGCCTCTTTTGTATGAGAGTCTTTTTGTGCTTTCGTATTTTGAGGGTGAGCCTCTTTTGTCTGAGTCTTTTTTGTGCTTTCGTGCTTTGAGGTGAGCCTCTTTGTCTGAGTCTTTTCGTGCTCTTTCGTATTTGGAGGTGAGCCTCTTTGTAAAGACTTTTTTGTGCTTTCGTGTTTGAGGTGAGCCTCTTTTGTCTGAGAGTTTTTCATTGCTTTCGTATTTTGGAGGTGAGCCTCTTTGTATGAGAGTTTTTTTGCTTTCGTGTTTTTAGGTGAGCCTCTTTGTAAAGACTTTTTTTTTGCTTTCGTGCCGAGAGGTGAGCCTCTTTGTCTGAGTCTTTTTTTGCTTTCGTATTTGGAGGTGAGCCTCTTTGTAAGAGACTTTTACTTTTTTTCGTATTTGAGGTGAGCCTCTTTGTGCAAGTCTTTTTTATGCTTTCGTGTTTGGAGGTGAGCCTCTTTTGTAAGTCTTTTTTTTGCTTTCGTATTTTGAGGTGAGCCTCTTTTGTCTGAGTCTTTTTTTTGCTTTCGTGCTTGAGGTGAGCCTCTTTGTCTGAGTCTTTTTTTGCTTTCGTGTTTTGGAGGTGAGCCTCTTTGTCTGAGTCTTTTTGTGCTTTCGTATTTTGAGGTGAGCCTCTTTGTAAAGTCTTTTTTGTGCTTTCGTGTTTTTGGAGGTGAGCCTCTTTGTAAAGACTTTTTTGTGCTCGTATTTTGAGGTGAGCCTCTTTGTCTGAGTCTTTTTTGTGTGCTCGTGCTTTGAGGTGAGCCTCTTTTGTATGAGTCTTTTTTTGTGCTTTCGTATTTTTGAGGTGAGCCTCTTTGTCTGAGTCTTTTTTGTGCTTTCGTGTTTGAGGTGAGCCTCTTTGTATGAGACTTTTTTTGTGCTTTCGTGCTTGGAGGGTGAGCCTCTTTGTATGCTGAGTCTTTTTTGTGCTTTCGTTGGAGGTGAGCCTCTTTGTCTGAGTCTTTTTGTGCTCGTATTTGAGGTGAGCCTCTTTGTATGAGAGTTTTTTTTGCTTTCGTGCTTTGAGGTGAGCCTCTTTTGTAAAGTCTTTTTTGTGCTTTCGTGTTGGAGGTGAGCCTCTTTGTATGAGACTTTTTTTATGCTTTCGTGTTGAGGTGAGCCTCTTTGTATGCAGAGTCTTTTTTGTTTTCGTATTTTGAGGTGAGCCTCTTTGTGTAGTCTTTTTGTGCTTTCGTACTTTGAGGTGAGCCTCTTTGTAAAGAGTCTTTTTTGTGCTTTCGTGTTTTGAGGTGAGCCTCTTTGTAAAGAGTCTTTTCTGTGCTTTCGTGCTTTGAGGTGAGCCTCTTTGTCTCTGAGTCTTTTTTGTGCTTTCGTATTTGGAGGTGAGCCTCTTTTGTAAAAAAGTCTTTTTTATGCTCATATTTGAGGTGAGCCTCTTTGTCTGAGAGTCTTTTTATGCTTTCGTATTTGGAGGTGAGCCTCTTTGTGTAAGAGACTTTTTTTCGTGTTTTCGTGTTTTTTGTGCTCAGGTGAGCCTCTTTTACTGAGTCTTTTTTGTGCTTTCGTGCCGAGGTGAGCCTCTTTGTCTGAGTCTTTTTTTGTGCTCGTATTTAGGAGGTGAGCCTCTTTGTAAAGACTTTTTTGTGTTTCTTTCGTGTTTGAGGTGAGCCTCTTTGTCTGAGTCTTTTTTTTTGCTTTCGTGTTTGGAGGTGAGCCTCTTTGTAAGAGACTTTTTGTGCTTTCGTGTTTTGAGGTGAGCCTCTTTGTAAAGAGTCTTTTCTTGTGCTTTCGTATTTGAGGTGAGCCTCTTTGTATGAGTCTTTTTTGTGCTTTCGTGTTTGGAGGTGAGCCTCTTTGTCTGAGACTTTTTTTGTGCTTTCGTGCTTGGAGGTGAGCCTCTTTGTCTGAGTCTTTTTTTGTGCTCGTGCTTCGAGGTGAGCCTCTTTGTCACGAGTTTTTTCTATGCTTCGTGTTTTTGAGGTGAGCCTCTTTGTAAGAGTCTTTTTGTGCTTTCGTGCTTTGAGGTGAGCCTCTTTGTAAAAGTCTTTTTTCTATGCTCGTGTTTGAGGTGAGCCTCTTTTGTCTGAGTCTTTTTGCTTTGCTTTCGTGTTTCTTTGAGCCTCTTTGTCTTGAGACTTTTTTCATTTTTTTTTTCGTGCTTTTGGTGAGCCTCTTTGTCTGAGTCTTTTTTGTGCTTTCGTGTTGGAGGTGAGCCTCTTTGTAAAAGTCTTTTTTGTGCTTTCGTGCTTTGAGGTGAGCCTCTTTGTCTGAGTCTTTTTGTGCTTTCGTATTTGGAGGTGAGCCTCTTTTTAAAAGACTTTTTGTGCTTTCGTGTTGGAGTGAGCCTCTTTTGTCTGAGTCTTTTTCATGCTTTCGTGCTTTGAGGTGAGCCTCTTTTGTCTGAGTCTTTTTTCGTGCTTTCGTGTTTGGAGGTGAGCCTCTTTGTATGAGTCTTTTTTTTGCTTTTCGTGCTTTGAGGTGAGCCTCTTTGTAGAGTCTTTTTCTTGTGCTTTCGTACTTTGGAGGTGAGCCTCTTTGTCTGAGTCTTTTTTTGCTTTCGTATTTTGGAGGTGAGCCTCTTTGTACTGAGACTTTTTTTGTGCTTTCGTGTTGGAGGTGAGCCTCTTTGTAAAAGAGTTTTTTGCTTTCGTGCTTTGAGGTGAGCCTCTTTGTCTGAGACTTTTTTCATGCTTTCGTATTTGGAGGTGAGCCTCTTTGTATGAGACTTTTTTGTGCTCGTGTTTGAGGTGTGAGCCTCTTTGTCTGAGTCTTTTTTGTGCTTTCGTGCTTGGAGGTGAGCCTCTTTGTAAAGACTTTTTTTGTGCTTTCGTGTTTTGAGGTGAGCCTCTTTTGTCTGAGTCTTTTTGTGCTTTCGTGCTTCGAGGTGAGCCTCTTTGTTGGAGTGAGCCTCTTTTTTTTTGTGCTTTCGTGCTTTTGAGGTGAGCCTCTTTGTAAGAGTCTTTTTGTGCTTTCGTATTTTTTGAGGTGAGCCTCTTTGTCTGAGTCTTTTTTGTGCTTTCGTGCTTGGAGGTGAGCCTCTTTGTATGAGTCTTTTTTTTGCTTTCGTATTTAGAGGTGAGCCTCTTTTAAAAGACTTTTTTTGCTTTCGTGCTTTGGAGGTGAGCCTCTTTGTATGAGTCTTTTTCATTGCTTTCGTATTTAGAGGGTGAGCCTCTTTGTCTGAGACTTTTTTTCTATGCTTTCGTGTTGGAGGTGAGCCTCTTTGTCTGAGTTTTTTCTGTGCTCGTCGTTGAGGTGAGCCTCTTTGTCTGAGTCTTTTTTGTGTTTTTCGTATTTGGAGGTGAGCCTCTTTGTAAGAGTTTTTTTGTGCTTTCGTGCTTTGAGGTGAGCCTCTTTTGTCTGAGTCTTTTTTGTGCTTTCGTGTTGGAGGTGAGCCTCTTTGTGTCTTTTTTGTCTTTTTTTTTTGTATGAGTTTTTTCGTATTTTGAGGTGAGCCTCTTTGTAAAGTCTTTTTTTGTGCTTTCGTATTTGGAGGGTGAGCCTCTTTGTCTGAGTCTTTTTTGTGCTTTCGTATTTGGAGGTGAGCCTCTTTGTCTGAGACTTTTTTGTGCTCGTATTTGGAGGTGAGCCTCTTTTGTCTGAGTCTTTTTTTTGCTTTCGTGCCGAGGTGAGCCTCTTTTTGTCTGAGACTTTTTTGTGCTTTCGTGTTTTGAGGTGAGCCTCTTTGTAAAAGTCTTTTTTATGCTTTCGTGCTTTGAGGTGAGCCTCTTTGTCTGAGTCTTTTTTATGCTTTCGTATTTGGAGGTGAGCCCTCTTTGTAAAGAGTTTTTTTGTGTATTTCGTGTTTTTGAGGTGAGCCTCTTTGTCTGAGTTTTTTTTGCTTTCGTATTTTGGAGGTGAGCCTCTTTGTCTGAGTCTTTTTGTGCTTTCGTATTTTTGAGGTGAGCCTCTTTGTAAAAGACTTTTTCTATGCTTTCGTATTTTTTGGAGGTGAGCCTCTTTGTCTGAGTCTTTTTTGTGCTTTCGTATTTGGAGGTGAGCCTCTTTGTAAAAGACTTTTTTTGCTCGTCGTGCTTGGAGGTGAGCCTCTTTGTATGAGTTTTTTTGCTTCGTATTTTGGAGGTGAGAGCCTCTTTGTCTGAGACTTTTTCTTGCTTCGTATTTGAGGTGAGCCTCTTTGTAAGAGACTTTTTTGTGCTCGTGTTTTTGGTGAGCCTCTTTTTGTAAGAGTCTTTTTTTTGCTTTCGTGCTTTGGAGGTGAGCCTCTTTGTCACGAGTCTTTTTTGTTCTTTCGTTTTAAGGTGAGCCTCTTTTGTAAAGACTTTTTTGTGCTTTCGTGTTTTGAGGTGAGCCTCTTTGTAAAAGTCTTTTTTGTGCTTTCGTATTTTGAGGTGAGCCTCTTTGTACAAGTCTTTTTTTGTGCTTTCGTGCTTGGAGGTGAGCCTCTTTGTAAAGACTTTTTTTGTGCTTTCGTATTTGAGGTGAGCCTCTTTGTCTGAGTCTTTTTTGTGCTTTCGTATTTGAGGTGAGCCTCTTTTGTAAGACTTTTTTTGTGCTTTCGTATTTGGAGGTGAGCCTCTTTGTAAAGTCTTTTTGTGCTTTCGTGCTTTGAGGTGAGCCTCTTTTGTCTGAGTCTTTTTTGTGCTTTCGTCGTGTTTGGAGGTGAGCCTCTTTGTAAAAGTCTTTTTGTTTTCGTATTTGAGGTGAGCCTCTTTGTATGAGTCTTTTCTGCTTTCGTGCTTGAGGTGAGCCTCTTTGTCTGAGTCTTTTTGTGCTTTCGTGTTTGGGTGAGCCTCTTTGTCTGAGTCTTTTTTGTGCTTTCGTGCTTTGAGGTGAGCCTCTTTTTGTACTGAGTCTTTTTTGTGCTTCGTACTTTGAGGTGAGCCTCTTTGTAAAGTCTTTTTCTTGCTTTCGTGCTTGGGGTGAGCCTCTTTGTATGAGAGTTTTTTCTTGTGCTTTCGTATTTGAGGTGAGCCTCTTTTTTTGTAAAGAGAGCTTTTTTTGTGCTTTTGTGTTTTTGAGGTGAGCCTCTTTTCTGAGAGTTTTTTTTGTCTTTCGTATTTGAGGTGAGCCTCTTTGTCTGAGTCTTTTTTGTGCTCGTGTATTTGGAGGTGAGCCTCTTTGTAAAGAGACTTTTTTATGCTTTCGTGCTTGGTGAGCCTCTTTATGTCTGAGTCTTTTTATGTGCTTTCGTGTTTTGAGGTGAGCCTCTTTGTCTGAGAGTTTTTTATGCTTTCGTATTTGGAGGTGAGCCTCTTTGTAAAGACTTTTTTTGTGCTTTCGTATTTTGAGGTGAGCCTCTTTGTATGAGTCTTTTTTTCATGCTTTCGTGCTTTGAGGTGAGCCTCTTTGTCTGAGACTTTTTGTGCTTTCGTGTTTGGAGGTGAGCCTCTTTGTAAAAGTCTTTTTTGTGCTTTCGTGCCTTGAGGTGAGCCTCTTTGTCTGAGTCTTTTTTTGTGCTTTCGTGTTTGAGGTGAGCCTCTTTGTAAAGACTTTTTTTGCTTTCGTACTTTGAGGTGAGCCTCTTTGTCTGAGTCTTTTTTTTGTTTTTCGTATTTGGAGGTGAGCCTCTTTGTCTGAGTCTTTTTTGTGCTTTCGTGTTTGAGGTGAGCCTCTTTTTGTCAAGTCTTTTTTTTGCTTTCGTATTTTTGAGGTGAGCCTCTTTTTGTAGTCTTTTTTTTGCTTTCGTGTTGGAGGTGAGCCTCTTTGTCTGAGAGTCTTTTTTTGTGCTTTCGTATTTGGAGGTGAGCCTCTTTGTCTGAGTCTTTTTTGTGCTTTCGTGCTTGAGGTGAGCCTCTTTTGTAAAGACTTTTTTGTGCTTTCGTGCTTTGAGGTGAGCCTCTTTGTATGAGTCTTTTTTTGCTTTCGTATTTTGAGGTGAGCCTCTTTGTACAAGTCTTTTTTTGTGCTTTCGTTTTTTGAGGTGAGCCTCTTTGTCTGAGACTTTTTGTGCTTTCGTATTTGAGGTGAGCCTCTTTGTATGAGTCTTTTTTGCTTTCGTATTTGGAGGTGAGCCTCTTTGTATGAGTCTTTTTTGTGCTTTCGTATTTGAGGTGAGCCTCTTTGTAATGAGTCTTTTTGTGCTTTCGTATTTGAGGTGAGCCTCTTTGTCTGAGTCTTTTTTTGTGCTTTCGTATTTGAGGTGAGCCTCTTTGTATGAGTCTTTTTACATGCTTTCGTGCTTGGAGGTGAGCCTCTTTGTAAAAGACTTTTTTGTGCTTTCGTGTTTGGAGGTGAGCCTCTTTGTATGAGAGTTTTTTTGTGCTTTCGTGTTTGGAGGTGAGCCTCTTTGTATGAGAGAGACTTTTTACGTGCTTTCGTATTTTGAGGTGAGCCTCTTTTGTAAAAGTCTTTTTTATGCTCGTATATTTTGAGGTGAGCCTCTTTGTCTGAGACTTTTTTGTGCTTTCGTATTTCTGGGTGAGCCTCTTTGTAAAAGTCTTTTTTGTGCTTTCGTATTTGGAGGTGAGCCTCTTTGTCTGAGTCTTTTTTGTGCTTTCGTGTTTGGAGGTGAGCCTCTTTGTATGAGACTTTTTTTTGCTTTCGTGTTTGGAGGTGAGCCTCTTTGTCTGAGTCTTTTTTTGTGCTCGTATTTGGAGGTGAGCCTCTTTGTCTGAGTCTTTTTTTTGCTTTCGTGTATTTGGAGGTGAGCCTCTTTTGTCTGAGAGACTTTTCTGTGCTTTCGTGTTTGAGGTGAGCCTCTTTGTCTGAGTCTTTTTGTGCTTCGTGTTTGAGGTGAGCCTCTTTGTACTGAGTCTTTTTTGCTTTCGTGCTTTGAGGTGAGCCTCTTTGTCTGAGTCTTTTTTTGTGCTTTCGTATTTGGAGGTGAGCCTCTTTGTAAAAGAGTTTTTTCTATGCTTTCGTGCTTGGTGTGAGCCTCTTTGTCTGAGTCTTTTTGTGCTTTCGTATTTTGAGGTGAGCCTCTTTGTCTGAGACTTTTTTTGCTTTCGTGCTTGGAGGTGAGCCTCTTTGTAAAGAGACTTTTCTATGCTTTCGTGTTTGAGGTGAGCCTCTTTGTCTGAGTTTTTCTATGCTTTCGTATTTGGAGGTGAGCCTCTTTTTATAAGAGTCTTTTTTTGTGCTTCGTGCTTTGAGGTGAGCCTCTTTGTACAAGAGTCTTTTCATGCTTCGTGTTTGAGGTGAGCCTCTTTGTCTGAGACTTTTTTTGTGCTTTCGTATTTGGAGGTGAGCCTCTTTGTAAAAGAGACTTTTTTGTGCTCGTACTTTGAGGTGAGCCTCTTTGTGCGAGTCTTTTTTTGCTTTCGTGCTTGAGGTGAGCCTCTTTGTCTGAGACTTTTTTTGTGCTTTCGTGTTGGAGGTGAGCCTCTTTGTAAAAAGACTTTTTTGTGCTCGTGCTTTGAGGTGAGCCTCTTTGTATGAGTCTTTTTCATTGCTTTCGTACTTTGGGTGAGCCTCTTTGTATGAGACTTTTTTACGTGCTCGTATTTTGAGGTGAGCCTCTTTGTCTGAGTCTTTTTCTGTGCTTTCGTATTTGAGGTGAGCCTCTTTTTGTCTGAGTCTTTTTTCTGTGCTTTCGTATTTGGAGGTGAGCCTCTTTTTACAAGTCTTTTTTGTGCTTTCGTGTTTTGAGGTGAGCCTCTTTGTAAAAGTCTTTTTTTGTGCTCGTGCTTGGAGGTGAGCCTCTTTGTATGCAGAGTCTTTTTTGTGCTTTCGTGTTTGGAGGTGAGCCTCTTTGTAAAAGTCTTTTTTGTGCTTTCGTGCTTGGAGGTGAGCCTCTTTGTCTGAGTCTTTTTTGTGCTCGTGCTTTGGAGGTGAGCCTCTTTGTATGAGAGTCTTTTTTTGCTTTCGTGCTTTGAGGTGAGCCTCTTTTGTATGAGTCTTTTTTTTGCTTTCGTATTTGGAGGTGAGCCTCTTTTGTCTGAGTCTTTTTTGTGCTCGTATTTTGAGGTGAGCCTCTTTGTAAGTCTTTTTTTGCTTTCGTATTTGGAGGTGAGCCTCTTTGTACTGAGTCTTTTTTTATGCTCGTGTTTTGGGTGAGCCTCTTTGTAAAAGTCTTTTCTGTGCTTTCGTACTTCAAGGTGAGCCTCTTTGTACGAGTCTTTTTTGTGCTCGTATTTCGAGGTGAGCCTCTTTGTATGAGAGACTTTTTTGTGCTTTCGTATTTTTGAGGTGAGCCTCTTTGTCTGAGTCTTTTTTGTGCTTTCGTGCTTGGGGTGAGCCTCTTTGTCTGAGTCTTTTTGTGCTTTCGTATTTAGAGGTGAGCCTCTTTGTAAGAGACTTTTTGTGTTTCGTGCTTTGAGGTGAGCCTCTTTGTCTGAGTCTTTTCATTGCTCTCGTATTTTTGAGGTGAGCCTCTTTGTCTGAGACTTTTTGTGCTTTCGTGTTTGGAGGTGAGCCTCTTTGTAAAAGACTTTTTTTGTGCTTTCGTGCCTTTTTCGGTGAGCCTCTTTTATCTGAGTCTTTTTGTGCTTTCGTATTTTGGAGGTGAGCCTCTTTGTCTGAGACTTTTTTTGCTTTCGTGCTTTGAGGTGAGCCTCTTTGTCTGAGTCTTTTTTGTGCTTTCGTATTTTGAGGTGAGCCTCTTTGTATGAGTCTTTTTTTGTGCTTTCGTATTTGGAGGTGAGCCTCTTTGTATGAGAGTCTTTTTTTGTGCTTTCGTGCTTTGAGGTGAGCCTCTTTGTAAAGTCTCTTTTTATGCTCGTGCCGAGGTGAGCCTCTTTGTCTGAGAGTCTTTTTGTGCTTTCGTGTTTGAGGTGAGCCTCTTTTGTAAAGTCTTTTTGTGCTCGTATTTTGAGGTGAGCCTCTTTGTCTGAGTCTTTTTTGTGCTTTCGTGTTTTTGAGGTGAGCCTCTTTGTATGAGAGACTTTTTATGCTTTCGTGCTTGGAGGTGAGCCTCTTTGTCTGAGTCTTTTTCTTGCTTTCGTGCTTGGAGGTGAGCCTCTTTTATGAGACTTTTTTTTTGCTTTCGTATTTGAGGTGAGCCCTCTTTGTATGAGTCTTTTTTTTGCTTTCGTGCTTTGAGGTGAGCCTCTTTGTCTGAGTCTTTTTTTGTGCTTTCGTATTTTGAGGTGAGCCTCTTTGTCTGAGTCTTTTTTGTGCTTTCGTATTTTGAGGTGAGCCTCTTTTGTACAAGAGTCTTTTTTGTGCTTTCGTATTTGAGGTGAGCCTCTTTTGTCTGAGAGTCTTTTTTTGCTTTCGTGTTTTTTTGGTGAGCCTCTTTGTATGAGTCTTTTTCTTTCGTGCTTTCGTGCTTGGGGTGAGCCTCTTTGTCTGAGTCTTTTTTTGCTTTCGTGCTTTGAGGTGAGCCTCTTTGTCTGAGACTTTTTTTGTGCTTTCGTATTTGGGTGAGCCTCTTTTACTAGAGTCTTTTTTTGTGCTTTCGTATTTGGAGGTGAGCCTCTTTTGTCTGCAGAGTCTTTTTATGCTTTCGTGTTTGGAGGTGAGCCTCTTTGTAAGAGACTTTTTTTGCTCGTACTTGAGGTGAGCCTCTTTTTGTCTGAGTCTTTTTTGTGCTTTCGTGCCGAGGTGAGCCTCTTTGTCTGAGACTTTTTTTGTGCTTTCGTATTTGAGGTGAGCCTCTTTGTCTGAGTCTTTTTTCTGTGCTTTCGTATTTGGGTGAGCCTCTTTGTATGAGTCTTTTTGTGCTTCGTGTTTTGGAGGTGAGCCTCTTTGTAAAGAGTTTTTTGTGCTTTCGTGCTGAGGGTGAGCCTCTTTTTATGAGTCTTTTTTGTGCTTTTCGTGTTTTTGGAGGTGAGCCTCTTTTTGTGCGAGACTTTTTTGTGCTTTCGTATTTTGGAGGTGAGCCTCTTTGTGCAAAGTCTTTTTTATTTTCGTGTTTTGAGGTGAGCCTCTTTTGTCTGAGTCTTTTTTTATGTGCTTTCGTATTTTGAGGTGAGCCTCTTTGTATGTCAGAGTCTTTTTGTGCTTTCGTGTTTGGAGGTGAGCCTCTTTGTACTGTCTTTTTTTTGCTTTCGTATTTTGGGTGAGCCTCTTTGTCTGAGACTTTTTACGTGCTTTCGTGTTTTGAGGTGAGCCTCTTTGTAAAAGACTTTTTTGTGCTTTCGTGCTTTTGAGGTGAGCCTCTTTGTCTGAGTCTTTTTTTTGCTTTCGTGTTTGGAGGTGAGCCTCTTTTGTAAGAGTCTTTTTTTGCTTTCGTGCTTTGAGGTGAGCCTCTTTGTCTGAGTCTTTTTTATGCTTCGTGTTGGAGGTGAGCCTCTTTGTATGAGTCTTTTTTGTGCTTTCGTGTTTTGAGGTGAGCCTCTTTTTGTAAAGACTTTTTTGTGCTTTCGTGCTTGAGGTGAGCCTCTTTGTCTGAGTCTTTTTTGTGCTTTCGTGCTTTGAGGTGAGCCTCTTTGTCTGAGACTTTTTTTGTGCTTTCGTGTTGGAGGTGAGCCTCTTTGTAAAGAGTTTTTTATGCTTTCGTATTTGAGGTGAGCCTCTTTGTCTGAGTCTTTTTGTGCTTTCGTATTTGGAGGTGAGCCTCTTTGTAAAAGTCTTTTTTGCTTTCGTGCTTTGAGGTGAGCCTCTTTGTCTGAGTTTTTTTGTGCTTTCGTGTTTGGAGGTGAGCCTCTTTGTCTGAGACTTTTTTGTGCTTTCGTGTTGGAGGTGAGCCTCTTTTGTCAGAGACTTTTTGTTTCGTGCTTGTGCTTTGGAGGTGAGCCTCTTTGTCTGAGTCTTTTTTGTGCTTTTTCGTGTTTGAGGTGAGCCTCTTTGTCTGAGAGTTTTTTATGTGCTTTCGTGTTTGAGGTGAGCCTCTTTGTATGAGACTTTTTTGTGCTTTCGTGTTTGGGGTGAGCCTCTTTGTAAAAGTCTTTTTCTATGCTTTCGTATTTTGAGGTGAGCCTCTTTGTCTGAGTCTTTTTTTGTGCTTTCGTATTTGAGGTGAGCCTCTTTGTATGAGTCTTTTTTGTGCTTTCGTATTTGGAGGTGAGCCTCTTTGTATGAGTCTTTTTGTGCTTTCGTATTTTGAGGTGAAGCCTCTTTGTCTGAGTCTTTTTTGTGCTTTCGTGCCAGAGGTGAGCCTCTTTGTAAAAGAGTTTTTTGTGCTTTCGTGTTGGAGGTGAGCCTCTTTTGTCTGAGTCTTTTTTGTTCTTTCGTGCTTGGAGGTGAGCCTCTTTGTCTGAGTCTTTTTTGTGCTTTCGTGTTTTGAGGTGAGCCTCTTTGTGTGAAGACTTTTTTGTGCTTTCGTGTTTTGAGGTGAGCCTCTTTTTGTCTGAGTCTTTTTTTTGCTTTTTGTGCTTTCGTATTTGGAGGTGAGCCTCTTTGTCTGAGACTTTTTTGTGCTTTCGTATTTGAGGTGAGCCTCTTTGTAAAAGTCTTTTTGTGCTTTCGTATTTGGAGGTGAGCCTCTTTGTAAAAAGTCTTTTTTTGTGCTTTCGTATTTGAGGTGAGCCTCTTTGTAAATGAGTCTTTTTTGTGCTTTCGTATTTGGAGGTGAGCCTCTTTGTACGAGAGACTTTTTTTAGATGTCTTTTCGTATTTGGTAGAGGTGAGCCTCTTTGTCTGAGTCTTTTTTTTGTGCTTTCGTATTTGGAGGTGAGCCTCTTTTGTATGAGTCTTTTTTTGTGCTTCGTACTTTGAGGTGAGCCTCTTTGTCTGAGTCTTTTTTGTGCTTTCGTGTTGGAGGTGAGCCTCTTTGTCTGAGACTTTTTTTGTGCTTTCGTATTTGGAGGTGAGCCTCTTTGTAAAAGTCTTTTTATGCTTTCGTGCTTTGAGGTGAGCCTCTTTGTAAAGTCTTTTTTTTTGTGCTTTCGTATTTTGAGGTGAGCCTCTTTGTCTGAGAGACTTTTTTTTTCGTGCTTGGAGGTGAGCCTCTTTGTCTGAGTCTTTTTTGTGCTCGTGTTGGAGGTGAGCCTCTTTTTATGTCTGAGTCTTTTTGTGCTTTCGTGTTTGAGGTGAGCCTCTTTTGTAAGAGACTTTTTTGTGCTTTCGTATTTTTGAGGTGAGCCTCTTTGTCTGAGTCTTTTTGTGCTTTCGTGCTTGGAGGTGAGCCTCTTTGTCTGAGTCTTTTTGTGCTTTCGTGTTTGGAGGTGAGCCTCTTTGTCTGAGAGTTTTTTTGTGCTTTCGTTTTTTGAGGTGAGCCTCTTTGTATGAGTCTTTTTATGCTTTCGTGCCGAGGTGAGCCTCTTTTGTCTGAGTCTTTTTGTTGCTTTCGTGCTTGGAGGTGAGCCTCTTTTATTTGGAGAGTCTTTTTATTTGTCTTTCGTGTTTTGAGGGTGAGCCTCTTTGTCTGAGTCTTTTTTTGTGCTTTCGTGCTTTGAGGTGAGCCTCTTTGTCTGAGTCTTTTTGTGCTTTCGTGTTTGGAGGTGAGCCTCTTTGTACTGAGTCTTTTTTGTGCTTTCGTGTTTGGAGGTGAGCCTCTTTGTAAAAGACTTTTTTGTGCTTTCGTATTTTGAGGTGAGCCTCTTTGTCTGAGACTTTTTTTGTGCTTTCGTATTTGAGGTGAGCCTCTTTGTCTGAGTCTTTTTCTATGCTTTCGTATTTGGAGGTGAGCCTCTTTGTCTGAGTCTTTTTTTGCTTTCGTGTTGGAGGTGAGCCTCTTTGTAAAGTCTTTTTTATGCTTCGTATTTTGAGGTGAGCCTCTTTGTCTGAGTCTTTTTTTTGCTTTCGTGCTTTGAGGTGAGCCTCTTTGTATGAGTCTTTTTGTGCTTTCGTGTTTTGAGGTGAGCCTCTTTGTAAAGACTTTTTTGTGCTCGTGCTTTGAGGTGAGCCTCTTTGTCTGAGTCTTTTTTTTGCTTTTCGTGCTTTGAGGTGAGCCTCTTTTTGTCTGAGTCTTTTTTATGTGCTTTCGTGTTTGAGTGAGCCTCTTTGTCTGAGTCTTTTCTGTGTTTCGTATTTGGAGGTGAGCCTCTTTTTGTCTGAGACTTTTTTTTGCTTTCGTATTTTGAGGTGAGCCTCTTTGTATGAGACTTTTTTTGTGCTTTCGTATTTGGAGGTGAGCCTCTTTTGTACAGTCTTTTTTGTGCTTCGTGTTTTTTGGGTGAGCCTCTTTGTCTGAGTCTTTTTTGTGCTTTCGTATTTTTAGAGGTGAGCCTCTTTTAAAAGACTTTTTTGTGCTTTCGTGTTTGAGGTGAGCCTCTTTGTATGAGTCTTTTTTGTGCTTTCGTATTTGGAGGTGAGCCTCTTTTAAAAGTCTTTTTTTGTGCTCGTGCTTGAGGTGAGCCTCTTTGTACTGAGTCTTTTTCTATGCTTTCGTATTTGAGGGTGAGCCTCTTTGTAAGTCTTTTTTGTGCTTTCGTATTTGGAGGTGAGCCTCTTTGTAAAGAGTCTTTTTGTGTGCTTTCGTTTTGAGTGAGCCTCTTTGTATGAGTCTTTTTTGTGCTTTCGTGTTGGAGGTGAGCCTCTTTGTCTGAGTCTTTTTCTGTGCTTTCGTGCTTGGGTGAGCCTCTTTGTCTGAGTCTTTTTTGTGCTTTCGTGTTGGAGGTGAGCCTCTTTGTAAAGAGTCTTTTTGTGCTTTCGTGCTTTGAGGGTGAGCCTCTTTGTCTGAGTCTTTTTTTTGCTTTCGTGTTGGAGGTGAGCCTCTTTGTAAAAAGACTTTTTTGTGCTCGTATTTTGAGGTGAGCCTCTTTGTAAAGTCTTTTTTGTGCTTTCGTATTTGGAGGTGAGCCTCTTTGTCTGAGTCTTTTTTTGTGCTTTCGTATTTTGAGGTGAGCCTCTTTGTATAGAGTTTTTTATTGCTCGTGTTTGGAGGTGAGCCTCTTTGTGTGAGTCTTTTTTGTGCTTTCGTGTTTTGAGGTGAGCCTCTTTGTCTGAGTCTTTTTTTGTGCTTTCGTGTTTGGAGGTGAGCCTCTTTGTAAAGTCTTTTTTTGTGCTTTCGTGTTTTGAGGTGAGCCTCTTTGTCTGAGTCTTTTTTGTGCTTTCGTATTTGAGGTGAGCCTCTTTTGTCTGAGTCTTTTTTTGTGCTTTCGTATTTGAGGGTGAGCCTCTTTGTACTAGTCTTTTTTGCTGCTTTCGTATTTGAGGTGAGCCTCTTTTTGTAGTGACTTTTTTTGCTTTCGTTTTGAGGTGAGCCTCTTTTGTCTGAGTCTTTTTTGTGCTTTCGTGTTTTGAGGTGAGCCTCTTTGTAAGAGACTTTTTTTTATGCTTTCGTGCCGAGGTGAGCCTCTTTGTCTGAGTCTTTTTTGTGCTTTCGTGTTTAGAGGTGAGCCTCTTTGTCTGAGTCTTTTTTTGCTTTCGTATTTTGAGGTGAGCCTCTTTGTCTGAGTCTTTTTTGTTTTTCGTGTTGGGGTGAGCCTCTTTGTCTGAGTCTTTTTTGTGCTTTCGTGTTTCGAGGTGAGCCTCTTTGTAAGAGTCTTTTTTCATGCTTTCGTGCTTGGAGGTGAGCCTCTTTGTATGAGACTTTTTTTTGCTTTCGTTTTTGAGGTGAGCCTCTTTGTAAAGAGACTTTTTTTTGTGCTTTCGTGTTTTGAGGTGAGCCTCTTTGTAAAAGTCTTTTTCTATGCTTTCGTATTTTGAGGTGAGCCTCTTTGTCTGAGACTTTTTTGTGCTTTCGTATTTTGAGGTGAGCCTCTTTGTCTGAGTCTTTTTTTGTGCTTCGTATTTTTGGAGGTGAGCCTCTTTGTCTGAGTCTTTTTTGTGCTTTCGTGTTTGGAGGTGAGCCTCTTTGTCTGAGAGTCTTTTTTTGCTTTCGTGCTTTGAGGTGAGCCTCTTTTGTCTGAGAGTCTTTTTATGCTTTCGTATTTTGAGGTGAGCCTCTTTGTATGAGTCTTTTTTTTGCTTTCGTGTTTGGAGGTGAGCCTCTTTGTACAAGACTTTTTTATGCTTTCGTATTTGGAGGTGAGCCTCTTTGTCTGAGTCTTTTTTGTCTTTCGTGCTTGAGGTGAGCCTCTTTTTATGCTGAGTCTTTTTTGTGCTTTCGTATTTTTGGAGGTGAGCCTCTTTGTAAGAGACTTTTTGTTTCGTTTCGTGTTGGAGGTGAGCCTCTTTTTTGCCTGAGTCTTTTTTGTGCTTTCGTGTTTTGAGGTGAGCCTCTTTGTCTGAGACTTTTTTTGTGCTTTCGTGTTTGAGGTGAGCCTCTTTGTAAAAGACTTTTTTGTGCTTTCGTGCTTTGAGGTGAGCCTCTTTGTCTGAGTCTTTTTTTGCTTTCGTATTTTGAGGTGAGCCTCTTTTTATGAGAGTCTTTTCTGTGCTTTCGTGCTTGAGGTGAGCCTCTTTGTATGAGTCTTTTTTGCTTTCGTGTTTGAGGTGAGCCTCTTTGTAAAGTCTTTTTTTTGTTTCGTATTTTTGGAGGTGAGCCTCTTTGTATGAGTCTTTTTTGTGCTTTCGTATTTGGAGGTGAGCCTCTTTGTCTGAGTCTTTTTTTTGCTTTCGTATTTTGAGGTGAGCCTCTTTGTAAAAGACTTTTTTTGCTTTCGTACTTTGAGGTGAGCCTCTTTGTACGAGTCTTTTTCATTGCTTTCGTATTTGGAGGTGAGCCTCTTTTGTCTGAGACTTTTTTTGTGCTTTCGTATTTGAGGTGAGCCTCTTTGTAAAAGAGTCTTTTTGTGCTTTCGTGCTTTGGGGTGAGCCTCTTTGTCTGAGTCTTTTTTTGCTTTCGTATTTGGAGGTGAGCCTCTTTTTGTCTGAGTCTTTTTTGTGCTTTCGTATTTGGAGGTGAGCCTCTTTGTCTGAGAGACTTTTTTGCTTTCTTTGGGTGAGCCTCTTTTGTCTGAGTCTTTTTTATGCTTTCGTATTTGGGGTGAGCCTCTTTTTATGCTGAGACTTTTTTGTGCTTTCGTGCTTGGAGGTGAGCCTCTTTTTGTCAAAAGTCTTTTTTGTATGCTTTCGTGTTTGAGGTGAGCCTCTTTTTCAAGAGTCTTTTTTGTGCTTTCGTATTTGGAGGTGAGCCTCTTTGTAAAGACTTTTCTTTGTGCTTTCGTGTTTTTGAGGTGAGCCTCTTTTGTCTGAGTCTTTTTTTGCTTTCGTATTTGAGGTGAGCCTCTTTGTCTGAGTCTTTTTGTGCTTTCGTATTTGGAGGTGAGCCTCTTTTGTAAAGAGTCTTTTTTGTGCTTTCGTGCTTGGGGTGAGCCCTCTTTGTCTGAGTTTTTTGTGCTTTCGTGTTGGAGGTGAGCCTCTTTGTAAGAGAGTTTTTTATGCTTTCGTGTTTGAGGTGAGCCTCTTTGTAAAGTCTTTTTTTGTGCTCGTATTTGGAGGTGAGCCTCTTTGTCTGAGACTTTTTTTTGTGCTTTCGTATTTAGAGGTGAGCCTCTTTGTAAGAGTCTTTTTGTGCTTTCGTACTTTGAGGTGAGCCTCTTTGTGCAGAGTCTTTTTGTGCTTTCGTATTTGAGGTGAGCCTCTTTGTCTGAGACTTTTTTGTGCTCGTATTTTGGAGGTGAGCCTCTTTGTAAAAGACTTTTTTGTGCTTTCGTGCTTGGGTGAGCCTCTTTGTCTGAGTCTTTTTGTTTCGTATTTTTCGGGTGAGCCTCTTTGTATGCGAGACTTTTTTTTGCTTTCGTGCTTTGGGTGAGCCTCTTTGTACGAGTCTTTTTTTATGCTTTCGTGTTTGAGGTGAGCCTCTTTTTGTAAGTCTTTTTGTGCTTTCGTATTTGAGGTGAGCCTCTTTGTAAGTCTTTTTTGTGCTTTCGTGTTTGAGGTGAGCCTCTTTTTGTCTGAGTCTTTTTTTATGCTTTCGTGTTTGGAGGTGAGCCTCTTTGTACAAAGACTTTTTTGTGCTCGTGTTGGAGGTGAGCCTCTTTGTATGAGTCTTTTTTGTGCTTTCGTGTTTGAGGTGAGCCTCTTTGTCTGAGTCTTTTTGTGCTTTCGTGTTTGAGGTGAGCCTCTTTGTACGAGTCTTTTTCATGCTTTCGTGCCGAGGTGAGCCTCTTTGTCTGAGTCTTTTTTTGTGCTTTCGTGTTGGAGGTGAGCCTCTTTTGTAAGTCTTTTTTATGCTTTCGTATTTGGAGGTGAGCCTCTTTGTAAGAGTCTTTTTTGTGCTCGTATTTGGGTGAGCCTCTTTGTAAAGTCTTTTTGTGCTTTCGTGCTTTTGAGGTGAGCCTCTTTGTCTGAGAGTCTTTTTCTTTGCTTTCGTGTTGGAGGTGAGCCTCTTTGTATGAGTCTTTTTTATGCTTTCGTGTTTGGAGGTGAGCCTCTTTTGTCTGAGTCTTTTTTGCTTTCGTGTTTTTGAGGTGAGCCTCTTTGTCTGAGTCTTTTTTATGCTCGTACTTTGGGTGAGCCCTTTTTTGTCTGAGACTTTTTTGTGCTTTCGTGCTTGAGGTGAGCCTCTTTGTCTGAGTCTTTTTTGTGCTTTCGTGTTGGAGGTGAGCCTCTTTGTAAAGTCTTTTTTGTGCTTTCGTATTTGGAGGTGAGCCTCTTTGTCTGAGACTTTTTTGTGCTTTCGTATTTTGAGGTGAGCCTCTTTGTATGAGTCTTTTTTATGCTTTCGTATTTTGAGGTGAGCCTCTTTGTCTGAGTCTTTTCTGTGCTTTCGTGCTTTGAGGTGAGCCTCTTTTTCTGAGAGCTTTTTGTTCTTTCGTATTTTGAGGTGAGCCTCTTTGTAAAGAGTTTTTTTGTGCTTTCGTATTTTGAGGTGAGCCTCTTTGTATGAGTCTTTTTTGTGCTTTCGTGCTTTGAGGTGAGCCTCTTTGTCTGAGTCTTTTTTGTGCTTTCGTGTTTGGAGATGAGCCTCTTTGTCTGAAAGTTTTTTTATGCTTTCGTATTTGGAGGTGAGCCTCTTTTTTATCTGAGTCTTTTTTGTGCTTTCGTATTTTTGAGGTGAGCCTCTTTGTAAAGTCTTTTTTGTGCTTTCGTGCTTGGAGTGAAGCCTCTTTGTCTGAGTCTTTTTATTGCTTTCGTGCTTGGAGGTGAGCCTCTTTGTCTGAGACTTTTTTTTGTGCTTTCGTGTTGGAGGTGAGCCTCTTTTATGAGACTTTTCTATGCTTTCGTGCTTTGAGGTGAGCCTCTTTTGTCTGAGTCTTTTTTGTGCTTTCGTATTTTTGAGGTGAGCCTCTTTGTACTGAGTCTTTTTGTGCTTTCGTATTTGAGGTGAGCCTCTTTTGTCTGAGTCTTTTTTATGCTTTCGTGTTTGGAGGTGAGCCTCTTTGTCTGAGACTTTTTTTATCTTTCGTATTTGAGGTGAGCCTCTTTGTATGAAGTCTTTTTTGTGCTTTCGTATTTGGAGGTGAGCCTCTTTTGTACGTCTTTTTGTGCTCGTGTTGGAGGTGAGCCTCTTTTGTCTGAGTCTTTTTTGTGCTCGTATTTTTGAGGTGAGCCTCTTTTTGTAGTCTTTTTACTGTGTCTTTCGTGCTTTTCTTTGTGAGCCTCTTTGTTTGTCTGAGTCTTTTCTATTTCTTTCGTTTTGGAGGTGAGCCTCTTTGTATAAGACTTTTTTATGTGCTTTCGTGTTTTGAGGTGAGCCTCTTTGTACGAGTCTTTTTCATTGCTTCGTGCTTGGAGGTGAGCCTCTTTTTGTAAGACTTTTTTGTGCTTTCGTGTTTTGAGGTGAGCCTCTTTTTGTAAAGAGTCTTTTCTATGCTCGTGTTGGAGGTGAGCCTCTTTGTCTGAGTCTTTTTTTTTGCTTTCGTATTTTGAGGTGAGCCTCTTTGTCTGAGACTTTTTTGTGCTTTCGTGCTTGAGGTGAGCCTCTTTGTCTGAGTCTTTTTTGTGCTTTCGTGTTGGAGGTGAGCCTCTTTGTATGAGTCTTTTTCTATGCTCGTATTTGGAGGTGAGCCTCTTTTTGTGAGTCTTTTTTGTTTCGTGCTTTGAGGTGAGCCTCTTTGTACTGTCTTTTTTGTGCTTTCGTATTTTGAGGTGAGCCTCTTTGTATGAGACTTTTTTTTGCTTTCGTGTTGGAGAGGTGAGCCTCTTTTGTCTGAGTCTTTTCTGTGCTTTCGTATTTGGGGTGAGCCTCTTTGTACAGAGTTTTTTGTGCTCGTGTTTGAGGTGAGCCTCTTTGTCTGAGTCTTTTTTGTGCTTTCGTGTTGGAGGTGAGCCTCTTTGTAAAAGACTTTTTTGTGCTTTCGTATTTTGAGGTGAGCCTCTTTGTCTGAGAGTCTTTTTGATGCTTTCGTTTTTTTGAGGTGAGCCTCTTTTCTGAGAGTTTTTTGCTTTCGTATTTGGAGGTGAGCCTCTTTTGTAAAAGACTTTTTTTGCTTTCGTGCTTTGAGGTGAGCCTCTTTTTGCAAGTCTTTTTTTGCTTTCGTATTTTTGAGGTGAGCCTCTTTGTAAAGTCTTTTTTGTGCTTTCGTGTTTGAGGTGAGCCTCTTTGTCTGAGTCTTTTTTGTGCTTTCGTGTTGGAGGTGAGCCTCTTTGTCTGAGACTTTTTTGTGCTTTCGTATTTGGAGGTGAGCCTCTTTGTAAGTCTTTTTTTGTGCTTTCGTACTTCTGAGGTGAGCCTCTTTGTGTGAGAGTTTTTTTGTGCTTTCGTATTTTGAGGTGAGCCTCTTTTGTCTGAGTCTTTTTTCTGTGCTTTCGTATTTGGGGGTGAGCCTCTTTTTATCTGAGTCTTTTTTTGCTTTCGTATTTGAGGTGAGCCTCTTTGTCTGAGTCTTTTTTGTGCTCGTGTTTTGAGGTGAGCCTCTCTTGTAAAGACTTTTTTGTGCTTTCGTACTTTGAGGTGAGCCTCTTTGTATGAGTCTTTTTTTTGCTTTCGTGTTTGAGGTGAGCCTCTTTGTCTGAGACTTTTACTGTGCTTTCGTTTGGAGGTGAGCCTCTTTGTAAGAGTCTTTTTCATGCTTTCGTGCCCGAGGTGAGCCTCTTTGTAAAGACTTTTTTTGTGCTTTCGTATTTGGAGGTGAGCCTCTTTGTCTGAGTCTTTTTTGTGCTTTCGTGTTGAGGTGAGCCTCTTTGTCTGAGACTTTTTTGTGCTTTCGTATTTGGAGGTGAGCCTCTTTTTGTAAGAGTCTTTTTTTGCTTTCGTATTTGGAGGTGAGCCTCTTTGTAAAGTCTTTTTTTGCTTCGTGTTTTGAGCCTCTTTTTGAGGTGAGCCTCTTTGTCTGAGTCTTTTTATTGCTTTCGTGCTTGTGGTGAGAGTGAGCCTCTTTGTCTGAGTCTTTTTATGTTTCGTATTTGGAGGTGAGCCTCTTTGTAAGAGTCTTTTTTGTGCTTTCGTATTTTGAGGTGAGCCTCTTTTTGTCTGAGTCTTTTTCTATGCTTTCGTGTTTTTTGGTGAGCCTCTTTGTCTGAGTCTTTTTTTGCTCGTATTTTGAGGTGAGCCTCTTTGTAAAGTCTTTTTTCTGTGCTTTCGTATTTTGAGGTGAGCCTCTTTGTAAAAGTCTTTTTCTGTGCTCGTGCTTGAGGTGAGCCTCTTTGTCTGAGTCTTTTTGTGCTTTCGTATTTGGAGGTGAGCCTCTTTGTATGAGTTTTTTGTGCTTTCGTACTTTGGGTGAGCCTCTTTGTCAGAGTCTTTTTTTGTGCTTTCGTGCTTGAGGTGAGCCTCTTTGTCTGAGACTTTTTATGTGCTTCGTATTTTGAGGTGAGCCTCTTTTTGCAAGTCTTTTTTGTGCTTTTTAGTGTTTTGAGGTGAGCCTCTTTGTATGAGAGTCTTTTTTGTTTTTATTTGAGGTGAGCCTCTTTGTACGAGACTTTTTTGTGCTCGTATTTTGAGGTGAGCTTCTTTGTATGAGTCTTTTCTGTGCTCGTACTTTGAGGTGAGCCTCTTTGTATGAGTCTTTTTTTGTGCTTTCGTATTTGGAGGTGAGCCTCTTTGTCTGAGTCTTTTTATTGCTTTCGTGTTTTGAGGTGAGCCTCTTTTGTCTGAGTCTTTTTTGTGCTTTCGTGTTTGGAGGTGAGCCTCTTTTGTAAGAGTCTTTTTGTGCTTTCGTATTTGGAGGTGAGCCTCTTTTTAAAGTCTTTTTTTTTGCTTTCGTTTGAGGTGAGCCCTCTTTGTCTGAGTCTTTTTTGCTCGTATTTTGAGGTGAGCCTCTTTGTAAAGTCTTTTTGTGCTTTCGTATTTTTTCTATGCTTTCGAGGTGAGCCTCTTTGTATGAGTCTTTTTTGTGTGCTTTCGTATTTGGAGGTGAGCCTCTTTTGTCTGAGTCTTTTTTTTGTGCTTTCGTATTTTGAGGTGAGCCTCTTTTGTAAAAGACTTTTTTGCTTTCGTACTTTGAGGTGAGCCTCTTTGTCTAAGAGTCTTTTTTGTGCTTTCGTGTTTGAGGTGAGCCTCTTTGTATGAGTCTTTTTTATGCTTTCGTATTTGGAGGTGAGCCTCTTTGTAAGAGTTTTTTTTTGCTTTCGTTTTTGAGGTGAGCCTCTTTGTCTGAGTCTTTTTTCTTTTTATTCGTGCTTGAGGTGAGCCTCTTTGTCTGAGACTTTTTTGTGCTTTCGTATTTGGAGTGAGCCTCTTTGTAAAAGACTTTTTGTGCTTTCGTGCTTTGAGGTGAGCCTCTTTGTCTGAGTCTTTTTGTGCTTTCGTATTTGGAGGTGAGCCTCTTTGTACGAGTCTTTTTTTTGCTTTCGTATTTTGAGGTGAGCCTCTTTGTCTGAGTCTTTTTTGTGCTTTCGTGCTTTGAGGTGAGCCTCTTTGTATGAGTCTTTTTTTGTTGCTTTCGTGTTTGGAGGTGAGCCTCTTTGTCTGAGAGTTTTTTGTGCTCGTATTTGAGGTGAGCCTCTTTTGTCTGAGTCTTTTTTGCTTTCGTGTTGGAGGTGAGCCTCTTTTGTCTGAGTCTTTTTTGTGCTTTCGTATTTTGAGGTGAGCCTCTTTGTCTGAGACTTTTTTGTGCTTTCGTATTTGGAGGTGAGCCTCTTTGTCTGAGTCTTTTCTATGCTTTCGTATTTTGAGGTGAGCCTCTTTTTATCTGAGTCTTTTTTGTGCTTTCGTATTTTGAGGTGAGCCTCTTTGTCTGAGTCTTTTTTTGCTTTCGTGTTTTGAGGTGAGCCTCTTTTGTCTTTTTTTGTCTTTTTTTGTGCTTTTGTATGAAAGTTTTTAGTACTTTGAGGTGAGCCCTCTTTGTATGAGTCTTTTTTTTACTGCTTTCGTATTTTGAGGTGAGCCTCTTTGTCTGAGAGTTTTTTGTGCTTTCGTGCTTGGAGGTGAGCCTCTTTGTAAAGTCTTTTTTGTGCTCGTGCTTTGGGGTGAGCCTCTTTTGTCTGAGTCTTTTTGTGCTTTCGTGCCGAGGTGAGCCTCTTTTCTGAGAGTTTTTTTGTGCTTTCGTGTTTGGAGGTGAGCCTCTTTGTCTGAGTCTTTTTTTTGTGCTTTCGTATTTGGAGGTGAGCCTCTTTTGCAAAGACTTTTTTGCTTTCGTCGTGTTGAGGTGAGCCTCTTTGTATGAGTCTTTTTTGTGCTTTCGTGCTTGGAGGTGAGCCTCTTTGTCTGAGACTTTTTTGTGCTTTCGTATTTTGAGGTGAGCCTCTTTGTGTAAGACTTTTTTATGCTTTCGTATTTTGAGGTGAGCCTCTTTGTCTGAGTCTTTTTTTGTGCTCGTATTTTGGGTGGTGAGCCTCTTTGTCTGAGACTTTTTTTGTGCTTTCGTATTTGGAGGTGAGCCTCTTTGTCTGAGTCTTTTTTGTGCTTTCGTGTTGGAGGTGAGCCTCTTTTTAAGTCTTTTTTGTGCTTTCGTGTTTTGGAGGTGAGCCTCTTTGTATGAGTCTTTTTGTGCTTTCGTATTTGGAGGTGAGCCTCTTTGTACGAAAACTTTTTTTCGTATTGCTTTCGTATTTGAGGTGAGCCTCTTTGTCTGAGAGTCTTTTTTTGCTTTCGTGCTTGGAGGTGAGCCTCTTTGTTGTAAAGTCTTTTTTGTGCTTTCGTATTTTTGAGGTGAGCCTCTTTTATCTGAGTCTTTTCTATGCTTTCGTGTTTGGAGGTGAGCCTCTTTTTGTCTGAGACTTTTTTGTGCTTTCGTGCTTTGAGGTGAGCCTCTTTGTCTGAGTCTTTTTTGTGCTTTCGTACTTTGAGGTGAGCCTCTTTTTATGAGTCTTTTTTGCTTTCGTGCTTAGAGGTGAGCCTCTTTGTCTGAGACTTTTTTGTGCTTTCGTATTTGGAGGTGAGCCTCTTTTATGCTGAGTCTTTTTTGTGCTTTCGTATTTGGAGGTGAGCCTCTTTGTGTCTGAGTCTTTTTTTTGTGCTTTCGTATTTTGAGGTGAGCCTCTTTTGTAAGTCTTTTTCTATGCTTTCGTGTTTGGAGGTGAGCCTCTTTTGTCTGAGTCTTTTTTGTGCTCGTATTTGAGGTGAGCCTCTTTGTCTGAGACTTTTTTGTGCTTTCGTATTTGAGGTGAGCCTCTTTGTATGAGTCTTTTTTTGCTTTCGTGCTTTTGAGGTGAGCCTCTTTTATCTGAGTCTTTTTTCTGTGCTTTCGTATTTTGAGGTGAGCCTCTTTGTCTGAAGAGTTTTTTTTGTGCTTTCGTATTTGAGGTGAGCCTCTTTGTCTGAGTCTTTTTTTGTGCTTTCGTATTTGGAGGTGAGCCTCTTTGTACAAGACTTTTACATGTGCTTTCGTATTTGGAGGTGAGCCTCTTTGTAAAGTCTTTTTGTGCTCTTCGTATTTGAGGTGAGCCTCTTTTGTATGAGTCTTTTTTGTGCTTTCGTGTTTTGAGGTGAGCCTCTTTGTACGAGTCTTTTTTTGTGCTTTTATTTGAGGTGAGCCTTTTTATTTTGTTGCTGAGTCTTTTTATCTGCTTTCGTGTTTGAGGTGAGCCTCTTTGTCTGAGTCTTTTTTATGCTTTCGTATTTGGAGGTGAGCCTCTTTGTCTGAGACTTTTTGTGCTTTCGTATTTTGAGGTGAGCCTCTTTGTCTGAGTCTTTTTGTGCTTTCGTATTTTGAGGTGAGCCTCTTTGTATGCGAGTCTTTTTTGTGCTTTCGTGTTTGAGGTGAGCCTCTTTGTCTGAGTCTTTTTGTTCTTTCGTGTTGAGGGTGAGCCTCTTTGTCTGAGACTTTTTTTTGCTTTCGTGTTGGAGGTGAGCCTCTTTGTCTGAGTCTTTTTTTTTGCTTTCGTGCTTTGAGGTGAGCCTCTTTGTACAGTCTTTTTTTGTGCTTTCGTGCTTTGAGGTGAGCCTCTTTGTCTGAGAGTCTTTTCATTGCTTCGTATTTGGAGGTGAGCCTCTTTGTACGAGTCTTTTTTTTGCTTTCGTGTTTGGAGGTGAGCCTCTTTTATGCAAAGTCTTTTTTATGCTTTCGTATTTTGAGGTGAGCCTCTTTGTACTGAGTTTTTTTGTGCTTCAATTTTGAGGTGAGCCTCTTTTTCTAAGACTTTTTTGTGCTTTCGTGTTTTGGAGGTGAGCCTCTTTGTCTGAGTCTTTTTTATGCTTTCGTGTTTGGAGGTGAGCCTCTTTGTCTGAGACTTTTTTGTGCTTTCGTATTTGAGGTGAGCCTCTTTGTCTGAGTCTTTTTACGTGCTTTCGTGTTTTGAGGTGAGCCTCTTTGTACGAGTCTTTTTTTTTTGTGCTTTCGTGTTGGAGGTGAGCCTCTTTGTATGAGTCTTTTTTGTGCTTTCGTATTTTTGAGGTGAGCCTCTTTGTATGAGACTTTTTTGTGCTCGTGTTGAGGTGAGCCTCTTTGTCTGAGTCTTTTTCTGTGCTTTCGTATTTTGGAGGTGAGCCTCTTTGTAAAAGTCTTTTTTTGTGCTTTCGTGCCGAGAGGTGAGCCTCTTTTTGTCTGAGTCTTTTTTATGCTTTCGTATTTGGAAGGTGAGCCTCTTTGTCTGAGTCTTTTCGTGTGCTTTCGTTTGGAGGTGAGCCTCTTTGTAAAGACTTTTTTTGCTTTCGTGCTTTGAGGTGAGCCTCTTTGTATGAGTCTTTTTCATTGCTTTCGTATTTGGAGGTGAGCCTCTTTTATCTGAGTCTTTTTTGTGCTTTCGTGTTTTTGGTGAGCCTCTTTGTAAAGTCTTTTTTTTGCTTTCGTACTTGGAGGTGAGCCTCTTTGTCTGAGTCTCTTTTTTGTGCTTTCGTATTTGGAGGTGAGCCTCTTTGTATGAGACTTTTTTGTCTTTCGTGCCGAGGTGAGCCTCTTTGTCTGAGTCTTTTTATGCTTTCGTATTTGAGGTGAGCCTCTTTTGTATGAGAGTTTTTTTGTGCTTTTCGTGTTTTGAGGTGAGCCTCTTTGTAAAAGTCTTTTTCTGTGCTTTCGTATTTGAGGTGAGCCTCTTTGTATGAGTCTTTTTTGCTTTCGTATTTGGAGGTGAGCCTCTTTGTAAAGTCTTTTTGTGCTTTCGTGTTTTGGAGGTGAGCCTCTTTGTATGAGTCTTTTTTGTGCTCGTACTTTGAGGTGAGCCTCTTTGTATGAGTCTTTTCTGTGCTCGTATTTAGAGGTGAGCCTCTTTGTAAGAGACTTTTTTGTGCTTTCGTATTTGAGAGGTGAGCCTCTTTGTCTAAAGACTTTTTTTGCTTTCGTGCTTTTGAGGTGAGCCTCTTTTTATGAGTCTTTTTTTGCTTTCGTATTTTGAGGTGAGCCTCTTTGTCTGAGACTTTTTTTTGTGCTTCGTATTTGGAGGTGAGCCTCTTTGTAAAGTCTTTTTTGTGCTTTCGTTTGGAGGTGAGCCTCTTTGTCTGAGTCTTTTTTATGCTTTCGTGTTTGAGGTGAGCCTCTTTTGTCTGAGTCTTTTTCTGTTTCGTGCTCGTATTTTTGGGTGAGCCTCTTTGTCTGAGTCTTTTATTGTTTTTTCGTGTTTTTTGGTGAGCCTCTTTGTATGCAAGTCTTTTTTGTGCTTTCGTATTTTGAGGTGAGCCTCTTTGTCTGAGTCTTTTTTGTGCTCGTATTTTGAGGTGAGCCTCTTTTGTCTGAGACTTTTTCGTGCTTTCGTGCTTGAGGTGAGCCTCTTTTGTCTGAGTCTTTTTTTGTGCTTTCGTGTTTGGAGGTGAGCCTCTTTGTATGCGAGTTTTTTTTTGCTTTCGTATTTTGAGGTGAGCCTCTTTGTCTGAGTCTTTTTTACTTCTTTTTGCTTGAGGTGAGCCTCTTTTGTACGAGACTTTTTTGTGCTCGTATTTCGAGGTGAGCCTCTTTGTAAATTCTTTTCTGTGCTCGTACTTCGAGGTGAGCCTCTTTGTACAAGTCTTTTTTTGTGCTCGTATTTCGAGGTGAGCCTCTTTGTACGAGTCTTTTCTGTGCTCGTATTTAGAGGTGAGCCTCTTTGTCTGAGTCTTTTTTGTGCTTTCGTGCTTTGAGGTGAGCCTCTTTGTCTGAGTCTTTTTTGTGCTTTCGTGTTTTGAGGTGAGCCTCTTTGTCTAGACTTTTTTGTTTCGTATTTTGAGGTGAGCCTCTTTGTCTGAGTCTTTTTCATGCTTCGTGCTTTGAGGTGAGCCTCTTTGTCTGAGACTTTTTTTTGCTTTCGTGTTTTGAGGTGAGCCTCTTTGTCTGAGTCTTTTTTGTGCTTTCGTATTTTTGAGGTGAGCCTCTTTTGTCTGAGTCTTTTTTTGTGCTTTCGTATTTGGAGGTGAGCCTCTTTGTCTGAGTCTTTTTTGTGCTTTCGTATTTGGAGGTGAGCCTCTTTGTCTGAGTCTTTTTCATGCTTTCGTATTTTGAGGTGAGCCTCTTTGTACAGTCTTTTTTTGTGCTTTCGTGTTTTGAGGTGAGCCTCTTTTGTACGAGTCTTTTTTTGTGCTTCGTGCCGAGGTGAGCCTCTTTGTCTGAGTCTTTTCTGTGCTTTTTTGTATTTTTGTAGGTGAGCCTCTTTTTGTCTGAGTCTTTTTCTTTTTTATGCTCGTATTTGAGGTGAGCCTCTTTGTATGAGTCTTTTTTCATTGCTCGTATTTGAGGTGAGCCTCTTTGTATGAGTCTTTTCTCGTGCTTTCGTGTTTGAGGTGAGCCTCTTTGTCTGAGTCTTTTTTCTTGTGCTTTCGTGTTTGAGGTGAGCCTCTTTTGTATGAGACTTTTTTTTGCTCATATTTTGAGGTGAGCCTCTTTTGTCTGAGTCTTTTTATTGCTTTCGTATTTTGAGGTGAGAGCCTCTTTGTCTGAGTCTTTTTTGCTTTCGTATTTTGAGGTGAGCCTCTTTGTAAAGACTTTTTTGTGCTTTCGTATTTTGAGGTGAGCCTCTTTGTACAAGTCTTTTTTTTGCTTTCGTGCCGAGGTGAGCCTCTTTGTCTGAGACTTTTTGTTTTTTTCTCGTTTTGAGGTGAGCCTCTTTGTAAAGAAGTCTTTTTGTGCTCGTACTTTGAGGTGAGCCTCTTTGTATGCAGAGACTTTTTCTTGTGCTTCGTGTTTTTGAGGTGAGCCTCTTTGTACGAGTCTTTTTTATGCTTTCGTGTTTGGAGGTGAGCCTCTTTGTAAAAGTCTTTTTTTTATTTCGTATTTGAGGGTGAGCCTCTTTGTCTGAGACTTTTTCTGTTGCTTTCGTATTTGGGGTGAGCCTCTTTGTAAAGTTTTTTTATGCTTTCGTATTTTGAGGTGAGCCTCTTTGTATGAGTCTTTTTTGTGCTTTCGTATTTTGAGGTGAGCCTCTTTGTACAGTCTTTTTGTGCTTTCGTATTTTGAGGTGAGCCTCTTTTGTCTGAGTCTTTTTTTGCTTTCGTGTTTTTGAGGTGAGCCTCTTTTTGTAAAGACTTTTTTATGCTTTCGTATTTGAGGTGAGCCTCTTTTGTAACGAGTCTTTTTTGTGCTTTCGTGTTTTGAGGTGAGCCTCTTTGTCTGAGTCTTTTTTTTGCTCGTGTTTTGAGGTGAGCCTCTTTGTCTGAGTCTTTTTTTTGCTTTCGTGTATTTTGAGAGGAGCCTCTTTGTCTGAGTCTTTTTTGTGCTTTCGTATTTTTGAGGTGAGCCTCTTTGTAAAGAGTCTTTTTTGCTTTCGTGACTTGAGGTGAGCCTCTTTGTACTGAGTCTTTTTGTGCTTTCGTATTTGAGGTGAGCCTCTTTGTACTGAGTCTTTTTTGTGCTTTCGTATTTGGAGGTGAGCCTCTTTGTATGAGACTTTTTATGTGCTCGTGTTTTGAGGTGAGCCTCTTTGTCTGAGACTTTTTTGTGCTTTCGTGTTGGAGGTGAGCCTCTTTTATGAGAGTCTTTTTTGTGCTTTCGTATTTGAGGTGAGCCTCTTTTTGTACAAGTCTTTTTTGTGCTTTCGTATTTTTGAGGTGAGCCTCTTTGTCTGAGAGACTTTTCTGTGCTTTCGTATTTGGAGGTGAGCCTCTTTGTACGAGTCTTTTTCTATGCTTTCGTATTTGGAGGTGAGCCTCTTTTTGTACTGAGTCTTTTTTGCTTTCGTATTTGGAGGTGAGCCTCTTTGTATGAGTCTTTTTTTGTGCTTTCGTATTTGAGGTGAGCCTCTTTGTGAGACTTTTTTATGCTTTCGTATTTTGAGGTGAGCCTCTTTGTCTGAGACTTTTTGTGCTTTCGTATTTGGAGGTGAGCCTCTTTGTAAAAGACTTTTTTGTGCTTTTTATGTTTGGAGGTGAGCCTCTTTTGTAAAGAGTCTTTTTTATGCTTTCGTATTTTGAGGTGAGCCTCTTTGTCTGAGTCTTTTTTTGTGCTTTCGTGTTTTGAGGTGAGCCTCTTTGTCTGAGTCTTTTTTGTTTCTCGTATTTGAGGTGAGCCTCTTTTGTATGAGTCTTTTTCTGTGCTCGTATTTTGAGGTGAGCCTCTTTTTATGAAGTCTTTTTTTGTGCTCGTATTTTTGGGTGAGCCTCTTTGTACAGTCTTTTTTTTGCTTTCGTATTTTGAGGTGAGCCTCTTTGTACAGTCTTTTTATTGCTTTCGTGTTTTTGAGGTGAGCCTCTTTGTATGAGAGACTTTTTGCTTTTCGTACTTTGAGGTAAGCCTCTTTGTACAAGTCTTTTTTATTGCTTTCGTGTTGGAGGTGAGCCTCTTTGTCTGAGACTTTTTGTGCTTTCGTTTTGAGGTGAGCCTCTTTGTAAAAGTCTTTTTTGTGCTTTCGTGCTTGAGGTGAGCCTCTTTGTCTGAGTCTTTTCTATGCTTTCGTATTTTGAGGTGAGCCTCTTTGTCTGAGTCTTTTTTTGTGCTTTCGTGTTTTGAGGTGAGCCTCTTTGTATGAGACTTTTCTATGCTTTCGTATTTGGAGGTGAGCCTCTTTGTCTGAAGTCTTTTTATGCTTTCGTATTTGGAGGTGAGCCTCTTTGTCTGAGACTTTTTTATGCTCGTGTTTGGAGGTGAGCCTCTTTGTACGAGACTTTTTTGTGCTCGTATTTTTGAGGTGAGCCTCTTTTTGTATGAGTCTTTTTTGTGCTTTCGTGCTTGAGGTGAGCCTCTTTTGTACAAGTCTTTTTTGTGCTTTCGTATTTGGAGGTGAGCCTCTTTTTATGAGACTTTTTAATGTGTGCTTTCGTGCTTTGAGGTGAGCCTCTTTGTCTGAGTCTTTTACGTGCTTTCGTATTTTGAGGTGAGCCTCTTTGTATGAGTCTTTTTTTGTGCTTTCGTATTTTGAGGTGAGCCTCTTTTGTCTGAGAGTCTTTTTATATGCTCGTATTTGAGGTGAGCCTCTTTGTCTGAGTCTTTTTTGTGCTTTCGTATTTTGAGGTGAGCCTCTTTGTATGAGAGTTTTTTGTGCTTCGTGTTTTGAGGTGAGCCTCTTTGTAAAAAGTCTTTTTTGTGCTTTCGTATTTGAGAGGTGAGCCTCTTTGTATGAGTCTTTTTTTGTGCTTTCGTATTTTGAGGTGAGCCTCTTTGTATGAGAGTTTTTTGTGCTTCGTGCTTTGGAGGTGAGCCTCTTTGTCTGAGTCTTTTTGTGCTTTCGTATTTTGGAGGTGAGCCTCTTTGTACGAGACTCTTTTTTGCTTTCGTATTTGGAGGTGAGCCTCTTTTGTATGAGACTTTTTCTTTGCGTCGTGTTTGGTGAGCCTCTTTGTATGAGTCTTTTTTGTGCTTTCGTATTTGGTGGTGTGAGCCTCTTTGTCTGAGAGACTTTTTTATGCTTTCGTATTTTGAGGTGAGCCTCTTTGTACTGAACTTTTTTTGTGCTCGTGCTTTGAGGTGAGCCTCTTTGTCTGAGTCTTTTTTTGTGCTTTCGTGCTTGGAGGTGAGCCTCTTTGTCTGAGTCTTTTTTTGTGCTTTCGTGCCTTGAGGTGAGCCTCTTTGTCTGAGACTTTTTGTGCTTTCGTATTTGAGGTGAGCCTCTTTTTGTAGCCTTTTGTGCTGAGTCTTTTTGTGCTTTCCTTTTGTGAGGTGAGCCTCTTTGTTTGAGGAGAGCTTTTTATGCTTTCGTGTTTTGGAGGTGAGCCTCTTTGTATGAGACTTTTTTGTGCTTTCGTATTTTGAGGTGAGCCTCTTTGTCTGAAGTCTTTTTGTGCTTTCGTATTTTCAAGAGGTGAGCCTCTTTGTAAAGACTTTTTGTGCTTTCGTGCTTTTGAGGTGAGCCTCTTTGTCTGAGTCTTTTTCGTGCTTTCGTGTTTGAGGTGAGCCTCTTTGTCTGAGTCTTTTTTGAGTCTTTCGTATTTTGAGGTGAGCCTCTTTGTCTGAGTCTTTTCTATCTTTCGTGTTTGGAGGTGAGCCTCTTTGTATGAGTCTTTTTTGTGCTTTCGTATTTGGAGGTGAGCCTCTTTTATAAGTCTTTTTTGTCTTTCGTATTTTGAGGTGAGCCTCTTTTGTCTGAGTCTTTTTCATTGCTTTCGTATTTTGAGGTGAGCCTCTTTTTCTGAGTCTTTTTTTTTGCTTTCGTGTTGAGGTGAGCCTCTTTGTATGAGACTTTTTCTGTGCTTTCGTATTTGGAGGTGAGCCTCTTTGTCTGAGTCTTTTTGTGCTTTCGTATTTGGAGGTGAGCCTCTTTGTACTGAGACTTTTTTTGTGCTTTCGTGTTTGGAGTGAGCCTCTTTGTCTGAGACTTTTTTTGCTCAGCTTTGGAGGTGAGCCTCTTTGTAAAGACTTTTTATGTGCTTTTTGTTTGAGGTGAGCCTTCTTTGTACTAGAGACTTTTTCATTGCTTTCGTGTTTGAGGTGAGCCTCTTTGTACAAGTCTTTTTATGTGCTTTCGTATTTGAGGTGAGCCTCTTTGTAAAAGACTTTTTTGTGCTCGTACTTTTGAGGTGAGCCTCTTTGTATGCAGTCTTTTTCGTGCTTTCGTATTTGGAGGTGAGCCTCTTTTGTACTAGTCTTTTTTTGTGCTTTCGTGTTTTGGAGGTGAGCCTCTTTGTAAAGAGTCTTTTTGTGTGCTTCGTATTTTGAGGTGAGCCTCTTTGTCTGAGACTTTTTTGTGCTTTCGTATTTTGAGGTGAGCCTCTTTTGTATGAGAGACTTTTTTTTGTGCTTCGTGTTTGAGGTGAGCCTCTTTGTATGAGAGTCTTTTTTGTGCTTTCGTGTTTTGAGGTGAGCCTCTTTGTAAAAGTCTTTTTATGTGCTTTCGTACTTTGAGGTGAGCCTCTTTGTATGAGTCTTTTTTATGTGCTTTCGTGCTTTGAGGGTGAGCCTCTTTGTCTGAGTCTTTTTTGTGCTCGTATTTGGAGGTGAGCCTCTTTGTACAAGTCTTTTCTGTGCTCGTATTTTGAGGTGAGCCTCTTTGTACGAGACTTTTTTTGTGCTTTCGTGTTTTGAGGTGAGCCTCTTTGTAGAGTCTTTTTTGCTTCTCGTATTTTGAGGTGAGCCTCTTTTTGTACTGAGTCTTTTTTATGCTTTCGTATTTGGAGGTGAGCCTCTTTGTATAGAGTCTTTTTTGTGCTTTCGTATTTTGAGGTGAGCCTCTTTGTAAAGTCTTTTTTATGCTTTCGTGCTTTGAGGTGAGCCTCTTTGTACAAGTCTTTTTTTGCTTTCGTATTTGGAGGTGAGCCTCTTTGTAAAGAGACTTTTTGTGCTTTTTTATTTGAGGTAAGCCTCTTTTGTAAAAGTCTTTTGTGCTTCTCGTGCTTTTGGAGGTGAGCCTCTTTTATCTGAGTCTTTTTCTATGCTCTCATGCCTGAGGTGAGCCTCTTTGTACTGAGTTTTTTTCAGTGCTTTCGTGTTTTGAGGTGAGCCTCTTTGTCTGAGTCTTTTTTATGCTGCTTTCGTGCTTGAGGTGAGCCTCTTTGTCTGAGTCTTTTTTATGCTTTTCGTATTTGAGGTGAGCCTCTTTGTACAAGTCTTTTTTGTGCTTTCGTATTTTGAGGTGAGCCTCTTTGTATGAGAGTCTTTTTTGTGCTTTCGTATTTGAGGTGAGCCTCTTTGTCTGAGTCTTTTTGTTGCTTTCGTGCTTTGGGGTGAGCCTCTTTGTATGAGAGTTTTTGTGCTTTCGTATTTGGAGGTGAGCCTCTTTGTAAAAGACTTTTTTGTGTGCTCGTGTTGGAGGTGAGCCTCTTTGTATGCAAAGTCTTTTTGTTTCTTTCGTGCTTCGAGGTGAGCCTCTTTTTGTATGAGTCTTTTTTTGTGCTCGTGTTTTGAGGTGAGCCTCTTTGTCTGAGTCTTTTTTCTATCTTTCGTGTTTTGAGGTGAGCCTCTTTGTCTGAGTCTTTTTTGTGCTTTCGTGTTGGAGGTGAGCCTCTTTGTACGAGACTTTTTTATGCTCGTATTTTGAGGTGAGCCTCTTTGTACGAGTCTTTTATGTGCTCGTATTTGGAGGTGAGCCTCTTTGTACGAGTCTTTTTGTGCTCGTATTTTGAGGTGAGCCTCTTTGTATGAGTCTTTTTTGTGCTTTCGTGCTTTGGAGGTGAGCCTCTTTGTATGCAGAGTCTTTTCTATGCTTCGTATTTGGAGGTGAGCCTCTTTGTCGAGTCTCTTTTTTTGCTTTCGTATTTCTTGGTGAGCCTCTTTGTATGAGACTTTTTTTGTGCTTTTGCTTGTGTTTCAGGTGAGCCTCTTTGTATGAGTCTTTTACATGCTTTCGTATTTCGAGGTGAGCCTCTTTGTCTGAGTCTTTTTTGTGCTTTCGTATTTGGAGGTAAGCCTCTTTGTAAAGTCTTTTTTATGCTTTCGTATTTTGAGGTGAGCCTCTTTGTACAAGTCTTTTTTGTTTCGTGTTTTTGGGTGAGCCTCTTTGTCTGAGTCTTTTTTTTTGCTCGTAGTTTGAGGTGAGCCTCTTTTGTCTGAGTCTTTTTTGTGCTCGTATTTGGAGGTGAGCCTCTTTGTACAGTCTTTTCTTGCTTTCGTGTTTGGAGGTGAGCCTCTTTGTAAAAGTCTTTTTCTATGCTCGTGTTTGAGGTGAGCCTCTTTGTAAAGACTTTTTTTGCTCTTTCGTACTTTGAGGTGAGCCTCTTTGTACAGTCTTTTCATTGCTTTCGTATTTTGAGGTGAGCCTCTTTGTACTGAGACTTTTTTGTGCTTTCGTGTTGGAGGTGAGCCTCTTTTTGTATGAGTCTTTTTTGCTTTCGTATTTCGAGGTGAGCCTCTTTGTATAAGACTTTTTTGTGCTCGTATTTTGAGGTGAGCCTCTTTGTACGAGTCTTTTTTGTGCTCGTACTTCGAGGTGAGCCTCTTTGTATGAGTCTTTTCTATGCTCATATTTGGAGGTGAGCCTCTTTGTACGAGTCTTTTTTGTGCTCGTATTTGGAGGTGAGCCTCTTTGTAAGAGACTTTTTTGTGCTCGTATTTGAGGTGAGCCTCTTTGTACGAGTCTTTTCTATGCTTTCGTATTTGGAGGTGAGCCTCTTTGTACAAGACTTTTTATGTGCTCGTATTTCGAGGTGAGCCTCTTTGTACAAGTCTTTTCTGTGCTCGTACTTCGAGGTGAGCCTCTTTGTACAAGTCTTTTTTGTGCTCATATTTTGAGGTGAGCCTCTTTGTACTGAGACTTTTTTTGCTTTCTTGTATTTGGAGGTGAGCCTCTTTGTCTGAAAGACTTTTTTATGCTTTCGTATTTGGAGGTGAGCCTCTTTGTACTGAAGTCTTTTTTTTGCTTTCGTGTTTTGAGGTGAGCCTCTTTGTATGAGTCTTTTTTGTGCTTTCGTGTTTGAGGTGAGCCTCTTTGTCTGAGTCTTTTTTGTCTTTATTTTTTGGTGAGCCTCTTTGTCTTTGAGGTAAGTCTTTTTCTGTGCTTTCGTACTTTGAGGTGAGCCTCTTTGTCTGAGTCTTTTTTGTGCTCGTGCTTGGAGGTGAGCCTCTTTGTCTGAGTCTTTTTGTGCTTTCGTATTTGGAGGTGAGCCTCTTTTATATGAGTCTTTTTTTTTTATGCTCGTGTTTGGAGGTGAGCCTCTTTGTAAGAGACTTTTTTATGCTCGTATTTTGAGGTGAGCCTCTTTGTCTGAGACTTTTTTTTGCTTTCGTATTTTGAGGTGAGCCTCTTTGTTATGAGACTTTTTATGCTTTCGTATTTGGAGTTGAGCCTCTTTGTAAAAGACTTTTTGCTTTCGTACTTTGAGGTGAAGCCTCTTTGTCTGAGTCTTTTTTTTGCTCGTATTTTGAGGTGAGCCTCTTTGTATCTGAGACTTTTTTGTGCTCAGTATTTTGGGGTGAGCCTCTTTGTCTGAGAGTCTTTTTTGTGCTTTCGTATTTTTGAGGTGAGCCTCTTTTGTATGAGTCTTTTTTTATCTTTCGTGCTTTGAGGTGAGCCTCTTTTGTACTTAGACTTTTTTATGCTTTCGTATTTTGAGGTGAGCCTCTTTGTGCAGTCTTTTTCTATGCTTTCGTGTTTGGAGGTGAGCCTCTTTGTAAAAGAACTTTTTTGCTTTCGTATTTTGAGGTAAGCCTCTTTGTACAAGTCTTTTCATTGCTTTCGTGCCTTTGAGGTGAGACTCTTTGTACGAGACTTTTTTTTGCTCATATTTGGAGGTGAGCCTCTTTGTAAAAGAGTCTTTTTGTTCTCGTATTTGAGGTGAGCCTCTTTGTCGAGTCTTTTTCTATGCTTTCGTATTTGGAGGTGAGCCTCTTTGTACTAGTCTTTTTGCTTTTTCGTATTTTGAGGTGAGCCTCTTTGTACGAGTCTTTTTTGTGTGCTTTAGTATTTTGAGGTGAGCCTCTTTGTCTGAGTCTTTTTTGCTTTCGTGTTGGAGGTGAGCCTCTTTGTACGAGACTTTTTTGTGCTCGTATTTTGAGGTGAGCCTCTTTGTACGAATCTTTTTTTTGTCCTCGTATTTCAAGGTGAGCCTCTTTTGTCTGAGTCTTTTTTTACGTGCTTTCGTATTTTGGAGGTGAGCCTCTTTTATCAGAGACTTTTTATGCTCGTATTTGGAGGTGAGCCTCTTTGTACTGAGTCTTTTTTTGTGCTCATATTTGAGGTGAGCCTCTTTATCAAGACTTTTTTCAGCTTTCGTCGTATTTTGAGGTAAGCCTCTTTGTTGAGTTTTCTGTGTTTCGTGCCGGAGGTGAGCCTCTTTGTCTGCGAGTCTTTTTTGTGCTTTCGTATTTGAGGTGAGCCTCTTTTTGTACAAGTCTTTTTTATGCTTTCGTATTTGAGGTGAAACCTCTTTGTCTGAGTTTTTTATGCTTTCGTAGTTTGAGGTGAGCCTCTTTGTATGAGTCTTTTTTGTGCTTTCGTGTTTCGGTGAGCCTCTTTTTGCAAGTCTTTTTCACGTGCTTTCGTGCTTTGGGTGAGCCTCTTTGTACGAGAGTCTTTTTCATGCTTTCGTATTTGGAGGTGAGCCTCTTTGTATGAGTCTTTTCTATGCTTTCGTATTTGGAGGTGAGCCTCTTTGTACGAGTCTTTTCTTGCTCGTATTTCGAGGTGAGCCTCTTTGTATGAGACTTTTTTTGCTTTCGTGTTTGAGGTGAGCCTCTTTGTCTGAAGTCTTTTTTGTGCTTTCGTGCTTTGAGGTGAGCCTCTTTTGTCTGAGACTTTTTTATGCTTGTGTTTGGAGGTGAAGCCTCTTTGTAAAAAGACTTTTTTGTATCTCGTGCTTTGAGGTAAGCCTCTTTGTACAAAGTTTTTTTTGTGCTCGTGCTTTGGAGGTGAGCCTCTTTTTTGTGAGTCTTTTTTGTGCTCATATTTTGAGGTGAGCCTCTTTGTATGAGTCTTTTTGTGCTTTCGTATTTGGAGGTGAGCCTCTTTGTACTGAGACTTTTCTATGCTCGTATTTCGAGGTGAGCCTCTTTGTACGAGTCTTTTCTATGCTCGTATTTAGAGGTGAGCCTCTTTGTAAGAGACTTTTTTGTGCTCGTATTTTGAGGTGAGCCTCTTTGTCTGAAGTCTTTTTCTCATGCTTTCGTTCTTTGAGGTGAGCCTCTTTGTCTGAGTCTTTTCTGTGCTTTCATATTTGGAGGTGAGCCTCTTTGTCTGAGTCTTTTTTACGTCTTTTTTTGAGGTGTGCCTCTTTGTCGTAGTTTTTCTGTGCTCGTAGTTTGAGGTGAGCCTCTTTGTATGAGTCTTTTTTTGCTTTCGTGCCGTGAGGTGAGCCTCTTTGTGTCTTTGTCTTTTTATGTCTTTCGTGCTTGAGGGTGAAACCTCTTTGTATGAGTCTTTTCTATGCTCATATTTGGTGGTGAGCCTCTTTGTACGAGTCTTTTCTGTGCTCGTATTTGGAGGTGAGCCTCTTTGTAAGGGACTTTTTTTTGCTCGTACCTTGAGGTAAGCCTCTTTGTACTAGTCTTTTCATTGCTCGTACTTCGAGGTGATCCTCTTTGTACGAGACTTTTATGTGCTCGTATTTAGAGATGAGCCTCTTTGTAAAAGACTTTTCTGTGCACGTACTTTGAGGTAAGCCTCTTTGTACAAGTCTTTTTAGTGCTCATATTTCGAGGTGAGCCTCTTTATACTAGACTTTTTTGTGCTTGTATTTGGAGGTCATCCTCTTTGTAAAAGACTTTTCTATGCTTTCGTATTTGAGGTGAGCCTCTTTGTCTGAGTCTTTTTTTCTGCTTTCGTTTGAGGTAAGCCTATTTGTACGAGTCTTTTCTGTGCTCGTAGTACGAGCTGAGCCTCTTTGTATGAGTCTTTGTTGTGCTTGTAATTCGAGGTGAGCGTCTTTGTCTGAGTCTTTTTCATGCTCGTTTCGTTTTGAGGTGAGCCTCTTTGTATGCAGTCTTTTTTGTGCTCGTACTTTGAGGTGAGCCTCTTTGTACGAAGTCTTTTTCTATGCTTTCGTGTTGGAGGTGAGCCTCTTTGTATGACGACTCTTTTCTATGCTCAGTGTTTGGAGGTGAGCCTCTTTGTAAAGACTTTTTTTTTGCTTTCGTGCTTTGAGGTAAGCCTCTTTGTACAAGTCTTTTTCATTGCTTTCGTACTTTGAGGTGAGCCTCTTTGTCTGAGACTTTTTTGTGCTTGTATTTGGAGTTAAGCCTCTTTTGTAAAGACTTTTTTGTGCTTTCGTGCTTGAGGTGAGCCTCTTTGTACTGAGTCTTTTCGTGCTCGTATTTTGAGGTGAGCCTCTTTTATCTGAGTCTTTTTTGTGCTCATAGTTTTGAGGTGAGCCTCTTTGTACGAGTCTTTTTTGTGATCGTGCTTTGAGGTGAGCCTCTTTTGTATGAGTCTTTTACGTGCTTTCGTGTTGAGGTGAGCCTCTTTGTACGAGACTTTTTCTATGCTTTCGTATTTGGAGGTGAGCCTCTTTGTCTGAGTCTTTTTCTATGCTTCGTATTTGGAGGTGAGCCTCTTTGTAAGAGACTTTTTTTTCTCTTTCGTGTTTGAGGTAAGCCTCTTTGTACAAGTCTTTTTTCATTGCTTTCGTGCTTTGAGGTGAGCCTCTTTGTACTGAGACTTTTTTTCTGCTCTTGTATTTGGAGTTGAGCCTCTTTGTAAAAGACTTTTTTGTTCTCTTTGCTTCTTGAGGTGAGCCTCTTTTATCGAAGTCTTTTTTTGTTTTCGTGTTTGAGGTGAGCCTCTTTGTACTAGTCTTTTTTGTGCTTTCGTATTTTGAGGTGAGCCTCTTTGTACGAGACTTTTTCGTGCTTTCGTATTTTTTGAGGTGTGCCTCTTTGTACGAGTCTTTTTCTGTGCTCGTATTTGGAGGTGAGCCTCTTTGTACAAGACTTTTCAGTGCTCGTATTTTGAGGTGGGCCTCTTTGTTATGAGAATCTTTTTGTGTCCTCATATTTCAAGGTGAGCCTCTTTGTACAAGTCTTTTTTGCTTGCTCGTGTTCGGAGTGAGCCTCTTTGTAAAAGTCTTTTCTATGCTCTTATTTGGAGGTGAGCCTCTTTTGTCTGAGTCTTTTATGTTCTCATATTTTGAGGTGAGCCTCTTTTATCTGAGCCTCTTTTACGTGCTTTCGTAGTTTCGAGGTTAGCCTCTTTGTTGTGCTTTTATATTTCGTATTTGGAGGTGAGCCTCTTTGTATGAGTCTTTTTTTGTGCTTTCGTATTTGAGGTGAGCCTCTTTGTACAAGTCTTTTCTATGCTCGTGCTTGGAGGTGAGCCTCTTTGTATGAGTCTTTTTTTTTGTGCTCGTATTTGAGGTGAGCCTCTTTGTATGAGTCTTTTTGTGCTCGTACTTTGAGGTGAGCCTCTTTGTACGAGTCTTTTATGTGCTCGTACTTTGAGGTGAGCCTCTTTGTACGAGTCTTTTCTGTGCTCGTACTTCGAGGTGAGCCTCTTTGTACGAGTCTTTTCTATGCTCGTATTTGGAGGTGAGCCTCTTTGTACGAGACTTTTTTCTATGCTTTCGTGTTTGTAGGTGAGCCTCTTTGTATGAGACTTTTTTTTTTTTCGTACTTTGAGGTAAGCCTCTTTGTATGAGTCTTTTTGTTGCTTTCGTATTTTCGAGGTGAGCCTCTTTTTGTGCGAGACTTTTTATGTGCTTGTATTTGGAGGTGAGCCTCTTTGTAAAAGACTTTTCTGTGCTCGTACTTCGAGGTAAGCCACTTTGTACAAGTCTTTTCTGTGCTCGTACTTCGAGGTGAGCCTCTTTGTACGAGTCTTTTTTGTGCTCGTATTTTGAGGTGAGCCTCTTTGTATGAGTCTTTTTTGTGCTCGTACTTTGAGGTGAGCCTCTTTGTACGAGACTTTTCTATGCTCGTATTTGGAGGTGAGCCTCTTTGTACGAGTCTTTTCTATGCTCGTATTTGGAGGTGAGCCTCTTTGTAAGAGACTTTTTTTTTTTACTTTCGTGCTTTGAGGTAAGCCTCTTTGTACAAGTCTTTTTCATTGCTTTCGTGCTTTGAGGTGAGCCTCTTTTCTGAGTCTTTTTTGTGCTTTCGTATTTGGAGTTGAGCCTCTTTGTAAAAGACTTTTTTGTTCTCGTACTTCGAGGTAAGCCTCTTTTGTCTGAGTCTTTTTTTGCTCGTATTTGAGTGAGAGCCTCTTTGTCATCTGAGTCTTTTTTGTGCTTTCGTATTTTGAGGTGAGCCTCTTTGTCTGAGTCTTTTCTTCTTTCGTATTTTTTGAGGTGAGCCTCTTTGTACAAAGAGTTTTTACGTCGTTTTCGTGAGCCTCTTTGTGAGCCTCTTTTTCGTATTTTTGAGTCTTTTTTGTGAGTCTTTTTCGGTGCTTTTTTGAGGTGAGCCTCTTTGTATGAGTCTTTTCTATGCTCGTATTTGGAGGTGAGCCTCTTTGTAATGCTTTTTACTCTTTTTGTGCTTTCGTTTTGGAGGTGAGCCTCTTTTGTAAAGCCTCTTTTTTTTTTTTGCTTTCGTACTTGAGGTGAGCCTCTTTGTACTAGTCTTTTCTCATGCTTTCGTGCCGAGGGTGATCCTCTTTGTACGAGAGACTTTTTTGTGCTTTCGTGTTTTTAGAGGTGAGCCTCTTTGTAAAAGACTTTTATGTGCTCGTACTTTGAGGTAAGCCTCATTGTACAAGTCTTTTCATTGCTCATTGCTTTCGTATTTTTGTGAGCCTCTTTATATTTTAGAGACTTTTTTGTGCTTCGTGTTTTGGAGGTGAGCCTCTTTTTTAGTAAAATTTTTTTCTATGCTTTCGTTGTTTTGAGGTGAGCCTCTTTGTAAAAGACGAGTCTTTTTGTGCTTTTCTATGCGTGCTTGAGGGTAAGCCTCTTTGCACGAGTCTTTTTTGTGCTCGTACTTTGAGGTGAGCCTCTTTGTACGAGTCTTTTTTGTGCTTGTACTTCGAGGTGAGCCTCTTTGTACGAGTCTTTTCTGTGCTCGTACTTTGAGGTGAGCCTCTTTGTACGAGTCTTTTTGTGCTCGTACTTCGAGGTGAGCCTCTTTGTATGAGTCTTTTTCTATGCTTTCGTGTTGGAGGTGAGCCTCTTTGTGCGACTCTTTTTCTATGCTTTCGTGTTGGAGGTGAGCCTCTTTGTAAGAGACTTTTTTGCTCATACTTTGAGGTAAGCCTCTTTGTACGAGTCTTTTCATTGCTCGTACTTTGAGGTGAGCCTCTTTGTACGAGACTTTTTTGTGCTTGTATTTGGAGTTGAGCCTCTTTGTAAAGACTTTTTTTGCTTTCGTGCTTTGAGGTAAGCCTCTTTGTATGAGTTTTTCATTCTTACTATTTGGAGGTGAGCCTCTTTTATCTGAGTCTTTTTTGTGCTCATAGTTCGAGGTGAGCCTCTTTGTACGAGTCTTTTATGTGCTCGTGCCGGAGGTGAGCCTCTTTTGTATGAGACTTTTTTTGCTCGTGCTTCGTATTTCTTTTTGTGAGCCTCTTTTTCTTTTGAGAGGTTCTTTGTCTTCTTTTCTATGCTTCGTGTTTGGAGGTGAGCCTCTTTGTGCAGTCTTTTTTCTATGCTTTCGTGTTTGGAGGTGAGCCTCTTTGTAAGAGACTTTTTTTTACTCGTACTTTGAGGTAAGCATCTTTGTACAAGTCTTTTCATTGCTCGTACTTTGAGGTGAGCCTCTTCGTACGAGACTTTTCTGTGCTTGTATTTGGAGTTGAGCCTCTTTGTAAAAGACTTTTTTGTTCTCGTACTTCGAGGTAAGCCTCTTTGTACGAGTCTTTTCTGTGCTCGTACTTCGAGGTGAGCCTCTTTGTACTAGTCATTTTTGTGCTCGTATTTTGAGGTGAGCCTCTTTGTACGAGACTTTTCTGTGCTCGTATTTTGAGGTGTGCCTCTTTGTACGAGTCTTTCCTGTGCTCGTATTTGGAGGTGAGCCTCTTTGTACAAGACTTTTCAGTGCTCGTATTTTGAGGTGGGCCTCTTTGTACGAATCTTTTCTGTGCTCGTATTTCAAGGTGAGCCTCTTTGTACGAGTCTTTTCGGTGCTCGTATTTCGAGGTGAGCCTCTTTGTACGAGTCTTTTCTATGCTCTTATTTGGAGGTGAGCCTCTTTGTACGAGTCTTTTCTGTGCTCATATTTCGAGGTGAGCCTCTTTGAGCCTTTTACTTTGTAGTAAGAGGTCCTTTTGTCTTTTACGTGCTCGTGTAGTTCGAGGTGAGCCTCTTTGTCTGAAGTCTTTTCTATGCTTTCGTGCTTTTTGGAGGTGAGCCTCTTTGTCTGAGTCTTTTTTGTGCTTTCGTATTTGAGGTGAGCCTCTTTGTATGAGTATTTGTTGTGCTTGTAGTTCGAGGTCAGCGTCTTTGTACGAGTCTTTTCTGTGCTCGTACTTTGAGGTGAGCCTCTTTTATCTTTCTTTTGTGCTTTCGTACATTGAGGTGAGCCTCTTTGTCTGAGTCTTTTCTATGCTTTCGTGTTGGAGGTGAGCCTCTTGGTACGACTCTTTTCTATGCTCGTATTTGTAGGTGAGCCACTTTGTATGAGACTTTTTTTTGCTCGTACTTTGAGGTAAGCCTCTTTGTACGAGTCTTTACATTGCTCGTACTTCGAGGTGAGCCTCTTTGTACGAGACTTTTCTGTGCTTGTATTTGGAGTTAAGCCTCGTTGTAAAAGACTTTTCTGTGCTCGTACTTCGAGGTAAGCCACTTTGTACAAATCTTTTTACATTGCTTCGTGTTCTTTAGGTGAGCCTCTTTGTCTGAGTCTCTTTTGTGCTTTCGTAGTTTGAGGTGAGCCTCTTTTGTCTGAGTCTTTTCTATGCTCGTATTTTTGAGGTGAGCCTCTTTTTATGAGTCTTTTTCTATGCTTTCGTGCTTGGAGGTGAGCCTCTTTGTCTGAGAGACTTTTTCTATGCTTTCGTATTTGGAGGTGAGCCTCTTTGTACAAGACTTTTTTATGCTTTCGTATTTGGAGGTGAGCCTCTTTTGTAAGAGACTTTTTTTTGCTCGTGCTTTGAGGTGAGCCTCTTTGTTGTAAGTCTTTTCATTTGCTTTAGGTGTTTTTTTGAGGTGAGCCTCTTTGTAAGTCTTTTTTGAGGTGAAGCCTTTTTCTAAGTCTTTTCGTATTTGGGTTGAGCCTCTTTGTAAAGACTTTTTTTTTTCGTGCTTTGAGGTGAGCCTCTTTGTGCGAGTCTTTTCTGTGCTTTCGTATTTGAGGTGAGCCTCTTTGTACTGAGTCTTTTTTTGTGCTCGTATTTTGAGGTGAGCCTCTTTGTAAAGTCTTTTCTGTGCTCTTACTTCGAGGTGAGCCTCTTTGTACGAGTCTTTCCAGTGCTCGTATTTAGAGGTGAGCCTCTTTGTACAAGACTTTTCTATGCTCGTATTTCGAGGTGGGCCTCTTTGTACGAGTCTTTTCATTTTAGTCTTTCGTATTTGAGGTGAGCCTCTTTGTACTAGACTTTTTTTATTTTCGTATTTGAGGTGAGCCTCTTTTAAAAATCTTTCTTTTTTTATGCTTTCTTATTTTTGAGGTGAGCCTCTTTGTACGAAGTCTTTTTCTATGCTCGTATTTGAGGTGAGCCTCTTTGTATGAGTTTTTTTTTGTGCTTTCGTAGTTGGAGGTGAGCCTCTTTGTACGAGTTTTTTGTGCTTGTAATTGAGGTGGCCTCTTTGTCTGAGTCTTTTCTATGCTTTCGTGCTTTGAGGTGAGCCTCTTTGTCTGAGTCTTTTTGTGCTTTCGTGCCATCGAGGTGAGCCTCTTTGTCTGAGTCTTTTCTATGCTTTCGTATTTTTGGGTGAGCCTCTTTGTACGAGTCTTTTCTATGCTCGTATTTGGAGGTGAGCCTCTTTGTAAAGAGACTTTTTTTGCTCGTGCTTTGAGGTAAGCCTCTTTGTACTAGTCTTTTTCATTGCTTTCGTGCCGAGGTGAGCCTCTTTGTCTGAGACTTTTTCTATGCTTGTATTTGGAGTTAAGCCTCTTTGTAAAGGACTTTTTTTGCTTTCGTGCTTTGAGGTAAGCCTCTTTGTACGAGTCTTTTTAGTGCTCATATTTCGAGGTGAGCCTCTTTATACGAGACTTTTCTGTGCTTGTATTTGAGGTGAGCCTCTTTTGTAAAAGACTTTTCTATGCTCGTATTTCGAGGTGAGCCTCTTTTGTATGAGTCTTTTTCTCGTGGTTTCGTGCTTTGAGGTGAAGCCTCTTTGTCATGAGTCTTTTTTTATGCTCGTATTTGGAGGTGAGCCTCTTTGTCTGAGTCTTTTTATGCTTGTATTTGGAGGTGAGCCTCTTTGTAGAGAGACTTTTTTGCTTTTACTTTGAGGTAAGCCTCTTTTTCTGAAGTCTTTTTCATTGCTTTCGTGTTTGAGGTGAGCCTCTTTGTCTGAGACTTTTTATGCTTTTGTATTTGGAGTTGAGCCTCTTTGTAAAACTCTTTTTATGCTCTCGTGCTTGGAGGTGAGCCTCTTTGTAAAGAGACTTTTTTTGTCTTTCGTGCTTTGAGGTGAGCCTCTTTTGTACTAGTCTTTTTTTGTGCTTTCGTATTTTGAGGTGAGCCTCTTTGTACAGACTTTTTGTGCTTTCGTATTTTGAGTTAAGCCTCTTTGTAAAAATCTTTTTTGGCTTTCGTGTTTGAGGTGAGCCTCTTTGTGTACAAGTCTTTTACATGTGCTCGTGCCGGTGAGCCTCTTTGTCTGAATCTTTTTGTGCTTTCATATTTGAGGTGAGCCTCTTTGTCTGAGTCTTTTTTCTGCTTTCGTATTTGAGGTGAGCCTCTTTTTATGAGTCTTTTCTATGCTCGTATTTGGAGGTGAGCCTCTTTGTATGAGACTTTTCTGTGCTTTCGTATTTGGAGTGAGCCTCTTTGTACAAGTCTTTTCTATGCTTTCGTATTTGGAGGTGAGCCTCTTTGTAAGAGTTTTTTTGTGCTTTCGTGCTTTGAGGTGAAGCCTCTTTGTACAAGAGTCTTTTTTCATTGCTTTCGTATTTGAGGTGAGCCTCTTTGTCTGAGAGTCTTTTCTATGCTTGTATTTGGAGTTGAGCCTCTTTGTAAAAAGTCTTTTTTTTTCGTTGTTTGGAGGTGAGCCTCTTTTGTCTGAGTCTTTTTTGTGCTTCGTGCCGAGGTGAGCCTCTTTTATGCGAAGTCTTTTTTTTGCTTTCGTATTTTGAGGTGAGCCTCTTTGTACGAAGTCTTTTTTGCTTTCGTGCTTTTGAGGTGAGCCTCTTTTGTATACAAGTCTTTTCTATGCTTCGTGTTTGGAGGTGAGCCTCTTTGTATGACTTTTTTCTATGCTTTCGTATTTTTTGAGGTGAGCCTCTTTGTATGAGATCTTTTTTTTGCTTTCGTATTTTGAGGTGAGCCTCTTTGTACGAGTCTTTTTACTGTCTTTCGTATTTGGAGGTGAGCCTCTTTTTAAACGAGACTTTTCTATCTTTTCTTATTTGGAGGTGAGCCTCTTTGTGCAGAGTCTTTTCTATGCTTCATGCTTGAGGGTGAGCCTCTTTTGTACAAGTCTTTTCTATCTCGTAGTTGGAGGTGAGCCTCCTCTTTGTTGTCTTTTTATGTGCTCATAGTTTGAGGTGAGCCTCTTTGTACGAGTCTTTTTTCTTGATCGTGCCGAGGTGAGCCTCTTTTTATGAGTCTTTTATGTGCTCATCGTTTTGAGGTGAGCCTCTTTGTCTGAGTCTTTTCTATGCTTTCATATTTGGTGGGTGAGCCTCTTTGTCTGAGTCTTTTCTATGCTTTCGTATTTGGAGGTGAGCCTCTTTGTAAGGGACTTTTTTTTGCTTTCGTACTTTGAGGTAAGCCTCTTTGTACTAGTCTTTTTCATTGCTTTCGTGCTTGAGGTGATCCTCTTTGTGGAGTTGAGACTTTTTAAAGACTTTCGTATTTAGAGATGAGCCTCTTTGTAAAGACTTTTTTGCTTTCGTGCTTGAGGTAAGCCTCTTTGTACAAGTCTTTTTAGTGCTTTCGTATTTTGAGGTGAGCCTCTTTATACTAGACTTTTTGTGCTTGTATTTTGGAGGTGAGCCTCTTTGTAAAAAGACTTTTTCTATGCTTCGTATTTGAGGTGAGCCTCTTTGTGACAAGAGTCTTTTTACGTGCTCTTTCGTATTTTTGATGAGCCTCTTTTTGATGAGTCTTTTTTTTGCTCGTATTTTGAGGTGAGCCTCTTTTTCTACGAGTCTTTTTTTTGCTTGTTGTATTTCGAGGTGAGCCTCTTTTGTCGAAGTCTTTTCTATGCTTTCGTATTTTTGAGCCTCTTTTGAGCCTCTTTGTAACGAGTCTTTTCAGGCTCGTCGTGCTTTCCAGAGCCTCTTTGTACAAGTCTTTTCTATGCTTTCGTAGTTTGGGTGAGCCTCTTGGTATAACTCTTTTTTTTTTTGCTTTCGTTTTGGAGGTGAGCCTCTTTGTACGAGTCTTTTTTTGCTCGTAATTTGAGGTGAGCCTCTTTGTACGAAGTCTTTTCTATGCTCATATTTGGTGGTGAGCCTCTTTGTACGAGACTTTTCTGTGCTCGTATTTGGAGGTAAGCCTCTTTGTAAAAGACTTTTTTTTTTACTCGTACTTTGAGGTAAGCCTCTTTGTACTGAGTCTTTTTATTGCTCAGTGCCGAGGTGATCCTCTTTGTCTGAGACTTTTTTGTGCTTCGTATTTTGAGATGAGCCTCTTTGTAAAGGTCTTTTTTGTGCTTTCGTAATTTGAGGTGAGCCTCTTTTGTATGAGTCTTTTTAGTGCTTTCGTATTTCGAGGGTGAGCCTCTTTGTACTAGACTTTTTTTTTGCTCGTATTTGGAGGTGAGCCTCTTTGTACAAAGTCTTTTCTATGCTCGTATTTGGAGGTGAGCCTCTTTGTAAGAGACTTTTTTTGCTCGTACTTTGAGGTAAGCCTCTTTGTATGAGTCTTTTCATTGCTCGTACTTCGAGGTGAGCCTCTTTGTACGAGACTTTTTTGTGCTCGTATTTCGAGGTGAGCCGTCTTTTTGTAAAGACTTTTTTTTTTCATATACTTTGAGGTAAGCCTCTTTGTACTGAGTCTTTTTCTATGCTTTCGTGTTGGAGGTGAGCCTCTTTGTATGAGTCTTTTCTATGCTCGTATTTCGAGGTGAGCCTCTTTGTACGAGTCTTTTTTGTGCTCGTATTTTGAGGTGAGCCTCTTTGTACGAGTCTTTTCTATGCTCGTATTTGGAGGTGAGCCTCTTTGTACAAGACTTTTTTATCTTTCGTATTTTGAGGTGGGCCTCTTTGTACGAGTCTTTTTTTTTTTGCTTTCGTTTCAAGGTGAGCCTCTTTGTCTGAGTCTTTTCTGTGCTTTCGTGTTTTGAGGTGAGCCTCTTTATCTGAGTCTTTTCTATGCTTTCGTTTGGAGGTGAGCCTCTTTATGCTGAGTCTTTTTCTATGCTCGTATTTGAGGTGAGCCTCTTTGTACAAGTCTTTTTTTGCTTTCGTAGTTTGAGGTGAGCCTCTTTGTTGTGTCTTTTCATTGCTTTCGTAATTGAGGTGAGCCTCTTTTGTCTGAGACTTTTTTTTGCTTGTATTTGGAGTTGAGCCTCTTTGTAAAAGACTTTTTTGTGCTCGTACTTCGAGGTGAGCCTCTTTGTACGAGTCTTTTCTGTGCTCGTATTTCGAGGTGAGCCTCTTTGTACTAGTCTTTTTTGCTATTCATATTTTGAGGTGAGCCTCTTTTGTACCAGTCTTTTTTGTCTTTAGTATTTTGAGGTGTGCCTCTTTGTAAAGGACTTTTTTTTGCTCGTATTTTGAGGTGAGCCTCATTTGTACTAGTCTTTTCATTGCTCGTATTTTGAGGTGATCCTCTTTTATCTGAGACTTTTTTATGTGCTCATCGTTTTTAGAGATGAGCCTCTTTTAAAGGAAGTCTTTTCTGTGCTTTCGTGCTTTGAGGTAAGCCTCATTGTACAAGTCTTTTTAGTGCTTTTTGTATTTCGAGGTGAGCCTCTTTTATACTAGACTTTTTTGTGCTTGTATTTGGAGGTGAGCCTCTTTAGTAAAGACTTTTCTATGCTTTCGTATTTCGAGGTGAGCCTCTTTGTCTGAGTCTTTTACGTGCTTTCGTGCTTCAAGGTGAGCCTCTTTGCATGAGTCTTTTTTTTTCGTAGTCTTGTTGAGCCTCTTTGTCTATTTTTCATCTTTGTTGTGCTTGTAATTCGAGGTGAGTTGTCTTTGTCTGTTAGTCTTTTTATGCTCGTACTTTGAGGTGAGCCTCTTTGTCTTTGTCTTATCTTTTCTTTCATTTTTCGAGGTGAAACCTATTTATCTGAGTCTTTTCTATGCTCGTATTTGGAGGTGAGCCTCTTGGTATAACTCTTTTCTATGCTCGTATTTGGAGGTGAGCCTCTTTGTAAGAGACTTTTTTTTGCTCGTACTTTGAGGTAAGCCTCTTTGTCTGAGAGTCTTTTCATTTGCTTCGTGCTTTGAGGTGAGCCTCTTTTTCTGAGACTTTTTTAATACTTGTATTTGGAGTTAAGCCTCGTTGTAAAAGACTTTTTCGTACTTTCGTTGCTTGAGGTAAGCCACTTTGTACGAGTCTTTTCTGTGCTCGTACTTCGAGGTGAGCCTCTTTGTACGAGTCTCTGTTGTGCTCATAGTTCGAGGTGAGCGTCTTTGTACGAGTCTTTTCTGTGATCGTACTTCGAGGTGAGCCTCTTTGTATGAGTCTTTTCTGTGCTCGTACTTCGAGGTGAGCCTATTTGTACGAGACTTTTCTATGCTCGTATTTGGAGGTGAGCCTCTTTGTACGAGTCTTTTCTATGCTCGTATTTGGAGGTGAGCCTCTTTGTAAGAGACTTTTTTTTACTCGTACTTTGAGGTAAGCATCTTTGTACAAGTCTTTTCATTGCTCGTACTTTGAGGTGAGCCTCTTCGTTCGAGACTTTTCTGTGCTTGTATTTGGAGTTGAGCCTCTTTGTAAAAGACTTTTTTGTTCTCGTACTTCGAGGTAAGCCTCTTTGTACGAGTCTTTTCTGTGCTCGTACTTTGAGGTGAGCCTCTTTGTACTAGTCATTTTTGTGCTCGTATTTTGAGGTGAGCCTCTTTGTACCAGACTTTTCTGTGCTAGTATTTTGAGGTGTGCCTCTTTGTACGAATCTTTCCTGTGCTCGTATTTGGAGGTGAGCCTCTTTGTACAAGACTATTTAGTGCTCGTATTTTGAGGTGGGCCTCATTGTACGAATCTTTTATGTCCTCATATTTCAAGGTGAGCCTCTTTGTACGAGTCTTTTCGGTGCTCGTATTTCGAGGTGAGCCTCTTTGTACGAGTCTTTTCTATGCTCTTATTTGGAGGTGAGCCTCTTTGTACGAGTCTTTTATGTGCTCATATTTCGAGGTGAGCCTCTTTGTACGAGTCTTTTCTGTGCTCGTAGTAAGAGGTTAGCCTCTTTGTTGTGCTCGTAGTTCGAGGTGAGCGTCTTTGTACGAGTCTTTTCTGTGCTCGTATTTCGAGGTGAGCCTCTTCGTACGAGTCTTTTCTATGCTCGTACTTCGAGGTAAGCCTATTTGTACGAGTCTTTTACGTTTTAGTTTGAGGTGAGCCTCTTTGTATGTCTTTTTGTGCTTGTAGTTCGAGGTCTTTCTTTGTCTGACGTCTTTTCAGTCTCTCGTACTTTGAGGTGAGCCTCTTTGTACGAGTCTTGTCTGTGCTCGTACATCGAGGTGAGCCTATTTGTACGAGTCTTTTCTATGCTCGTATTTGGAGGTGAGCCTCTTGGTACGACTCTTTTCTATGCTCGTATTTGGAGGTGAGCCACTTTGTAAGAGACTTTTTTTTGCTCGTACTTTGAGGTAAGCCTCTTTGTACGAGTCTTTTCATTGCTCGTACTTCGAGGTGAGCCTCTTTGTACGAGACTTTTCTGTGCTTGTATTTGGAGTTAAGCCTCGTTGTAAAAGACTTTTCTGTGCTCGTACTTCGAGGTAAGCCACTTTGTACAAGTCTTTTCTGTGCTCGTACTTCGAGGTGAGCCTCTTTGTACGAGTCTCTGTTGTGCTCATAGTTTGAGGTGAGCGTCTTTGTACGAGTCTTTTCTGTGATCGTAATTCGAGGTGAGCCTCTTTGTATGAGTCTTTTCTGTGCTCGTACTTCGAGGTGAGCCTATTTGTACGAGACTTTTCTATGCTCGTATTTGGAGGTGAGCCTCTTTGTACGAGTCTTTTCTATGCTCGTATTTGGAGGTGAGCCTCTTTGTAAGAGACTTTTTTTTACTCGTACTTTGAGGTAAGCCTCTTTGTACAAGTCTTTTCATTGCTCGTACTTTGAGGTGAGCCTCTTCGTACGAGACTTTTCTGTGCTTGTATTTGGAGTTGAGCCTCTTTGTAAAAGACATTTTTTTTCTCGTACTTCGAGGTAAGCCTCTTTGTACGAGTCTTTTCTGTGCTCGTACTTCGAGGTGAGCCTCTTTGTACGAGTCATTTTTGTGCTCGTATTTTGAGGTGAGCCTCTTTGTACGAGACTTTTCTGTGCTCGTATTTTGAGGTGTGCCTCTTTGTACGAGTCTTTCTTGTCTTTCGTGTTTGGAGGTGAGCCTCTTTGTACAAGACTTTTTCAAAGCTTTCGTATTTTGAGGTGGGCCTCTTTTATGCAGAATCTTTTCACGTGCTTTCGTATTTCAAGGTGAGCCTCTTTTATCTGAAGTCTTTTCGGTTGCTTTCGTATTTCGAGGTGAGCCTCTTTGTACGAGTCTTTTCTATGCTCTTATTTGGAGGTGAGCCTCTTTGTACGAGTCTTTTCTATGCTCGTATTTCGAGGTGAGCCTCTTTGTACAAGTCTTTTCTGTGCTCGTAGTAAGAGGTGAGCCTCTTTGTTGTGCTCGTAGTTTGAGGTGAGCGTCTTTGTACGAGTCTTTTCTGTGCTCGTACTTCGAGGTGAGCCTCTTTGTACGAGTCTTTTCTGTGCTCGTACTTCGAGGTGAGCCTATTTGTATGAGTCTTTTCTATGCTCATATTTGGTGGTGAGCCTCTTTGTACGAGTCTTTTCTGTGCTCGTATTTGGAGGTGAGCCTCTTTGTAAGGGACTTTTTTTTGCTCGTACCTTGAGGTAAGCTTCATTGTACTAGTCTTTTCATTGCTCGTACTTCGAGGTGATCCTCTTTGTACGAGACTTTTATGTGCTCGTATTTAGAGATGAGCCTCTTTGTAAAAGACTTTTCTGTGCACGTACTTTGAGGTAAGCCTCATTGTACAAGTCTTTTTAGTGCTCATATTTCGAGGTGAGCCTCTTTATACTAGACTTTTTTGTGCTTGTATTTGGAGGTGAGCCTCTTTGTAAAAGACTTTTCTATGCTCGTATTTCGAGGTGAGCCTCTTCGTACGAGTCTTTTCTGTGCTCGTACTTCGAGGTAAGCCTCTTTGCATGAGTCTTTTTTGTGCTCGTAGTACGAGCTGAGCCTCTTTGTACGAGTCTTTGTTGTGCTTGTAATTCGAGGTGAGAGTCTTTGTACGAGTCTTTTCTATGCTCGTACTTTGAGGTGAGCCTCTTTGTACGAGTCTTGTCTGTGCTCGTACATCGAGGTGAGCCTATTTGTACGAGTCTTTTCTATGCTCGTATTTGGAGGTGAGCCTCTTGGTATAACTCTTTTCTATGCTCGTATTTGGAGGTGAGCCTCTTTGTAAGAGACTTTTTTTTGCTCGTACTTTGAGGTAAGCCTCTTTGTACGAGTCTTTTCATTGCTTTCGTGCCGAGGTGAGACTCTTTGTACTTTTTTACTCTTTGCTTGTCTTTGGAGTTAAGCCTCTTGTAATAGTTCGAGGTGGTCTGAGTCTTTTACGTGCTCGTACTAGTCCTCTTTGTCTGTGTCTGTTGTGCTCATAGTTCGAGGTGAGCCTCTTTGTATGTCTTTTCGTGTCTTTTAGGTGAGCCTCTTTGTATGAGTCTTTTTTTCGTGCTCGTGCTTGGGGTGAGCCTATTTGTACGAGACTTTTCTATGCTCGTATTTGGAGGTGAGCCTCTTTGTACGAGTCTTTTCTATGCTCGTATTTGGAGGTGAGCCTCTTTGTAAGAGACTTTTTTTTACTCGTACTTTGAGGTAAGCATCTTTGTACAAGTCTTTTCATTGCTCGTAATTGAGGTGAGCCTCTTCGTACGAGACTTTTCTGTGCTTGTATTTGGAGTTGAGCCTCTTTGTAAAAGACTTTTTTGTTCTCGTACTTCGAGATAAGCCTCTTTGTACGAGTCTTTTCTGTGCTCGTACTTCGAGGTGAGCCTCTTTGTACTAGTCATTTTTGTGCTCGTATTTTGAGGTGAGCCTCTTTGTACCAGACTTTTTTGTGCTAGTATTTTGAGGTGTGCCTCTTTGTACGAATCTTTCCTGTGCTCGTATTTGGAGGTGAGCCTCTTTGTACAAGACTATTCAGTGCTCGTATTTTGAGGTGGGCCTCATTGTACGAATCTTTTATGTGCTCATATTTCAAGGTGTGCCTCTTTGTACGAGTCTTTTCGGTGCTCGTATTTCGAGGTGAGCCTCTTTGTACGAGTCTTTTCTATGCTCTTATTTGGAGGTGAGCCTCTTTGTACGAGTCTTTTCTCTGCTCATATTTCGAGGTGAGCCTCTTTGTACGAGTCTTTTCTGTGCTCGTAGTAAGAGGTTAGCCTCTTTGTTGTGCTCGTAGTTCGAGGTGAGCGTCTTTGTACGAGTCTTTTCTGTGCTCGTATTTCTAGGTGAGCCTCTTCGTACGAGTCTTTTCTATGCTTCGTGCTTGAGGTAAGCTTTATTTGTCTGAGTCTTTTTTTGTGCTTTCGTGGTCTGTTGTGAGCCTCTTTGTATGAGTATTTGTTGTGCTTGTAGTTCGAGGTCAGCGTCTTTGTACGAGTCTTTTCTGTCCTCGTACTTTGAGGTGAGCCTCTTTGTACGAGTCTTGTCTGTGCTCGTACATCGAGGTGAGCCTATTTATACGAGTCTTTTCTATGCTCGTATTTGGAGGTGAGCCTCTTGGTACGACTCTTTTCTATGCTTGTATTTGGAGGTGAGCCACTTTGTAATAGACTTTTTTTTGCTCGTACTTTGAGGTAAGCCTCTTTGTACGAGTCTTTTCATTGCTCGTACTTTGAGGTGAGCCTCTTTTTACGAGACTTTTCTGTGCTTGTATTTGGAGTTAAGCCTCGTTGTAAAAGACTTTTCTGTGCTCGTACTTCGAGGTAAGCCACTTTGTACAAGTCTTTTCTGTGCTCGTACTTCGAGGTGAGCCTCTTTGTACGAGTCTCTGTTGTGCTCATAGTTTGAGGTGAGCATCTTTGTAGGAGTCTTTTCTGTGATCGTAATTCGAGGTGAGCCTCTTTGTATGAGTGTTTTTACGTGCTTTCGTGCTTGAGGTGAGCCTATGTCTGAGACTTTTCTATGCTTTCGTGTTGGAGGTGAGCCTCTTTGTACGAGTCTTTTCTATGCTCGTATTTGGAGGTGAGCCTCTTTGTAAGAGACTTTTTTTTACTCGTACTTTGAGGTAAGCCTCTTTGTACAAGTCTTTTCATTGCTCGTACTTTGAGGTGAGCCTCTTCGTACGAGACTTTTCTGTGCTTGTATTTGGAGTTGAGCCTCTTTGTAAAAGACTTTTTTGTTCTCGTACTTCGAGGTAAGCCTCTTTGTCTGAAGTCTTTTCTATCTTTCGTGCCGAGGTGAGCCTCTTTGTACGAGTCATTTTTGTGCTCGTATTTTGAGGTGAGCCTCTTTGTACGAGACTTTTCTGTGCTCGTATTTTGAGGTGTGTCTCTTTGTACGAGTCTTTCTTGTGCTCGTATTTGGAGGTGAGCCTCTTTGTACAAGACTTTTCAGTGCTCGTATTTTGAGGTGGGCCTCTTTGTACGAATCTTTTCTGTACTCGTATTTCAAGGTGAGCCTCTTTGTACGAGTCTTTTCGGTGCTCGTATTTCGAGGTGAGCCTCTTTGTAGGAGTCTTTTCTATGCTCTTATTTGGAGGTGAGCCTCTTTGTACGAGTCTTTTCTGTGCTCGTATTTCGAGGTGAGCCTCTTTGTACGAGTCTTTTCTGTGCTCGTAGTAAGAGGTGAGCCTCTTTGATGTGCTCATAGTTCGAGGTGAGCGTCTTTGTACGAGTCTTTTCTATGCTCGTACTTCGAGGTGAGCCTCTTTGTACGAGTCTTTTCATGTTTCGTGCTTGAGGTGAGCCTATTTGTACGAGTCTTTTCTATGCTCATATTTGGTGGTGAGCCTCTTTGTACGAGTCTTTTCTGTGCTAGTATTTGGAGGTGTGCCTCTTTGTAAGAGACTTTTTTTTGCTCGTACCTTGAGGTAAACTTCATTGTACTAGTCTTTTCATTGCTCGTACTTCGAGGTGATCCTCTTTGTACGAGACTTTTATGTGCTTGTATTTAGAGATGAGCCTATTTGTAAAAGACTTTTCTGTGCACGTACTTCGAGATAAGCCTCTTTGTACGAGTCTTTTTAGTGCTCATATTTCGAGGTGAGCCTCTTTGTACGAGACTTTTCTGTGCTTGTATTTGGAGGTGAGCCTCTTTGTAAAAGACTTTTCTATGCTCGTATTTCGAGGTGAGCCTCTTCGTACGAGTCTTTTTCTCGTGCTCAGTGCTTGAGGTAAGCCTCTTTTACGAAGAGTCTTTTTTTGTGCTCAGTAGTCTGAGTGAGCCTCTTTGTACGAGTCTTTGTTGTGCTTGTAATTCGAGGTGAGCGTCTTTGTACGAGTCTTTTCTATGCTCGTACTTTGAGGTGAGCCTCTTTGTACGAGTCTTTTATGTGCTCGTACATAGAGGTGAGCCTATTTGTAAGAGTCTTTTCTATGCTCGTATTTGGAGGTGAGCCTTTTGTAAGAGACATTTTTTTGCTCGTACTTTGAGGTAAGCCTCTTTGTATGAAATCTTTTTTCATTGCTTTCGTGCCGAGGTGAGCCTCTTTTGTCTGAGAGACTTTTTGTCTTGTATTTGGAGTTGAGCCTCTTTGTAAAACATTTTTTGTGCTCGTACTTCGAGGTAAGCCTCTTTGTACGAGTCTTTTCTGTGCTCGTAGTACGAGGTGAGCCTCTTTGTACGAGTCTTTGTTGTGCTCGTAGTTCGAGGTGAGCGTCTTTGTACGAGTCTTTTCTGTGCTCGTACTTCGAGGTGAGCCTCTTTGTACGAGTCTTTTCTGTGCTCGTACTTCAAGGTGAGCCTATTTGTACGAGACTTTTCTATGCTCGTATTTGGAGGTGAGCCTCTTTGTACGAGTCTTTTCTATGCTTGTATTTGGAGGTGAGCCTCTTTGTAAGAGACTTTTTTGCTCGTACTTTGAGGTAAGCCTCTTTGTACAAGTCTTTTCATTGCTCGTACTTCGAGGTGAGCCTCTTTGTGTCTGAGACTTTTTTTAGTCTTGTATTTGGAGTTGAGCCTCTTTGTAAAAGACTTTTCTGTTCTCGTACTTCGAGGTAAGCCTCTTTGTACGAGTCTTTTCTATGCTTGTACTTCGAGGTGTGCCTCTTTGTACGAGTCATTTTTGTGCTCGTATTTCGAGGTGAGCCTCTTTGTACGAGTCTCTGTTGTGCTCGAAGTTCGATGTGAGCGTCTTTGTACGAGTCTTTTCTGTGCTCGTACTTCGAGGTGAGCCTCTTTGTATGAGTCTTTTCTGTGCTCGTACTTCGAGGTGAGCCTCTTTGTATGAGACTTTTCTATGCTCGTATTTGGAGGTGAGCCTCTTTGTACGAGTCTTTTCTATGCTCGTATTTGGAGGTGAGCCTCTTTGTAAGAGACTTTTTTTTGCTCGTACTTTGAGGTAAGCCTCTTTGTACATGTCTTTTCATTGCTCGTACTTCGAGGTGAGCCTCTTTGTACGAGACTTTTTTGTTCTTGTATTTGGAGTTGAGCCTCTTTGTAAAAGACTTTTCTGTTCTCGTACTTCGAGGTAAGCCTCTTTGTACGAGTCTTTTCTGTGCTTGTACTTCGAGGTGAGCCTCTTTGTACGAGTCTTTTTTGTGCTCGTATTTCGAGGTGAGCCTCTTTGTACGAGACTTTTCTATGCTCGTATTTTGAGGTGAGCCTCTTTGTACGAGTCTTTCCTGTGCTCGTATTTGGAGGTGAGCCTCTTTGTAAGCCCCCAACCACCATGTGGATTTTGGCTTCTTCTTCCATGGGAGCTCCATTATACAGACACCTATCGAATCTTTCCACGTATGCCCGATCCGATTCGCCCTTCAACTGAGAAAAATGTGCTAGTCATTATTTTGGGGCCTGGCGAGCACACATGGATGAAAAGTGGGACAAGATTTTTTGTCCCAATTGAGTGAAGGATGTAATGGATGCAGCGGGCAAAGTCGAGAACCACCTATGTGCTCGATCGCCCAAGGTCATGAGGAAAGATCTGCACTGCATTGCGTCGGGTTGCAACCATGGCAATCATAAAATCCGTATATTTGCTGAGATGAACATGCAGATCGGACTCTGCATCAAACATGGGGATGAGTGGCCGGTTCTTTGCCACCTTCTTTTGTACTTCGGCCGCCATGATCGCTGGGGGAGTGGCGAGCACGGGATTATGCCCGTTCGCGGGAGTCCTTTAGTTGCAGCCAAATTGGCTTTTAGCTTCTCAATTGCTTTCTGCATTTCTGCAAATTTCGTGGAGCTGACCGACCTAGAACGGGTTTAGGTCCCCCTCTCTATGTCCACCCTTGACCCCCTATCCGATGATGGATAGAAAGTTTTGTCCCGACAGATTTCTCTAGTTCCTGTCGATTTTGCATATGAATATGAGGGGTCGACTGGGCGTGCGTATTCGGCTGTTGTCCTTTCCCAGGATCCAGGCACCAATTACCACGCAGACGCTCTTTGGCTGAGAGCTTTAATCGTTTAAACGCCGATTGCATGGACCCTTGGGGCTATTCATCATTCGATATATATTCGACTTTCTTATTGGTCTGCTTTCGTGCAGCCCGCTTCTTGACCTGCTCACTATCATAAATGTAAGAGCATCGTTCGTTATCATATTGGCCTTTTTGCTTGGCCAAATCTCTTTCGGCCCTCTCTCTTTGGGCCCTCAGTAAAAATGTGATGGCTTTTGTTGTGGCTGTAGGATCGTTGGCGATTCCTTCCAGGTTGGCGTTTTCCATCACTTGTTCAACAAGAGGCTGATGTTAAGCCTCACCTTGGGTGTGAGGTCGGCTAGGTTCCGACCTCTCTCTCTGAGTGTTTCTAGATTGAGGCATTATATTTCTTTTTTTTTTGCCTACTCTTCTTTTGGTAAGTGTTATTGGTTCGTTGGGACCCTCCTTTCTAGCGCCAATTGTTGTAAGTCGTGTTGCGTGGAAAATATGATATGGTGTTGTATGTGACAACTTAACAAACAAAATAGATTACGTGTCGGACACTGAGTGCACGTGGCTAGCACTATGCATGTGTGGCGAGCACGTTGTAATGTGTGATGACAACAAGGATTTAATGACCCAGTTCATCAAGGTTGACTACGTCTGGGGCGTACCAAGCCAGGGTTATATTATTTATGATCTGGGGATGTGTTGAGCACAATGGACTTGTGTCGAGCACAACTGTAATGTGAGATGGTGAGTTCATACAAGAGTTATATTGGGAAAATTTCTGAACCTCTTCTTTGACTCCTGAGGGTCTATTTATAGAATTTGGACAAGCATGTGCAGCCTTGGCTGGCATGAGCTGTCGTTTTCTTGTTCTGCAAGAGAACATGTGGTGTTGCCACGTTTCTTATCGTGCCTCCCTGGTCGACATCTGTCTTTGATTATTTATGAAGTCTTTGACTCATCGTCCAGGTGGTATTGGCTTAACAGGCAACCTGGTCTTGGTGTTCGCGGTAGTGTGTTTGTTCCTGGATGGCCATTCTATTCACCTGGGAAGTGCGGTCCTAGGCCAAGCGCCTTGGTCCGTGCTTTCTGCTTGCCCTCAGGGGTGGGCAAATTTTGCTTCTCTACTTGTCGGGCGAGCAGAATTCCTTCGCTTGGTTGTATAGAGGTTTGTTTGGGTGTCAAGTGGGTGAGCCTTTGGCGAGCACAGGGAGATGGTCATGGGGATCGCCAAGCTGGCAAGCATAGGAGGTCGACCAGGATGCTCGCCACTCTGACGAGCTGGTGCATACTTTGTTTTATTGGTGCACATGATCATCTGATGTACACGTTGTGGAAAAGTGGTTGACCGATCACAACATAAATATTCCACAAAATCTCACCTCCTTATTTTATGGTAAATTAAAAAAAAAATAAGGAATAGGAATCCAAGATTTGGATCTTCTTGAATTTATGAGATAATCTTGTATTCCAATAATACATATCTTCCATAATATTTTTTCAAGAAAATCAACAAAATATTTCCTTTCCTCTTTAAATCAAATTTTTCAAAAATTTCAATACAAGATTCCAAGTAGGAGATTTCTTGATTTAATGAGATAATCTTGTATTCCAAGAATACATATCTTCATTCCATAAAAAAATCAAAGAAATTATTTCTCCTCCTAATCTTGTATTTTTCGAAAATTTCATGGAAAATTAGGCAACAATAGTTTTCTTTTATTTTAATCACCTTATTATTATTGGGCTAGTAGACGGGCATTTAGGAGAATTAAGATTGGACCTCCAATGGGCTTCTGAATATCTATATTGAGCCACAATATAATCCAGCTCATTAATATTAATTAATGTCACTATTAAATTAATATTGCACTATCCATCTTAAACCATATTACGATAATATGGGCTTTCGATTATTATTTCCCTTGTTTAAGATTATTTAGTCCATTAATTAATTAAGCCACTAAAAAGCTTTATATTAATTAATATATTTATCTTTGGAGTAAGGATAACTCAACATTATTATCCATACCGGAAAATTAATTCCACTTGCAAGATTTGGTATGATAAAGGTTCTGAGCCCACCAAGGGGAAAAATCATACAAGACTTTCCAAGCACATGATTCTCTGTATTAATTTAGCGATTGTCAAGTAATTAATATTATTGCCCAAGATATAAGGTATCGAAGTCGCAATGATTCTCTTCCCAGCATAAGTCAAAGCAATAATTATTAATCAAACACAATCCTTATTAAGTGACAGAGATTAAGAAATAAACAACCACTGAGGTATAACTCTTTATCCCATAAGTCAGTACAGAAGAGTTTATCCTCTCTGTAGGTCCACTTCAGCGCAACAAATGCACTAGTGTAATCTCTCGGTCAAGACAAGTCAATATGAGCTTTACACATCAATCTTTACCAATAGATTGTTCAGATCTATCTAAGTTGTGAAACATGTACTCGTTCACAAGGGACTGTTTATGTGATCTACATTGATCTGGTATCACCACATTAAGTACAGTGTAATACGTGCTATTTTATGAACAGTTTGTAGTAAATATATATAACATTCATTCATATTTAATGCAACAGTGATAAATAATTTATTTCAGTAAATAAATGTTTAATACATAGGTTATTCAAAGTAAAAACATACTTTCACGTATAACCCCAACATATTAGGCAGTTGAATATAATTTTATTTTTAACTAGCATAATTTACGGAATCGACGATTAATACCCTATGGCGGACGAAGCCCTAAATGAAATGTGGAAGTGCTTCAAGTTCACACAAGACGAACGCGCAAATGTCATGGTGGCGCCGGCGCTGGTGCGTCAGCCTCAACATCATCACGACTTGTGCATAGTCGCGCGACTCCTAATTCTCGAAGGCGGTGACCGTTGTCGATTTGAGGGATTTCCTTCGGCGAGTTTGGCAACCACAGGAGGACTTTGAGGTATCTGAAATTGGAGAAGGCAAATATATCATCAATTTCTCAAATACGGTGGACTGTATCAAGGTCTTGGGACAGCAGCTGTGAAATTTCCATCAGTCGCTTTTCGCCCTCAGGCGCATCGACTTGAATCTTCGGCCGGATTAGGTAACCGTGCTTTATGGTCCGTATTAGATACAAATCCATGGAGTTATCTTGGATTTCATGACGGTTTCATTTGCAAAATTTGTTGGCAATGCGATTGGCAGCGCAATTGATGTCGGTGGTACTGAAACCAAGGTCCCATGGGGTCAGTGCTTAAGGGTGAGGGTATCCATGGAGCTTGATCGATCGTTAGTCAGGGGATTGCAGATTAAGTTCACAGAAGGCAGATAACCCATGGTGGTCATCTTCCGATATGAACGGCTATTTGATTTATGTTATACTTACGGCATGCTTACACATGTGGAGAGTAATTGCCATGAGAGGCGTGTAGCGGCGGAGCATGGGGCTGTTCCCAGGAGGGAGTGTGGAGATTGGCTCTGAGAGAGTGCGGAGGCATTCTCGCCAGAAAGGATTATTGAATTGTTGCATCAATGGGGTTACAAGGAAGCAGAGCAGATTACGGCGCCAACATCCTTAATTCAGTCGCTGCAGGCAGCGCCGGACTATCCGAACAGACTGAGAGAGGCTCTACATAACACTCCGCGACAACCGGTCTTTTCGGTCTCAAGTACTACAGAGGTGGGGCCTCAAATGGTGGATGTTGGGATGCAACCAGGGCTAATGTCGACGACCACTTTGCTGCTAAAGATAGTGCCGGGAACAATCACCTTCAATGCCGGTCTCATCGGCATGTGTCAGTATGGGGAGGGGGGGCCGACTTAAAAGGCAGAAGTTGGTAAGCAGAGAAAGACCGGCGTCAAGAGGCGTAAAGTTAGCTCGCGGGGGGATTCTACTGTGGGAGGAACATGCAGGCCAGCGGAGAGACAAGACATTCGGAGGGTTGATGAAGATACGGGAAGTTCATCTCAGGCGGTGGGTGACGGGGTCCTCACCGCCCGCAGCCATGAGGTGCATTGTCTGGAATGCTCGGGGGATCGGGTCCTCACCGCCAGCAGCCATGAAGTTCATCTCAGTCTTGGTTGTTATTACGGAGGCTTGCAAACACACAAACACAAGATGATATACCATGGGTAATAGGGGGAGATTTCAATGAAATTTCTGTTGCTACGGAAAAATGAGGTGGGGTATTCAGGTCGCCAACCCATGTTTCTGACTTCAACGACGTGTTGAACGACATATATGTGACGGATCTTGGTTCGGAGGGTCCTTTGTTCACCTGGAATAGTAAAAAACGTGGCATGCATCGAATTCATGCCAGACTTGATCGTTATGTGGCCAATGACAAGTGGCGTCGCACATTTCCCTGAAGTGCAGTGCTTAATCTTTCTTATTACGGCTCCATTCACCGGCCGGTCCTTTTACTTCTCGACAGGGGATCTCCACAGCTCAACCAAATGGCACACACGCCTCGCTTTACTTTTGAGCAACAATGGTTTCTTGACCACGACTTCGAAGATTTGCTGAAGTCAAGCTGGCTGATGAAACCTCTATACCGAGGTAACCTAGATACTCGAATGGATGCACGAATAAACTAGGAAAACAATTGATGAAACCTCAATACGAGGAAAACTAGCGACACCGAATGAATGCACGGAATAGCTAGGACGCAGCAATACGCTGTAAAAAGTTCTATATTTCTCTCATCATAATTCTGTAGTACAATCCTATGTTATTAAATAAGAGTAAGAAAACCTAAAGCCCATGGGCTTCTCTACTTGTGCAAAAAGAAATCAGATTTACTGATATCTACAAATCTAATCATATCAAATTAAATAAGCTAATAAAATAATATTCTAAATCTATAAGATCCCCTCCCTTTATTTTCTTCCTTTGCTATATATTTTCTATATTTATCTTTATTAAATAATTCAGGCAAGTTCTCATCACTGGCACTCACATGCACGGGGCTGGCTGCCTCTACGCTGACAACGTTGCCAAAGACTTAACACGTTGGGCCACCCAGACCATTAGTTCTCTTCAACGCATCATCGCGCGTACCTGACGCCTCATTGACGTTGCATACTCCAATTTAGATAATGAAGACGATGTTCAACACCTCGAACGAGAATTGCATCGACTGTTGGCAAAAGAATAACTACACTGGCATCAACGTTCTCGTACGCAGTGGCTACAGGCCGGTGATCGAAATACTTCTTATTTTCACCATCTTGCATCAAAACGCAGACGTCGTAACATGATGCATGGCCTACGTGACCAACACGGGGTTTGGCATTCCCATCCTCAGGAAATGGCTAATATCGTGATTTAGTATTACTCAGACTTGTTCCGGTCTCAACATCCAATGTCGGGCGACCTACACCGGGTTTTGGTGCACGTTTCAGAAGTAGTAACCGACAACATGAACAAATCACTCCTACTACCATTCACTGCTGACGAAGTGAAACTAGCTCTATTTGACATCCACCCTAACAAGGCGCCAGGTCCGAACGGCTATCCGGCGTCCTTTTTCCAACACTCATGGGATCTCATGGCGGACGAAATTACATCGTCTGTTCTAAGGGTGTTAAATGAGGAGGCTGATATGCGCGACTGGAACTCGACATTAGTCACCCTTATTCCGAAAGTCAAGATGTCGGCTACACTTAAAGACTATCGTCCAATTAACCTCTGCAATGTTGTATGCAAGATTGTCGCCAGGGCAATTACAAACCCATTCCGACAAGTGCTGGGCAAAATAATCAATCCAACTCAAAGCGCTTTTGTGCCAGGCCGACTCATTACTAATAACGTTTTCATAGCCTATGAATGTATACATTAGATAAACAGTCGCAGATCGGCACAGGGTTACGCAGCGGTGAAGTTGGACATGAGCAAGGCGTATGACCGAGTTGAATGGACATATCTCCGAGCACTCATGTTGACCATGGGTTTTCACCCTAGATGGATAGCTTTAATCATGCGATGTGTGGAATCGGTCAGGTATAAGTTTTGGGTTAACGACATTATCGCACAGCCCCTTAACCCCGGACGTGGACTAAGGCAAGGGGATCCCTTATCCCCATATTTGTTTGTCCTCTGCACCTAGGGACTGACATCCTTGATAAAACGATATCAACAAGATCACATGATTCAAGGGGTCCATGTGGCACGAGGGGCGCCAGAGATCACTCACCTGTTGTTTGCGGATGATAGTCTTGTGTTCACCAAGGCAACGTCGGCAGCATTCCGAAATCTAAAGACCTGTCTTTTGCAGTACGAGCGTGCTTCAAGCCAGTTAATAAATTACGACAAATCGGCTATAACCTTTAGTCGACAGACCCCACCCCGGATGCAGCGGGAACTACGCAACAACTTGGGTATTCGTGCGTCCTAGGGTCAGGACCTATATTTGGGGTTACCCACCCTTACGTTACGAGCCAAGCGCATGCAATTTGACTACTTAAGGGATCGCGTGCACTCGTGCATACAAACCTGGGCGGCCAGAGATTTCTCTGAGGGCAGAAAGAAAGTACTTATCAATTCTGTGTTACAGGCGATCCCCTCTTATGCGATGTCATGCTTTCGTATCCCAATGTCGATTTGTGTGAATATTGAGGCCTTGATGACCAGATTTTGGTGGGGTTCTACGGCGCAGGATAGGAGACTGCACTGGGCCTCGTGGGAACTACTCAGCGGCCCTAAAATAGAAGGAGAACTAGGATTCAGGAGACTTGTTCTATTCAATAAGGCCCTTCTATCCAAACACCTGTGGCGGATGATGCAGTGTCCTGACTCATTGGTCGCCTCTCTTTTTCGGGCCAGATACTTTCGAAACGTTGACACTATGGACGCACCGGTAGGGACTAACCCTTCGTTTGTCTGGCGATCCTTGTACTGGAGTCGTGATATCCTACAACAAGGCCTCATCTGGCGTATTGGAGATGGTACTGATGTTTGGGCATTCAGGGATGTTTGGGTGCCTGGAATTGCCTCAGGAAGAATCTCATCACGCCACGTGATATGTTCAAACTCTAGGGTCGCACGTTTCATTACCCCCAACCGTACATGGGACACCGACCTACTGAGTCGTGCTTTCCTTCCATATGAGGCCTACGCTATTCAACGTTATTGGAGATTTACCACTAATGGTGAGTATACGGTTAAGACAGGGTATCAGGCGATTTACAACGTTGTGCAAGCCAAGGCAAAGGATTGCACGGGGACCAGTGGGGCAAATGCATGGTGGAAATGGCTTTGGGCGTTGAATGTCCCCCCCAAAAGTTGGGGTTTTCATGTAGAGACTTATGCATGGGTTTGTACCGACGGAGGAAGCTTTGTATAGACGTCACGTGCCCGTTTCACCATCCTATTCTCTATGTGGCTTCGGATTCAGCGATGTGTCGCATGCGTTGGTCTTCTGTCCCCAAGTTAGATTGGATTGGTACAGAGGTCCCATCCTGGTTAGAAAATGAGCTACATACATAATCATTTATTGATCTGTCCAGGATTGTAGCATGCAGGCGTATCCAAAAATTGATAGGGGGGTGGGCTAGAAAATATAACTTTAATAAGGCTAAGTTTTGTATACATTAGGTGCACTGTGCACTCGATATTGTATTTTAAAATTATGCAACTTGTTGAACTAAAATATACAATTTGTTTACGTCTATCAGTGAGTTTAGATTAAATAGTACTTTATATTTTGAGTTAATTAATTAAATATGTTGATTGTACATAATTAATACATAAAAAAGATTGAGATTGAGATTTGTGTTAAATTAGTATGTTGATTTTGAGCATTTTTTATTTCAAAAAAATAATTTAATTGAGTTAAAAACAAATTAAATTTTGATAGACTGAGCTAAAAACATAACAATTCAAATTTATTACATATAATATATATAATACAAAGAACTTTGAGAAGAGTTGAAGTGGGCTTGAGCCCGATCAGCCCACCCCTTGAATCCGCCCCTAGTAGCATGTCATTATTTCAAAAAAAGAAAAGAATGAAACAATAGAATAAAAGTATTATAATAATTAGTTCTTTAGCCTATGTAAGCCTGATTCATGAAGTCATATAAGTTTAATATTAAATATACAGAGTCCTAGAATAAAATATCTCTCGAATCTTCAATATAATAATATTATAAAATGATACGCCCTTTAAAAAAAATTACGAGCATCACGTGAGATATAAAAATTCACTGATTAACAGTGAAAAATAAAAACACAAGTTTAAATTCAATAACTCATCCGATATAATAATATTATAAAATGATACGCCCTTTAAAAAAAATTACGAGCTCATCACGTGAGATATAAAAATTCACTGATTAACAGTAAAAAATAAAAACACAAGTTTAAATCGAGTTAGTATTTAAATAAATATAATCATGTCGGATGTAATATTACTTGGGGTCCTCACTCTAAGGTACAAAATTTTTTGAAAATTACTCTAAGGTACAATGTGCTAAAACAATTTTGCACTTTAGTATCTAGTTTGAACTAAAGTGCAAAATTGTTTTTGCACATTGTACCTCAGAGTAGTTTTCCCAAAATTTTTAACCTCAGAATAAAATTATTTTGCACATTGTACCTCAAAGTAATCTTCCCAAAAATTTTGAACCTCACAATAATTTTTCCATATTACTTTCGCCCCCTCAATTAACCCAAGAACCGAAATTTTTGTAATAAAATAAATTCAGAATTTGTCCTAGATAACCGATATTTCTACCATTCGAGTAGACATGCTCAAACCGAATCGGAACCGCCGGTTCAGGAACCGAACCGAAACCGTAAAACCCACGGTTCGGTTCCGGTTCTTGTAAAACCAGAACCAGAAACCGCGGGTTCGAACCGGAACCGGCGGTTATTCGCCGAAACCGCCGGCTCAAACCGAAAACCGCCTCCAATTTAAAAATTCTAGCCGTTGAGATCCAACGGCCCAGATTAAATAGCCGTTGAGATCCAACAGCTGAGATTAAATAGCCGTTACCGGAACCGTCGGTTAGAACCGTGGAACCGCCGGTTCCGGTTCCGGTTCGAACCGGCGGTTTTCGACCTTTTTTTTTTTTAGTTTTTTCAAGATTTCATCTATAAATACCACCTCATTCCACTCCAAAATTCACCCCAAAGTGATTCAACTCATTACTTTCTTCTCATCTCTCTCAACTCTCACTCAATTCTCAAAGTTTATTATTTACATATTATTTACATTACTTACATATTACATACACTACACTACACTATAATTTATATATTAGTATATTACACTAAACTATATATTATACTACACTACATATTATACTACACTATATATTATATACACTATATATTACATTATACTATTATACTACATATTAGTATATTACACTACACTATATATTATTTACATATACACTTACATATTATGGCAAGCCATCAAAGCAACAAGGGTAAAGGTAAAGACAAAGCTTCTTCCACCTCTTCCGTTCGTCTTCCACAACCACCGCCACCGGCACCGATCGAGTGGCGTTTAGATGATATTGAGGCCACACTTGGTCCCGGTTATGAGAATCCTCTTGAAGATGATGCTATACCACGAGGTCCACGACGTCCTACTCAAGAAAGTCAAAACCACCCAACCGACTCCAATGCCGAGCCAACTCCAACCCCAACTCCAAGTCGAGCTCAACTTAAGTCGGATATTTTTGCACGTCACTTTAATAAAGTGATCAACGAGGATGGTACTATTAAAGTTCATTGCAACTATTGTGAGAAAATATATTATTTTGTCAAATGAGGGGGATATGGGACATTCGAGAAGCATTTGTCAACCATATCTTGGTGGAAATTTTTTTCATGTTAGATGTATGTGTCATATTTTAAATTTATGTGTTCAAGATGGTTTAGATGCTTTGAAAGAACAAGTTGGTCCTATTAGATCCGCTATTTATTATATGTCGAGACATTCAAAATTGTTGAAAAAATGGAAAGTTTTTTGTAGAACATACAATATGCATCCCAAAAAAATTTCTCTTGATGTGTCAACTCGTTGGAATTCCACGTATAAATTGTTAAAGGAGTCTATAGATTATAAAGACGCTTTATGTACATTTTTTACTCAAGAAAATTGTGGTATTCGTTTATATCCTCAATATTGGGATTCATGCACTTCTTTGTGTAAAATTTTGGGAATTTTTAATGATTCCACAAAAGTGTTATCCGGTGTTTATTATCCTACTAATAATTTAGCGCTTGATTATTGTATTAAAGTTGCTCATGTGTTAAATGAAAATATTACAAATCCTTTATTAAGTGGTGCTACTTTCTCTATGATGCAAAAATGGAAAAAATATTTTACAAATATTCCCGATCTATTCTTGGTTGTTAAAGTGTTTGATCCTAGAATAAGATTGGATGGATTAATAATGTTGTTAAATATATATTATAATTATTTATTTCCTAATAGACATATGGTCATGGGTGAAGATGGTGTATATCCTAATCCGGAAGAGATTGGTAATCGGATTAAAGTTACTTTAATGTCTTTATTTAGAGAATATAATGATCCCGGTTTGAAGCAAATTTTGGTGGTGACTCTTCTATGAGTCAATATGAAGATATATTAATGGGTTTTTATGATGAACGTTCTCAAAAACGTCCAAGGTCTACTTCTAACCCTTATTACGAACTTGATCATTATTTATCCTCTACATTTGTTCGGCTTGATGAAGATGAAGACCACTACTTTTAATTTACTAAAGTGGTGGTCGAGGATGAAAAATATCTATCCAATATTGTCAATGCTAGCAAGAGAAATTTTTGCATCTCCCGCCTCAACCGTTGCCGTTGAACAAACTTTTAGTTTGGGAGGCTACACTTTGGATGCAACGAGATCGAATATGACCGTTGAAACGTGGAAAACCAATGCTTGCTTGATGATTGGGTAAGAGCCGAAAAGAGAAGTCAAGAATTAATTGATAATGATGATCAAGTTAGCTCCGAAGAAACTACCACCGGAAGTGATGCATGAAGAATCGAATCGATCCAAATCAACGAGGTAAGTTTGAGGTAAGAGAACTACGTGGACTTTGATTCCTATTTGGATACGTAGGCAACTTAATTTTAAGTTTCAAACATAGAATTTCTAAGTTTATTTCTTACATTTAAGCTCAAGTCCAATTTCTTTAAATCCCCCCCTCCCCCAAATTTATTTTGTAAAGTTTAAAATTTTAAGTTGTAATTGTAATTACTAATTCAATATAATTCACTTTGTAATTTGTAAATTTGTAATAATTCAATTAATTTGTAATAGTAGATTACTAGATTATTTTAAGTTAGAATTACTAATTTGTAATAGTTCAATTACTTTGTAATAGCTACTAATTTATAATAGTTCAATTATTAATGTAATCTTCAATTTAAATTCTCATATTAACAATAATAATATCCAATTTCATGATCTATCTATACGTTCCTTCAAATTTTAGATCCAAAAAACTAAGAAACACAAGAAAAAATATATTAAAAAAAGAAAAAAAAAATAAAACCGGCCGAACCGGCGGTTCGGAACCGGAACCGCCGGTTCGAGAACCGAACCGAAACCGTCTTGGCCACGGTTTGGTTCCGATTCCCCCTCCCAGAATTTTGGAACTGCCGGCTCTAAACCTGAACCGGCCCCTTGAACCGTGAGCATGTCTACATTGGAGGTATCTCGTCTCATCTTATCTAGTAGGGCATATAAAATTACATCTCACCGAATAAAATACTAGCCAATTTTTTAATCTGTAAAATGGTGACCTTATCCAGTAATTAATCGCCACACCAAGCATGAATCCTTTAACCAATTAAACGAGAAAAGGACATAGTACTGAACGGTCGTCGCTATGAAATATCGACATACTTTCCAAATTGCCTCCGCTCTCTTAAGTTAACTCTAACCTCATCTCATAAGTCATACCTAATCAAAATCCTCCCAATATAAAATCCCTTTCATCGCTTCAATTTGGTTCTAGGTCATTCCCAAAAATCATAGACTATTCTCTCTTTCTCTCTTCAGTTTCTGCCGCTGGGAAATTCTGGGTATGTTCGTTGACGGCCGCGCGCAATCTGAGCGCCTCCTCTCCGCCGCCGCTCTCGGCTTTCCCCGCCTCCGTTTCCTCCGCTACCGCCGCCTTAGGTTTGAATATATTAAAAAGATTGATGTAGAATCAGTTCATTAATTCCGCCAACACTTTCTCAATTCATTTGTATATACTGCGATTGATATAGGTGGTGCTGGGTGGAGCTTTTTTAAATTTAAAATTCTTTTACTATTTACTATAATTTTTTTGTATTTATAATTTAAATTCGTAAAATTTTATTGTTTCGTCACCATTGATTTATAAAACTTTCCTCCTACACTGAAAATCTTCATCCTCTTGGGATAAAATTTTTGATCCGTTATTATTTCCTTAACATTATTTCCTATTTTGGCCTGAATTTTTAATTTAAAATATCACAACAGTAGAGTAAAACATTTCATTTTTATCTACAAGTTTGAATGTTTAAAGAAGTGTAAAATCTAATTCATTTATATTATTTCCTTTACAGGTGATCTCGTAAAATCAGATATTTCAATGCCGCCGCCAAAGACTCACCGGAAAGTAGGCCAAGAGAAGAATAAGAAGGGGAGATTATCGGAGAAAGCGTCATCGTTTCACGGGAGAGGGGCCGGAGTCGTAGCCGAGATGCTTCCGCGGCCGAGAACGGTGCCGGACTTACTCGCCGGCAGAAGAGCCGGTGGAAGCACGGCGGATATGGCGGCGGCGCCGCCAAGGCTCACAAAGCTGTTGCTGAACGTGACGGTACAGAGGAGCCCTGGCCCCGTGCAGGTGCTGATTCCGCCGGAGGCCACCGTGGATGACCTCATACTGGCGGCGCTCCGCCAGTACACGAAGGAGGCGCGGCGGCCGGTGCTTCCGTCCACGGCGGCGTCCGCCTTCGACCTCCATTACTCCCAATTCAGCTTAGAAAGTAAGCCTTTGAAATCCAATTTGTAAATCAAAATGAGATTATTGGTTTGAGCAAAACATCAAACAGGTTGTGTGCGTTAGAAAAGAAGCTAATAATTGTTTGACTTTGTGCACAGGTTTGGACAGGGAGCAGAGAGTAATGGAATTGGGTTCAAGAAACTTCTTTCTCTGCCCAAAGAAGACGGCGGAGAGCGCCGGGGAAATTGGCGGCGCCGCCGTGGCTTCGAGTTGTTCAAAAGAAGTTGAGAAGGCAACCGTTAAGGGGTTACCTTGGCTCAAATTCATGGATTTTTTACTATAATTACAATCCAAATTTGTATCAGAAATTCATTTAAAAAACCTATAGTTTGTGTGTATATTCTAGAATTTGCCAATTAGATTTGAATAAGCTTGTTTAGAAGAATAATTCAAAATTGTAGTGTGTGCCCACTGCCCAGGAAAAGGATCGAGGGGTGTGGGTCAGCTTGTGTCCTCCGTCTTGGAATATCCAAGAGTAAATGTCTCCTACTGTATTTCCGCAATTATTGAATTTCTTGAAGAAACAATTACAAATATGTGTGTCAAATTCATTATGTAAGCAAACTATAAGTGCAATAAAAGGGGTACGAAGTCGTATTTGAGTTCTTATATGTAGGGAAATTGAGTTTAATTAATACACGTCTCACATATGTAGGGAAATTGGTGATTTGAACGAAGTCGCAGATGGTCGTAAACAATCGCAGGGGTATGCACTCTTTTATATATTAAGGGTGATTTGGTCCGAAAGTAAGAGTAATGATGCGATATTCACTCTGTTTTGGATATATAAAGGGATATTAGCCCCATATTCCTAGTTTGTACCTGTAAATAAATATCTACTATAACATTTTCTTCTTTTTTTCAAAAGCATACGGCGGACGTAATTTTATTATCAATTAAAATCAGTGTTTTCATAATCGAACCGGCAACAAAATCGGTTTAAGCATCGGTTGCCGGTCCAACCGGTTAAACCGACAGTTCAACCTTCAAAATTATTTATGCATATTTTTTTATATTTTATATGTTATATTAAAACATAAATATTTATTTATAAAAAATTAAAATTATATTAATTTATAACTTATAAGTCTTATATTAAAATAAATACAATTGAACTTGGAGACCAGAGATGATGAAGTTGTAGATTAAACACAATAGCATTACAAGAAAGATTAAATGAAGTTGATTACTTGTGAATAAATTTATGAAAGATAAAATAATACCGACATAAACACAATAATATTACAAGAATGATTTAGAATAAAATAATAAATAATTAAGAAAAATAATTTAACAAATAATAAAAAATAATTAAACCAGATGTACCTTTTTTAAAAAAGTAATTCGTGACATGAGCGGTTAACAGTTCGACCGGTTCAACTAATTTTTAAAAACACTGATTAAAATTATACGATACTCAATTTTCTTAAGCATCACAAAATCTTCTATACCAAATTTTTTATACTTAATTTTCAAAATTAAATATCATAAAAATATGCTAGAGTATCATGTTTTACGGAAAACTTCCTCTATTTTTATTTTCTGAGATTGGTTTATATATTGATAAATATTTTGCATGAGATAGTGTTGTGATAAATCAAATGTATTATTCATTATATTTATAACACAAAAATCACTTTTTTGGTTTGTTGGGTTATGGAGCCTGATCGACTGCTTCATGTCCCAGCTTCTCGGTTATAGAAATTTTTTTGGGCCTGTTTTAGCAGACTCGATCGGGATGGACTTTTAGGGTTTTGGCCTAATTGCGCATATTAATTACAATCAGATTCGTTGTAATTGTTATCACCGAAAATTAGTAAATCTTCTGGCTTGGTAGTGCCCTCAGACGTAGTCATTCCTGACGAACTGGGTAACCAAATTTGCGTTTATAATTTTGTGTTCTCTTAATTTCTCCATAATTGCAGTTTAAATCCTAACAATTATATCTAAGAGAATTTTTCTGTGAAACATTTTACCGTGGAATATTAGTTAACTGTGAAGGAGCTAAAAATTCGCGGATCCTACACAAGTCAATTGGGTCAAGCGAATATTTCCTAAAAATTCGCGCAAAGATAAAATAGAAAAACTCGCTCGCTGTATATGTTACTTTAAAGACAAGTATGTGTTACTATAAAAGCAATCATGTATTATTACGTGATGATTTTTTTTTTATTAATTTAATGGTGTTATCAAATGGTTTGACTCTTTAAAGACAATTGTTCACAAGTTTTTTGATCATACCGGAGTGTCGTTTTGAAAAATAGAGGGGGAAGCGATTGAAAATAGAGGGAGTGGAGTTTTGTCTTTATAGTATCACAAATAGAGCTGGACGGTACGACATACCGAAACTTTTTTGATCATACCGCATGTCGTACCAGAAACTTCGGTATGTAAAAAACGCATATCGGTATACCGATAATTTCGGTATGCAAAAACACATACCGTTTATACCGAATAATTTCGATATACCGTGAAAAACTTCGGTATACCGTGTCATTCGGTATATACCGCTGCAAGTTTACACCAAAAAAAAAATTTGTAAAAAAAAACTCGTTCTAAATAACATAATCTGCAAGCAAAATTCACAGATCTAATGAAAATATACAGATCCAATGAAGGAACATCACTAAAATTCACAGATCTCATAAAAGGAATATTATTTCTAATAGATCTAACCACTAATTTCATTTAAATATTCTTTAAAACTAATATATTACATATTTTCTTTCATGAAACTAACAACGCCGAACACGGCGCCTGAGAGAAATGGTGAGAAGATTCGGTGCCTGAGAGAGGGAGACTTTTTTTATGTGCGAACCTGTAGGAACGCCGCATGCTGAGGAGAAGAAGCGGTGACTGAGAAAGATGGAAGGGAAGATGTGCGGATGTGGCGCCTGAGAGAGATGGGGAAGAAATCCCCATGAGGGAGAAAGATCCGCGTGCGTCGCCACTTGAGAGAGATGGAAGAGAAGATATCAGATGAATTTTGATTTTGGAATTTAGGGTAGCAACCAAATACATCTGTTATATTCTACCGGGCTTCACTGAATTAATTAACATTCAATGGGCTTGGTACTATTGGTTTGGTTAAATGGGCTTGGTATAATAGTTTAGGTTGAATGGGTTTGGCATGACGGGTGTTAATTAATTAAACATATACATAAAATAATTATAAAAAAAAATAAAATCGGTATTTAGGTACGGTATACCGAAATACCGCGGTATACTTAAGTTTCATACCGTTACCATACCGAAATTTTCGGTACGACATCATACCGTACCGAAATTTTCGGTATACCAAAAATTTCTATAAATTCGATATTTTTCGGTACGATAAGTGCGGCATACCGACATTTTTGATATTTTGTCCACCCCTAATCACAAGCTTTCCTTTATAGTAACATGAACCTCGGATTGAGTTCTGCTGTTTTGCCTTTACGCGAACTTCATAAAAAAAAATTGTTTGACCTACTTTGACCCGCACGTGATCCACGAATTTTTTTCTCTTTTTTTATAGGTTTCTCTTTTTTACCCATAGGTCATATATTATGGGTCCTTTCTTATAATAACACATACATCTACTCGCAATAACACATGTTTGCCGTTACAATAATACAAATTTTAGAGCGAGTTTTGTTGTTCTGCCTCTTCGCCAATTTTTAAGTAATATCCACTTGACCCGGTTCGATCTGCACAGGATTAACGAATTTCTTGCAATATGTAAATGTGATTCTCATTTCAAACCCGAGGATGATATTTCACGGATCTAGATATTTTATAAAATAGTTTGTCTTATATTTATCTTGTTTATTGTTTTTGAGGAAATCGTGTGTGCACTAGGTGTTGTAGCTCAAGTATACTTTTTAACAATGTTGAAAGTGTGTGTGCGTAATTTTCAGAGTGTTGTTAAAAATGTTATGCAACATATAAAACAACATATAACAGCAGAAGTCTTAAAAACGTTTTGTAAAGGATTTAGAAATTGTGTATAGTCTTAATTCAGACATTACGAGCCCCATGGCTAAAATTTTTACTATAACAAGTAGTGACTCAAACAATAACCTTTTTCAAGACCCAAAAAGGTATAATGTAAAAACACACTTTCCTAAATAATATTTTCGCACGTATGACTAGTGATCTTCTTCAACATAACATACAAACTACTTAGACACAATGTTGATAGGAATATTGGCATATATTCGACCAACACAAACCAATAATATAGACCCTCACACTCCTAGATGTACCAAACACTCAATAGGTTGTGTCTTAGATACTATCTTCGAATCTGGAGAAGATATATTCGAATATTGATCTTGCTCGCTTTTTTATGTCCAATGTAGTGTGTATATATAGACTTCGAACTCAACTGCATTGTCTTGTCCACTAGGCTTGGTTTGAACAGCCTAGAAAATTTTCACAAACCACTCCATGATGTTTTGATAACCACCCATGCTCTTTTCATCTCTCACTCTTACAAAGGCAACCGCTTGACATAATAACCATCATGTCGTCAAATTGCAGCGTAAGAAACATAAAAATGAACATCTAATAAATTGGAGTTAGTGTAAGAAGAAAGGACAAATTACTGATATTGTCAATAATGCTGTGTTAGATTTAAAACAACATCTTTACAACATCAACATTAATTTATTTCACTGAATAGTAAGGATTTTTTTTTTACTAATTTTTCATAGTAATTTTTTCATAATATTATGTCTTTATAATTACTATTTTTTTTATAGTCATTTTTGTAAAATGACTAATGTCATTTAAAAATGTATTTGAGGTGCACGGTGAAACTGATGCACAAAAGTATTTGCCTTATAAAAAAATTTAGAAATTCATTCATTATCTCATACACACATTAATATCAACTAGTAATGCACTCGTGCTTACGCACGATTATTATTGTCACCTAACATTTAAATAATATTATCTCCCTCCGTCCCAATCATAATGGTAAAGTACCTCATATTTTCGTCTCAATCATAATGGTAAAATTACTTATACACTTTATTACTTTATCACTTTATCACATAAAATATTAATAAACAACACTTTTTACCCTCAATTACTCATCACTTTATCACTTTATCATATAAAATACTAATAAACAACTCTTCATACCCCACCACTTTATCACTTTATCACTATTCCACTAAATCCTTATGAATAGTAAAAATGTCATTATGATTGGGACGGAGGGAGTATTAATTAAAGATTGACAATATTTATATTATTTAAATTTTATGTTTATAATAATATAAGTTTTAAATCAGATAATTTTTTAAATAACATTTAATCTTATTCATAACAATAATGATTTGTTAAAAGAAAATCGTTTATATTGAAGGATTTTAATTTATGACTTTATAGTATTTTTTATGAGTTTAAATATTTTAATATTTTTATGTATCTATAAAAAAGTACATATATTTGTGTAATATTTAGATTTTGTTTCATGATAAAAATAAGTTTTATTTCAAAAGAATATAATTTGACATAATCTTTTTTAAATAAATTTTATGACATTTACAATTCATAACTTTCGTAAGTATCTTGTTATAAAAAGTGACAAAAATATATAGATTTAATCATATAATATATCTAATATTTTCATGTTGAGCATAATTAAAAAAAATCGTCATATGTAATATTACAGAAACTAAAATATAATATGATAGAAAAATTATTATATAAAAAGGACTTTAATAAAAATAAAATACTATGGATACGATGAAAATTGATATGAATATTTATTATTACAAAATTATATATCCCTAAAACTTCATTAAAAACATATTTCTCGTGATACTACGATCACCATTAATGAGGTTTGGATGGGAGGTTGCCCAAAATTTGCATTAAGACATTTGTAAAATGATATGAATAAGGATTATTTTCGTGCTTCAAAATAATACATTTGTAGAAGAGTTTTTCTTTTTCCCTCGACTAAGGGTTTTGATCTTAAAGAGGGTTTTACCTTAGTGAGGTTTTTACTGGGGCTCCGGCCTCTAGATCGACATGTGATCTTATAGCTTTAGGTTTTCTTTTTTTCCCTTTTATTTCATATTAGTCTAACCACTTGAGTATTCCACATATATGTTGGGAAACTCCTTTTCCATTCAAACCAAGGGGAAAACGAAACAAACGAGAAATAAAAGAAGAAACAAAACAACAATCGACATCACAAGACTTTTACATTAGAGAACTCCAAAATCGGAGAAAATCATAGGCCACAAAAGTACTATCATTATATGATAATTTTTTACAATCACAAAGATTTTCTCTCTCTCGCTTGATACCTTTCTCACAAGAAAGGAATTTGCTTAGAATGAAACATAAGACTAAGTTTACTTAATATTTTGGTACACTTGTATGAAAGTGACTTCCCCTCACCTTTGATAACAATTTGATGTGGGACAAAAATCCCTTCTTTTATTTTAGCATAAAACTCAACAATATAATCTTTTCCCTACTTGCTATATATATATATATTAAATGGCAAGGTCTCATATACACTTGGTGCACGGATTCTAGATCCGTGCACTAACGTTGACCCTGCCATTTTATTGTGGATCCTCATTTTCACTAATGGCAATGTCTCATTTTCTTAATGGATTACTCTCATACCCGAGTGCACTGTGCGCACTTGGTGCACAGGAGACTCACTCATTTTAAATATAATTACAACCTATTGCAACCTAAATCTATTTTTGTAGTATTTTTCGACCACATATGCCACGAAAGACAAAGTATATGGTGAACAAGTTTCACAGTGAAACTGGTTAAGGAGTGTGACTTATATTACTAAAGAGTGTGATTTTTTACTGTAAAGGGTGTGACTTTTTACTATAAAGAGTATTACTCATAAAAGTAAGAGTGTGACTTATATTACAACAGAGAGTATCGTAGTGATAACTGAAATGTGTGACTTATATTACTAAAGAGTATGCCTGTAAAAACAAAAACAAAAAAAACTAGTTTCACAGTGAACAAGTTTCACAGCATACTGCATACCAACTCCCACAAAAATATAGTTTAGGTTGCAACCGAAATAAAAATAACCACTCGAAAATCAATTTTCAAATTATAATTGTATATAAAATTCATATATCACTAATCAAACATTTAATTAAGAATTAATATAATGACAATTTTCAATGAATTGTTTCCAAAGATGATCAATTAACTCATTAAAATTGACCAAGAACTACGTTTTTTTTTTACTAAACTCTAATTTTTCGTCTTCAAAATTTTCCACCTTTAGATCTCAAATTTCAATATACGCTCACCAAAATTTAAAGAACTAAAATAATGATGCTATTCTTGATGAACTGTTTACAAAAAAAACTCGAATAACTCATTAGAATTGACAAATTGAAAGAACTACGATTTTGACTAAAATCTTAAATTTTGTCCCCAAAATTCTCCCTCTTTTGATTTGGATTTGGATCATGTATTGTGCAACACTGTACAGACCCGCGCGGGTCTATAGCATCGATTTTAGCCGAATAACAAAGTCCTGTGATGTACTAAATTTAAATACGTTATAGCCCACTCGGGTCTACTGTAGAGCACGGTGTTATACAACACACGATTCAAATTCTTTTGATTTAAAATTTTAATATACACTACTTATGCATATTAGAAAAAAAATTACAATTTTAAATGAATTATTTTTAAATAAACTATAAATTGTATATAAAATTCATATAGGTTTATCTATTCAAATACATCAAGTATTACAATTATTGAAAAGAAATGAGAACTTGTACTAATCTTATACGCAACTTATTATTTGAGCAGCGTGTATACGAAATTTGAACAATACCAAAAGGTGGAAGTAGGCATGTTTATGTTGTGGGAAATTGGCAAGTTTAGAGTAAGGAGTGACGGCCCGACATTTGGGCCCAAAATTCAACTTAAAAGCGACGCGTTCATGCATCTGCCTCAGTCTTGACTCTTGATGTAGTGATGTTGTGTGGAGTATGACTACTTTGAATTATTACTAATTGTGTGGTATATATAGTTCTATGTATGTGGACATCAAATATTCTATTTCTTTAATATTAAAAATTAACGCCACTAGCATATATTGATTGGGTCACAATTATTAGATAATTTGCATTGGACACCGAATGACTTCTCCACGTTAGTTTAGACCTTTTTAAAAAATTAAATTAACACGCATTGTTATATATGTTTTATTTATAATAGTATTTACAATCTTTAAATAAATAATATATAAATTTATAATATGCAAATTTAAAGGAGTTAAAGATTTTAAATTTATAAAAAGAACAAGTGGGAAGGGGTTCATAATTAAAACTTAGGCAGAATGCTCTAGGATATTGGTTTTTGTTTCAAATGGTACTTAAACAATAACATTTCTTTTTAAATCCTAAAATTAGAAAATTGATTTACTGGTTTCCCTTTTTAAAATATTGATCATCAAGTATGAATTTGGACACACGTATATTTGTCAATAGGATTATATGTGGGGATAAAAGGAAATCGTTTGTTCTAATTAAATTTTTTCATGAAATGATGAAAAAGAAAAACAAATTCTCCAATCATATTTTTTTATGAAGTTCTCTCGTACAATTGTCATCTTCAAAGCATCAACTAGTTCAATCAAGTGCATGATTGTTCATCCATCGACTTAAATTTAACGCAAAAATTTGTATGCAATATTCCATACAAGTGATATGTGCAATTATGTTCAAATTAGAGTTTTTTATTTCTCACGGGTCATTCCAGCTCATTTCGGACCCGCTTCCAAACCCTTCTTCCTCGCGATTTAGCAGATTTTGCAGCGGTGTGGTTCTAGAGTTTTCCTTCTCTTCTCTTGTTCTTTTTCTTTCTTTCTCTTCCTTATTTAAAATCTTCCATATTCTTCTCCCTTTATATAGTTTTTTCATCCTCGCAAATTTACAGGTCCATCTATTCTTCTTTCTCTTAATTTTTTTAACGCAGCCTTTTAGATCTTTATGCACTCTTCCCACATTGTTCTTTAAATCTATAATTGTGGACTGTTAAATCTGTAATTGTGCACTGAAGATTTTCTGTTAGCACTTGTACTAGTTTTTGTTCATGTAGTAACGCATTTTTGTTCATAGGGTAACACTCTTTTGTTCATATAAAAACACATCAAGTTGTTCTTTAAATATATAAAGTTAGACTAGGAATTTCTTTTCGCGCTTGTACTGGTTTAGTTTGTGTGGTAACACATTTTTCTTCATAGCGTAACACTTTTTGTTCATGTAGTAACACATATTTTTTAGTAATATGTAACACTGTATACATGTCATCGTGATACTAAATGAATACTCATGTGTTACCACATGAACAACAATATGTTACCATAAGATAATGTATCTTTAAAAAAATAATAATGTAATTTTTATTTCACGTAGTAACACTACAAAAAAACACTGATTTAACGAGGGAAATTAAAGAGGGAAAAAGAATCCTCGGTATTTAACGAGGGTTTTCACGAGGGATAAGCTAAACGAGGGCTTTAAGGAGGGTCATACCCTCGTCACAATTTGACGAGGACTGCAACCCTTGGTAAAACGCAGGTGTCAGGTCCGTGTCAGTCAACGAGGGCACATGTCCCTCAGTAAATCGCTCGACATGGTCAACGAGGGCTGACAATCCTCGGCATGCTCCACGAGGCAGACAACGAGGGCCTAGAACCCTCGCCAATTCAAAAATCCCGTGACCCCTCTAACCGGTGTCGGTTCCCGAGTGCACCAACCCTCTTTAATGCCCTCGCCCTATTACAACCCCTCATTTTGCTTCGGAGAGGATCCGGCTTTGGAGATTAGGCAAGTTTGGAGAGGAGGCGAAAACGGGAAAAGGAAATTAACTGCCCGTTTCATTTCGTCAGAAATATTTACGGTAAGTATTAGCTGCCCGAGGGCACCAACCCTCTTTAATGCCCTCGCCCTATTATATATACAACCCCTCATTTTGCTTCGGAGAGGATCCGACTTTGGAGATTAGGCAAGTTTGGAGAGGAGGCGAAAACGGGGAAAGGAAATTAGCTGCCAGTTTCATTTCGTCCGAAATATTTACGGTAAGTATTAGTTGGTTTATTATTTAGTATTAGTTGTTTTAATATTGTTTAGTATTAGTATTTTAAATGTGCAGTGTATATATTGGGTGTGTATTTAGATTAATTATTTAATTATTTAGTATTAGTATATTGTGTATTTAGTATTAGTTGTTTATGTATCTAGTATTAATTATATTAGCTTAAATTTTAATTTAATTTAGCTTAAATTTGCTTGATAGTTGTATATTTTAAGTATATTTTAGCTTAATTTTGTATATTTTAGTGTATATTGTTGTGCCCAGTTTGCAATTCTGATCAATAAACAATAAACAATTGATAAAGTAATAGTTCAGATGATCAAAGCAAGTAAAAACGTAAAATTTGGTGACCTAGTTCATCTACGAATAAGACTAAGTCTGGGGGCAGCCAAGCCAGGACTCTTTTACTATAATTTATGCCTAGAATACTAAGATATGCCAACATCCCTCTAGTATGGCCGGAGAGGCCTATTTATACTAGAATTCCTGCCTCATGGGCGAGAAATTACACAAGAAAATGTAGTAAATGACGCTTCAATCCCATTGGCCGAGAATTCCACTTTGCCGGGTTAATGGTCGTTGTAGTTAATGCACGTCATTTGCGGACAAAGCCTCAAGGGCGGATCTTGCGGCTTGTCGGGCGTTTCTTATTACTGAGAGGATCTTCGACTTCACGACCTCCGGCCTGTGGAGTTCATGTTCCACGTCACCTTTTCTGGTCACACACCACGACTTGTCGTCTCTATGACTTCTGAGCAAGTCGTACTCGTGCATAGTAGAGTAGTGACTTATCTAATCTCTGATCTGGTCTTTTGATCGTTTGGCCTTGAGGCCTAGTGAGCTTTAGACTTCTGGCTTCTGGGGTCTTGCCCCCAAGTTACTTTATCCAGTCGCCAGCGGGCGACATGTCGTCTTCGGGACTTATTCGGCAGTTGAATTTATTCATGTTACAACAATTGCCCCCCTCAAGTCTAGGTCTTGATCTTCACTTCTGGGCCTTGACTTGATTATCATTCTCCCGACTAGCGACCTCTCGACCTATGGACTCGTTCTGGGCGTGTTGTCATTCTTGAGCAGGCGAAAAGTCACCTCGATTATAGGAATCGGCGTGACAGACTGCCCTCAATTTTGTGAATCGACATGACCGGTTCACAGGAATGATGACGCGGGGCACTGCGAATTGTTCCAATGGCAAGGGCCCGAGGTTTGCTTTAATTTCATTTTGGCCCTCCCATTCGCCTATATATATACGAGGGTTTCATGGCATAAACCCTTCTTCACTTTTCATTTTTCTTAGAGCATTCAAGGTTTGCTTCGAGAGTTTCCAGCAAGAGTACTTTTAGGTAAATCCTTCAATCTCTCAAATTTATTCCAATAGCTACCAATTCTCCTACGATTCCTGTCACCTCTAAACCTATGGTATTGTCGTCTTCCTCTAAGGACGAGGTTTTTCTGTCTCAACGCCGCCGCCGCCATGGACCATCTTCCACCGCCGGTATCATGGGTTAAAGTTCTGCAAACCTGGCATCCTCGGCCGATGCCCCTGGTGGTAATCTGGATGACGATGGCAACGATGAGGAGATCGACAAAGATTTTATGGAGGAGCTGGGTGAAATTACACATCTCCCTCCAATGAACGTTAGTCCCATCTGTTCCTTCTTGCCGGACCCGTGACATTGGGGCATATGAGTGGGTCTTTGACTATGGGGCCTATACAGCACGAGGCCCCTATAAGCGACTTGAGTGCAAGCTCCGAAAGTCGGTCGAGTCGGACTTTGCGGCGTCTAACAAGAAATTTCGGTCAATGTTGTCTAATCGGTATGTACGATCACTTCGTCGTTAATACAAGGTACCTAAAGATGTACACTTCTACGGTGTGACCTCTGACGAAAGTGCTGACCAACCGCCGCCAGGGATGATAGCAGTGAATGAGCACTCTATGGAGGCCATGATTTGGTTTCCGTTGCACCCAGCCATTTCTCACTTGCTCGCGGCTTGGAATCAGAGCCTCACGCAAATCACGCCGAATGGGTGGAGTTATATTATCTCCACCATTACTGTATTGGGGCAAGCCGAATTATATCGGATGCCCAACCCAGATGAGCTTTCGCATGTGCCGCATCCTGTGGCTCAGGCGAGAGGTTATAACGCCGTGCGACTTTTCAAAGGCCGGGAACTTGTGAGGGGAATCCCAAATAAGGTCGATGAGTGCAACCAAAGGTGGTGGTTCATCGGAGGGGCGTGGAAGTTTGTAGATCCTGCCAACCCATTGGCCAAACATGTCCCAATGGATTATGCGATCCGAACTGAACATGATAAGTCTTTAATTTTTGAGCTTTAAGTGGTACTGATCTAATTATCCTTTTATTTTGCAGTCTTCCTGCCCCAACCTTCCGACCTGTATTGGGATTTCACTGAGACTTTCAAACTGGTTCGAGACACTCCTCCAAGCCATCGAGACGTCAATTCTTTGAATTCCTAGCTCTAGCGACTTCGTGCTGGATTTTACACATATCCCCGCCATCTCAACATTCCCTGTAAGTTTCCCTCTCGCAATCACTTTCGTTGATAGCTACTTGCGATTTGTGACTTACAAGTCCTTGCGTTGTTTTGTGGCAGCTCCGGCTTTTTCGGTTCTGAAACGCCTATATCGGCTTCTCGTGATGGTGTCCGGAAGAAGATGCTCGACAATGAACGAGCATCGGGTACAAGCAATCCTCCTCCAGCACAAACTCACACCGGGCCTTCCACCATCGATAAGGGGAAGAAGAAGACTTTCGAGTCTGCTCCGCCAGTCACCGAGCGACCTCAAAAGAGGGTGAGGGAGGAGACTGGTGCCTATCTATAGGTTCCGAATGGGTTTTGTGAAGGTAGAAGTCTAGAGGGGGGGGGGTGAATAGACTTCTAAAACTTGTGTGAGATCAGGTATGGATATGAAAGTATGCCCGATCGTCAGTCACGAGTGAAGCGATGCGGATCGATTTCCGACTTCTTGACAAATTTTGGCCGGACCCGCACTCGTTCGCCTATCGCCAATTGTTTGTGCGGAAGATAAGTTAACCCGTGTGAAAAACCAGTTTGCTCAAACCAGATTCTGAGTAATTTGTTTTAGATCAGATGACAAAGGGGTCAAACTGATCAAATTAGTTGCTTGGTGCAAATCTGATCCAGACTCAGAACATGCATTGAATATAAAGCAGGTAGTGTGCTAAGTGTGTAAAGCAGATAAATCACACAAGATTTATAGTGGTTCGGACAACTCGTCCTACATCCACTCTTCCCTATCAGCAGGGGCACTCACTTAACCAAACTGGACTTAGATTAATGTATACAATACATCAAATGTTTCAAGAGTTCTCACTCAACAATCCCAGAAATCAGAAACTAGAAACCCTAGTCTGAAATCTTGCTAAACAAACTTAACTTAACTTTGTGGGTTTGGGTATAAGATTTGTATGTTCCAACTGGAATTCTATCATAGTATTTAAGTAGCCTAAAGCTAGAGGATAAGAATTCTATGCTAAGAATTTTATGGGATGAACACCTAGAATAAATCTTGAATTGTGTTCTTCGTGCGGAAATCTTGCTTGAGCTTGTGCTTGTATAATTTCCGTAACCTTACTATGAAGGTTGATCCCATATTTATAGGCACGAAATCGAACTAGCTGTTGGAGAGCAATTCAAATTTCGGTATATTTAAGGTAGGTATGCAGGCTTGATTTAACGTGCTCAGAGGCGGCATGGCCGAAAGCATGTAAGCTTGTCCTTTGTAGCCGTTGGACTCTGAAGCACTATTCCTGCAAGTGTCAGTTCCGTACGTGCGTGTCTTCTTCTCATTAGTTCACAAGTACACAAATTCGGCACTTGATTTACTAACAAGATTGACATTCTTCTTGTCTGATTAACTTGACTCATACTAGGTAACTTGATGTAGTCACCTGATGGATCTGACCAGATCAATTAAGACTGATCTGTCTACCTGGTTTGAATCTTCTGATGTAGGTTGTCTTAGCACAACTTACTGATTCTTCTTCGTGTTATCTGATTTAGGTCTTCTGGTCTTGATGTCTTTTGATCTTTAGCTCTCTCTGGTCTTCTGATCTTCAGCTTATCTGATCCTCTGATCATCAAGCTTATCTGATCATCTGATCTTCAACTTATCTGATCATCTGATCTTCAGCTTATCTGATCTTCTGATCTTCAGCTTATCTGATCTTCTGATCTTCAGCTTATCTGATCATGAAGACTTAACCTACACATATTGAGTTACCCCACAATATGTGACATATCTGTTACATCAGTTGTCTATACAACTCAGTTGGTCATCCTATCTGATATCTAAGTCATTGGTCACCAAAATGTGTCCGATTTGGTCTGTTACAATCTGTTTTGGAACTTCCATCAAAACTACAAATTTCCCAGCAATTTTCCCCTTTTTGATGGAACCAAAACAGTTAATCAGAAAAATAGATAACTAGATTGTAAATAACAGAAATAACACACATTGTAGAAGACAATGAGAAATTATCTTAGGATCAGAAAGATAGAATATTTCATTAAGGATATAAGTGTTTACAAGTACAGAAATACCTATCAGCTGGTCCTAAGCTAGTCTTCGGATATGTTGTCTTCAATACTTGAAATTCTGGAGCTCTTCAAGAATATCCAAGAGTTTGTACATCCTCTGCATCAGAGCACCCAATAGATCCTTCTCAATGATCCCTCCTTTCTTGGAAAAATCATAATACAACTTCTTAAAGACAATAGGATCAAGGGTCTTGTTTGGTCTGAGAGGTGGCAAGAGAATTTCGAATGGGAGAGCCTCATGAATTAAGTTCATCGTCTTGCCTCTTTCATTACAATCTCGGAGAACTCTAAATATTTGGTTTCCAGCCAACTTCTGAATTCATCATCAAATTCTCCTTGATCGGAGCAATGGGAATCTTCTCCAGAATGTACACATCACATAACCAGTCTCATCGAATCTTGTTCCATTCTGGTATCAGATCTTCCCGGGCAACCAGAATATCTTTCACTAATGCAGGTAAGGCCCTTTCTTCCCAGACAATGTCCTCAGCAACAACACCCTTCTTCCTTTGTCTTCTGACATAACTTATGTGAAGACCTTTAGCTTCAGCCATTTTCTTCTTCTTGATGGCAGCATCGATCACTCTCTGTCGGCTTTACGCTCTTGACTGTCTTTGGGGTTATCTCGAGACCTGACCCGGTCTCAATCATACGGGTCTGAGTAGGTACCTTGGCCTGCTTGCCCTTGACTTTTTCCCTCTTTTTAGCTTCTGCCTCAGCAGCTTTCTCTTCCTCCAGCAACAGCTTTGCCAGCTCAAGGCTCTTGGCTTGATCTTCAGATTCATACCATTTCTAAATATTGGATGAGAAGTCTTCTATCTTATCTACCCTGGCAACAACCTCAGATAAGACAGACTTTTATCCAAAAATAGCCTTCCCTTGAGCTTGAATATCTTCCTCATGCTTTTCAACTGTCTGATAAATTTTCACCAGTTCGATGTCATGCACAGCAACAGTTGACACAATTTCTTGCATGGAAGCAGTTGGTGCAGATGGTGCAGATGGAGTCAGCACAGATGTTCCAGCAGTTGGTAAAGTGCCCGCAACAATTAACTGCATCTGTTTTTCTGCCTCCTCTTCCCCCTTTTTGGTTGCATAAAAAAGGTTTGTTAGCCTGAGGTTAAGTGCTCTAAATTGACATTTCATCCTTGAGCTCCTCAACAACTAACGGGGTAATCTGCACTGAGGAAGATGAGGGTTCAGGGCCTAACAATCTGTTCAGACCAACTTCAAGTGATTTCTTGGCCCTGAGAAGTGATCCCTCAAATCTCTTCCACCCAGCATCAAGACAAGTATCTGTCTTCTCCAAAGAAGACCAGACACTTTCCAATAAGATTCCCAAATCAGAGAGCATTGAAATCTGTAGAGATATCTTCTCTGTGACTGGATCAACTTTCTTCATCACTTAGGTAGTAATATTGTCGTGCATGCTCATCAGCTTGGCTACAATCAGTTTCCTCTCTGCATCAACCATAGCTTGCTGCTCTTCTCTAAACCTTTTCATCTGGTCAGTTGCCAAAGTGTTGAATTGAGTTTCAACGGTTTCCTTTAACCCATCTTGAATGTTCTTCGAAAGGCAATCTAGGGTATCAGCATCTAAGGCAACAGCCCTGCCAGATGTTGAAGCCTCACCAGATAGGGTCACATCTGTAGCACCCAAACCTGGTTCATCGGCAGCTTGCTCATCATCATAAGGCCAGTACTCTTCCTCCACCACCGCAGAAATTATAAACTTCTCGTGTATCAACCATCTGATGTCATCATCAGACGCCAATTCATCTGTACTGCTTACCCCGGCGTTCTCCATACATCTTGTCTCTAGATCCAAAAAATACTCAGATCCGAGAGCTTCCATCAGAATCAGAAACTCTTCAATACCCTTCAGACGGATATCCCTCTAGAAAACAATCTCTTCAATCTTCGGCTGGAGGCTTGGATGATTAATCAGATCCGGGCAGATCTTGTTCAGATAAGCCTTTACTTGTTGCTTCAGAATGAACAACGTACGATCCTCGGTGTCTGATTCTGGGGACTCCAGAACAATCCTAGTGTTGAACGGATTGTGGGTAAGAGAGACATAAAGGTCATCTCTTGGAACTACTTCTTCAGCAACCTGTTCCTCAACCCTTTATGGTTCCTGTGCAGTCGGTTCTGATGGCTGATCTAGTGTGGGAGTGGGAATTTGTGGTTCACTGGGTGGGGTAGGTTCTGGTTCAGGTTGAGTTGGAGTTGGCTCAGATTGGGGTTGAATCAGGTGTTCAGGTGCAGTTTGGGGTTGGGGTTGGGGTTGGGGTTGGAGATGGTGGTTTGGCTGGTGATGGAGATTTGGTTGGTGATGGTGAGGGTGATTTGGATGTAGGTATACGTGTAGGTGATCTTTCCCTTTTGAATACTGTACTAAGGGGCACAAAATCTAAGGGTGACTGCTCCCCAGTTGGTTCCTCCTCTACTCCTTCTCCTTCTGCTTCACCTTCTCCTTCAGTCATCTGCTCTGCTCCTCCTCCAATTCAATGTGAATCATCTCCTCAACTCTCTCTGCCTTAGCTGGTTCAGATCCAGCTTCTTCCATTACCTACTCAGAAGGTTGTCCGGGTGCCTTCTTTAGAAGAGTGGTAATCTTCATTTGGCGCTTCTCAGCCTCATCTGGTTTCTTGGCAAGTGCCTTTCTCTTCAACTTCTTCTTGGGGGGCATCTGTTCCTGTGTTTCTGACTGAACAGAAGACACAATTTCCTTAACATCCTTTCCTTTCCCTTCTCCTCTGTGTCTAGGCACATAAAGAGCTGGGTCATCATCAGATTGGCCTGGTAGGGGTTCATCTTTTCCTAGAATAGCCTTGAACTTTGCCAGATAAACTTTCTTCCCATCATCATTCCACTCAAAATTATTAGGGCAGTTTATCCGCAAGAATGATAGACACCTTGTGAATAAATGAGCATTTTGAAGTCAGAATGACTTCATTCCTCTCATTGAGTGCAAATTTCCCATTCTCCTTCATCAATCTGGCCTTGAACATCCCTAACCAGTCAACATCCTTGGCTTTCTTGATAATTGCAGTCATGACACCCTGCTTGTGAGAAGTGACGACATCAAGACTGTAAGTTAAGCACATAATCACCTTGGACACAATCTCAAAAAGGAGTCTATATTTCCTTTTGAGATGAGGGGCACGGATGTTCACAATCTGGTCTCGAAAAGCCAGTCTTAACAATTCGGCCTGTAGATACCCTTTATCTCCTAGTTCAGTAGTGAACGTCTCCGGAGCAATACTTCCTTGTCGAAGGCCAAATATTCTCCGTAAATCGTTATCAGTCACTACTATCTTCGTTCCTCCAACAGATGAAATTAACTTTAATCATCATCCTCTTCTTTCTTTAGATTGTATAGAAACTCCATAGCTTCATACGCGTACATAATGTCCTGGTGCCGATAGCAAAATTACTCAAGTCCGCACGCTCGAAGGCAGTCCAGAATTTCAAGTGACTCAGGATCAGAGGTGACTGAGAAAAAGACAAATTTCTCATCAATGATGTCTTTCTTCATTGATGTGAAATTGCACATTTTCTTGCCTTGTGCATCACGTGCAATGAGTTGTGCCATTTCTATGAAAACAAACAAATTTAGGGATGAGTTTTAATAAGTTATTTCAATAAGTATAGTAAAGAACACAACCCTAATCCACTAAACATATATCTTTAGCACAGACTCATATTAAGACAAGTATGCAATTAGGACAATTCAAGAACAGTACATTATCGTAACAAGATCTATTTCCAGAATTTTAGTAACATAGTTTGTAAGCATAAACAACCATTTTAACAAATAGTGATACCAGAAAGACATTTAAGTATAAACATATACATAAATTTACCATATATCGATTCAGAGATTTTGAAAGATGAAAGATGAATAGATTTGAGAGTTCGAAATGAATTTGTTCGCAAAGTGTATCTCTCAAGAATTTGGTAAATTTAGAAGTGTAAAAGTTTTTTGGAAACTGAATTAGGGTTTTATATAGTGCGAGGGAAAACATTTTGCACAACTCCCCGTAAATACTCAAGTATCCGTGTTTTGAAATCAACGGCTGAGATTAGGCGGTCGTAAAGTATTTTAATCGTGCGATTGAGAAAATTGACCTACTCGTATTTTGGACGCGAAAAGTGCAATAAATGCCATTAAATACATATTCCCCACGTCCGCATTTAATGTTTTGCAGTGCGTGCGTCATAAAGTAAAGCCAATAGTAATAATAACATTTAAATAGATAAGCTAAGACAATATGAATCAGATAAGGCAAAGCAATTAATGTAAATCAGAAAATGTATCTGACTGATTGATATTGTGATCAATCAGTTACCACTCGATCTGATCCGACTTCTATGATTTTCGTTGAATCTTACTGTTTAGCTTAAACCTTAGCAAATTTTCCAAACAATGTTTTATCCCTCAGATCAGGTTCCTTCTGATCTAAAAACCCTTAGTCAGTTGAAGTCCCCCCTTCTACTAATATTCCTTTCTGATCAGTACCCAAATAATCCTATCTGATCAGTTGAAGTTCCCTTCTTCAACTGACCTTCTTACCTGGTCAGGTACGTAACCAACTAGTATTGGAGATCAAACCACCGAAGTATTCTGGTGCATCTTTTCCAAGATCCAGAAGCCCTAGCTCATTGCATAGTTCTCTGAATTTAACTTCAGCTAAAAGTTTGGTTAAAATATGAGCTTTCTACTTATCAGTATGAATTTTTTCCATTCTGATGTTCTTTTTTTCCACATGGTCTCTGATAAAGTGATGTCTGATGTCCACATGCTTGCATCTTGTATGAAAAACTGGGTTCTGTGTGATTGCAATCGCACTATTACTGTCACAGAAGATAGGCACATTCATAGTTATAATGTTATAATCCCTCAGCTGGTGACAAAGCCAGAGCAGTTGGGAGTAACAGCTTCCTGCGGCCATATATTCTGCTTCAGTAGTAGATGTGGCAACAAATATTTGTTTCTTTGAAAACCAAGAGACCAGTTTACTTCCTAGAAACTGACATGTACCTGAAGTTGATTTTCTGTCTATCCTACAACCTCCATAATCAGAATCAGAGTACCCAGTAAGCTCTAGATTATTATCTGCAGTGTACCATAAACCAAGGTCACAATTTCCTTTAGATACTTAAGAATCTTCTTAGTTGCTATCAGGTGACTTTGTTTTGGATTTACCTGAAATTTGGCACATACACCTACTGCAAAGGTTATATCTGGTCTACTAGTAGTAAGGTATAATAAGAATCAATCAAAGCCCTATACTCCTTCTGATTAGTTTTCTAATCACTCTCATCTGGAGCCATCTTGAAGGCAGTCATTATTGGAATCTTTGCAGCTTTGCAATTCTGGAATTGCATACTTAGCCAAAATATTCCTCGTATACTTGGCCTGACAGATGAAGATCACAGTATGAGCTTGCTTTACCTGAAGACCTAGAAAGTGGTTCATCTGACCCATCATGGACATCTCGAATTTCCCTTGCATCAGTTTACTAAATTTATCACATAAGTTCTTGTTAAGAGATCCGAAGATAATATCGTCCAAATAGATCTGAACCATCAGAATATCATCACCATCTTCTATTCTGAACAAGGTCCTATCAATCAGTCCCTTAGTGAAACCATTTTCTTCCAAGAATTGGGAAAGTGTATCATACCAAGCTCTAGGAGCCTATATCAGGCCATAAAGAGCCTTCTTTAAACGGTATACCTGATTATTCATTTCAAATCCAGGAGGTTGTTCAACATACACCTCTTCAGCCAGTATTCTATTTAAAAATGTACTCTTTACGTTCATCTGATACACAGTGAATCCCAATTGAGCAACATAAGCCAGAAACAGCCGAATGGCTTCTAAGCGAGCAACAGGTGTGTAGGTTTCATCATAATCAATCCATTCTAATTGTGAATACCCCTTTGCAACCAGTCTTGCCTTATTTCTGGTTATCACATTGTGCTCATCTTTCTTGTTCTTGAAGACCCATCTGGTTCAAAACACTTTGGTGAGTTGGTCTGTCTACAAGTTCCCAAACTTGATTCCTCTCAAACTGCTCTTGTTCTTCTTGCATGGCTAGAATCCAGCTTGCATCTTGAAGTGCTTCTTCAATGGTTAGAGGTTCCTTGAGAGACTATTAACAGCAGTACATTGCACTCTCACCAATCTCATGTCTAGTCTCAACCCTATTGCTTGGAACTCCTATAATTTGATCAGTTGGATGATCTCTTAACCAGATTTTCTTTGCATGAGTAGCTTCATCTTGGAGATCTTCTTCATCATCATTATCTGCAATAGAATCACTAGAAACTTGTATAAGGACATTAGTTGGGTCTACCTGACAGGGACATATTTTAGCAGATGTTTGAATCATCTCAGATTGCTGGATATGCCTGATTATGAGGTGTTCCCTCTGAACTGGATGGTTCAGTTTTTTTTGGTTATCAGTTATCATTGTCTTAGCTTTACCAGCTTTTTCATTGACAGTTGTACGTACCTTAGGGTCTGACTGACCTGGTGAATCATCAAGGTCAAAATTGGGAATATACACAGTGATGTGTTTTGAATCCTTTTCTTTGAGCCTCAACTGATACATTTTTAGAGTTTCTGGTTCATCAGGTACGGCTTGTTCTGTGGCAGATTTCTCCTGATAAGATGTTGACTCATCAAAGACCACATGAGGTGTCTCTTCCACAACTAGGGTTCGTTTGTTAAAAACCCTAAATGCTTTGCTGGTTGAGGAATATCCTAAGAATATACCCTCATCCGACTTAGCATCGAAGGTTCTCAACTAACTCTTCCCATTGTTGTGAATGAAACACTTGCACCCGAACACATGAAAGTAGGAAACTCGAGGTTTTCTACCCTTCCACGGTTCATAAGGTGTTTTGAAGTGAATCTTAGTCAGAGAACATCTGTTCTGGGTATGACATGCAGTGTTGATTGCTTCTGCCCAGAAATGATTTGGTGTTGCATGTTCAGCTAACATGGTGCGAGCAGCTTCTTTGAGTGTTCTGTTTCTCCTTTCTGCTACGCCATTTTGTTGTGGTGTTCTGACAGCTGATGTCTCATGATGTATATCAAACTCAGAGCAAAAATGATATATAAACTGGTTCAAGAATTATGTACCTTTATCTGGTCTGATTTTCACTATGCTGAGACCCTTTTCATTCTGAATCTTCTTGAGAAGTTCAGGTAGCTTTGTTGTAGTTTCATTCTTCTTATACAAGAATACAACCCAGATGAATTTGGAGTAATCATCCACGACCACCAGAGTGTATTTGCGTCCACTGAAACTAAGAGGCGTAACTGGTCCAAATAAATCCATATGGAGCAGTTACAATACTCTGCTGGATGGAGGAGAAGGAATCCCTTTGAATGAAGCCTTGACTTGCTTTCCCTTCTGATATGCGGCACATGTCTGATCCTTAGAGAAAACGTCATTCGGGAGACCTTTAACCAAGGACATCCTTGCTATCTTGTTAAAAGTCTTAAAGTTCAGATGACTCATTCTCTTGTGCCAGAGCCAATTGACGCTTTTGGTATTCTTAACAATCAAACATGCATTTCTTGGACAACTCTCCCAATCTGTAGTGTAGATGGTTCCTTTTCTGGAGCCAGTTAGCAGGATCCGCTGAGTAACTCGATTTCTGATTGTGCATTTATCTGTCGAGAACTCAACACTAAAACCGTTGTTGCAGAATTGTGATACAGATAACAGGTTGTGCCTTAAGACATCAACATACAAAACACCTGTAACTTGTACATCATCATTCACTAAGGTTCAAGCTCCTCTGGTAAAACCAAAGTTGTTGTCACCAAAGAGAACTTGTGGGCCTGGTTTTTCAATGTAATTACTGAGGAGATGTTGACTTCCAGTCATGTGCCTTGAGCATCCACTATCTATGTACCAAATAGTTGCTATTACACCTCCTTTATTGGTCAATCCCACTCAAACCTGCGAATAAATCAAATTTTAGGTACCCCAGTAGAGTTGGGTCCTGGGGGGTTAGCTGTACCCTTCAGGATCCAGACAAACAAGGCATTTCTATTATAATCATCAAGATCAGAAGGCTTTATTTGTCTCCCATACGCATCTACATAATCATACATCTCATCATGTGCTTTTTGATCAGTATGATTATCAGTGTGAGCCTTTGATGAATCAGAAGACTTAGGTGAAGCAGTCTTAGGTTTCTGATTGTAAGGGTAGGTACGACTACTACCATCAAAAGATTCGTATCTTTTCTGCACAGATGGCTTGATCAGTTTACCTTTAGCTTGCTGGTTAGGCAACTTGGACTGAGTCGACTTCAGCTGGGACTGTCCCTTGTGAGATGGTCCAGGCTGAGGCCTACTCTTCAGAAGATCAGGATTCTTCTATTGATTCCTTGGCTGATGTCTGATTAGTTGGGGTCCATTTTTGTTTCGGCACTCGCCTTGCCTGATCAACTGGTCCTTTTCCCTTATCTGAAACAAATTTGGCATAGTTTGTATCTTTATCAGAAACTCGTTTGGTTACACTTTTCTGATGTGAACCAGACGGGACTGTTGAGGATCCAGAAGGGTTCTCATACTCAATTCCCTTCTTATCAAATGGCACACGAAAATAGTTGTTTAAATTCTGAACAGTTTTAGATGATTTCATGAAAACCTCTATTTTCTTACGCAAACTGTCCTCAATGGCTTTTAGATTCTCATGCATTCGGAAGAGTTCGTCAAATTTAGCCTGAAGGAATTTGAGATCTCCTGCTTATTTTAGATTGGTAGCTTGCTGTTCATTAATCGATCTTCCCTGATCAGAAGAGCCAACTTTTAGAACATCCAGTTCCATGGTCATCTTCTGAACAGTTTCAATCAATTTCTATTCAGCAGTTCTACTTTCCTTGCATTCTTTTACAAGCCGGACATTCTCTGCCCTTGGTTATCATTCTCAACTTCCACTCTTGTATAAGTATCTGTTGCATTTGAGAGATCATCAAGCAATTGGTTGTTATAGACCTGCAGGTTAATCTCTCCAGCAGATGTGCTCAGCACAACAGGTGTGAAACAAGAAATCACAGAAGGTTTAGAGATTACCTCAGATTGGTCGACTTCTCTGGCCATCAGACAGATGTCATCATCAGATGAGAAGTTCAGATCGTTGACATTGTCAATGTTGGTTATCAGACAGAAATCTGCAATAGATGAGTATCTAGAGTCATCTGATGACAAATAAGAGTCATTAATACCAGATGCGTAGTATTAGAGCTTTTCTGTCGCTGTATCCTCTCTTCTGTTTTGCTTCTCTTCTCTATCTTTAGGAGTCAGGTCGGGGTAGTCTGTGCTGTAGTGACCTGGTTTGTGGCAGTTGAAATAGGTTCCAGATTCTCCAGATCCTCTCCTGTTAGGTGAATCATTTCTTCGATAATATCTATCAGGTGACTTTCCACCTTGCTTGTAATCAGAACTCATCCTTTCTGATTTGTCACCACGTCTGTCTCCTTTGCGATCATCCCTTTGATCATCCTTTCTGTCATCTCTTCGGTCATCTCTCCGATCTTCTCTTCGATCATCTCTTCTGTCATCAGCATGATCTCGCTCTGGTGATCTGTCAGTAGATCTCCTATCTCTTCCTCTGCTTTGTCTATAGTCTTTATAGAGCTTTATGTACTTTCCCATTTGAACATTTGATCGTTCAAGCTTTCTAGTCAGCAGAGCAATCTATTCATCTATGCTGATGATGTTTCCCATTGGTTCAAATGATCGTGAACTGCTACTGGTTGCCTGAAATGCAACATTTTTTGTAGAGTTTGTGGTAGCTTCAGAAGGAACATCATCTGGTTCTCTGCTTCTTTCAATCAGATCAAATTCATCCACTTTCAAACTGAAAAACAGATCGTTCAGCTTCATGGTTCCAATATCTTGACAATCTTTGATCACTGTTACCTTGGTATCCCATTTCTTTTTCAGTGATCTCAGAATCTAGTAGTTGATATCCTTGTCTGACATTACTCGACCTAAATCACGTAGTCTATTGACTCCTCGAGTAATTCTTCCATCTAACCGATCAATCAACTCGTTTGGCAACATCTTTAATTTCTTGAAGTTTACCAGTTCAGCTTGTAATCTGCTATCCTTAATCAGATCATTACCTTTGCAGATTTCAGCAAGGGTATCCCATACTTCCTTAGCAGTCTTCAAATACTTGACCTTCTCACGTGTGGTAGAGTCCACCGTCTTCATGATCAGATGTCTGGCCACCGTATCCAGGTTGGACAATTTTCTCTCTTCTGCGTCCATCAGCGAAGGACTCTTTCTGATTCTTGCTCTAACTGGTTGCGTAGGATCTCCTCATTCAGCTGGATTATAGTGATAGATAATGATTGGTCCTATCTCAAGAATCTCCCTCATTCTGTTGCTGATGACTCAGGAGGATGGTCACTCATGTCGAGAGACCAGTCGGCGTACTCGTCGACAGAAAACTTGGGCAGATCATGATTCATCCCAGATGTGTTATCCATGCTTACGTGAGTTTGAAGATTATGATTTTTAAAAATGGATTTTTCAAGATCAGTTCAAGTGACCACAAAGATTCTTCCTCAAGAATCGATGATATTCAATGCCAGTGGTCGGAAGAACCACTGCTCTGATACCACTTGTAGGTCCCGAACGAGTTTTGTGAGGGTGGAAGTCTAGAGGGGAGGGGTGAATAGACTTCTAAAACTTTTGTGAGATCAGGTGTTGATATGCAAGTATGCCTGATCAGAGTGCGAGTGAAGTAGTACGGACTGATATCCGACTTACTGACAGCTTCGAAGCAGATCAGTTTGGCGTCTATCAGTTCAACTGTTTGTGCGGCAGACAAGTTAACCCGTGTGAAAAACCAATTTGCTCAAACTAGATTATGAGTAATCTGTTTTAGATCAGATGACAAAGAGGTCAAACTGATCATATCAGTTTCTTGATGCAAATCTGATCCAGACTCAGAACATGCATGGAATATAAAGCAGGTAGTTTGCTAAGTGTGTAAAGCAGATAAATCACACAAGATTTATAGTGGTTCGGACAACTCGTCCTACGTCCACTCTTCCCTATCAGCAGGGGCACTCACTTAACCAAACTAGACTTAGATTAATGTGTTAGTCCAACACAATACAACAGATGTTTCAAGAGTTCTCACTCAACAATCCCAAAAATCAGAAACTAGAAACCCTAGTCTGAAATCTTGCTAAACAAACTTAACCTAACTTTGTGGGTTTGGGTATAAGATTCGTATGTTCCAACTGGAATTCTATCCTAGTATTTAAGTAGCCTAAAGTTAGAGGATAAGAATTCTATGCTAAGAACTTTATGGGATGAACACTTAGAATAAATCTTGAATTGTGTTCTTCGTGCGAAAATCTTGCTTGAGCTTGTGCATGTATAATTTCCGTAACCTTATTATGAAGGTTGATCCCATATTTATAGGCACGAAATCGAACTAGACGTTGGAGAGCAATTCAAATTTCGGTCTATTTAAGGTAGGTTTGTAGGCTTGATTTGATGTGCTCAGAGGCGGCATGGCCGAAAGCATGTAAGCTTGTACTTTGTAGCCGTTGGACTCTGAAGATTGACATTCTTCTTGTCTGATTGACTTGGCTCGTACTAGGTAACTTGATGTAGTCACCTGATGGATCTAACCGGATCAGTTAAGACTGATCTGTCTACCTGGTTTGAATCTTCTGATGTAGGTTGTCTTAGCTCAACTTACTGATTCTTCTTCGTGTTATCTGATGTAGGTCTTCAGGTCTTGATGTCTTCTGATCTTCAGCTCTTCTGGTCTTCTGATCTTCAGCTTATCTGATCTTCAGATCTTCAGCTTATCTGATCTTCTGATCTTCAGCTTATCTAATAATCTGATCTTCAGCTTATCTGATCTTCTGATCGTCAGCTTATCTGATCATCAAGACTTAGCCTATACATATTGAGTTCCCCCTCAATATATGACCTATCTGTTACATCAGCTGTCTATACAACTCAGCTGGTCATCCTTTATGATATCTAAGTCATCAGTCAGCTAACAGGTCTGACTGTTCCTATTATAATATTTTTTAGAACTTCCATCGAAACTATAAATTTCCCAACACTATCAGTCCGAGATAAATTGGGGACTTCAGAGGTCACCACCCCGCGCAGCCTCGCAGCTGACGTCTGCCCCTACTGGAGGTCGTCGCCCAGAGGATGACTCCTGGATGGGTTGGGACGAGGAGTTGGTCAATGAGTAAGTGTTGGAAAATAGGGTGCGCGGATCTATTCGAGGTGAAATTTAACTATAAATTTAAATTAATTTAATTATTACTAGCATGAATTAATCCTATATTAATTCAAATAACAATTAAATCACAACAACATATCATGAGTACAAAATAGCCATGTAAATCCTACAAATGCGGAATTCTAGGAGTTACGTACGGCGTACCTTTTGACAGGATTCAACGGAGAAAAAACGATTACACAAACCCAACGACCTTCTCAGGTATTCCCACGTCCTTATTTGATATCCCGGTGGAGGAATCTCCTTCAAATAATTAACAAAAGGAAAAGAAAAAAATTGTTGCACCACCTTTGTGGATTTCTAATTTTTCCAACACATGGAATTATATTAGGAAATTTCTTTGTATCTTCCCAATCTTGAATATATCTCATATATTCCATTTCCATAATATTCACAAAATATCTTTTCTTCCCCAATATATATATATATATATATATATATATATATATATTTTCAAAAATATCACCAATAAAGGAAGAAATAAGATCTTTGGCTTTTCTTGAATTTATGGGATAAACTTGTACTCAGAATACTTATTCCATAAAATCTTTCCAAGAAAATCAAGAAACTCTTTTTTTCTCTCTCCTCCTTATTTTTTTTTCGAAAATTTAGGAATAAATTAGGCAACAATATTTCTTTTATTTTAAACACCTTTTTCAGTTATTGAACTTTATCTTTGGGCTACTAAAGGGGCCTTTAGGAGAATTAAGATTGGACTTTCCAATTGACCTTTAATTATCAATATTGAGCCACAATATTATTCAAGCCCATAAAGATTAATTAATCCCACTACATAATTAATATTGCACTACCCATCTTAACCTATATTACTGTAATATGGCTCCCGGTTATTATTCCCCGTGTTTAAGATTATCTAGTCCATTAATTAATTCAAGCCACTAAAAAGCTTTATATTAATTAATATATTTTTCCTTGAAGTAAGAACAACTCAACATTATTCTCCATACCGAAAACTAATTCCACTTGCAAGATTTGGTATGATAAAACTTCTGAGCCCACCAAGGGGACAAATCACGATTCTCTTCCCAACATAAACTAATTTAGCAATCGTCATGTAATTAATATTATTGCCCAAGATATAAGGTATCGAAGTCGAAATGATTCTCTTCCCAACATAAGTCAAAGCAATAATTATTAATCACACGCAATCCTTATTAAGTGACAGGGATTAAGAAATACCAAACCACTGAGGTCTAATTCTTTTATATTCAGTACTGAAGAATTTATCCTCCTGTAGGTCCTATTCAGTGCGTCATAATGCACTAGTATAATCTCTTGGTCAAGACAAGCCAATCTTAGCCTTACACTTCAACCTTTCACGATGGATTGTTCATTTCCATCTAGGTTGTGAATTTGTACTTGTTTACAAGGAATTGTTAGTGTGATATTCTGTGATCTTGTATCACCACATTAACTATAATGTAACACGAACTATTTATGGAACAGTTATGAAGTAAATATATATAACATTCAATCATATTTAAAGCAACAATGATATATAATTTAATTTCAGTAAATAAGACATAAATTCAGTTTGGCTATACTAAGTAAAAGCATACATTCCAATATAACCCCAACAATCTCCCACTTATACTCAAAGTCTATTTTTAAGTATACTACAACACGTCTCGTGTTCTACGTGACATCTAATGTCACCTACACGAACCTATTAACATTTCTCCCACTTATACTCAAAGCAGATACGCAACGCTCTTGACACCCATTCCTTCCACATGTCTCTCGAATGTATTTTGAGGTAGACCCTTTGTGAATGGATCTGCTAGGTTGTCTTCTGACGCGATCTTTGTCACCTCCATGTCTCCTCTCTTAACGATTTCTCGTTTAAGATGGTATTTTCTTTCTTTGTGTTTGTTGGCCTTGTGGGCTCTTGGTTACCTTGAATTTGCAACTGCTCCATCATTATCACAATAGACCCTGATAGTGCTGGGCAAATCCAGAACTACATCCAAGTCCACTAAGAAGTTCTTGAGCCAAACCGCTTCTTTCGTTGCTTCACAAGCAACTACGTATTCGGCTTCCATGGTAGAATCTGCGATGCATTTCTGCTTAACGCTTCTCCATGTCATGGACACACTACCCAAGGTAGACTTTATGGAATATAAGTCTGATTGGAAATCCGAGTCCGTGTAACCGATGGGAATTACACTGTCTGATTGATAAACCAACATTCTATCCTGAGTTCTTTTCACTTCAGAATGTTTTTAACTGCAGTCCAATGCTCTTTCCCTGGTTTACTCTGATATCTTACCAACGGCAAAGCAGATATCTGGTCTCGTGCACAACATTGCATACATGAGGCTTCCGACAGCCGAAGCATAAGGAATGCCCTTCATGTCATCTATCTCCTTGTGTGTCTTAGGACACATTTCCTTGGATAAATGGATTCCATGTCTGAAAGGTACAAAACCTTTCTTGGAATCTTGCATGCTGAATCACTTCAAAACCGTATCTATGTATGAAGCTTGTGATAAGTCGATCATTCTTTTCTTGCGATCTCGAGTGATCTTGATCCCTATGATGTGATCAGCTTCTCCTAAGTCCTTCCTATCAAACTGTTTTGACAGCGATGCCCTTACGTCTGACAATTACTTTACATTGTCCCCGATGAGCAGAATATCGTCTACGTATAGTACCAAGAATACCAAGGCAGCTTCGACACGCTTCTTGTACACACAACTCTCGAACTCATTTTGATCAAAATCGTAGGATTTTTTAACCTAATCAAAACATTGATTCCAAGCACTGGATGCTTGCTTCAGTCCATAGATGGACTTCTTGAGCTTGCAAACCAGATGCTCTTGGCCTTTTTCAATTAAGCCTTCGGGTTGTTGCATATAGATTTCTACTTCAAGACTTCCGTTAAGGAAAGTTGTCTTGACATCCATTTGCTAGATCTCAAAATATAAATGTCCAGCTATCGATAAGAGAATACAGATGGACTTAAGCATGGCTACGGGTGAAAAGGTTTCCTCATAATCGATCCCTTCTTTCCGAGTGTACCCTTTCGCCACAAGTCTAGCTTTGAAGGTCTTTACTTTCCCGTTCGATCCTCTTTTTCTCTTGTATACCCACTTGTATCCAATGGGTTTTACCCCATTAAGTGGTTCGACTAGCTCCCACACTTTACTGTGGTCCATTGAACCCATTTTGGCTTCCATTGCAGTTTGCCAAGAATTTGCATCCTTGTCTTGGATTACCTCATAATAAGACCAGAGGTCTGATTCATTATCACTGGGGACCAAGTACGAGGACTCTCCTATCCCCATGAATTGCTCGGGTTGTCTAATGATCCTCCCACTACGACGAGGTTTCGGTTGTGTAAGCGTTTTGCTTGGTATGTCAACTTGTACAGTTGGCGTCGATGTTGACCTTCTTAGCTCGTCTAAGGTAATCTCACTTTTAGGCTTTATTTCGTTCATATAGTCTTCTTCCAAAAATCTAAAGTGCGTACTTATTACGATCCTCTAATCTTCGGGACTATAGAACATGCACCCTTTTGTTCCCTCGGGGTACCCTATAAACAACCTTAATTCTGAACGTGGATCCAATTTTCCGGATCCTTGTCAACCACGTATGCCGGACACCCCCAGATTCTCATGTGTTTCAAACTGGGCTTGCGCCCGGTCCAAAATTCTCTAGAGGTTTTGGGAACTGATTTGAATGGCACCAAGTTTAGAATGTAAGTTGTTGTTTCCAAGGTGTGTCCCCAAAATGATTTGGGTAGATCCGCATAGCTCATCATTGATCTAAAAGAGTTTTGTTTCTTGGTTCTGCAACCCCGTTTTGTTGAGGGGTTACAGGTGTAGTTAACTGGGATGCAATCCCTTTATCCGATAGGTAGTTCAAAAATTCATCGCTGAGGTATTCGCCTCCACGATCGGATCGTAGAAACTTGATACTCTTATCCTTATGATTCTCAGCTTGAGCCCTTAAATTCTTTGAATTTATCAAATGTCTCAGATTTATGATTCATAAGGAAGACATACCCATATCTTAAGTAATCATCGATAAAAGTAACTAAATACTCATAACCTCCTCTAGCTTTGATTGACATTGGGCCACACACATCAGTTTGAATGATTTCCAACACTTCTTTGGCTATGTTCCCCTTGGCTCCGAATGCCCTCTTTGTCATTTTACCCTCCAAACATGATTCGCAAGTTGGAAATGGTTCAACTCTAAGAGATTCCAATGAACCATCTTGAACCAGCCTTTGGATCCTCTTTGGATTAATATGACCTAGTCTTAGATACCATAGAAGTGTTTCGTTCACGTCTGCTGAACGTTTCCTTTTATTACTTGAAATAGTCGATGTGGTATAAGATGCATTTTGCGAGTGGTGTGCATAGTTAATAGTAAAGAGATTGTTCGACAATGTTCCATGACAGATAAACTCATTATTTAGAGCAATTGTAACAACTTTATTAAAAGTAACCAAATATCCATCATTAAAGAGTTTAGAAACTGAAATCAAATTCTTTCAAAAATTGGAACGTAAAGAACATCTCTCAAAACTAAAATTCTATCACTAAAAGATAGGTGCACTTCTCCCACTACTTCATCCACTACTCACATAGCACTACAATAGCCACTACTCACGTAGCATTGTAGTCCGCTTGAACTCTGTAAAGTGAAACAAAATAATCGCTACTCACGTATCCATTGCAATAATCGTTATTTACGCAAACAAGTTTCAATAACTAGTGCTTGAGAATTACGTTTCATTGCAATAACCGCTACTCTCGTAAGGTTGCCAATGGTGATGATGGTCTCACTCCCACTAAATTACTGGATTATCTAGAATCCTTGAAACAAACATGATTAGTGGTTCTCGTATCCACTACCCACGAATGGGAGCATACGCCGCTAAACGAGTTTCAACAACTAGTGTTTGAGAATTACCTTTCTTCCCTAAAGCTTTTTTGGCTTGGGACGGATGAACTCCGATTGTCTTCTCGGTATCTGACTGCAATTAAAAACATTTTTGTTTATCGATCTTCTTCTTGATACCTTTTAATGCCATTTTCTACGGGAACAAGTTCCGTATAGCTATCTGACTCGCTTTACGATTCTGGTGAGTGAAGAATTCATTAAGATCTCGTAATTGCTGCAATGGTTTCCAAGTCCTGGTGTCGGTGTTTCAACACATCTGACGTTGAAGTCAAGATGAAATACTTAGTCATTTCATTGGAGCTCAACCACTGCTTATGATATCCCATATCTTTTTCACATTAATAATCTCGGTTATCCAGGTTTGTCACTCGGACTTATTTTTGCGTTTAGGGACATCAATAAATAATTTTCAATCTACATAGTTTCCTATACAATTATATTGACTTTTTTAGTATATTAACAAAATTTTATTAAAAGGTTGCGAAATGTTGTACTGAAAATAAACATACATCTTGTGTTAATATCCCGATTAACACAAGAAGAATCACATAATTCGATCACATGAATCATATAAAAATCTCAAAAAAAATATGAACATGCATCAACCAACATCTTAAAACAGTTTAAATGAGCCACGTGGGTGGGTCATCATTTAAACACATTTAAGCAGGTTACAAATAAGAACAATTACAAACCTTTAATTCAAAATTAATAGTTGGATCCCACTTGACTAATATAAAATTGACAGGGACTTCCGCGAAATATATGCATATCAATTTTATACCTAAGTAATAACCATGATTAAATACAAAATTATTATTTCGTTTTGAACGAGCCTCTTGGGAGGGTCATCGTCGCTACTAATAATAATCCATAATCATCCTTTGGAATTCATTCATGTGAAGACTATCTTTTGGCCGTCCCTTGGGGAATTTCTCCAAAAGAATTCAAAAATAAATAAATCATAGAGGTTAAAATTAATTCAATTTTATTATCCGGAATAAAATTATCAATTAATTATTTAAGCATACTTAATAATTTTTGAAATTGAGATTTTTCATTGAACAATTCTCATGCAAACATATTTAAACAAATTAAATACAAGCATAAGAAAATAAATAAGAACATCAATACAAAAATTAAATACATATTGAACACATATATCCAATTGTCACGATTTAATTTCTTGAGTGGACGACTTTCCAATCCAAAATAGGGAGAGATGGTACTCATAGGTCCAATAATAACTTTTAAATACTAATAGGGCCAAAATATAGCAGGTAAAGACCCAAATACCCTTATAATAAACCTGCCCTCTTAATTTTATATCGTACAATTCAACAAATAAAGTACTGAAAATCACGCTTATGCAAAAAAATTCAAAAGAATTATTACATATTCCTCCCTACATGCCATCTACCTTCTCTCACTTTTTCTGCTCATTTTAAACTAATATCAACAGATTTCATTTTTTGTTGTTTTTTTGGGTGTACTACGTTTGTATTTTTGAAAAAAAATTATATATTTAAAATCTTTAAATTCATATTAAAATTAAAAAATTACAAAAATTTACCTATCAAAATTGAAAAAATTTACAATCTCAAAATTTAACTATCCTCATTTTCATTCGACATGAACATATAAATAAACCTATGATCTAGATTAACTATTACAAACAAATCCAATTTGTTCATAAATTTTTGAACATATGCATAATCTAATGCCCAAAAAAAACTCCACAAAACGTATCTGTTTTTCCCATTTTCTTTTGATTAATTGATGAAAACATTATCAACTTGCATTTTTAAGATAATCTCAGATCTCCATCTTCAAGTTGAGATGAAAAAATCACAAACCCAAATCCTTCATTTTCCAGATCCACAAAATCAGATATTATTAAACCACGATTTCATATGTCGCAGATATTTTATTCACTGCGCCCGGTCAGAGCTGAGGTGAAGAGACACCTGCATAAAAAAAATTCGCCACTTCAGTATATACATACAGATGAATTGTATATATAAATTCGAGAAAACTATATGAAATTCAACAACAAAAGGCGATTTACATGCGATAATTTGAGATTTCAACAAACTTGGAGTACATTAGCTAAAAAAAAGAGATGAAACGAAACTTTTAATGGCAGAAATTTGGAAACTATGATTCTGTAAATCTGGGAAACACAAGTGGAAAGAGATGTATCATTTGAGGTGGGGTGATTTTTGGTCTAATTTAGGGGAATTAGGGTTTGAGAGGGCCTTACATGGGCTCATTAAATGGGTTTTGAGTAACTGGACTAATTAAAATTGCACAGATCTGTCGGCGCCCCTTCGTCTCCGCCACTGCCTTCGTCTCCACCTTCGTCTTTAGCGGTGGTGCTGTGCTTTGAATTTTTTTGGGAGAAAGAAAGAGAAAAGAGAGAAGAAATGAGAGGACGCTGATTGAGATTGAGAATAGGGGGGGTGGGATATTTTAGTGTAGGTATTATGGGTATTTTAAGTGTGATTTTTTATTTTGGAGTTATATTTTTTTTCCTTTGGACCTAAGAGTAAGTATGGTGGGGTTTTTGGACCTAATAGTCTTTATTTCTAATTTCTTCTTTGCCTTAAACTTTAAATCCACACTATAAATACATTGCACTATCTTCAAAAGAAGAAAATGGAGGATCTGCAGCAAAGTGAAATTAAAGCCAAATATTCAAGCAACTCCATTCATAGAACCGAGCAAGAAATACACACATATAATCAAAAGTGTTCTACCCTAGATCTAAGCACAAATGTTATATCCTAAGCTTAGAGAGATTTTCCCATCCTTAGCATTGAGGCTAAACAAATGTAAGGGAAAATCTCAACCTAGTTGGAAACCAAACAAACCTTACCCAAATCAGTCGGTTAAGTTTGTAGGTGAGTGTGAACTCGGTAAACATCTAGCAATCCCGAAAGGGAGGGTAGGCGATCCCGTGAGGGTGATAAGTCCCGTTTGAGTGAGAACTCGGTAAACATCTAAGCAATCCCGAAAGGGAGGGTAGGCGATCCCTTAGAGGGTGATAAGTCCCGTTTGAGTGAGAACTCGGTAAACATCTGTTGGTTAAGTTGGTGCCCCATGAAGGGAAGAGTGGATGTAGGGCCGAGTTGTCCAACCACTATAAAAATAATCGTGTTCTTATTTGCTTTTATATTAACCAAAATATACATACTTTAGCAAATCTTACATTGAACAAATCAAATAAATTTTTTAGTGGATTTCCCTCCCATTGAGATTTTACGAGTTTTAAATCGGGTTTTTCGGGACCAACAATATGCATGAATTAAATAAACATTAAATTACCATCACAATTGGATACCTGCAAAAGAGATCTAGCAATTCTAATCTCCAATTTCAAAATTTAATGAACAATTTAAATCACAGAGCTCAAAATCGAGGCTCTGATACTAGTTGTTGGGAAATAGGGTGCCCGGATCTATTCGAGGTGAAATTTAAATACAAATTTAGATTAATTTAATTATTACTAGCATGAATTAATCCTATATTAATTCACATAACAATAAAATCACAACAACATATCATGCGTACAAAATAGCCATGTAAATCCTACACATGCGGAATTCTAGGAGTTACGTACGGCGTACCTTTTGACGGATTCAACGGAGGAAAAATGATCACACAAACCCAACGACCTTCTCCAGAATTCCCACGTCCTTATTTGATATCCCGGTGGAGGAATCTCCTTCAAATAATTAACAAAAGGAAAAGAAAAAAATTGTTGTACCACCTTTGTGGATTTCTACTTTTTCCAACACATGGAATTATGTTGGGGATAAAAAATTCATCCCCTATATATAGGCACAAGGTGGGGGGGGGGGGGCAAAAATTTCATGTATATTAGGGTTAGAAAATTTCTTTGTATCTTCCCAAGATACAATCTTGAATATATCTCATATATTTTATTGTCATAATATGATTTTGATATGGAGCCTAGTATTGGGCTCCTTATGGACCCTAATAGATTTTTTACCCGGTCCGAACCTAACTCGACCCGACCCAAAATCGGCCCAAGCGGTTCATGGTTCACCCGGCCCAAATGGTTGATGGTTTAGGGTTTACGGTTCATAGTTAAGGGTTTAGTTAAGTATGCCACATAAGCTAGTAGGCTCCATAAGAAGCCCAATATTAGGCTCCATATCAGAACTGTTCCATAATATTCACAAAATATATTTTCTTCCCAAATATATATATATATATTTTCGAAAATATCACCAAATAAAGGAAGAAATAAGATCTTTGACTTTTCTTGAATTTATGGGATAAACTAGTACTCCAAGAATACTTATTCCATAAAATCTTTCCAAGAAAATCAAGAAAATCTTTTTTTCTCTCTCCTCATTTCTTTTTTGAAAATTTAGGAATAAATTAGGCAACAATATTTCTTTTATTTTAAACAATTTTTTCAGTTATTGGACTTTATCTTTGGGCTATTAAAGGGGCCTTTATGGGAATTAACATTGGACCTTTAATTATCAATATTGAGCCACAATATTATTCAAGCCCAAATTTATTAATTAATCCCACCACATAATTAATATTGCACTATCCATCTTAACCCATATTACTGTAATGTGGCTCCTGATTATTATTTTCCGTGTTAAAGATTATCTAGTCCATTAATTAATTCAAGCCAGTGAAAAACATTATATTAATTAATATCTTTTTCCTTGGAATAAGAATATCTCAACATTATTATCCATACCGGAAACTAATTCCACTTGCAAGATTTGGTATGATAAAACTTATGAGCCCACCAAGGGGACAAATTACGCAAGACTCTCCAAGCACACGATTCTTTATATTAATTTAGCAATCGTCATGTAATTAATATTATTGCCCAAGATATAAGGTATCGAAGTCGCAATGATTCTCTTCCCAGCACAAGTCAAAACAATAATTATTAATCACACACAATCCTTATTAAGTACAGAGATTAAGAAATAACGAACCACTGAGGTCTAATTCTTCTATATTCAGTACTGAAGAATTTATCCTCCTGTAGGTCCTATTCAGCGCATCATGATGCACTAGTGTAATCTCTTGGTCAAGACAAGCCAATCCGAGCCTTACACTTCAACCTTTCACAATGGAATGTTCATTTCCATCTAGGTTGTGAATTTGTACTTTTTTTACAAGGAATTGTTAATGTGATCTTCTGTGATCTGGTATCACCACATTAAATATAATGTAACACGTACAATTTATGGAATAGTTATGCAGTAAATGTATATAACATTCAATCATATTTAAAGCAACAGTGATATATCATTTAATTTTAGTAAATAAGACTGGAATTCAGTTTGGTTATACAAAGTAAAAGCATACTTTCCAGTATAACCCCAACTGTAAGTCTCTTGTTTGCATAAGAATTTTTCCTTGATTCTCTTGACACTATCTCTGACAATTTGAATTTTGTTGGCAGCTCGGAGTTCACGCCAGTATGTCGAAAGTCGTACTTCGGGAGGTCGATATTTACTCATGCGACCTCCCTCTAATTAAACACATAAGAATTTTGAAAAAAAAACATTTTATTTTACTTGGCCGAATTAGTACTGTAGGTCCCGAATGGATTTTGTGAGGTGGAAGTCTAGAGGGGAGGGGTGAATAGACTTCCAAAACTTTTGCGTGATCAGTTGTGATGACAAGTTAACTAAGGTAGAGTGTGTGTGATAATCAGTACGATCTGATATCTAACTTACTGATCGCTGTGAAGTAAATCAATTCGGTGTCTATCAGGTCAACTGAGGTGCGGAAGCAAGTTTTAACCCGTGTAGAAAAACCAGTTTTCTTAAATTAGATTCTAAGTATTCTGAATCAAATCAGACGACAACAGGTCAAATTGAGCAGATCAGCTGCTTGGTGCAGAATTGATCTATACTTAGAAAATGCATGTTTGTTTAATTATCAGTTGTGTGTGTAGAGTGTAAAACAGATAAACAACACAAGATTTATAGTGGTTCAGACAACTGGTCCTACGTCCACTCTTCCCTATTAGCAGGGGTACTCACTTAACCAACTGGACTTAGTTTAATTTGTTAGTATAGCATAGTACAAACAGATGTTTATGGAGTTCTCACTCAACTATCCCAGAAATTAAGACTAGAAACCCTAGCTTGAAATCTTGCAAAACAAACTTATCCTAACTCTCAGTTTGGGGTAAGATTTGTATGGTTTCCAACTGGAAATCTATCCTAGTATTTGAGTAGCCTAAAGCTAAGGATGAGATTTCTTGCTAAGAACCTATGATATGAACACTTAAAATATTTGCTTGATCTTGGTGTTCTTGCAGAAATTTGCTTGTAGCTTGAGCTTGTGTATAATTTCCGTAACCTTACTCTGAAGGTTTGATCCCATATTTATAGGCAAAAAATTGAACTAGCCGTTTGAGAGCAATTCGAATTTCGGTCTATTTAAGGTAGGTGTGCAGGTCTGATTTGATATGCACAAAGACATCATGGCTAAATGCGTGCTAACTTGTCCTTTCTAGTCGCTGGACTCTGAACCGCCTTGTCCTGCACCGTCAGTTCCGTACGTACGTATCTCTCTCTCATTGGTTGTCAAGTACACTTATTCGACGCTGGATTCACCAACTTAGGTTGACATTCTTCTTGTCTGATCGACTTGTACGTCTTTGGGTAAGCACTCGCATGTTACCTTATTGAACTGACCTGATCAGTCTACCTGATTAACCCTTCTGATGTAAGTTGTCTTAGCACAACTTACTGACTCTTTTGTTGTTCTTCTGATGTCGGTCTTCATAAGGTCTTCAGGTCTTGTTATAAGCTAGTCTTCTGATATTCAAAGCTTCTGAGTCTTCTGCTTGACGTCCCATCTGATCATCTGACTAGTCTGATCTTATGATCATCTTCAAGACTTAACCTATACATATTGAGTTCCCCCTCAATATGTGACCTATCATTACATCAGTTGTCTATACATATCAACTGGTCATCCTATTCTGATATCTAATTCATCAGTCAGCTAACAGGTCTGACTGGTCCTATTACAACCTGTTTTGGAACTTTCATCAAAACTACAAATTTCCCAACAATTTCTCCCTTTTTGATGGAACCAAAAAAGTTAATCAGAACAACAGATTACAGAAATGTAAAGAGCAGGACACAAAAATCAGAAGACAATGAGTGGTTGTCTTAAGATCAGAAAATGGTGGTGCAATTCATTAATGATAAGTATCGATTACAAGTACAGTGAAATAACAAAACCTTATCTATATTATCCTAATTGTCTTCTGATTAGCAAATACTTACAGCTCAATTTTCCTCAGGCCTTGAGTGATTTCAAAGATCTTGTACATTCTGTCTAACAGTTCCCTCAACATGTCTTCCTCGATTATATCTCCTCTGTCAGCAAAGTCGTAGAACAGCTTCTTGAAGGCCATATGGTCAAAAGTTAGGTTAGGTCTGAGTGGCAAAATCATAGGCCCATATCTGGGTGCAGTGTGCACCAGCGTCATTGTTTTGCCCTCGTGCATCACCACATTGTATAATTCTTCATATTTGGCCTCTAACTAGTTGAGAAAATACTCATCAAATTTACCTTGGTCTTATTCTTCTGGAATCTTCTGCAGAATGTAGACATCACTTAGACAGTCGCATTTGATTCTGTTCCATTCTGGCACTAAGTTTTGTCTGCATATCATACTGCTGCACAGGAGCAGGTATGACCCTTTCTTCCCAATCAATTTCCTCAGCAGCAACAACTTTCAACCTTTGTCTTCTGATGTATTTTCTGTTCAGTCCAGCTGGATCTAATAGCTTCTTCCTTTTTCGGGCCTCAACAATTACCTTTTACCTCTTGGCTTGCTCTTCTGTTCTAGAATCTGCTTTCTGGACATTAGTAGTTCTGATCTTATAACAACTGTCTTCTACATAGGTTTCTTGGCTTTACCTTTCAGTTGTTTTCTCGACTGGGCTTCAGCTTCTGCAGCCTCTTCTGCCTCCAGTTTCTTTGTAAGTTCCAGACTCCTGGCTTGGTCCTCTGAGTTTAACCTTTTCTGAATAGATGATGAAAAGTCCTCAATCTTATCTACTCTTGCAGTCAACTCTCCCAATGAGGTTTTCTGTTTAGTCAAAGATTTTTCTTGAATCTCCAGTTGCCTGCTGTGTTCCTCAATAGTTGTGAACAACTCTGCCAACTCTGTATCTTTATATCAACAACAACTTTCTCAGAGACCTGAGCAGCAATTATGGCAAGTCGACCTCCAGATTATTCTGCCTGTTTTTCTGGTCCTCTTTCTTCCCCTTTTTTTGGTTGCATCAAAACGATTGCCAAATTTGTGCTCGAGATTGCCATACTGCCTTAACATCTCCTGCTTTAGCTCCTCCACTTCCAAGAGAGTGATTTGAACAGTTGAGGCAGATGGAGCTGGTCCTAGCATTCTTGTCACATCATTTTCCAGGGAGGTTCTGGCCTTGGACATGGAACTTTCAAATCTCCTCCATGCAGCATCGAAGCTGGTGTCAACATTCGCCAGAGATTTGTACACTTCTTCCAGCAATATTCTGATGTCAGAAAGTGATGAGACTTTAGCTCCAAGTTTGTCAGCAATTAGCTCGATGTGTTTAATTTCCTTCTCAGCCACCTCAGAATGCAAGGCAAGTAGCTTCTCAGTCATGAGATTTCTCTCAGATTCAACCAACTGCTTTGTCCTCTCCTCCATCTAGGGTCTCAGGTGGAATGAAAACAGATTTCTCAGATGTTGATGCCTCTCCAGCTAGGGTCTCATCTGCTTCACCCTCAGCTGGTTCATCGGCAGCTTGCTCAAAATCAGCGTATTGTTGAGCTATGTCCCAGACCATCTGATCGGTCTCTACAACATCTGGATAACCCAATTTCTTGTTGACCAACCAGCTGACATCATCATCTGATGCCAATTCTGCTACACTACTTACCCCAGCCAGCTGTTTCATCTTCAACTCCATGTTAACAAATGCAGCTTGTCCCAAAACTTCCAGAATAATCAGAAAATCTTCAATTTCCTGTAGCCTGATATACCTCCAAAATAGGATATCTGCTACCTACTGTCTGACTCCTGGGTGTTCAACCATATGAGGGAAGTTCTTGTTCAGATAATTTTCAACCCTTCGCCTCAGAAACTTCACCGCAGGATGCATCTGTTCACGTGATTCTGGTTCAAGTATAATTCTGGTGTTGAATGGGTTGTGGGTTACCGAAAATAAACATTGCCTTCTGCTTGTCTGTTTGAATCGGTGATGATGACTTTTTTCTGGTTGTTCAGGTTGGGTTATTTCTGGGTGTGGTTGTTCGGGTAGGGTTTGTTCTGGTAGGGTTGGGGAAGGTGATTTTCTGATAGGTGAGGGTTATTTGGGTTTTTCTGGTGATGGGGATGGAGGTTTTGATGTGGGGGTAGGTGAACGGGGTAGATGCATTAGGTCATGGGCAGGTTTCTTGAATAATGAGCTCAGATGAGCAGAATCAGATGGTTCAGATTCGACCTGCGCCTCTTCGGCTCTACTGTCCTCTCCTTCTCCTTCTCCTTCAATAACTTTTTATGCCTTGTCCATGGTACTCATCATCACTAAAATCATGTGCATCAAAATAATCAGAAGAAGTGTTGCCTGAGCCATTTGAGTTAGACTCGTCTGGATCATCAGAATCATCAGGTTCATCAGATGGTGTTGCAGCTCCGCTTGCAACATCATTAGCAACATCAAAATCAGAGGAAATAACAGTTTCATGTCTCCTCTTGGTTCTCACTGTTAGTGTTATTGTCCTAGAGATAATCTATTGTAAGGACATAATACTCTATGATATTCAGTTTGATTTAATATTATTATCCATTTAATATTAATCTATGGCAATACACCTATTTGAATATTATGTTTGATTATTTGCATTTATTCTTATATGTGTTCCCACGAACCAATAATGTCATTGAGGATGTGAGACCTCATATGACTTAAGCATGGTTCTCAAATAACCCTGATTAAGGATCATCAAGAATGAGATATTGATGATGCAATTGAGATTGGTGTGCGATCTGCATCATACTCTTAGAGAGTGTAGTAAGATCTCACTTACTACGAGATACTAGGTATCTCATGATGGATGCACAAATACCTTAGAGGGTATTGGTATACCCATCCGAAAAACTTTTTGATGTAATTCCACAATATGTATCTACGGGTGTCTCAGTTAGTGGGAGCGATGTGATAATCCTTTGACTTGAGGTTAATACGCACGACATGTGTGGAGTGATGAACTTTGACCATGACCGACGCTTGTACCGTTCCATGGGTAGATATGGCTTGGATTGGGTTCATCACGAAATGCATGTGCGTGGTAGTTGAGCAAAGAATAGGATTCATTCCCCAATGTGGATTTAGAGAGAATACTCATCTTCTCATCATAATTGGATCTAAATCATCGACCGATGCACGTCATCTTGGACTTTGTGGCCAAATGTGATATATGTGATCAATAAGTGATTAGAGATAATATGATTAAGTTATTTTAATAGACACTTCATCATGTTCAAGACTTAATCGAGTATTCGTGAATGAAGGGATGATATCACAATAGCCTACATGTTACAGGTAGTTGCAGAATTCCTCGCAACGTACCTCGTATATTGAGAATGTCTGATTTATTGTCTAGGGTTCAATTAAGACCGTTAGTTTGACTAATCACTTGATATACGAGGGCCTATGGGTCACACAACAAGTAACAATTGTTTACCGATTATAGTTGGTAGATTAAATATTATATTAGATATTAATATTTAATTTATGGAGAATATAATAATAATTATATTTAGAATTAATTATTATTATTATTATTTTATTTTAAAATTGGATTTAATTAAATAGGATTCCCAATAATAATATATGGAATATTATTGTAGGATTTGATATACATGGAAATCAAATCCGTAGGATTTTATATATAGGGAAATCAAATCTATAGGATTTGAATTGCAAGATTATGGATTTTATTTCCTAATAAGTCTAGCTTAAGATTTAAGTTGTGTCTCCCCTATAGGTATGAGTCCTTGGGAATTCATAATACAAGACTTTATGTTGGGAAATTTATAGTTTTGATAAAAGTTCCAGAAACACATGTAATAGGACCAGTCAGACCTGTTAGCTGACTGATGTTTATATTACCGTTTTTAGAATACCAGTTGATAATTACTGTATAGAACAACTGATGTAATAGATAGGTCACATATTGAGGGGGAACCTCAATATGTATAAGTCGAATCTGAAGATCCAAAAAAAACCGATATTCGACGGGCGAAATCTTTGAGAAGAACAGAAGATCAGATCGATCTGATCTAGTCAGATATCTCAGCTGAAGTCATAAAGCTCAAACTCAGAATACTTGAAGATCAGACCAGAAGACCTACATCAGTCGAGTCTGCTAGTTGAAGCTAAGTCAACCGGGACCAGGAGACTCCATCGGTAGATCGATCGATTATGATTGATCGAATTCACCACCAGTGAAAAACTGATGTTTCACCTAATCATACGTCGATGACCTGAACAAGAAGAATGCCAACCTTAGTTGGAAGAACAAACACTGAAAAGTGCGTCTGCTAACCAATAAGAACAAGACACGTATGATCGGAGCCGACAATTAAAGGGATTTGATCTTTGCTCTCTCTAACGGCTATAAAATACAAGTTCACGCTTTTCGCCATGCCGTTCCTAAAAGCACGTCACATCAATCTCAAAACCTACCTAATATAGCCTGAAATTCAAATTGCTCTCCAACGGCTCTTTGATTTCAAGGTCTATAAATATGGGATCACACTTCAGAGTGAAGACACGGAAAACACTAAACAATCAAGAAGCTCAAGCAATTATCAGATTTCCGCACGAAGAACACGATAAAGAAGATTATTTTATTAAGTGTTCATCCCATAAGTTCTTAGCATAGAAATCTTTTCATCTAGCTGATAGGCTACCTTAAACACTAGAAAAGATTTCATAGTTGGAACCAAAACAATCTTATCCAAACCCAAGTTAGGTTAAGTTGTTTAGCAAGATTTCAGACTAGGGTTTCTAGTTCTGATTTCTGGGATCGGTTGAGTGAGAACTCCTTAAATATCTGTCGGTGTACTGTGTTGAACTAACACATAAAACTAAGTTCAGTTGGTTAAGTTTGTGCCCCTTGTGATAGGGAAGAGTGGACGTAGGACTGGTTTGTCCGAACCACTATAAATCTTGTGTGCCTTTACCGCTTTGATTAACTGTCTACACAATTGCACACAACCTTTAAAGCGCATACATATTCTAAGTTGAGATCAGCTAGCACCAAGCTTCGATTTGATCAAGCTTGACACTTCACTCAACTGGTTAAAACACTACTTTGGAATATGATTTATAAAAACTGGTTTTTCACGGGTAAAACTTAAGCTTCCGCACACATCAGTTAAACTGATAGTTACCGAATGATCTGCCTTCAGGCGATTAGTAAGTTGGTTATCACCAAACTGATTCACTTCGCGCTCTGATCGGGCTAATCGCCTCACACCGATCTGCCAAGAAAAAAGTTTTCAAGTCTATTCACCCTCCCTCTAGACTTCGCCCTCACAAAACCCGTTCGGGACCTACAAGTGGTATCAAAGCCGTTGGTTCTACAGACCAATTGACTTTGTGTATCATCGATTCTTGAGGAAGAATCTTTGTGGTCGACTGAATTGATCTTGAAAAACCTTCTTAAAACTCATTCATTTTCCAAAAACACTCAGCATGGATAACACCTCAGGTATGTATCATGATCTGCCGAAGTTCTCAATCGATGAGTATGCAGATTTGGCCATATATATGTCCAACCATCTAGGTTCGATCGTTAAGGCGAAATGATGGAAGTCATCGAAAGAGGACCCATCATCATATATTACGACAACCCTGCAGTTGGAGGAGATCCAGACTTTGCCCCGGGAAGTCTTGTACGAAAAAGCCCAGCCTTGATGGATGCAGAGGAAAGGAAACTGCATACTCTAGATACTATCGCAAGGCATATTATCATGAAAACAATGGATAAGGTCACCAAGGAAAAGATTAAGTATCTCAAATCTGCGAAAGCAATGTGGGATACTCTAGTTGAAATATGCGAGGGAAATGACCAGATAAAAGACAGCCGTCTGCAGGCCAAACTGGTAAAGTTCGAAAAATTGAAGATGCTGCCCAACGAAACCATCAACGAACTCGATGGAAGGATTACTATGTCAATAAACAAGCTTCGAGAACTTGGTAGAGAGATGTCTGATAAAGATATCAACTACAAAATTTTAAGGTCTCTCACCAAGAAATGGGACATGAAGGTCACGGTAATCAAGGATTGCCAAGACATTTCAAAAATGAAGCCAAGTAGCTTGTTCTTGAGCCTTAAAGCTCACGAGTTCGATTTAATTGAGAGAGCACAAGCAGATGAAGATGAGGTGCCCGCTGAAGCCTCAACTTCCAAATCAGTTGCTTTTAAGGCAACCAGCAGCAGATTGAAGACCAATGAGCCCATTGGAAACATCATAAGTCAGGCAGAACAGATCGCTCTGCTTACCAGGAAACTAGAGAAATCAAATACTCAACTGGGTAAGTATCGAAGATTCTATAAAGATTATCAACATAGCCGAGGAAGAGATAGGAGATCAGACAACAGATCTCCAGAAAGAACCAGATCTGATGATCGTAGAGATCACAGAGATGAAAGGAAAAGAGATAATCTAAATGATGAGAGAAGATATAACCAATCGATTGATGAAGCTCGATTTACTATCGAAAAGGAAAATCACCGATAGATCATACAGATTTTGAGTGATTCACCCGAAGAAAAGGTTCCGTGGATCAAGGAGCGTGCTTCAATTGTGAGAAGCCAGTCACTACAAATAAGACAGATCGCCTGACTGGCGCCAAGAGAAAGGGAAGAAAAGAGGAACAGAAGAGAGCAACGGTACAGGGACAAAAATGCCATGGTTGCTGACAAAATTCGATGAGCTATTCCGAAAGCATGAAAGTCTAAAATCATCTGAGGATAATGCACAGAAGAAAATAGAGGTTTTTACAAAATCATCTAAAACCGCTTCAAGACATGAACACCTATTTTTGAACAATGATTAACAAGAAGGGACTTGGGTTTGAGAACCCTTCCACATCCTCAAAAGCCCCTACCGATTCATCTCAAAAAGGTGTAATCGACGAGTTTCGACAAAAAGATACACCAAAAGCCAAACATATATCTAATAAGGAAAAAAGACCGGTTGAGCGGTAAAGGCGGTGCCTAACTAGAAGGGGAAATGTAAATGGACCCCAAACGGTAAAGCATCACCGAGAATCAACAAAGAACCCGGTTCTTACGAAGAGACCTCAACTCGATCAACAGATCGAAATCGAAAAAAAAAACCTCAGTAAAAGGGAAGTCCAATCGAGACCCAATCAAGGTCACCGCCTAATAAGCATGCTTCGTAAACTGCAAAAACCACCTATGCTTAAAAAATATGAATCTTTTGATGGTAGCGAATGTACCTACCCCTATAATAAGAAATCTAGGGTTCTTTGCACTGTAACCACAATTGGATGAAAAGAAGACAAATGTAAAAAAGATAAATCCCAAGTCTTCTAAGTCACCCAAGGTTCACACTAATAATCATACTAATCGAAAAAGCATATAAAGAGACGTATGATTATGTTGATAGGTATGGGAGACAAATCAGGCCTTCGATCTAACCGATCACAATAGAAGTGCTCGCTTTTTGTATGGATCCCCAAAACTAATCCTAACCCCTCGGGACCCAATCCAAAAGGGGTACCTAAAGCCCCGATTTGGTCTGCAGGATCGCGTGGGTCCGCCCAACAAAGGAGGTGTGCAAGCAACTATCTCGGTACATCGATAGTGGATGCTCAAGGCACATGACCGAAGCAAACATCTCCTCGGCTCTTACATAGAAATGAAAAGGCCAGCGTGTACTCTTCGGTGATGATAACTTTGGTTATACCAAAGGATTTAGAACCTTAGAGAATGATGATGTAAAAATAACCTTTGAGTCTCGTATGTCGAAGGTCCGAAGCACAACCTATTATCGGTTTCTACAATTCTGCGACAACATCGGATTCGGGGTTGAGTTCTCGATGACCAATGCACTATCAAGAATCGAGCCACTCAACAGATTTTGCTAACTGGTTCAAGGAAAGGGACGATCTACACAGCTGATTGGAACAGTTGCCCATGAAAAGCATGCCTGATTGTCAAGAGTTCCAAAAGTAGCAGTTGGCTCTGGCACAAAAGAATGAGCCATCTGAACTTTAAAACTCTTAATAAGATAGCAAGGATGTCTCTAGTGGAAGGACTTCCAAATGAAGTATTTTCAAAGGATCGGACATGTCTTGCATGTCGGAAGGAAAAATGTGTCAAAGCTTCATTCAAGGGAATTCCGGACCCAAGCATCCAAAGAGAGTAATCTTCTTGTTGCTTCATATGGATCTATTTGGACCCGATTACACCAAATCGGTCTCAACGGACGAATATACTCCGTAATCGTGGATGACTATTCCAAGTTTACCTGGGTTATATTCTTACATAAGAAGAATGAGACGACAACAAAGATACCCGAGCTGCTAAAAAGATTACAAAATGAGAAGGGTGTCAGTGTAGTAAAAATCAGATCAGATAAAGGTACATAATTTCTGAACTCTTTTATTACTGATTTTTGCTCTAAGTTTAGTATACAACATGAAACATCACCGCAAGGACGCCACAACAAAAAATGGAGTCGCAGAATCGGAGGAATGAAACTCTCAAAGAAGTTGCTGCGCACGATGTTAGTTTAACATGCAATACCAAGCCGTTTTAAAGGCGTAAGCAATCAACAATTTGCATGCCATACTTTCGGAATGTATGTCTTCGACTAAGGCTCACTACAAAACACCCTATGAACTGGAAGAAGGACAAAAACCTCGTGTCTCTTACTTCCATGTTTTTTGGGTGTAAGTGTTTCATACACAACAATGGGAAGAGTCGGTTGAAGACTTTTGAGGCCAAGTCGATGAGGGTATATTCTTAGGATATTCTTCATCTAGCAAGGCTTTCGGGGTTTACAATGCGAACCCTACTTGTGGAAGAAACACCCCATGTAGTCTTTGATGAAGCATCTTCGAACAAGAGAAATCGCCCGAGAACAAGATGTACACGATCAACTAGTACCGATGCTCGTAAAATGGATCGACTAATGATCAAGGAAAAGAATCGAAAACCGTAACGAGATACATTCCGGATCTAGGCGATTCACTAGATCATTCGGATCCTAAGGTACGAAAAAACTGCCGATGAAGAAGTTCGATACATACCGAGATAAAGATCAATCGAACCATCCGGGTTCGGGGAACACTGAAGTTCCCACGCGACGCACATCGCACATGATGAGTCCAACATCACCGAGACATGTTCTTATCAAGTGGATCATAATTCGCACCACTCCTAGTCGCTAGTAATGAACCTTTATCGAAAATGGATGATGTTCTCCAAACCGACGCCGTCGAGCGAAGGACTGGATAACCAAATCATCCAACCGATCGATCATCGGAGACCCATCGATAAAGTTAAAACTAGACATCGACAGAAAGTGCCATGTATTGTTGTTATTTGTCTATGAAGGAACCAACAACAATATAGGAAGCTCTACAAGACGCAAGTGGATTCTAGCCATGCGAAAAGAGCCGAAACGATTCGACAAAATCAAGTTTGGGAACCGGGTACACGCACGAAATCATCAAGACGTAATTGGCACGAAGTGGGTTTTCAAGAACAAGAGAGATGAGAAAAATGTCATCACCAGAAATAAGGCAAGACTTGTTGCTAAGGGGTATTCACAATCGAAAGAATTGATTATGACGAGACCTTTGCACCCGGCTTCCGCTTAAAGCCATTCGGTATTTTCGGCATATGCTTCCCACGAGGGGTTCACTGTGTATCAGATGGACGTAAAGAGTGCATTTTTAAACGGGGTACTAGCAGAGGAAGTCTACGTGGACGACATCATCTTCGGATCTCCTAACAAGAGTCTATGTGAATGATTCAGCAAGCTGATGCAAGGGAAGTTCGAGATGTCCATGATGGGACGGATGAATTACTTTGACGGGTCTCCTCCGGTGAAGCAAAGTCTTGAAGGGATATTCATCTCGCCAAGCAAAAGTACACTAGGAATTTATTGGCTAAGTTTGGAGTTCAAAATTGCAAGGAAGCCAAAATTCCTATGATGACTGGATTCAAGATGGATCCAGATGAGGATGGTCAGAAAACAAATCAGAAAGAATATAGGGCTCTCATTGGATCTCTACTATACCGATCGCAGTTGCACGGATATCACCTTTGCGATGGGTGTATGTGCGATTTCGAGCAAATCCAATGCAAAGCCACCTAGAAGCGACTAAAGCGGATTCTTAAGTATCTGAAGGGACACTAAACCTTGGTTTATTTTACCCATCGATGATAATCTAGAGCTTAGTGGGTATTCTCGATTCGATTATGGAGGTTGCAAGATTGACAGAAGAAGTCAACCTCGGGGAACATGTCGGTTTTTAGGAAGTAAACCGATCTCGTGGTTTTCAAAGAAGCGGACATCGATTCATGACATCTACTATTGAAGCGAAATATATGGTCAGCAGAAGTCGCTTGCTCCCAACCGCTCCGCTTAGTCGGCGGTGAGGATTATAACATCGTAGCTAAGAATGTACCTATATTCTCGTGACAAGAATAGTGCTATTGCAATCACTCGTAATCTGTTCTACATACAAGATGCAAGCATGTGGATGTGTCGACACCATTTTATAAGAGATCATGTTGAAAAGAAGAATATCATAATGGAAAAGATTCACACCGATTTACTGAAAGTCGATATTCTAACCAAGCCACTAGCCGAGATCGATTCGTAGAATTGTGTAATGAGCTAGGGCTTCGGATCTTGGAGAAAAAGCACCTAAAATGCTTGATGGATTGTTCTCCGAAACCACCGGTTAAGAGACTAATCAAAGTTGAAAGGAATCATTGAGTTTGGTATCTCAATCGATCGAAGATCACCAATGAACTCGATGTGAGAAATCGATCGATTCTGAGTTATCGATTAAAGGAACTGATCAGATTTAAGGTTTATCAGATTAAAGGAAACGCTCAATTTAAAAGGAATATCTGATTAAATCAGTTGGGTTATTTTACATCTTTGTAAGTCGATTTAGCTGATATTCAACAAACAAGATTCACAGATTAAAGCCTACAATCGCATAAGAAAACAGAGAATTTACACAACAATGGAATAATAGAACTTTTCATTGATAAAGACCCGAAGGTCAGATTACATTACAAGTTACAAGTACAAAGGACCCGGAGGTCAGTACATAAGCCATAACCGAAAACCCTAAACCTATAACCCTAAACCCTCATCCTAACCCAAGAAGAGCAGGGGAGAGAGAGATTTTAAATCTGATGCTCTCATTTTCCCCCACTTAACAAGGGTGAGAGAGGCTTTAAAGAAATCCTAAAGCCGCTAGCTGAAGCTAAAACCTGTGGAGCGAGAGCGGCGTTGATAGGATTTCTAAGCCAGGAGCCCTTAGACCTGAAGTCAATGGACTCTCCAGCTGTTAAATGGAGCACATGTGCCAAGAAATTAGTTCAAAGACCTTATGGGCACATGTGTTGAATGAAAAAATTGAGTTGATATACGAAGATCAGCTGTTGTCTGATCAAGACCGTATATCAAACTCATGTTTTATATCAGACTGAGTCTGTTGATGCTGTTTACGTCATAACGATAGACATACAAGGTGCATACGGTTAGGAGAAGTGTCTTCTCAGTTGCGACAGCAGATCCGCCGCCATGGTGGTAGAGAAGCTTGGCAACAATTGTACGTGAAATCTTTGATGACAATTTAAAAACAAAGATAAAGGGACACACACGGGTTGATTTGAGAAGTCAAATCATTGAAAAAGGGGTAAAGGTGTTTCTTGGGAAGTTTCACCGGAAATAAGGGTTCACCAGAATGCATGATTTTACAAAGAAGATAAGTATGGTGAATGGGTTTTGTTGTGTAAAACATTGGTCCAATTTATAGAGGCCAAGCAAGGGTGCAAATGCAAATTTGATTTCAAAAGCCTTTTAGAGAAATTTGCATCACAAGGACAAAGGTAGAAATCACGCCGACCGATAATTGGATAAATTTACGGCGATTGACATATCAAGATATACGCATTTATATTCACGCATGTCAAATCGCTACCAACTTAGGAATAGAGACTACTATTCTAGACTAAGTTTTGGCGGTAACACTTATCCCAAGAATTGGCTTGATCGAGAGAAGAATCGATTAGGTCAACCAAAATCGATTACATCTGGCTTAAATCGATCGATAATGAAGATCGATTGAACTTGAAACCTCAACAAATCGATATATCGATCTATGAGAAAAAGTAAATATCGGTTGAAGGGGAACTTCAACCGATCGAGGAGGATCAGAAGGAAAATCAGACACAAAATGAAACAGATCAGTTGAAAAGAACAGTTGGGAAATTATAAGGTTTAGGCAGAAAACTAAGATCAACAAGTGGAATCAACTTGAAGTGGTATTGACTGATTACTATATCAGTCAACCATATACGCCTTTCTTTTCCCTTGTTATTTGCTTATTTATCGGATCTTATCTGTTTTTATTTGCCTTACTGTACGCATTACCTGTGTGAGGTATCCCCTGCAAATCATTTAATGCGGACGTGGGGTACATGTATTAATTGCTACAAAATGAGCTTTTAAATCCAAAAGGTTTTCGTACGTGCTTTTCCCAACCATTCGATCAAAACCGCTTAATCTGGATCGTCTAATCTTTTCAAATGGTTGATCTTCCAAATCTTGTTTTTTCCCCTCCTCATCTTTATAAGGTTCATCAAAAACCCTACCAGAGTTTTTCAAATCACAAACTTGCATTTTATTTTCTGAAAACTCTCCAGATTACTTCTCTGAGATTCAAAGTGTTTTTCTTAAGTCTCAAATCCGAAAACCAGAATCTGGTAATTTCTGATTATTTGATGAATCATTCTTTTAAAACCATTGATCTTAAAGAGTTTGTCAATCGCTGATATCCTGTATTATGTTTTATTGTTTCTTGGTTTCCGCATATGTGATATTCTTAGTATTTATGCACAATTTTAACCAAATCTATCTTATCTGTAGATGATCACTCACGGTATGGGTAAAATAATGTGCAATTATGCGGAACTGACATTAAGGATTGTCGAGGACAAGTTCGTACAATTTGGGGTTACAAAGGATCCGGAATCAATGGAAGTAGAGGAAATTCTGAAGAAAGCAGGACTTGAGAAATATTGTGCTGCTCACTGCAATCCAGTGATGCAGTATGAAGCCCTCGAATTCGTAAGGAATTTAAGGGTAGATACAGATGCTCCAGGAGAAGAACTACTTTCGACAGTCACCGGAGAAGAGATCAGACTGACGAATGAGGATATAACTCGTCTGTTCAGCCTACCAAAAGGACGAATCTCGCCTGCTCACTACAGGGAGAATCAAGATGAGCTGATCAGAAACGAGCTCATCAGAGAGGCTGACAAACATCATACGTCAGGCTTTGTCAGGCCAATGCTCAAGAGGAAATACCGATTGTTGTTTGACATTTTGTCAAAAACAATTATGGGTATTTCATTCAGCCCAGATGCTCTTACATCAGTCAAACTGTACAGCATGGCTGCAATAATTGATGAAGCCAAGAACATCAATTGGCATGGGTTCCTAAAAGCCATTCTACTCCAGGAACATGATAAATTTGGAGTTGATGAGTGGAGGCAGGTCTATTTGAAGAAGAGGATCAACAATCTCAACAAGGTTGCAGTTATCCTACAAGACAAAATGCCAAATGTCAGATGGGAACAGAATGGACTGAAGCCCTACAAGGCATTCCTCTCCACCACTTTATCCATATTTGGGCCACCAGACGATGATATCGCGCCAACTCCCCCAAAGACGAAGAAGGGAAAAAAGGAAGCAACCGTCTACACCGAAGCCCCCAGAAGAAGAAAAGAAAATTGGTGAAGGTCCAGGAAAAGAGGCCGAAGAAGGTGAAGCAAGCCTCCATGACTCTGATGCTAGAAGATGAGTCAGATGAAGAAAGAGCGCCAGATCAGTCTGTTGCACCACAAAAATCAGGTGAAAAATCAGACAGGCAGGCTTCTCAAGCTGAGAGCTCGCCAGTTCATTCTGAGGAAGAAGCACGAGACGAACGATCTCCTTCTCCTCCCGCTCAAAAGTGATTCACCACTCGGACTAATGGTCTGGCGAGCATGTCTCTCCTACTTTCCCACCGCCCGCCAACTCGAAACTACATCACCCACGAACTCGAAACTACATCGATTCGCGAACTCAAACTAATAGTTCGGAACTGTAAACCTTACTCGCTGTGGAACCAGCGCACTGCCTCCACAACAGAACCTCTGCAGGTCGAGCCTATCAGACAACTTCCACCTACTCAAGCACCACGGAACCCTCCACATCTCATCAACCTAATCGATGATAATTCACGAGTCTAGATCATCAAAGACCATCACAGGAAAATAGTAGTCTAATGCAAATCGAACGAGAAATTGATGAGATGTATCTAGAACCGTCGCCCATCCCGCTATTAGAGAACAAGTTATGGAGATCCTCACCGAGTGATCTCATTAAAAAGCTTCTCGATTTTTATAATGATTATTGAGCAAATGGGCGGTGCGATGAGTTTGCGATTTTGATTTCGCTATGAGGAAATCTGCTAAAGTAGGATCACCAGCTGAGCTGATAACTACTGAATCTATCAAAGCTCTGATCCACAGGAAGCTAAGGTTGACTCAACAAGGCAAACCGAGATCGCTTTCAAGAAGCTCTGAAGCAGATGCTACAATGAAGGATCAGAGGAGTGCCGATGATAGTGGAACTGGTGTTGCAGCTTCATGACCAACCACCGGAGGCACAAACAATCAAAATCGATCAAGTGACGAAAAAACATTCCAACATCTCATATCACCGCTGATCAATTTCAGAAATCGATCTTGTCTCAAAGATCTCCCGAAAGAAGAAGTTGAGGAGTGATAGGTGATCGAGGCAGATTGCCTCAAAGAAATAATGATCAAAGGGAATTGGCTATTTCCCAGATTGCAGCTATCAAAGATTAGTTCTCCCAAACTGTGACCACCGTGTCTGCCGAACTTATAAAATTTGTTGATGACAAGCTGATTCAGGTGGATCAACAACAAGTTTCTTTTCTGATGCTCAATTGAAAAGCTCGAATTGATGTAAGAGAAACTTGACAAACTGATTTTTTACACTCTCTACCGCCATGGAATCTGCCAAGACCGAAATGATCTCGAAGGTTGATCATCTAACCGCTCAAGTTCCGTGTTTATCTGTTCTGAGATCTCAACAGGCAATATCGATCGATTTTGGATCCCTAACTTCCCACTCCTCGCGACTTTTTTTGATCAAACCAAAAAGGGGGAAGGACGGAGTGAGAAACCAACTGACATGATCATAACAACAGAAGACCTAATTCAGATAGTTGAAGCCTATGGACAAAGACTAGACCATCTGGATCTCTTTGCTAACGAAGTCTCTGAAAAGATGGAAAAGTCAAAGGCAAGAAAGGTAGGCTGCTGCTTGGTCTTTGGGACATCACAAAAGGTAGGCAGCTTTGGGTGCCGGGAAATCACAACTCCGCCCGACCACTCGGACACAACCTGTATTTCACCCACTCGGACTAAAATAGTCACAAGAAGCACAACTAGCCAGACATGGCCGATAAGAACCGGGCCGAGAAACGCCCAAAGAGCAAAAGGTCAAGAGGCCCGAAAAAGCAAGAAGAAAGAAGGGGCGTAAAAATTGACAGAGGCGTAAAAATCAAGAAAAAAATTCAGACGAGAGCGAAAGAAAGGAAAGGCCGGAAAATTCATGCGGAACCTCAAATTGCAAAAAGAGTTGATGAGATCATTCCAAAAATGCCGCACATGCTAAGAGGTTTTGAGGAATGGAACAAGATCGTAAGTGAATGGCTTCGGATGCTTTTGTCCTTAATCTTGTTCCACGAGAAGAATCTCCAGATGATGAATTCCTCAACTGGTTAGAAAATAAATATCTAGATTTTCTGAAGTATCTGGAAAATGAGGCCAAACTTATCAATGTAAAAATATCTCGCCAAGAGTATGATCTGTTGGATTACTCGAAGAAGGCAGATGGCTCATTTGACGATGGCATTTCAGAGATTCTACTTTGACATCCCGAGCAAAACGCATATAACTGATCCTCAGCAGACCAATGATGTCAAATGGAAACTATATCAGATCTTCAACGTACCTCAAGATCAAAGAGAGAAGCCAGAAGGATACAAGCCTAAAGAGTGAAGAATCAAAAGACTTCTCAGGATCAGCTGTTTTAAATTCAAACTTTTCTGATGTAACATGTAATCGACATATCTAATGAGAAAAGTTTATTTTCTGATCCTAAGACAAAATCTCATTGTCTTTTGATTATGTGCTCTTCACTGATCTATATTTATCAACTGTGTTTGGTTTCTCAGGTGTTTTGGTTTTATCAAAAAGGGGGAAATTGTTGGGAAATTTATAGTTTTGATAAAAGTTCCAGAAACACATGTAATAGGACCAGTCATACCTATTAGCTGACTGATGTTTATATTACCGTTTTTAGAATACCAGTTGATAATTACTGTATAGAACAACTGTTGGGATATTTTAGTTTTGATGAATTATGCCAAAACATTATCAACTTGTATTATTGAAGCTGATTTACAGATAACAGGTTGAGGGGGAACGAGAGAAAAAATTGAGGGGGAACTCATGGAATCAGACGTAGATGATCGAGATCAGATGAGGCTGAAGACGAGACTGATTGAGATCAGATGAGTTAGATGAGTTCCGAGTTAACTGATGAGCTGTGCAAAATCAGAAGAAAAGATAAGCTAAGCCAGCTAATCAGAAGATCAGATGACCAGAACAGACCTGATCAGAAGATCAGAAGAGGAGCAGATGACACTGATCAAGATCAGACGTGATCGAGATCAGATATGAAGATGAGCAGATGGTCAAGATCAGACGTGTTTGAGACCAGATGTGTTAACCTGATATGCTAACCTAATATGATAATCTGATGAACTAATCTGATGCAGATAAACTGATATGTGAACTGATGCTATACTGATCTGATCATGTGAGCTGATCAGATCAGGCGAGAAGAAACCAGATATCAGAAAACCAGAAATCTGCATACCAGATCAGAAGAGAAGTCATCTGAAGTCATGTTCACTGAGAATCAGAACACTACTGATGATCAGTTAGCCTGAGTGCTAGTGACCTGAGGGTCAGATTGTCTGAAGACAGAAGAACTGAACTCAGTCAGCCTGAGTGTCAGTATACCTGATCAGACAAGGTCCGACTGAAGAGAAGTCAGCTGGAGGGTTCAGATGAAGAACTGAAGACTCAGTATGTCTCTGAAGACACTGAGGCTCAGAGATCCTGAATGGTTTCAAGGCGAGGAATCTGAGGAATATAGACGTTGAATCAGCTGACGTGGACCAATGGGAGGAAGACAACCATCCTGGAAAAGCTGCAGAACCTACAGAGAATAGTATGGATTTGAATGTGATTCTCTCCAACGGTAACATTCAAATCCACACTATAAATACAAGTTCTTCCTTCATTATCAGGTGTGGAAGTGAAAAGCGGAAATGAGAAGATAGCAACGATGCTACAGAGCCAAAGAGAGTTAAGCTTTCCCACCCTAGAACACAAGTCTATAGATATACAAATATAATCAAAGAGTGTTCAAGAACCCAACCTAAGCAACCCACGATGTATCTTAAGCTTAGAGAGATTTTCCCAACCTTAGCATTGAGGCTAAATCATTGTAAGGGAAAATCTCACCATAGTTGGAGACAACACCAAAACCAAACCCCATGGTGAAGTGAGGTAGTTGTTAGGCAATCCCGAGTGAGGGTGATAAGTCCCGTTGGAGTGTGAACTCGTTAAACATCTCAGAGGCAATCCCGTGGAGGGTGATAAGTCCCGAGGCGAACCCGAGAGGATTATAAGTCCAGGTCGAGTGTGAGCTCGGTAAATATCTATAAGCAATCCGTGGAGGGTGATAAGTCCCGCTTGAAGGAATTTCCTAGAGAGGAGAGTGGATGTAGGACCGGTTGTCCAACCACTTTATATTGTTGTGTTAATTTACTGCTTTATGTTTATACTTGTCATATGCATTCGATTATAAGCAAAACACAACACATGAGATTTAAACGCAAAAAATCTGTAATCACTCTGCCCTCACCCCTGTTTTATATGCACCGCAATGAAATGTTTGCTTCCGCACGCGCAAAATGGGTTTTCCCACCCGGGACCATCAACAACTGATGTAATAGATAGGTCACATATTGAGGGGGAACCTCAATATGTATAAGTCAGATCTGAAGATCCAAAGAATGGTGATATCCGATGTGGCGTAATGCTAGAGAAGAACATAAGATCGGATCGATCCGATCTATTCGATATCTCACCAAGTCATAAAGCTCAAACTCGAAATACTTGAAGATCAGATGACTTCCAGAAGACCTACATCACCGAAGTCTCGCTAGTTGAAGCCAAGTCAACCGCACCACCGAAGACTCCATCGGTAGATGATCGCTTCGATTGATCGGTCACTCACCAGTGAAAACCGATGTTTCACCTAATCATACGTCGATGATCCAACAAGAAGAATGTCAACCTTAGTTGGAAGAACAAACAACTGAAAAGTCGTCTCCGCTAACCAATAAGAACAAGACACGTATGATCGGGAGCCGACAATTAAGGGATTTGATCTTTGCTCTCTCTACGGCTATAAAATACAAGTTCACACTTTCGCCATGCCGCCTCAAGCACGTCACATCAATCCTGCAAACCTACCTAATATAACCTGAAATTCAAATTGCTCTCCAACGGCTCTTTGATTTCAAGGTCTATAAATATGGGATCACACTTCAGAGTGAAGACACGGAAAACACTGAACAATCAAGAAGCTCAAGCAATTATCAGATTTCCGCACGAAGAACACAATCAAGAAGATTATTTTATTAAGTGTTCATCCCATAAGTTCTTAGTATAGAAATCTTTTCATCTAGCTGATAGGCTACCTTAAACACTAGAAAAGATTTCATAGTTGGAACCAAAACAATCTTATCAAAACCCAAGTTAGGTTAAGTTGTTTAGCAAGATTTCGATCAGGGTTTCTAGTTACGATTTACGGGATCGGTTGAGTGAGAACTCCTTAAATATCTGTCGATTGTCTTGTGTTGAACTAACACATAAAACTAAGTTCGGTTGGTTAAGTTGGTGCCCTTGTGATAGGGAAGAGTGGGCGTAGGGACCGGTTTGTCCGAACCACTATAAATCTTGTGTGCCTTTACCGCTTTGATTAACTGTCTACACAATTGCACACAACCTTTAAAGCGCATACATATTCTAAGTTGAGATCGGGTAGCACCAAGCTTCGATCGATCAAACTTCGACACTTGATCAAATAACCCGTTAAAACACTACTTTGGAATCGATTTATAAAAACTGGTTTTCACGGGTAAAACTTAAGCTTCCGCACACATCGCTTAAACCGATAGTTCTGAATCGATCTGCCTTGAGCGATTAGTAAGTTGGTTATCACCAAACTAATTCACTCGCAGACTGATCAAAGCTAATCGCCTCACACACGATCTGCCAAGACAAAAGTTTTCAGAAGTCTATTCACCCCTCCCCTCTAGACTTCTGCCCTCACAAAACCCGTTCGGGACCTAAACTTTATATTTCTCCATAAAATCTCTAAGTTAGAATTTTCCTAGCAAATTCATCTAGAGGATTCAACACTGGCGAATCGGTACAAATTGGTAAACGACTGTTACGTGAATACCATAGTAGAGGAATCTGTGTACGAATCACTTTAAGGAGTCTGTTTATGTTTACCCATAATTTAATTATGCAATTATACGTTCGTTGTTGGTCAACTGTTTAATTTCACTGCGCATGTAATACGTCTTTACGTGCCTCTATATTCCAACACTCAGTTCTGCTCGAACCCCAGTATCAGGATCATTTTTGTTCTTCATTTTTCTCTCATTCCTTGCTAGTAACTCAGCAATGGGTATAACTTCATCAGAACTTTCAGAATCAACATGGACATCATCATCAGCTCCATGATCATCAGCATCAGCCTCAGGCTCAAATGCTTCACTCGGTTCAGTTTCCTCAGCAGTCGATTTCTCAGTAGATTTCTCACTCTCCTCACCTTCTTTCGAACTCTTCTCTGATTCAAATGAATCAGACACAATAATTGGCCTTGAGGCTTGACCCAAATCAGAAATCTTACCCCTTTTCGTTTTAGAGTAATCAACCCTTGGTGCATTACAGTTTGAACGTCTCCTAGGTTTCACAGGGCTCCTATCCCTCTTTGACTTTTTGGAGGAAGTACCAGCAGCAATTTTGTCAGCCGTGCTCTACTCAAAGGGCTCCCCCATGGAAGTATCTTCCAATCTAAACATCAACTTGAGCATTGGGTTGCGTGGGCTCAACATTTTCAGTATGATTCGAACTTTCAGCACCAACAATGAAATCATCTAGGAACACATCTTGAGGAGGGTTTGAGGATGAGACATTCGAGAATGGTAGAATGTTCACCTCAAACTCTCTAAAAGTGATCGTCTCCGGAGTTTCAGAGCGCTGAAGCGGAATGATCGCCTTGCTCACATTCAACGGGTGCTCAATTTTAGGGAATGCAACCGAAATTGGTTCTGAGTTTAGTGGATTCTGGAGTGTTGGGTTGGATGATTCAGTAGTAGGTGTGGCATTGGGTGAATTGATCGAAGTCGTCATTGATGCAAGAAGATCAAGTAGGTTTGCGATTTCAGGGTTTGGTGAGGAAAGGTTTGAAGGCGCGTTTGGGTGAGTTTTTTTGTTTCCAGCCATTGTGCTCTATATATATCAAAAGTGTTAGTGACAAAATAGAATTAAAAAATCAATTTCAACTAATAATTTATGGTAAAACCAGTATTACCTTTCCTCTCTTCAAATTTTTGTACGCAAAACTCAAATTAAGTTTAAGTACAAAATGCTACACCCATTCGATCCTTACATAGAAATCGAAATCAGTAAGGTTACAAGCCATGATCCCACAATGTGAATGTTCTTGAAATGGAGATCATGGGGTGCAAAGTGATGAAACCATTACTCCCACTACTTCCACTTCAAAACGTGTTCAACCAATATTTACAAAAGCAAAATGCCCAAAAATAAAAACAAAAAACAATGTAAAACCTGAAATTAAATAAAGTGTGGCCCATTTTTGTATTAAATAATTAATTTAATCTAATATTCACAATTAAATAAATATCCAAGTAAAAACCAGTCAAATAAAGTCAATGTTGCAATCAAGAACGACACACACACACTTCAACATTCATTTTGCCTGAATTTATCAGCCAATGTTGCACTTTTCATCTTTTCTTTTCTTTTCATGCACTTAACTCATATTGATCCACCTTTTCCTGCACCTAAGATTAGGTCATATTAACCCAAAAAGGATTCAAAGGTTGGTTCAAGATGGTTCATTGGGGTCTCTCCAGGTTGAACCATTTCCAACTTGCGAATCGTGCTTGGAGGGTAAAATGACCAAGAGGGCATTTGGAGCCAAGGGGCTTAGAGAGCTAAGGAATTGTTAGAAATTGTTCACACCGATGTGTGTGGTCCAATGCAAATCAAAGCTAGAGGTGGCTACGAGTATTTCGTTACGTTTATCGATGATTACTCACGCTAAGGATACATTTTCCTAATGAAGCATAAATCTGAGACCTTCGATAAATTCAAAGAATTTAAGGCTCAAGCAGAGAGTCATAAGGAAAAGACTATCAAGTTTCTACGATCTGATCGTGGAGGCGAATATCTCAGTGATGAATTCTTGAACTACCTATCGAAAGAGGGGATTGCATCCCAGTTGACTGCACTAGGTACCCCTCAACAAAATGGGGTTGCAGAATGAAGAAATAAACGCTTCTAGAAATGGTAAGATCAATGTTGAGTTATCCAGATTTACCAAAATCGTTCTAGGGTTACGCTTTGGAAACATCAGCCTATATTCTAAACTTAGTGCCATCCAAATTAGTTCCTAAAACCCCGAGAGAGTTGTGGACAGGGCGCAAGCCCAATTATGGACACATCAGGATCTGGGGGTGTCCGGCATACGTGTTGGACAAGGAAGCTGGTAAGTTGGATTCACGTTCATAATTAAGGTTGTTCATTGGGTACCCCGAAGGGACGAAAGGATGCATGTTCTATGGTCTTGAAGATCAAAAGGTCGTAATCAGTACACACTTTAGATTTTTGGAAAAAGACTATATGAATGACAAAAAGCCTAGAAGTGAAATTACCTTGGAAGAACTTAAGGGGCCAACTCCATTTCCAACTGTACAAAATGATATACCAAACGTCACGCCTTCACAATCGGGACCTCATCGTTGTGGGAGGGTTATCCGACAGCCCGAGCAATTCTTAGGGATTGGAGAGTCTTCGGACTTGATCTCAGGCGAAGAATCAGATCCCTGGTCCTACAATGAGGCAATCTTAGACAAAGATGCAACTTCTAGGCAAACAGCAATGGAAGCCGAAATGGGTTCAAATGATCACAACAAAGTTTGGGAGCTAGTTGAACCACTTAATGGGGTAAAACCCATTGGATGCAAGTAGGTATACAAGAGAAAAAGGGGACCGGACGGAAATGTTGAAACTTTTAAGGCAAGACTAGTGGCGAAAGGGTATACTCAGAAAGAAGGGATCTACTATGAAGAAACCTTTTCGCCAGTAGCCATGCTCAAGTCCATCCGCATTCTTTTGTCGATTGCTGTGCATTTAGACTTTGATATCTCGCAAATGGATGTCAAGACAACTTTACTCAATGGAAGTCTTGACGAAGAAATCTATATGCAACATGCCGAAGGCTTCATTGAATAAGGTCAAGAGCATCTGGTTTGCAAGCTTAAGAAGTCCATTTATGGGCTGAAGCAAGCATCCTGTGCTTGGAATCAGTGTTTTGATCAATTTATAAAATCCTACGGTTTTGATCAAAACAACTTTGAAAGTTGTGTTTACAAAAAGCGTGATGGAACTGCATGGGTATTTTTGGTACTATACATTGATGACACACTGCTCATCGGAAATGATGTAAAGGTGTTATCAGACGTAAGGGCATGGCTGTCAAAACAGTTTGATATGAAGGATTTAGGTGAAGCCGGTCACATCCTAGGGATCTAGATAACTCGAGATCGCAAGAAAAGGATGATCGGGCTTTGACAAGCCTCATATATAGACACTGTTTTGAAACACTTCAGCACGCAAGATTCCAAGAAAGGCTTTGTGCCCTACAGACATGGAATCCATCTATCCAAGGAAATGTGTCCCAAAACACAGAATGAGATAGATGACATGAAAGACATCCCTTATGCTTCGACTGTAGGAAGCCTCATGTACGCAATGCTGTGCACGAGAACGGATATCTGCTTTGCCGTAGGCATGGTAGCTAGATATCAAAGCAACCCTGGAAAAACGCATTGGACTTCTGTAAAGAACATTCTGAAGTATCTGAAGAGGACTGGGGACAGAATGTTAGTTTACCAGTCAAACAGTCTAATCTCCATCGGTTACACGGACTCGGATTTCCAATCAGACATTGACTCCAGAAAGTCTACCTCAGGTAGTGTGTTTTGCATGGGGGGATGAGCCATGACATGGAGAAGCGTAAAGCAGAAATGCATCACCGATTCTACCATGGAAGCCGAATACGTAGCTGCTTATGAAGCAGTGAAGGAAGCGGTTTGTCTCAAGAACTTCCTAGTTGACTTGGAAGTTGTCCCGGATTTTCCTAGCATAATCACAGTCTATTGTGATAATGCCGGAGTAGTTGCAAATTCGAGGGAACCAAGAGCACACAAGGCCAGCAAACACATTGAAAGAAAATACCATCTTATACAAGAAATCGTTAAGAGAGGAGACATTGAGGTGGCAAATATTGCATCGGAAGACAACCTAGCTGATCCATTCACAAAGGGTGTGCCTCAGAGTACATTCGAGAGACAGGTGGAAGGAATGGGTGTCAAGAACGTTGCATATCTGCTTTGAGTATAAATGGGAGAAATTATTAGGTTCGTGTAGGGTGACATTAGATGTCACATAGAACACGAGACATGCTGTAGTATACTTAAAAGCAGACTTTGAGTATAAGTGGGAGACTGTTGGGGTTATATTGAAAAGTATGCTTTTACTTTGTATAACCAAACTGAGTTTTCTTATTTACTGAAATAAATTATTAATCACTGTTGCATTTAAATATGAATGAATGTTATATATATTTATTGAAAACCCGTTCAAAAAAGTCAGTAAGCATTACGTTGTAGTTAATTTGGTGATACCACATCACAAAAGATCAAATTAACCGCTCCTCGTAATTAAGTACAAATTTACAACCTAGATGGAAATGAACAAACCATCATGAAAGATTGATGTATAAGACTCGGATTGGCTTGTCTTGACCAAGAGATTATACTAGTGCATTTGGATGCGCTGAATAGGACCTACAAGAGGATAAATTCTTCGGTACTGAATATACAAGAATTAGACCTCAGTGGTGTGTTATTTCTTAATCTTCGTCCCTTGAATAGGATCGTGTGAAATTAATAAATATTGCTTTGACTTATGATAGGAAGAGAGTCATTGCGATTCGATAACTTATATCTTGGGCAATATTATTATTTACCTGACGATTGCTGATATTTAATATGGAGAATCGTGTGCAAGTACGTCTTGTTTGATTTGTCCCCCTTGGTGGGCACAGAACCTTTATCATACCAAATCTTGCAAGTGGAAATTTATTTTCGGTATGGATAATAATGTTGAGCTGTCTTTACTCCAAGGATAAAGATATTAATTCAAATAAAGCTTGTTCAGTGGCTTAATTAATTAATGGACTAAAATAATCTTAGACACGGTAAATAATGACCGGGAGCCATATTACAGTAAAGTCGTAATATGGGTTAAGATGGATAGTTCAATATTAATTTTATAGTGGAATAAATTAATATTAATGGACTTTGAATAATATTTGGCCCAATATTATAACTTCATAGTCCATTGGAGGTGCAATTTTAATTCTCCTAAAGGCCCCTAAAATAGCCCAAAATAAAGTTCAATTAATGAAAGAGAGAAGAAAATAATTTGCCTAATATTTCTATGAATATTTTCAAAAATATGTAGAAAAAAGGAAGAAAAGATTGTCTTGATCTTGTAGATATTTTATGGAAAGAGATAAGTATTGTAGGAATACATAATTACCCCATAAATTCAAGAAGTAAAATCTTGATTCTTTTTGCCTTGTTATTTTCTAAAATTAGGGATAAATAGGGGAACAAGTTTTTATGGAAAATTTAATTAAGGAGAAAATAATATAGGAGATATATTCAAGATTTCTTGGAGACCAAGAAAAGATTTTCTCCCTCAATTTCTTGACCTAAAAATCGGCCCCCCTACTCCCTATAAATAGGGGATGAATTTTTCATTCCCAAATGTAATTCCATATGTTGGAAATATTAGAAATCCACAAAGGTGGTGGCAAAATATTTTTTGTTTTTCCTCTTATTAAAATAGTTCGTGTGAATCCTCCCACCGGATTGCGTTCGTGGACTTGGGACATATTTGGGAAGGCTCTTTGGGTTGATCCAACGTCTCACCAGTCGTCTCTATAAGAGGTTAGTAATCTCGTAACTCCTAGATTCCGCATGCTTAGAATTTAAGTGGATTACGTGTAAGCATGTTGTTTATTCGCTTATTAATTATTATGTTGAATTGATTTAGGATTAATTCATGTTAATAATTAATTGATTAATTTAAATATGTATATAAAATCATCTCGAATAGATCCGGGCACCCCTAATTTCCCAACAACTGGTATCAGAGCTCTAGTTTCGAGCTCTGAATTTTAAATTGTTATTTAAATTATGTTGGACATTAAATTGAAAATTGAATTGTAGAATTGCTAGATCTATTTTGCAGGTATCCAATTGTCATGGTATTTAATGTGTTTAATTTTCATGCGTATGAATGAATGGTTTTTAATTCGACTCGTTCGGATTTATTTTTCTCGTGAGAAAATCCACGAGTAGATTAGGCTATTTGATTTGTTCAAGTGTAATAGACTAGTTTAGATTTAAAGTGTATTTATTTTTCGTTAAAAAATTGTAACCTGATCGAAGACAAAGACGGAGACGAGGAGTTAAAATGGATCCGGAACCATACATTGGCGACGTGCATCGCGCGAAACGTGCGAGGAAGCAAGTCTTGTGACGTGGATGTCGCTGGTCGAACGAACTGCGGTCTTAAAGGCGGGATTAATACTGAGCCCGGCTGGCGCGATTAGCGTCCATGGCGAAGGCGGCTGGCGAATCTTGGGCGTCTTGGCGATGCTGCCGATGCCTGCCAAGTTTGCCGAGACCCATGAGGGGCGATAAGCGCCGCGCCTATGGGCGCGGGCGTGGTCACTCGGCCAAGTGGCCAGCCGGATTGGGGCGTGCATCCTGGCTGCGAGCTGCTTGGCGTGGCATTCAAAGATGGAATTTTTTTCGAGACGAACGAGTGGTAGAAATTCAAGACGGTGTTTCTTCAAGGTCAAGCCAAGGAAAATCAAACCATGACAGTTGGATAATGCGTGCCGAATGTGTTTATTTTCTGCTTTGCTTGATTTATTGTTGTTTTTTTTCTTATGCTTTATTTAATTTGTTTAAATGTGTTTGCATGAGAATTGCTCAACGAAAAATCTCAAACTAAAAAATTACTAAGTATGTTTTAATAATTAATTTGGTTTTGAATCGAATTAATTTTGACCTCCATGATTTATTTATTTGTGAAATCTTTTGGAGAAATTCCCCTACGGGATGGTCAAAAAGATAGCTTTCACATGAATAAATTCTCAAAAGGATGATTGTGAATTATTATTAGTGGCGACGATGACCCTCCCACGAGGCTCATTCAAAATGAAGTAGTAATTCTGTATTTAATAATGGTTATTACTTAGGTATAAAATTGATATGCATATACTTCACCGAAGTCCTTGTCAATTTTATATTGGTCAAGTGGGAGCCGACTATTAATTTTTGAAATTAAATGTTTGTAACTGTTATTGTTTGTAACCTGCTTGAATGTGATTTAAATGATGACCCTCCCACGAGGCTCATTTAAATCTGTTTTGAGATGTTGACTGATACATGTTCATATTTTTTTGAGATTTCAATGTGAATCATGTGATCGAATTATGTGATTTTCTTTGTGTTGATCCGGATATTGACACAAGATATATGTTTATTTTCAGTTTCATCATGTCGCAACCTTTTAATCCACTGTTTAATATACTGAAAGACAATCTGCTTACTGGAGAAAACTTTACTGTTTGGAAACAAAAACTTATTAACATCCTTGCTTCGCATGAATTCAAATGGGTACTCAACGTACCAAAACCCAAAAAACCAACCAAGGGTGCCGGTATATGGGACGAGATGGAATATAGTGAATGGGAGCTAGGAAATGAATTGATAAGGGACATTATCTTGACACACATGTCAGATTCGTTAAAGGACCTTCATCAAGGATTTTCCACGGCTGCAGACATTATGGGAAATCTCAAAGCGATGTTCGCACATCCGACCCATATGGCAATCCAAAATATTAAGCGTGACATGGTCAAGCTAAAGTTGGAAGAAGGAATGATTGCTAAAGAGCACATTCTTAGGATTATGGTCATCTATGAGGAATTGGCATTTCTTGGCGAAAAATATGACTTCAAAAGCAAAATTTATTTCATTCTCAATTCTCTACTTAAGAGCTATGATCATCCTTATGTAAAATATCTAATGGAGGATATGGATTTTACTATGGACGGTCTCATAAAGGCTGTTACTTTGGTCGAAGAGGACAATGAACGCAAGAAAGTGAAACTGGTTACAAAAGGGTCTGCTTCTCGTTCTAGGCCAATTGGTGGTAAGAACAATGAAGAGACAAACAGGATAAACCATTTCTATTTAAACTTCAAAGATGAGAGCTTGAGCAAGAGGATCTGTTTGGATTGCGGAGAAAGGGGACACTGGAGGTGGGCCTGTTCCAATCCCAAAAGGAATGGAAAGAAAGGTAATTCTCACTCACTAGTTGTTGAAACTTGTTTGGCAGAGTATGCTACCCATTCGTGGCTAGTCGATACGGGATCCACTGATCATGTTTGTTTCACGTTACAGGGGTTCAAGCGGACCCGGTAACTTAGTGGAAGTGAGATCCTCATCACGCTAGGCGATGCTACAAGAGTGGCAGCTGAAGCAGTGGGAGAAGTGCACCTGTCTTTTGAAGACCAGTTTTTAATTTTAAGAGATGTTCTTTATGTTCCTGTTTTTCAGAAAAACCTTATTTCAGTTTCTAAACTATTTGTCGATGGATATTCTGTTCGTAATGATGTGATTGTCTGTCGTGGAATTTTATGAAACAATCTCTATATATTAACTGTGCACACCACTCACAAAATGCATCGTATAACTCATCTACAATTTCATGTAAAAGAAAGCATTCGGCTAACGTGAACGAAACACTTCTTTGGCACCTAAAATTAGGTCATATTAACCCAAAAAGTATTCAAAGGTTGGTTTAAGATGGTTCATTGGGGTCTCTCCGGTTGAACCATTTCCAACTTGCGAATCTTGCTTGGAGGGTAAAATGACCAAGAGGGCATTTGGAGCCAAGGGGCTTAGAGCTAAGGAAGTGTTAGAAATCGTTCACACCGACGTGTGTGGTCCAATGTAAATCAAAGCTAGAGGTGGCTACGAGTATTTCGTTATGTTTATCGATGATTACTCACGCTACGGATACATTTTCCTAATGAAGCATAAAACTGAGACCTTTGATAAATTCAAAGAATTTAAGGCTCAAGCAGAGAATCATAAGGAAAAGACTATCAAGTTTCTACGATCTGATCGTGGAGGCGAACACCTCAGTGATGAATTCTTGAACTACCTGTCGGAAGAGGGGATTGCATCCCAGTTAACTGCACCCGGTACCCCTCAACAAAACGGGGTTGCAGAACGAAGAAATTGAATGCTTCTAGAAATGGTAAGATCAATGATGAGTTATGCAGATTTACCAAAATCGTTTTGGGGTTAAACTTTAGAAATAGCAGCCTATATTCTAAACTTAGTGCCATCCATATCAGTTCCTAAAACCCCGAGAGAGTTGTGGACAGGGCGCAAGCCCAGTTATGGACATATCAGGATCTGGGGGTGTCCGACATACGTGTTGGACAAGGAAGCTGGTAAGTTGGATGCACGTTCGGAATTAAGGCTGTTCATTGGGTACCCCGAAGGGACGAAAGGATGCATGTTCTATGGTCCCGAAGATCAAAAGGTTGTAATCAGTACGTTCTTTAGATTTTTGGAAGAAGACTATATGAACGACAAAATGCCTAGAAGTGAAATTACCTTTGAAGAACTTAAGGGTCCAACTCCATTGCCAACTGTACAAAATGATATACCAAACGTCACGCCTTCACAACCGGAACCTCGTCATAGTGGGAGGGTTGTCCAACAACCCGAGCGATTCTTAGGGATTAGAGAGTCTTCGGACTTGATCTCAGGCGAAGAATCAGATCCGTGGTCCTACAATGAGGCAATCCAAGACAAAGATGCAACTTCTTGGCAAAGAGCAATGGAAGCTGAAATGGGTTTAATGGATCACAACAAAGTGTGGGAGCTAGTCGAACCACATAATGGGGTAAAACCCATTGGATGCAAGTGGGAATACAAGAGAAAAAGGGGAACAGACAGAAAGGTTGAAACTTTTAAGGTAAGACTAGTGGCGAAAGGGTATACTCAGAAAGAAGGGATCGACTATGAGGAAACCTTTTCGCCAGTAGCCATGCTCAAGTCCATCCGCATTCTCTTCTTGATTGCTGCGCATTTAGACTTTGAGATCTGGCAAATGGATGTCAAGACAACTTTCCTCAATGGAAGTCTTGACGAAGAAATCTATATGCAACAACCCGAAGGCTTCATTGAAAAAGGTCAAGAGCATCTGCTTTGCAAGCTTAAGAAGTCCATTTATGGGTGAAGCAAGCATCCCGTGCTTGGAATCAGTGTTTTGATCAAGTTATAAAATCCTACGGTTTTGATCAAAACAACTTTGAAAGTTGTGTTTACAAAAAGCGTGACGGAACTTCATTGGTATTTTTGGTACTATACGTTGACGACATACTGCTCATTGGAAACGATGTAAAGGTGTTATCGGACCTGAGGGCATGGCTGTCAAAACAGTTTGATATTAAGGATTTAGGTGAAGCCGGTCACATCCTAGGGATCAAGATCACTCGAGATCGCAAGAAAAGGATGATCAGACTTTCACAAGAAAGGCTTTGTGCCCTACGGACATGGAATCCATCTATCCAAGGAAATGTGCCCCAAAACACAGAATAAGATAGATGACATGAAAGGCATCCCTTATGCTTCGGCTGTAGGAAGCCTCATGTACGCAATGCTGTGCACGAGATCGGATATCTGCTTTGCTGTAGGCATGGTAGCTAGATATCAAAGAAGCCCGGGGAAAGCGCATTGGACTGCGGTAAAGAACATTCTGAAGTATCTGAAGAGGACACGTGACAGAATGTTAGTTACCAGTCAGACAGTCCAATCCCCATCGGTTACAGGGACTTGAATTTCCAATCAGACATTGACTTCATAAAGTCTACCTCGGGTAGTGTGTTTTGCATGGGGGGAGGAGCCATGACATGGAGAAGCGTAAAGCAGAAATGCATCACCGATTCTACCATGGAAGCCGAATACGTAGCTGCTTGTGAAGCAACGAAGGAAGCGGTTTGGCTCAAGAACGTCCTAGTTGACTTGGACGTTGTCCCGGATTTGCCCAGCACAATCAAGGTCTATTGTGATAATGCTGGAGCAGTTGAAAATTCGAGGGAACCAAGAGCACACAAGGCCAACAAACACATTGACAGAAAATACCATCTTATACGAGAAATCGTTAAGAGAGGAGACATTGACGTGGCAAAGATTGCATCAGAAGACAACCTAGCAGATCCATTCATAAAGGGTCTGCCTCAGAGTACATTCGAGAGACATGTGGAAGGAATGGGTGTCAAGAACGTTGCCAATCTGCTTTGAGTATAAGTGGGAGAAATTATTAGGTTCGTGTAGGTTGACATTAGATGTCACATAGAACACGAGACATGTTGTAGTATATTCTTAAAAGCAGACTTTGAGTATAAGTGGGAGATTGTTGGGGTTATACTGAAAAGTATGCTTTTACTTTGTATAACCAAACTGAGTTTTCTTATTTACTAAAATAAATTATTAATCATTGTTGCATTTCAATATGAATGAATGTTATATATATTTACTGCAAACCCGTTCAATAAAGTCAGTACGCATTACGTTGTAGTTAATTTGATGATACCAGAGCACAGAAGATCAAATTAACAGCTCCTCGTAATTAAGTACAAATTCACAACCTAGATGGAAATGAACAAACCATCATGAAAGGTTGATGTATAAGACTCGGATTGGCTTGTCTTGATCAAGTGATTATACTAGTGCATTTGGATGTACTGAATAGGACCTACAGGAGGATAAATTCTTCGGTACTGAATTTACAAGAATTAGTCCTCAGTGGTGTGTTGTTTCTTAATTTCCGTCCCTTAAATAGGATCATGTGAAATTAATAACTATTGCTTTGACTTATGATAGGAAGAGAGTCATTGCGATTCGATACCTTATATCTTGGGCAATATTATAAATTACGTGACGATTGCTGAAATTTAATATGGAGAATCGTGTGCAAGTACGTCTTGTTTGATTTGTCCCCTTGGTGGGCTCAAAACCTTTATCATACCAAATCTTGCAAGTGGAAATTTATTTCCGGTATGGATAATAATGTTGAGTTGTCTTTACTCCAAGGATAAAAATATTAGTTAATATAAAGCCTGTTCAATGGCTTAATTAATTAATGGACTAAAATAATCTTAGACACGGGAAATAATGACCGGGAGCCATATTATAGTAAAGTCTTAATATGGGTTAAGATGGATAGTTCAATATTAATTTTATAGTGCAATAAATTAATATTAATGGACTTTGAATAATATTTGGCCAAATATTATAGCTTCATAGTCCATTGGAGGTCCAATCTTAATTCTCCTAAAGGCCCTCAAATAGCCCAAAATAAAGTCCAATTAATGAAAGATAGAAGAAAATACTTTGCCTAATATTTCTATGAATATTTTCGAAAAATATGTAGGAAAAAGGAAGAAAAGATTGTCTTGATTTTCTTGTAGATATTTTACGGAAAGAGATAAGTATTGTAGTAATACATAGTTATCCCATAAATTCAAGAAGTCAAATCTTGATTCTTTTTGCCTTGTTATTTTCGAAAATTAGGGATAAATAGGGGAAGAGATTTTAATGAAAAATTTAATTAAGGAGAAAAGAATATAGGAGATATATTCAAGATTTCTTAGAGACCAAGAAAAGATTTTCTCCCTCAATTTATTGACCTAAAAATTGGCCCCCCTCCTCCCTATAAATAGGGGATGAATTTTTCATTCCCAACTGTAATTCCATGTGTTGGAAATATTAGAAATCCACAAAGGTGGTGGCAAAATATTTTTTGTTTTTCCTCTTATTAAAATCGTTTATGTCAATCCTCCCACCGGATTGCGTTCGTAGACTTGGGACATATTTGGGAATGCTCTTTGGGTTGATCCATCGTCTCATCAGTCGTCTTTACAAGAGGTTAGTAATCTCGTAACTCCTAGATTCCGCATGCTTAGGATTTACGTGGATTACGTGTACGCATGTTGTTTATTCGCTTATTAATTATTATGTTGAATTGATTTAGGATTAATTCATGTTAGTAATTAATTGATTAATTTAACCTAATTTCCCAACATAAGATCCATATGTAGTAGCTCAAAATACCGTGTTGTCCAACAATGTGACAACATCTTGTGTGACACTCGGACCTGTTTATCTTTCTGGCATGAACCACAAATCATGGTTTCTCCTATATTCAGCTTTGACAAACCTCTTACAGCACCAACTCTTATTAGCTTATGGATGTTCCTAAAATTAACATGTCCAAGATTTTGATGCCATAAAACTTCCTCAGATTTTTTGGCAAAATTACATAAATTGTTAGTTCTAATAAGATAACAATTATCAATTGACAAATTACCAGTCATAAGACACCCATTTCATTATTTAGAACATAACAAGAATTCTTATCTAACTTGACATGTAAATTGTCATCACATAGTTAACTTATACTAATCAAATTAGCAAGCAAATCTTAACATGTAAGACATTAGACAACTTAGGAAATCCTTCAACATTAAGAGTACCTTTCCCAACAATTTTTCCTTTAGAACCACCACCATAAGTGACATTTCCACCATCAAATTTTTCATAATTAGACAGGAAATTCACTTGACCAGTCATGTGCCTAGAACAACCACTATCAAAATACCACAGACCAGGCATACATACTTTCAAAGATGTGTACACAATATTACAAGTCACATTTTGTTTACTGACCCATTCAGTTTTAGCACATTGTGACTCAAAAACTTCAGTATGTAACACCTTGATGTCCTCTTTCAGCTTATTACAAAATGGACGAATATGATCATGATCAAAACAATAGTGACAAACATACCTCTTTATCTTCTTCTTGGTGTGAACTTTTGTTTCCACTGGAGTTTCAACATTTGTCTTGTATCCAGCTTTAACAAATTTCACTGGTTTAAAACTTTTAGAAGTAGTTTCAAAACTAAGACCAGTAGTGTTAGACTTACCAATCATCAAAGCATCTTTTAAAACTTCAGCTCCTATGACATATTTCTTAAAACACAAAGTAGACTTCCTTTAGTGTAGAAATTTCCAAATTCTTTCTACAGCTTCAAGTTTGGTTAGTGAATCTCTCAAGTCATCATTTTCCTTAGTCATAGACTTTAGAATCTGATTTTGAGATTCCAATTTATCAAACTGATCCACATGTTTCACTATTCACATTAAACGTTCCTTTACAATCAATTAAACCATTAAAACAGTTAACAGTTTTATCAGAACAATCTTCATCTAATGTTACTCCAGATGTGGTAACATCTGTTCAACATCAGAATCAGAATAGTCCAGATCATCATCTTAAGGAATCGTCGTAGTCTATTCTAGCATAGAATGCACGTTCATCATTTTGTTCTTCATGCTCTTCATTAGATTCATCACTTAAAGTAACATTGAAGTTCAATTTTAGTTTAAGCAAGAGATTAGCACATTCATTCACACAATCACCATATCTATGACATGCATTACATTGAACAAATTTTCTATACTCAGGTTCAATTTTGTCATACTTGCCTTTGATTCCAGTACCAATCTGCCTTGGTTGGAATGCATTACATTTCTTTTCAAAGGTTTGTGGAGAGTTGTTGATCTGAATCTTTGGATGAATGTTGCTTTTGAACTAGCTATTCCTCCTCTTCATAAGAGCTTTGAATTGCCTTATCATAAAAGCAATATACTCCTCGGGGTTGGAACACACATCAATAACATCATCCTCTCAATCAGCTTCAGTTACAATCGGTTCTTGTTCAGCTTTTGAAGATGTTTCACCTTTGAACACCACCACTTTCTTTGCATCAGCTTTTTCATCCTTCTCAGTTGTATTCATCTCACATGCTTGTAGGATGTTGATTAGTTCATTTTGACTTAGTGCATCTGTATCCCATTCCTCTTCAATTGCACAAATTTTTGCATTGAAGCACTTAGATACAGTACACAAAATCTTATGAACCAATCTCACATTGGAGATGGGATCTCAAAGAGATTGAGCTTCATTTGCAATATCAGTGACCTGTTCATTGTAAGAAGAAATTGTTTCATCCTCCTTCATCTTCAAGCTCTCGAACTTTATTCCAAGCATTCGAAGTCTGGACCTTCGAACACTATCTGAACCTTTATTGTGCTCTTGCAATCTATCCCAAGATTCTTTTGCAGAAACACATGTTGATATGATCTTAAACATGGTAATATCAACTGATGTGAATATTGCATTCAAAGCTTTAGAATTGTAGCTAGCAGTTGTACTTTCATCATTACTCTAATCCAGTTCGCGTTTGACTGTAACTTCTCCTTCTTCATCTACAACATTCTTAGGAGGTGTCCATCCTGAAAGAATATTTCTCCAAGCACGTTTATCAATTGACTTGATGTACATCCTCATCTTAGGTTTCCAATAAGCACAGTTTGTACCATCAAGAATTGGTGGTCTCAAACTTTGTGGAGTAAGTGGATATTCCATCACCATAACAAAAACAACACACTCGATACAGGATCTAACTAAGTAAAATCCAATTTTGGCTCTAGTGCCAACTGAAAGTGTGTGTATCGGGATTGTGTTTAAGTAAAATAAACTGATGTTACACTGAATGTTGTAACAATCAAAGTAATAATAGTAAAATAGAGACAGTAACAGCAGAAGACTCAGAAACACAACACTCAAATTGTTTAATAAAACTTTGCACAATCTATATCAATGTAGATTGTGATGCCTTATGGCCGAAATCACTATTTAACAAAATAATGAGTACAAAGAGGTTCACATATTGAATCCTCTTGAAACAAGATCAAGCATATGATCTCAAGGCTAGGTGTATCTCTACACTATCAAAGGTGACTATTCTATGTGTATGAAACGATCTACACTGAGACTAACATTCCACATAAAACAAATCCAGCACCACTCGAAGTATTGTAAACCCTACAATTGCTTGTTGTGGCTAAATACTCCACAACGAAGACCCTATAACTCTGGATGCACTAAACACTCAACAGTTGATACTTGGCTATTGCTTCGACTAACCAATACATGACCTATGATAAGCACTTCAGTGTCTTCTATTTATAGACTTCGTGTAAGCTTTACTAGAGCCTCCTTGAAGGATCTAGAAACTCTTCCATCCACTAACTCATGATCTTTATATAACTGCCACTTATTGGGTTCTTCAATTCCTGAAAACAGTCGCATGATCTAATCTCTTCTACTCGATTCTTGAAACTTGTGGAATCTTCTGGAATCTTGCAGAACAACCTAGATCATCAACCTGTAGTCAACAACATCAAAGACAACATTGAACACAGAAGTGTTAGTGTTTAAGAAGAAAGGACGAATACTGATGTTGTAACCAATGTTGTGACATCGGTGGCAACATCAACAATTCAGTACCATTTTAATTAGGAAATTGATTTATAAGTGAAAAAGATGAATTAAAAATATTAAAAATGATAAAAATATTCTACAAAACATAATTAGTAATCAAGGTCCAATTAAAATACATAATTTAGTAAACATGATATTTTTATTAGGCTTAATTGCAAAATCACCATCTTTTCGTTGAATTGCAATCTAGTTTAAACATTTGAATTGTTGTAAATAAATCATCAACTTTAAATATTAGTGTAAATTAAATTTATATACAGCCCCAATTTGTGTAATATATGGTGTTGCTTGTGGACATGGCACAAAGTGGGTTGACCGGTAGATTAATATGCACAAACGGGTGCTACATTGGAAAGCCACGTCGTACACAGAGAAAGAATGGGTTGCTTAAAAGTGTAATTTGCATCAACATTTAAAGTAGGTGATTTATTTACAATTATTCAAAGAGTTAGTCAGATTGCAATCCATCGAAATGTGGTAATTTAATTTCCAATTAAGCAGTATCACAAACACTTATATATAATGTTTCACGGATTAAAGATATACGAAATATGGTTGTGTCAGATGGAGAAAGGGGATAAAAATAAAGGGCTAAGTGGATTAAATAGAGGAAGTGATGTTTTATTCTTAATTTAATATACAGTAACACATTTATGTTCATATGAGCATCCACAATGGTGCACTGAATGTTCATCTAATGATCTGACGAATGATTTTTTTTTCTCCCGTTTAAAACCATTGAGACACACAACTGGACATGCGAGAGTATGAATTATCCAATACATTCGACGGGAGAAAGAGAAGATTTTATGAGGTATTGTTAGGACACTATAAAGAGTGCATGAATGGATGAATGATTGATGTATATTTAAAAGTAGATGAAAATTTAAAAGTGGATGAATAAAGTGCGTTTAAAAACTAGAATATTTAAAAGTAGATGAGATGTGGTGTGAATTAGAAGAGATAAAATTGATTTTAGTGTAGGAAAAATAATGACATAGTATAATATTAAGATTTTTAAATGTGTTTTTAAAAAAATATAATGTTAATTTATTCCATTTATGGAATACTCAATTAAGTACGGGACATTACCTTTTTGGAAAATATTTAAACCAGGGAACGTAGTGAGTATAGATTATAATTATAAAAATATATAAAAACACTGGGTTTCAATTTTCTTTTCTATAAACACACAGAAATATTGGAATATATTTTATATATCTTCCTAAATTTAATGATGAATTTATATGCTAAATTTTCAAAGAATTTCGATTGACAAGTTAATTCAGATTTTCAGATTAATATATTTCAATATATTCTAATCTCATTTCACGTTCAAATTAATTAAATTGAAAGCTTCGCTTATATGCTACGTTCTACACTCTTGTCCACATAAATTTTGTAGTAATTGTCGTTGAAGGAACGTTTCAAATATAATAGGTTGGACCTCGGCATGTAAGATCCATGCGTGCCCTAATAAATATTGGAATTTCAACTTGCCGATGCATACACGTTGTATTTAATGTTACTCTTCTAATAATAGTAATAATAATGCATTGATAAAGCATGATTCACGAAAAAAAAGAATGAAAAAGAACACACGAAAAAAAAAGAACGAAAAAGAAGACCAATTAGTACATTAGTGATTCATGATTATCTTCGAGAAAAAAAGGGAAAACTTTTATAAGAAATATTTTATGGATCTAAGGTCCGTGGAATATGATCCGTTGGTCAGAATAAGAAGCGCATAACACAGAGCGAAAAATTTACGGATTCTGTGCGGTCGAACCAGGTCAAGCGGATATTTCTTAAAAATTCGCGCAAAGGCAGAACAACAAACTCGCTTTGAGATTTGTGTTATTATAAAGACAAATATGTATTACTGTAAAAAAAGATAGTGGATTCTGTGCGGGTCGAATTGAATCAAACCTATTTTTTTTATAAAATTCGCATAAAGGCTAAACAACAGTGTTGGAAAATTTGTAGTTTTGATGGAAGTTCCAAAATAGTTGTAATAGGACCAGTCGAACCTGTTAGTCAACTGGTGATGATAGGAGACCAGCTGAACATGCTGGACATCTGATGTTTTAGACTAGGTCACATATTGAGGGGGAACTCAATATGTATAGGTTCAAATCAGAAGCGAAGATCAGAAGCGAAGATTAGAAGAGAAGATCAGAAGCGAAGTTCAGAAGCGAAGAACAAAAGACCTGTAGAAAGGACATCAGCAGAGTCGATAGCTTGAAGCTAAGACAACCTTATCAGAAGGCTCAAGATTACTGATCAGTTGCATACTGATCAGGTATAGCTAAGTCAGAAAAGTGATAAGCATATCTACTTATCAAAGACATATGATTGTCATCAGACCAGAATAATGTTAAAACTTCTGGCTTTACAAGGCGCCGATTCAGTGTACTTGTTAGCTACTAAGAATTCGACATGTATGTACGGATGTGACTATGCAGGATATGGTTTATCAGGCCAAACGGCTAGAAATGACAAAATTGCACGAAGACGACATGGCCTTTCTGAGCACGTCTAATCAAGCCTGCTAGCTACCTAAAAATATACCGAAATTCAAATTGCTCTCCAACGGCTAGTTCGATTTCGTGCCTATATATATAGGATCAAACCTTCATAGTAAGGTTACGGAAATTATCATCAAGCCCAAGCACAAGCAAATTTCCTCACAGAGAACACTAAAGCAAATTTTCTAAGTGTTCATCCAATTGTTCTTAGCATAGAATACTCATCATCTAGCTTTAGGCTACTTAGACTATAGGATAGTATTCCAGTTGGAACGTTACAAATTTTACACCCAAACAAAAGTTAGGTTAAGTTTGTTATAGCAAGATTTCAGTCTAGGGTTTCTAGATCTGATTTCTGGGATTGGTTGAGTGATAACTCGTGAAACATCTGTTGGTTGTACTATGTTGGACTAACATGTTGAGAAATTTAGTGTTTTGATGAAAGTTCTAAAACACATGTAATAGGACCAGTCAAACCGTTTAGCTGACTGATGTTTTTAATACCAGTTATAAGATAACCAGTTCATAATTATTATATAGAACAACTGATGTATAAGATAGGTCACATATTGAGGGGGAACCTCAATATTTATAGGTCAGATCTAAAGATCAGAAGAACAAAAGATCAGCTGAAGTCCGACAGGCTAGAAGGCAAGGGAAGGACAGAAGATCGGACGATCTTATAAAGTCAGATTATCAGGTGAAGTCATGAAACACAAATTCAGAAGACCTGAAGATCAGATGACTACCAAAAGATCAGACCAGAAGACTTACATCAGCCGAGTCTGCTAGTTGAGCTAAGACAACTGTCACTAGAAGACTCTATCAGTGTTGGGAAATTTATAGTTTTGATAAAAGTTCCAAAAACACATGTAATAGGACCATCGGACACATAGGTGATCGATGTTTATATTACCGCTTATAGAATACCGTTGATAATTATTGATAGAACAACCGATGTAATAGATAGGTCACATATTGAGGAGGAACCTCAATATGTATAAGTCGATCTCAAGATCCAAAGAACAAAATTGATATCCGACAGCCGTAATGCTAGAGAAGAACAGAAAGATCGATCGATCCGATCTAGTCGAGATATCTCACCAAGTCATAAAGCTCAAACTCGTAATACTTGAAGATCGATGACTTCCGGAAGATCGCACCGGAAGACCTACATCACCGAAGTCCGCTAGTTGAAGCTAAGTCAACCGCACCGAAAGACTCCATCGTAGACCGATCGCTCGACCGATCAAAGTCACCACCAGTGAAAACCGATGTTTCACCTAAGTCATACGCCTATGATCCGAACAAGAAGAATGTCAACCTTAGTTGGAAGAACAACACTGAAAAGTGCGTCTGTTAACCAATAAGAACTAGACACGTATGATCTGAGCCGGCAATTATGGGATTTGATGTTGCTCTCTCTAACGGCTATAAAATACAAGTTCACGCTTTTCGGCCATGCCGCCTCAAGCACGCCACATCAATCCTCAAGAAACCTACCAAATATAGCCTGAAATTCAAATTGCTCTCCAACGGCTCTTTGATTTCAAGGTCTATAAATATGGGATCACACTTCAGAGTGAATACACGGAAACACTGAACAATCAAGAAGCTCAAGCAATTATCGATTTCATACGAAGAACACGATCAAGAAGATTATTTTTTATTAAGTGTTCATCCCATAAGTTCTTAGCATAGAAATCTTTTCATCTAGGATATAGGCTACCTTAAACACTAGAAAAGATTTCATAGTTGGAACCAAAACAATCTTATCCAAAACCCAAAGTTAGGTTAAGTTGTTTAGCAAGATTTCAGACTAGGGTTTCTAGTTCTGATTTCTGGGATCGGTTGAGTGAGAACTCCTTAAATATCTCTGTCGATTGTCTTGTCTTGGACTAACACATAAAACTAAGTCCAGGTTGGTTAAGTTGGTGCCCTTTGTGATAGGGAAGAGTGGACGTAGGATCTGGTTTGTCCGAACCACTATAAATCTTGTGTGCCTTTACCGCTTTGATTAACTGTCTACACAATTGCACAACCTTTAAAGCGCATACATATTCTAAGTTGAGATCAGCTAGCACCAAGCTTCTGATCTGATCAAGCTTGACACTTCAGTCAACTGGTTAAAAGACTAACTTAGGAATCTGATTTATAAAAACTGGTTTTTCACGGGTAAAACTTAAGCTTCCGCACACATCAGTTAAACTGATAGTTACCAAACTGATCTGCCTTCTGGCGATAAGTAAGTTGGTTATCACCCAAACCGATTCACTCAAGACTTTGATCGAAGCTAATCGCCATCACAACCGATCTGCAAGACAAAAGTTTTCGTAAGTCTATTCACCCCTCCCTTCTAGACTTCTGCCCTCACAAAACCCGTTCGGGACCTACAAGTGGTATCAGAGCAGTTGGTTCTACAGACCACTGACTTTGTGTATCATCGATTCTTGAGGAAGAATCTTTGTGGTCGACTGAACTGATCTTGAAAAACCTTCTTAAAACTCATTCATTTTCCAAAAACACTCAGTATGGATAACACCTCAGGTATGTATCATGATCTGCCGAAGTTCTCAATAGATGAGTATGCAGATTGGGCCATATATATGTCCAACCATCTAGGTTCGATTAGTGGCGAATGATGGAAGTCATCGAAAGAGGACCCATCATCATATATTACGACAACCCCGCGGTTGGAGGAGATCCGCACTTTGCCCCCTAAGTCTTGTGCGAAAAAAAAGCCCAAATTTGATGGATGCAGAGGAAAGGATGTTGCATACTTTAGATACTATCGCAAGGCATATTATCATGAAAACAATGGATAAGGTCACCAAGGAAAAGGTTAAGTATCTCAAAACTGCGAAAGCAATGTGGGATACTCTAAATTGAAATATCGAGAAATGACCAGATAAAAGACAATACCGTCAAGTTTAACCGGTGAAGTTCAAAAAACCGACGATCTTTGCCCAACGAAAACCATCAACAAACTCGATGGAAGGATTACAATGTCAATAAACAAGCTTCGAGAACTTGGTAGAGAGATGTCTGATAAAGATATCAACTACAAAATTTTAAGGTCTCTCACCAAGAAATGGGACATGAAGGTCACGGTAATCAAGGATTGCAAAGACATTTAAAAAATGAAGCCAAGTAGCTTGTTCTTGAGCCTTAAAGCTCACGAGTTCGATTTAATTGAGAGAGGACAAGCGGATGAAGATGAGGTGCCCATCGAAGCCTCAACTTCCAAATCGATTGCTTTTAAGGCAACCAAAGAAGAGATTGAAGACCAATGAACCCATTGGAAACATCATAAGTCGGTGAACAGACGCGCTCGCTTACCAGAAAACTAGAAAAATCAAATACTCAACGGGTAAGTATCAAGATTCTATAAAGATTATCAACATAGCCGAGGAAGAGACAGAGATCGCACAAATGATCTCCGTGAAAGAACCAGATCCGATGATCGGAGAGATCACAGAGATGAAAGGAAAAGAGATAATCTAAATGATGAGAGAAGAGATAACCAATCGATGTAAGAAGCTCGGACTACTATCGAAAAGGAAAGTCACCGATAGATCATACGGACGAGTGATTCACCGGAAGAAAAGGTTCCGTGGATCAAGGAGCGCGGCTTCAACCGTGAGAAGCCAGTCACTACAAATGGCAGACCGCCTGCACTGGACGCCAAGAGAAAGGGAAGAAAAGAGGAAAAGAAGAGAGCAAATCGGTGAGACAGGATAGAAAAGCCATGGTTGCCGACATCGTCAGAATTGACGATTCAGATTCCGCCCTCTAAGGATTCTCGGATACTCCTCAGAGAAGATTTCTATCCGACAAGAAGGTCTTTGTTGACTTCTATGGAAATGAAGATCCGATATTCTCTTCGATGATGATGAGATCTCGGCCGATGGCAAAGGAGGACCAACTGAGGTAACCTCCAAACCTCGCTTTGTTCGCTTTACACACCGTACCATTAGCACACCGGCCGGGAGATTGACTCGCAGCCTCTACTCGAAAGCAATTGCTTGAGGATCTCTCCAATGCAAGAGAGACACTTATGCTATAGTGGAAGTTTAAAATGACAAGTCGAGGACCGTAAATAATCACCTTGCTAAAGAGAATGATCTCAAGAAAAAGCCTCCGAACTTAAATCTGTAAACCGCCGTAGGCAACCGAGGAATTTAAAATTCGAAAGTTAAAGCTTCGATCGGAGAAGCAGATCAAAGATCACCGGCAATTAACGAATGAAGTTCGATGACTTCAAAATCCTCGCAAGCAAAATTCGATGAGCTATTCCGAAAGCATGAAAGTCTAAAATCATCTCGAGGATAATCATGTAAGAAAAAAGAGAGGTTTTCACAAAATCATCTAAAACCGCTCAAGACATGAACACCTATTTTCGAACAACGATTAACAAGAAGGACTTGGGTAAGAGAACCCTTCCACATCCTCAAAAGCCCCTACCGATTCATCTCAAAAAGGTGTAATCAGACGAGTTTTTCAAAAGATACACCAAAAGCCAAACATGTATCTAATAAGGAAAAAAAGACCAGTTGAGCGGTGTAAGGCGGTGCCTAACCGTAACGGGGAAATGAAATGGACCCCAACCGGTAAAAGCATCACCGAGGAATCAACAAAGAACCCAGTTCTTCCGAAGAGACCTCAACCCGATCAACAGATCGAAATCGAAAAAGACAACCCAGTAAAAGGAAAGTCTAATCTGGACCCAATCAAGGTCACCGCCTAATAAGCATGCTTCGTAAACCGCAAAAACCACCTATGCCAAAAATATATGAATCTTTTGATGGTAGCGATGTACCTACCCCTATAATCGTAAATCTAGGGTCAGCACTTTTTGAACCACACCGGATGAAAAAAAGACAAACGAAAAAGATAAATCCCAAGTCTTCTAAGTCATCCAAGGTTCACACTAATAATCATACTAATCAGAAAGCATATAAAGAGACGTATGATTATGTTGATAGGTATGGGAAACAAATCAGGCCTTCTGATCTAACTGATCACAATAGAAGTGCTCTGTTTGTATGGATCCCAAAAACTAATCCTAACCCCTCAGAACCCAATCCAAAAGGGGTACCTAAAGCCTCATTTGGCAGCAGGATCGCGTGGTCCGCCAACAAAGGAGGTGTGCAAGCAACTATCCGGGTACATCGATAGTGGATGCTCAAGGCACATGACAGAAGCAAACATCTCCTCGGCTCTTACATAGAAATGAAAGGCCAGCGTGTACTCTTTTCGGTGATGATAACTTTGGTTATACCAAAGGATTCAGAACCTTAGAGAATGATGATGTACAAGTAACTGGAGTCTCGTATGTCGAAGGTCTGAAGCACAACCTATTATCGGTTTCACAATTCTGCGACAACAGATTCAGTGTTGAGTTCTCGACTGACCAATGCACTATCAAGAATCGAGCCACTCAACAGATTTTTGCTAATCGGGTTCAAGGAAAGGGACGATCTACACAAATGATTGGAACAATTTGCCCAAGAAATGCATGCGATTGTCAAGAGTTCCAAAAGTAGCAGTTGGCTCTGGCACAAAAGAATGAGCCATCTGAACTTTAAAACTCTTAATAGGATAACAAGGATGTCACTAGTGGAAGGACTTCCGAATGAAGTATTTTCAAAGGATCAGACATGTGCTGCATGTCAGAAGGGAAAACAGGTCAAAGCTTCATTCAAGGGAATTCCCGGACCGATCCAAAGAGAGAGTAATCGCAAAATGCTTCATATGGATCTATTTGGACCAGCTTACACCACCGGTCTCAACGGACGAAAATATACTCGTAATCGTGGATGACTATTCCAAGTTTACAGGTTATATTCTTACATAAGAAGAATGAGACGACAAACGAAGATACCCGAAATGCTAAAAAGATTACAAAATGAGAAGGGTCTCGATTAGTAAAAATCGATCGATAAAGGTATGCATTTCAACTCTTTTATTAATGATTTTTGCTCTAAGTTTGGTCTGAAAGATGAAACATCACCGCAAGGACGCCACAACAAAATGGAGTAGCGAATCGGAGAACAGAACTCTCAAAGAAGTTGCTCGCATCGATGTTAGCCGAACATGCAATACCAAGCCGTTTAAGCGTATAATCAACACCGCATGCCATACTCGTAATGTATGTCTTCCGACTAAGGCTCACTACAAAACATCCTATGAACTGTGGAAGGGCAGAAAACCTCGTGTTTCTTACTTCCATGTTTTTGGGTGTAAGTGTTTCATACACAACAATGGGAAGAGTCAGGTGAAGACTTTTGAGGCCAAGTCAGATGAGGGTATATTCTTAGGATATTCCTCATTTAGCAAGGCTTTCAGGGTTTACAAATGCATTTAACCCTACTTGTGGAAGAAACACCCCATGTAGTCTTTGATGAACCATCTTCCGAACAAGAGAAATCGCCTCGAACAAGACGTGCACGATCAACCAAAGACTGATGCTCAGAAAATGGATCAGCTAACGATAAAGGAAAAAGAATCAGAAACCGTAACAGTATACATTCCAGATCTAGCTGATTCACCAGATCATTCAGATCCTAAGGTATGAAAAACTATCGATGAAGAAGCTGGTACAGCTGAGACAGTATCAACTGAACCATCCGGTTCAGGGGGAACACCTGAAGTTCCCACGAACAGACATCAGCACATGATGAGTCCAACATCAGCTGAGACATGTTCTTATCAAGTGGATCATAATTCTGCACCACTCCCCCAAATTAGTAATGAACCTTTATCGAAATGGATGATGTTCTCCAAATCGACGCAAATCGTAATGTAGGACTGGATAACCAAATATCCAACCGATCTCGATCATCGGAGACCCATCTAATAAAGTTAAAACTAGACATCGACAGGTGAAAGTGCCATGTATTGCTGTTATTTGTCTATGAAGGAACCAACAACAATAGAGGAAGCTCTACAAGACGCAAGCTGGATTCTAGCCATGCAGGAGGAGCTGGAACAGTTCGAGAGAAATCAAGTTTGGGAACTGGTAGACAGACCAAATCATCAAGACGTAATTGGCACGAAGTGGGTTTTCAAGAACAAGAGAGATGAGAAAAATGTCATCACCAGAAATAAGGCAAGACTTGTTGCTAAGGGGTATTCACAATCGGAAGAATTGATTATGATGAGACCTTTTGCACCGCCGCCTAAAGCCATTCGGTTTTGTTTTCATATGCTTCCCACAGAGGGTTCACTGTGGTATCGATGGACGAAAAGAGTGCATTTTTTAAACGGGGGTACTAGCAGAGGAAGTTTATGTCGAACAACCTCCGTGCTTCAAAAAGAGCAAACCAAGTGTACCGCTTAAGAAAAGCTCTTTATGGCACGAAATAAGCTCCTCGAGCTTGGTATGATACACTCTCTCGGTTCTTCTTGATAGACAAAGTGGGTTCACTAAAGGAACAAAGGGACAAAACCTTATTCGAATAGAAGATGGAGAAGATATTCTGATGGTTCAGATCTACGTGGACGACATCATCTTCGGATCTCCCAACAAGAGTCTATGTGAAAGATTCAGCAAACTGATGCAAGGGAAGTTCGAGATGTCCATGATGGGACAGATGAATTACTTTCTGGGTCTCCAGGTGAAGCAAAGTGCAGAAGGGATATTCATCTCGCCAAGCAAAAAGTACACTAGGAATTTATTGGCTAAGTTTGGAGTTCAAAATTGCAAGGAAGCCAAAATTCCTATGATGACCGGATTCAAGATGGATCCGTATGAGGATGGTCGGAAAACAAATCAGAAAGAATATAGGGCTCTCATTGGATCTCTACTATACCTAACTGCCAGCAGACCAGATATCACCTTTGCAGTAGGTGTATGTGCTAGATTTCAGGCAAATCCAATGCAAAGCCACCTAGAAGCAGCTAAGCGGATTCTTAAGTATCTGAAGGGGACAGTAAATCTTGGTTTATTTTACCCATTAGATGATAATCTAGAGCTTAGTGGGTATTCTGATTCTGATTATGGAGGTTGCAAGATTGACAGGAAGTCAACCTCAGGAACATGTCAGTTTTTAGGAAGTAAATTGATCTCGTGGTTTTCAAAGAAGCGGACATCATCGGCCATACATCTACTATCTTGAAGGAATATATATGGTCTGCAGGAAGTCGTTGCTCCCAAACCGCTCTCCGCTTAGTCGGAAATGAGGATTATAACATTGTAGCTAAGAATGTACCTATATTCTGTGACAGTAATAGTGCTATTGCAATCACTCAGAATCCTGTTCTACATACAAGATGCAAGCATGTGGATGTCAGACACCATTTTATAAGAGATCATGTTGAAAAGAAGAATATCAGAATGGAAAAGATTCACACTGATTTACAGAAAGCTGATATTCTAACCAAGCCACTAGTCGAGGTCGATTCGAGAGAATTGTGCAATGAGCTAGGGCTTCTGGATCTTGGAGAAAAAGCACCTAAAATGCTTGATGGATTGTTCTCCAGAACCAGCTGGTTACGAGACTAACCAGGTTGAAAGGAATCAGTTGAGTTTGGTATCTCAACTGATCAGAAGATCAGTCAAGGAACTGATATGAGAAATCGATCAGATTTACAAGTTATCAGATTAAAGGAACTGATCAGATTTAAGGTTTATCTGATTAAAGGAAACGCTCAATTTAAAAGGAATATCTGATTAAATCAGTTGGGTTATTTTACATCTTTGTAAGTCGATTTAGCTGATATTCAACAAGCAAGATTCACAGATTAAAGCCTACAATCGCATAAGAAAGCAGAGAATTTACACAACAATGGAATAATAGAACTTTTCATTGATAAAGACCCGAAGGTCATATTACATTACAAGTTACAAGTACAAAGGACCTGGAGGTCAGTACATAAGTCATAACCGAAAACCATAAACCCTCATCCTAACCCAAGAAGAGCAGGGGAGAGAGATTTTAAATCTGATGCTCTCATTTTCCCCCACTTAACAAGGGTGAGAGAGGCTTTAAAGTAATCCTAAAGCCGCTAGCTGAAGCTAAAACCAGTGGAGCGAGAGCGGCGTTGATAGGATTTCTAAGCCAGGAGCCCTTAGACCTGAAGTCAATGGACTCTCCAGCTGTTAAATGGAGCACATGTGCCAAGAAATTGGTTCAAAGACCTTATGGGCACATGTGTCGCATGAAAAAATAGAGTTGATATACGAAGATCAGCTGTTGTCTGATCCAGACCGTATATCAAACTCATGTTTTATATCAGACTGAGTCTGTTGATGCTAGTTCCGTCATCTCGATAGACACACAAGGTGCATACGGTTAGGAGAAGTGTCTTCTCAGTTGCGACAGCAGATCCGCCGCCGTGGTGGTAGAGAAGCTTGGCAACAATTGTATGTGAAATCTTTGATGATGACGAAAACAGCGATAAGGGACACACAGGGTTGATTTGAGAAGCTGAAATCATTGAAAAAGGGGTAAAGGTGTTTGCCTGATGTTTCACCGGAAATAAGGGTTCACCAGAATGCATGATTTTACAAAGAAGATAAGTATGGTGAATGAGTTATGTTGTGTAAAACATTGGTCCAATTTATAGAGGCCGAGCAAGGGTGCAAATGCAAATTTGATTTCAAAAAGCCTATTAGAGAAATTTGCATCACAAGGACAGCGTGTAGGAATCACGCGACTGATAATTGGATAAATTTACGGCGGATTGACATATCGAGATATGCATACGATAATTACGCATGTCAAATCGTGCCAACTTAGGGAATAGAGACTACTATTCTAGACTATGTTTTGGCGGTAACACTTATCCCAAGAATTGGCTTGATCTGAGAAGAATCAGATTAGGTCAACCAAAATCCGATTACATCTGGCCGATCGATAAGGAAGATCAGTTGAACTTGAAACCTCAACAAATCGAGATATATCGATCTATGAGAAAATGAAATATCAGTTGAAGGGGGAACTTCAACTGATCGAGGAGGATCAGAAGGGAAATCAGACGCAAAATGAAACAGATCAGTTGAAAAGAACAGTTGGGAAATTATAAGGCTTAGGCAGAAAACTAAGATCAACAAGTGGAATTAACTTCAAGTGGTATTGACTGATTACTATATCAGTCAACCAGATACGCTTTTCTTTTCCCTTGTTATTTGCTTATTTATCGGACCTTATCTATTTTTGATTGCATTCATTATCACGCGATTACCGTGTGGACGTATTCCCCGCAAATCATTTAATGCGGACGTGGTACCAGATTAATTGCTACAAAATGAGCTTTTAAATCCAAAAGGTTTTCGTACGTGCTTTTCCCAACCATTCGATCAAAACCGCTTAATCTGGATCGTTTAATCTTTTCAAACGGTTGATCTTCCAAATCTTGTCTTTTTCCCTCCTCATCTTTATAAGGTTCATCAAAAACCCTACCAGAGTTTTCCAATTCACAAACTTGCGTTCTTTTTTCTAAAACTCTCCATTACTTCTCTGCGATTCAAAGTGTTTTTTTCTTAAGTTTCAAAATTATCTTCCCAAAAAATGTAATCTGGTAATTTCTGATTATTTGATGAGTTATTTTTCCTTAAAATCCATTGATCTTAAAGATTTTGTCAATCGATGGTATCCTGTGTTATGCTTTATTGTTTCTTGGTTTCCGCATGTGTTTATCGATTACTAGGCCTATGTATAGGTCTGATAATCAATATATCATATCTCTATGTTTATGCACAATCTTAATCGAGTCTATCTTATTTGTAGATGGCCACTCACGGTATGGGTAAAATAATGTGCAATTATGCGAATCGACATTAAAGATTGTCGATTTACAAGTTCGTGCGATTTGACATTACTCGGGATCCTAATCAATGGAAGTGGAGCAAATTTCAAGAAAGGAGGTCTTGAGAAATATTATACCGCTCATTGCAATCCAAAGATGCAAAGATGAAGCACTCGAATTCCTAAGGAATTTAAGAGTGGATACGGACGCTCCGGGAGAAGAACTACTTTCGTCAGTCAACGGAGAAGATATCAGACTGACGAATGCGGACATAACTCGTCCATTCAAATTTGCCAAAAGGATCTAATCTCGCCTGCGCAAGACTACAGGAGAATGAAGATGAGCCGATCGAAAACGAACTCTTCGAGAGAGGTCGACAAACATCGGATCCTTGTTTTGTCGCACCAATGCTCAAGAGGAAATACCGATTGTTGTTTGACATATTGTCAAAAACAATCATGGGTATTGCGTTCAGCCCAGATGCTCTTACATCCGTCAAACTGTAAAGCATGGCTGCAATAATTGATGAAGCCAAGAACATCAATTGACATGGGTTCCTAAAGGCCATTCTACTCCAAGAACATGAGAAATTTGGAATTGATGAATGGAGGCGGTGTCTATCTCAAGAAGAGGATCGAAGAATCTCAACAAGGTTGCGCTTATCCTAAAGGACAAAATGCCAAATGCCAAATGGGACCGTAATGGACCAAGTCCTACAAGGCTTTTTCTCTCCACCACTTCACCATATTTGGACCACCGACGATGATATCGCCCACCCCCCCAAAGGCGAAGAAGGGAAAGAGCAAGAAAGCAACCACGTCTACACCAGATGCCCCCCAGAAAAAGAAAAGAAAACTGGTGAAGGCCCGTGAGAAGAGGCCAAGAAGGCGGAGGCCTCCATGACTCTGCTTTCTAGAAGATGAGTCGATGAAGAAGGAGCGCCAGATCGGCCTCATACGCCACAAAAATCGTGAAAAATCGACAGCAGGCTTCTCAGGCTGAGAGCTCGCCAGAACATTCTGAGGAAGAAGCACGAGACGAACGATCTCCTTCTCCTCCAACTTGAGCTGATTCACCGCTCAAACCATCAAGCATCGAAAGCATGTTTCTCCTTCACTCCCCACCCGCTTGAACTCCGAAACTACATCGGTTCACAAACCGAAAGCTTACCTGTTGTGGAACCAGCGCACTCCTCCACAAAGAGAACCTCTCTGGTCGAGCCAATCGCATAACTTCCACCTACTCAAGCACCACGGAAACCTCCACATCTCATCAACCGAATCCGACGCACAATTCCCCGAGTCTAGATCATCAAAGACCATCACAGGAAAATGGTCGAAATGCAAATCGAACGAGAAATTGATGAGATGTATCCGTAATGATCGCCCATCCCGCTATTAGAGAATAAGTTATGGAGATCCTCACCGGAGAGATCTCGATTAAAAAGCTTCTCGATTTTATAATGATTATTGAACAGATGGGCGGTGCTGATGAGTTTGCAGATTTTGATTTTGATATGAGGAAATCTGCTAAAGTAGGATCACCAGCTGAGCTGATAACTACTAAATCTATCAAAGCTCTGATCCACATGAAGCTGGGGTTAACTGATCAAGGCGAACCGGAGATCTGGCCGAAAAGCTCTCTGGGCGATGCTACAATGAAGGATGCAGGAGCTGCCGATGATAGTGGAACTGGTGCTGCAGTTCATGACCAACCACTGGAGGCGCAAACAACTGAAAGAGATCCGCTGACGCAAAACATTCCAACATCTCACATCACCGCTAATCAACTTCAGGAGATCAGATCTTGTCTCAAAGATCTCCTGAAAGAAGAAGTTGAGGGAGTGATAGCTGATCAGAGGCAGATTGGCCTCAAAGAAATAACATATCAAAGGGAATTTGCTATTTCCCAGATTGAGGCAATCAAAGATCAGTTCTCCCAAACTGTGACCACCGTGTCTGCCGAACTTATAAAATCCGTTGATGACAAGCTGATTCAGGTGGATCAACAACAAGTTTCTTTTCTGATGCTCACTGAAAAGCTCGAATTGACAGAAGAGAAACTTAACAAACTGATTTTTACACTCTCTACTGCCATGGAATCTTTCAAGACTGAACTGATCTCGAAGGTTCAACATCTAACTGCTCAAGTTCCAGGTTTATCTGTTGCAGATCTCAACAGGGCAATATCAGTCAGTTTTGGATCCCTAACTTCCCACCTCACAGCTCTTTTTGATCAAACCAAAAAGGGGGAAGGACGGAGTGAGAAACCAACTGACATGATTAGAACAACAGAAGACCTAATTCAGACAGTTGAAGCCTATGGACAAAGACTAGACCATATGGATCTCTTTGCTAACGAAGTCTCTAAAAAGATGGAAAAGTCAAAGGCAAGAAAAAAGTCAAAGGTGTCTTGGACATCACAACTCGTATCAAAGAAAAATAGTCAAGAAGAAAGAAGACTGGCCGATAAGGAATAAATTGACAAAGAGCGTTGTCAAGAGACCCGAAAAAGCGAAGAAGAAAGAAGATAAATTGACAGAGGCGAAAAATCAAGAAAAGATTCGAGAGCGAAGAAAGGAAAGGCCGGAAAATCTGCACTTAACCTCACCGCCGAAAAGAGTTGATGAGATCATTCCAAAAAAATGCTTTTATGCTAAGAGGTTTGAGGAATGGAATAAGATCAGAAGTGAATGGCTTCTGGATGCTTTTGTTCTTGATCTTGTTCCACGAGAAGAATCTCCAGATGATGAATTCCTCAACTGGTTAGAAAATAAATATCCGTTTTTTCAAGTATCTGGAAAATGATGCCAAACTTATCAATGTAAAAATATCTCGCCAAGAGTATGATCTGTTGGATTACTCGAAGAAGGCAGATGGCTCATTTGACAGACTGGCATTTCAGAGATTTTATTTTGACATCCTGAGCAAAACGCACATAACTGATCCTCAGCAGACCAATGATGTCAAATGGAAACTATATCAGATTTTCAACGTACCTCAAGATCAAAGAGAGATGCGAAGGATATAAAGCCTAAAGAGTGAAGAATCAGAAGACTTCTCTCGGATCACCGCTTTTAAATTCAAACTTTTCTGATGTAACATGTAATCAACATATCTAATGAGAAAAGTTTATTTTCTGATCCTAAGACAAAATCTCATTGTCTTCCGATGTGCTCTTTTATCGTTTTCTATATTTATCAACTGTGTTTTGGTTTCTCGTGTGTTTTGGTTTTATCAAAAGGGGAAATTGTTGGGAAATTTATAGTTTTGATAAAAGTTCCAAAAACACATGTAATAGGACCAAATGTCGGACACATTAGGTATCGATGTTTATATTACCGTTTATAGAATACCAGTTGATAATTACTGTATAGAACAACTGATGTAATAGATAGGTCACATATTGAGGAGGAACCTCAATATGTATAAGTCAGATCTGAAGATCCAAAGAACAGCTGATATCCGACAGGCCAGAATGCTAGAGAAGAACAGAAGATCAGATCGATCTGATCTAGTCAGATATCTCAGCTGAAGTCATAAAGCTCAAACTCAGAATACTTGAAGATGAGATGACTTCCAGAAGATCAGACCAGAAAACCTACATCAGCCGAGTCTGCTAGTTGAAGCTAAGTCAACCGGCACCAGAAGACTCCATCGAGTAGACCGATCGATTCGACCGATCGAATTCACCACCAGAGAAAAACTGATGTTTCACCTAAGTCATACGTCTATGATCTGAACAAGAAGAATGTCAACCTTAGTTGGAAGAACAACACTGAAAAGTGCGTCTATTAACCAATAAGAACTAGACACGTATGATTTGAGCTGGCAATTATGGGATTTGATGCTGCTCTCTCTAACGGCTATAAAATACAAGTTCACACTTTCAGCCATGTCGTTCCTGAAGCACGTCACATCAATCCTGCAAACCTACCAAATATAGCCTGAAATTCAAATTGCTCTCCAACGGCTCTTTGATTTCAAGGTCTATAAATATGGGATCACACTTCAGAGTGAATACACGGAAACACTGAACAATCAAGAAGCTCAAGCAATTATCGATTTCATACGAAGAACACGATCAAGAAGATTATTTTATTAAGTGTTCATCCCATAAGTTCTTAGCATAGAAATCTTTTCATCTAGGCGATAGGCTACCTTAAACACTAGAAAAGATTTCATAGTTGGAACCAAAACAATCTTATCCAAAACCCAAAGTTAGGTTAAGTTGTTTAGCAAGATTTCGCATCTAGGGTTTCTAGTTACGATTTACGGGATCGGTTGAGTGAGAACTCCTTAAATATCTGTCGATTGTCTTGTGTTGGACTAACACATAAAACTAAGTCCAGTTGGTTAAGTTGGTGCCCCTGTGATAGGGAAGAGTGGACGTAGGACCGGGTTTGTCCGAACCACTATAAATCTTGTGTGCCTTTACCGCTTTGATTAACCGTCTACACAATTGCACAACCTTTAAAGCGCATACATATTCTAAGTTGAGATCATTAGCACCAAGCTTCGATCCGATCAAGCTTGACACTTCATCAACCGGTTAAAAAGACTAACTTAGGAATCGATTTATAAAAACCGGTTTTTCACGGGTAAAACTTAAGCTTCCGCACACATCGCTTAAACGATAGTTACCAAACCGACCGCTTTTCCGGCGATAAGTAAGTTGGTTATCACCAAACCGATTCACTTTCAGACTCGATCAAAGTAATCGCCATCACACCCGATCCGCACAAAAAGTTTTCAAGTCTATTCACCCCACCCTCTAGACTTCGCCCTCAAAAACCCGCTCAGACCTACATCAGTAGATCGATCAATTTATAATCGATCAAAGTCACCACACAAGGTGGTAACTGATGTTTCACCAAGTCATACGTTGTTGATCTGAACAAGAAGAATGTCAACTTTAGTTGGTAGAACAAACACTGAAAAGTATTTTTGTTAACCAATAAGAACAAGACACGTATGAACGGAGCCGACAATACGGGATTTGGTGCTGCTTGGTCAAATGGCTATAAAAGACAACTATCCATGCTTTCGGCCATGCCATCCCTGAAGCACGTCACATCAAAACCTACATATCTACCAAATATAGCCAGAAATTTAAATTGCTCTCCAACGGCTCTTTGATTTCGGGGTCTATAAATATGGGATTACTCTTCAGAGTAAAAAACGGAAATTATCAAGAAGCTCATATACTATAGCAAAATTTCCGCACGAAGAACACAACCTTGAAGATTATTTTTCTAAGTGTTCATCCCATAGTTCTTAGCATATAAATCTTATCCTCTAGCTGTTAGACTACTTAAATACTAGGAAAGATTTCAAAGTTGGAACAAACAACAAATCTTACCCAAAACCCAAAGTTAGGTTAAGTTTGTTTAGCAAGATTTCATACTAGGGTTTCTAGTTCTGATTTATGGGATCGGTTGAGTGAGTGCTCTATAAATATCTGTTGGTGTAATGTGTTGGACTAACACAATAATCTAAGTCCAGTTGGTTAAGTCGGTTAAGTTGGTGCCCCTTGTGATAGGGAAGAGTGGACGTAGGACTAGTTGTCCGAACCACTATAAATCTTGTGTACATTTACCTGTTTGATTAACTGCTTCACACTATTGCACACAACTTTATTAAATCTGCATACATATTCTGAGTTAGGATCAACTAGCAACTGATCTGATCAGATTGACTCCATAGTCATCTGATTGAAAACAACTTCGGAATCTGATTTGTTATAAACTGGTTTTTCACACGGGTATAAACTAGCTTCCGCACAATCAGTTAAACTGATAGATACCGAACTAATCTGCCCTCAGGCGATCAGTAAGTTGGATATCAGTCCAAACTGATTCACTTGCACTCTGATCAGGCAAACTGCAATCACACCTGATCTGCACAAAAAAGTTTTCAGAAGTCTATTAACCCCTCCCCTCTAGACTTCTGCCCTCACGAAACCCGTTCGGGACCTACAAGTGGTATCAGAGCACTGGTTCTTCGGTCCACTGGGTTTGAATATCATCCATTCTTGAGGAAGAACCTTTGTGGTCACTTGAACTGATCTTGAAAAACCTTTTTCAAATCTCATTTGTTTTCAAACACACGATCAGCATGGATAATACTTCTGGTATGTATCATGATTTGCCTAAATTTCCATTGATGAGTATGCAGACTGGACGATATACATGAGCAACCATCTGGGATCAATAAGCATCATGATGATGGAAGTTCTTGAACGAGGACCCATTATCATCTATCATGACAACCCAGCTGTTGGAGGTGTTCCAGATTTTGTAGTTGGAAGTCTTGTCAGAAAGAGTCCCGCCCTGATGGATGCTGAAGAGAGAAAGCTGTACACTGTGGATACGATAGCCAGGCACATAATCATGAAGACCATGGACAAGATAACCAGAGAAAAGATAAAGTATCTCAAGACAGCCAAACAGATGTGGGATACGCTTGTTGAAATGTGTGAAGGAAATGATCTGATTAAAGATAACAGACTACAAGCTGAACTGGTGAAATTCGAGAAACTTAAGATGCTACCAAATGAAACCATCAATGAGCTCGATGGAAGAATCACCATGTTAGTCAACAAGCTACGGGAACTTGGACGAGAAATGTCAGATAAAGACATCAATTACAAGATCTTGAGATCTCTGACTAAAAAAGTGGGATATGAAAGTCACTGTAATAAAGGATTGTCAAGATATTGCAAAGATGAAGCCAAGAAACCTGTTCCTGAGTCTTAAAGCTCATGAGTTCGATCTGATCGTAAGAGGGCAAGAAGAAGAAGACGAGTCGCCTGCTGAAGCCACACCTGCCACATCAAAATCAGTTACATTCAAAGCAGCCAGCAGTAACTCAAAGTCTACTTAACCAGTTGGAAATATTATAAGCCAAACTGAACAGATTGCTTTTCTAACCAGAAAACTTGAAAAATCTAACATTCAACTTGGTAAGTATCACAGATTTTACAGGGATTATCAAAACAACAGAGGAAGAGATAGGAGGCCAGCTGACAGATCTCTAGAAAGGACCAGATCTGATGACCGAAGAGATGATCACAGAAAGGATGACAGAGAAGATAAGAAAAGAGATGATCGGTCTGATGAAAGAAGAGACAACAGATCTGAGAGAAGAAATTCGACATAACTCCATGTAAGTCACCTAACAGATTCTACAGACGGAATGACTCACTTGGCAGAAGAAGTTCCGTGGATCGTGGAGCGTGTTTCAACTGTGAGAAACCAGGTCATTACAAATGATTGATTGCCTGCACGACACCAAAAGAAAGAGAAGAGAAGCGGAACAGAAGAGAGCAACGCTATAGAGACAGGAAAGCCATGGTTGCTGATATATCAGAAATTGATGATTCTTATCTGCCTTCAGAGGATTCAGGCTACTCATCAGTAGAAGATTTCTGTTTGATAAGCAACGCTGATGATTTATACCACTACGATGATCCGATATTCTCTTCTCGATGATGAAATCATTCGATGGCTAAGGAGGAAGACCAATCTGAGGTAACCTCTAAACCTTTCGCTCTTTTCGCCTTTCCACATCGCCTATGATTAGCACACCGCCGGAGAGATTGACTTGCGCTCTATTCCGAAAGCAATGCTTGATGATCTCTAACCCAAAGAGACACTTATATGATAGTGGAAGCCGAAAAACGATAAGCTAAGGATTGAAAATACTCAGCTTGTTAAGGAAAATGTTGTCAAGAAAAGCAATTGAACTAAAATCACCGAAGTCGCTCGAAGATAACTGAAGAATTGAAAGTTCTGAAAGTTAATTCTTCTGATCAGGTGAAGCAGATTAAGGAACATCTAGCTATCAATAAACAGCAAGCTGATGATTTTAAAATCCTACAAGCCAAGTTTGATGATCTCTTCCGACTACATGAGAGTCTGAAATTAACTGAGGATAGTTTACGTAAGAAAATACAGGTTTTCACGAAATCTTCGAAAACCGTTCAGGATATGAACAACTAATTTCGAACGATAACTAATACGAAGGGAATTGGGTATGAAAACCCTTCTACATCCTCAAAAGCCCCGTCTGGTTCACTTCAAAAAGGTGTAATCAAACGAGTTTCTGATATAGATACACAAAAAGCAAAATATGTATCTGATAAGGGAAAGAGACTTGCTGAAAAAGTAAGGCAAGTGCCCAATCAGAAAGGGAACAGAAATGGACCCCAACTGATTAAGCATCAGTCGAGGAATCAACAGAAGAACCTAGTTCTTCTGAAGAGACCTCAACCTGATCAGCAGATTAGGTATCAAAAAAGACAACCTGTCAAAGGGAAATCTAATCTGAAACCTAATCAGGGTCAACTGCCTAACAAGCAAGCTAAAGGTAAACTGCAAAGACCATTTATGCCCAAAAGATATGAATCTTTTAATGGTAGCAGTCGTACCTACCCTTATAATCAGAAATCTAGGGCTGCTGCACCTGAGCCCCACTAGGTTAAAAGAAGACAAACAACAAAGAAAAATCCCAAGTCTTCTGATTCACTCAAGGCTCGCACAAATAATCATACTGATCAGAATGCATATGAAGAGATGTGTGATTATGTAGATGTTTATGGGAAACAAATCAGGCCTTCTGATCTATCTGATTACAATAGAAGTGCCCTGTTTGTATGGATCCCTAAAACCAACTCTAACCCCTCTGGACCCAATCCAAAAGGGGTATCTAAAGCCTGATTTGATTACAGGTTTGCGTGGGTTTGGCCAACAAAGGAGGTGTACAAGCAACTATCTGGTACATCGATAGTGGATGCTCAAGGCACATGACTGGAAGCAAACATCTCCTTAGCTCTTACACAGAACAAGAAGGTCCACGTGTACTATTTGGTGATGATAACTTTGGTTTACCAGAGGATTCGGAACCTTAGAGAATGATGATGTACATGTTACTGGAGTCTCGTATGTCGAAGGTTTAAAGCATAACCTGTTATCAATTTCACAATTCTGTGACAACGGATTCAGTGTTGAGTTCTCGACTGATCAGGGTACTATCAAGAATCGAGCTACTCAACAAAACTTGTTAACTGGTTCAAGGAAAGGTACGATTTATACAGCAGATTGGAACAGTTGTCCAAGAAATGCATGCCTGATTGTTAAGAGTTCCAAAAGTAGCAGTTGGCTCTGGCACAAAAGAATGAGTCATCTGAACTTTAAAACTCTTAACAAGATAGCAAGGATGTCTTTGGTTGAGGGACTTCCGAATGGGGTATTCTCTAAGGATCAGACATGTGTCGCATGTCAGAAGGGAAAATAGGTTAAAGCCTCATTCAAGGGAATCCCTGGACCAACATCCATCAGAGTATTGCAACTGGTCCATATGGACTTATTTGGACCAGTTACACCAGTCAGTCTCAGCGGACACAAATATACTCTGGTAATCGTGGATGATTATTCCAAGTTTACCTGAGTTGTATTCTTGTATAAGAAGAATGAGACAACAACAAAGATACCTGAGCTGCTCAAGAAACTACAAAACGAAAAGGGTGTCAGTATAGTGAAAATCAGATCAGATAAAGGTACAAAATTTCTGAACTCTTTTATTACTGATTTTTGCACTAAGTTTGGTATACAGCATGAGACATCAGCTACAAGAATGCCACAACAGAATGGTGTAGCAGAACGGAGAAACAGAACACTCAAAGAAGTTGCTCGCACTATGTTAGCTGAACATGCAACACCAAGCCGTTTTTGGGCAGAGGCCATCAATACTGCATGCCACACTCAGAACAGATGCTCTCTGACTAAGGCTCACTACAAAACACCCTATGAACTGTGGAAGGGCAGAAAACCTCGTGTTTCTTACTTCCATGTTTTTGGGTGCAAGTGTTTCATACACAACAATGGGAAGAGTCAGTTGAAGACTTTTGAGGCCAAGTCAGATGAGGGTATATTCTTAGGATAATCCTCATCCAGCAAGGCTTTCAGGGTTTACAATAGGCGAACCCTAGTTGTGGAAGAAATACCTCATGTGGTCTTTGATGAAACATCTTTTGAACTAGAGAAATCTACCTCAGAACAAGAAGTACCAGATTAATCGGTACTTGATACACAGAAAATGGACCAGCTAAGTATCAAGGAAAAAGGATCAGAACACGTAACAGTGTATATTCCAGATCCTGCTGATTCACCAGGTCAATCAGACCCTAAGGTACGTACAACTGTCAATAAAGAAGCTGGTACAGCTGAGACAGTATCAACTGAACCATCTGGTTCAGGGGGAACACCTGAAGTTCCTACGGACAGACATCAGCACATGATGAGTCCAACATCAGCTGAGACTTGTCCATGTCAAGTGGATCATAAGTCTGCACCACTCCCAATCACTAGTAATGAACTACTATCAGAAGAGGATGATGTTCTCCAAACAGATGCAAATCAGAAAAGAAGGACCTGGGTAACCAGTCATCCAACTGATCTGATCATCGGAGACCCATCTGATAGAGTTAAAACTAGACATCAGATTGGTGAAAGTGCCATGTATTGTTGTTATCTGTCTTTGAAGGAACCAACTGAAGTAGAGGAAGCTCTACAAGATGCAAACTAGATTCTAGCCATGCAAGAAGAACTGGAACAGTTTGAGAGGAATCAGGTTTGGAAACTGGTGGACAGACCAACCCATCAAGATGTGATTGCCACAAAGTGGGTATTCAAGAACAAGAGAGACGAGAATAATTTCATAACTAGAAATAAGGCAAGACTTGTTGCTAAGGAGTATTCATAATCAAAAGGAATTGATTATGATGAGACCTTTGCACCAGTCGCTCGCCTGGAAGCCATTCGGCTATTTTTGGCACATGCTGCCCACAGAGGGTTTATTGTGTATCAGATGGATGTATAGAGTGCATTCTTAAACGGGGTACTAGCTAAGGAAGTTTATGTTGAACAACCTAGAGGCTTTGAAAAAGGCGGCCAAGTGTACCATTTAAGAAAAGCTCTTTATGGCCTGAAACAAGCTCCTCGAGCTTGGTATGATACACTCTCTCAGCTCTTGATAGACAGTGGTTTCAATAAAGGAATAGTGGATAGAACCTTATTCAGAATAGAAGATGGAGAAGATATTCTGATGGTTCTGATTTATGTGGACGACATCATCTTCGGATCTCCCAACAAGAGTTTATGTGAAAAATTTAGCAAGCTGATGCAAGGGAAGTTCGAGATGTCCATGATGGGTCAGTGAGTTACTTTCTGGGTTTACAAGTTAAGCAAAGTACAGAAGGGATATTCATCTGCCAGGCGAAGTACACTAGGAGTTTATTGGCTAAGTTTGGAGTTCAAAACTGTAAGGAAGCCAGAATACCTATGATGACTGGATTCAAGATGGATCCAGATGAGGATGGTCAGAAAACTAATCAGAAAGAATATATGGCTCTCATTGGATCTTTACTATACCTGACTGCCAGCAGACCAGATATCACTTTTGCAGTAGGTGTATGTGCTAGATTTTAGGCAAATCCAATGAAAAGCCACCTGGAAGCAGCTAAGTGGATTCTTAAGTATCTGACGGGGACAGTAAACCTTGGTTTTTTTTACCCATCAGATGATAATCTAGAGCTTAGTGCGTATTTTGATTCTGATTATGGAGGTTGCAAAATTGACAGGAAGTCAACCTCAGGTACATGTCAGTTTTTAGGTAGTAAACTGATCTCATGGTTTTCAAAGAAGCAGACATCAGTTGCGACATCTACTACTGAAGCAGAATATATGGCTGCAGGAAGTTGTTGCTCCCAACTGCTCTGGCTTAGTCAGCAGCTGAGGGATTATAACATTGTAGCTAAGAACGTACCTATATTCTGTGACAGTAATAGTGCTATTGCAATCACTCAGAATCCTGTTCTACATACAAGATGCAAGCATGTGGATGTCAGACACCATTTTATAAGAGATCATGTTGAAAAGAAGAATATCAGAATTGAAAAGATCCATACTGATAAACAGAAAGCTGATATTTTAACCAAGCCACTAGCTGAGATCAGATTCAGAGATGTATGCAATGAGCTAGGGCTTCTGGATCTTGGAGAAAAAGTACCAGAAATGTTTGGTGGACTGATCTCCAGAACTTGCTGGTTAAGAGACTAACCAGGTTAAGAGGAATCAGTTGAGTTATGTATCTCAATTGATCAGAAGATTAGTCAAGGAACTGATATGAGAAGGCTCTATCAGATTAAAGGAACTAATCAGATTAAAGAATTATCAGATTAAAGGAACTGATCAATTTGATTGTTTCATACTTTGTAAGTCGATTAAGCTAATGTTCAACAAGCAAGTTACATAATATTAAAGCTTCAATCGCATAAGGAAACAGAAAATACACAACAATGGAATAATAGAAATTTTCATTGATAAAGACCTAGAGGTCAGATTTACATTACAAGTTATAAGTACAAAAGGACTCGGAGGTCAGTACATAAACCATAAATCGAAAACCCTAAGCCTAACCCTAGAAGGGGGGGAGAGAGGCTTTAAAGATTTTAAAGCCTGATGCTCCCATTTTCCCCCACTTAACCCTAAAGTGGGTGTGAGAGGCTTTGAAATAATCCTAAAGCCACCCTCAGAGCTTCGGAGTTAGGAGCGAGAGCGGCATTGAAGGATTTCTAAGCCAGGAACCCCTAGTCCTAAAATCAATGGGCTCTCCAGCTGTTAAATGGGACACAAGTGCCAAAGATGTGGTCCAAAGACCATATGGCCACAAGTGTCACATGCAAATATTGAGTTTGATATACGATGATCAGCTGTTGTCTGATCAAGATTGAATACCAAACTCATATTTTGTATTAGACTGAGTCTGTTGATGCTAATTTCGTCATCTCGATAGGCACACATGGTGCATACAGTTAGGAGAAGTGTGTTCTCATTTGCGATAGCAGATCCACCGCCTCGGTGGTAGAGAAGCTTAGCAATAATTGTATGTGTAATCTTCGATGACGACGAAAGCAGTAATAAGGGACACACAGGGTTGATTTGAGAAGCTGAAATCATTTGAAAAGGGTTAAAGGTTTTTGCCGGAAGTTTCACCGGAAATAAGGGTTCACCGGAATACATGGTTTACAACACTTAAAGAAGATAAGTATGGTGAATGGGTTATGTTGTGTAAATCATTGGTCCAATTTATAGAGGCCAAGCAGGGGTGCAAATGCAAATTTGATTTCTCAAAGCCTTTTAGAGAAATTGGCACCACAAGGACAACGCGTAGGAAACACGCGACTGATGATTGGATAAGCTTACGGTGATTGATATCCCAAAGTATCCAGATTATTATTACGAATGTCAAATCGTGCCGACTTAGGGAATCGAGACGAATCTCCAATTTTCCAAGACTAAGTTTTGGCGGTAACACTTATCCCAAGAATTGACTTGGTCTGAGTAGAATCAGATTAGGTCAACTGAAATCTGATTAGATAAGAGACTGATCAGATGAGGAAGATCAGTTGAGTATGATACCTCAACAAATCAGATAAATCAGTCAATAAGTAATCAGAAATAACAGTTGAAGGGGGAACTTCAACTGATCAAGGAGGATCAGAAAAGGGAATATCAGACTCAAAGTGGAACGGATCAGTTGAAAGGGACAGTTGGGAAATTATAAGGATTAGGCATAAAACTAAGATCAACAAGTGGCACAAACAGACTTCAAGTGGTATTAACTGATTACAATATCAGTCAACCAGATACGCATTTCTATTTCTTTGTCTACTGCTTACATATCTGAAATTATCTGATAATATTTGTCTTTACTGTACACATACTTTTGTGACGCATACCCTGCAAAGTATTTAATGCGGACGTAGGGTATATGTATTAAATGCCACTAAATGTGTTTTTAAATCCAAATGGCAATCGCGCGTGCATATCCTGACCACACGATCAAAACCGCTCAATCTGGATCGTTTATCCTTTTCAAACGTTTGATCTTCTAGTCTCGATTTTCCCTCCTTCTTTTATAAGCTTCATCAAAACCCTACCAGAATATTTTTCTCAAAATTCTTGCAATTTATTCTATGCAAACTCATAATTATCTTTCTGCGATTCAAAGTGTTTCTTGCTATTCAACCTATTTCAAAATTGAAAAGCAGAATCTGGTAATTTCTGGTTATTTGATGAATTACTTTCCTAAAATCCATTGATCATATAGATTACGTCTATTTATGTTATCCTGTGTTATGCCTTATCATTTCTTGATATCCGTATGTATTCATCGATTACTAGGTCTGAGAATAGGTCTGATAATCAATATATGATATATTTATGGTTATGCACAAATTTTAATTGAGTCTATCTTATTGTAGATGACCACTCACGGAATGGGCAAATTATGTGTAACTATGCGGATTTGGCAACCAAAATTGTTGAAGACAAATTTGAAAGGTTTGGTGTTACACGGGATCTGGAATCAATGGAGGTGGAACAAATTCTGAGGAAGGGTGGTCTCGAAAAATACTGTGCTGCTCACTGCAATCCAGTAATGCAGTATGAGGCACTAGAATTCTTGAGGAATTTGAAGGTGGACACGGAAAATCCTGGAGACGAACTGATTTCTTCAGTAAATGGAGAGGATATCAGACTTACAAATCCTGATATAACTCGACTGTTCAACCTTCCCAAAGGAAAAATCTCTCCTGCTCACTACAGGGAGAATGAAGACGAACTGATCAGGAATGAACTCTTCAGAGAGGCTGATAAACACCAGACCGTAGGCTTTGTCAGGCCTATGTTGAAAAGGAAATACCGGTTGTTGTTTGACATTCTGTCAAAAACAATCATGGGTATCTCGTTCAGCCCAGATGGATTAGCAGCTGTAAAAATGTATAGTATGGCTGCTATTATCGATGAAGCCAAAAATATTAATTGGCATGGTTTCCTGAAGGCTATTCTGCTCCAAGAACATGACAAGTTTGGAGTTAGTGAACAGAGACAAGTCTATCCGATGAAGAGAATCAGTAATCTCAACAAGGTTGCAGTCATTCTGAAGGACAAGATGCCCAATGTTGAATGGGATCAGAACGGACTGAAGTCCTACAAGGCCTTTCTCTCAACCACAACTGCCATCTATGGGCCATCAGATGATGATATGCGGCCCACTCCCCCTAAGGTTAAGAAAGGGAAGAACAAGGAAGCAGCTACATCTGCAACTGATGCTCCTCAAAAGAAGAAGAGAAAACTGGTAAAGGCTCAGGAGAAGAGGCCAAAGAAGGTAAAACAGGCCACCATGACTCTTTTTCTGGAAGACGAGTCAGATGAAGAAGGAGTGCCAGATCAACCTGATGCGCAGCAGAGATCAGTTGAAACATCAGATAGGCAGGCCTCTCAAGTTGAGAGCTCGCCAGAATAATCTGAGGGAAGAGCAAGGAACGAACGATCTCCTTCACCTAAATCTCGTGCTGATTCACCACTCAGACTTCTAGCTGCTGAGCATATCTCTCCTTCTCCTTCACATGCTCGCAAACCTGAAAGTTTACCAGTTCGCGAACCAGTAAGATCACCTGCTGCAGAACCAGACGCACTTGCTGCTACAGAAGAACCTCTACAGATTCAGCGAATCAGTCAACATCCAGCTACTCAGACACCACCAGAACCCTCTACATCTCATCAACCGGAACCTGGTCGATCTGAACAGATGATTCTTGAGTCCAGATCATCCAAGACCATCACCGGGAAAATGGTCAGAATGAAAATTGAACGCGATATTGATGAGTTGTATCCAGGGTTGGTAGCCCATCCTGTTATTCGAGAGGAAGTAATGGAGATCCTCACCTGGAAAGATCTCCGTTTGAAGAACTTCTCAGATTTCATGATCATTATTGAACAGATGGGAGGTGCTGATGCATTCGCAGATTTTGATTTCGACATGAAGAAATCTGCTCAAGTAGGATCACCAGCTGAACTGATAACTGCTGAAACGATCAAAGCTCTGATCCACAGAAAGCTGGGAATAATTGAACAAGTTGAACTGGAGGCTATTGCAGAAACTCCTAAGGAAGATGATCCTAAGGAAGATGATCCTATGAAGAATGTGGGAGTTGCCGATGATAGTGGAACTGGTGCTGCAGTTCATGACCAGCCACTGGAGGCGCAAACAACTGGAAATGATCAGGTGATGCAAAATATTCCTGCAACACACATCACCACTGATCAACTTCAGGAGATCAGATTGTGTTTTAAAGATCTTCTGAAAGAAGAAGTTGAGGGAGTGTTGGCTAATGAACTTAGCAACACAATAGCTGATCAGAGGCAGATTGGCCTCAAAGAAATAACGGATCAACAGGAATTGGCTATTTCCCAGATTGAAGCAATCAAAGATCAGTTCTCTCAAACCGTGACCAACCTGACTGCTGAATTTAAGAAGACAGTTGATGACAAGTTAGTTCAGGTTGATCAACAACAAGTTTCTCTTCTAATGGTCACAGAAAAGCTTGAAATGACTGAAGAAAAACTTGATAAACTCATTCTTACCCTCTCTCTCATATTGAATCTGTCAAGACCGAAATGATCTCAAAGATTCAAAAATCTATCTACTCAAGCTCAAGGTTTATCTGTTGAAGATCTTAACAAGGCCATATCGGGCCGACTTTTAGATCTCGACTTCCCACCTCAATGCTCTTTTTTGATCAAACCAAAAAGGGGAAGGACAGATTGAGAAGCCAATGACTTTTATCGTAACAACAAAGAACCGATTTGACACGGTTGAATCCTATGGCCAAAGACTAGACCATCTGGATCTGTTTGCTAATGAAATTTCTCGGGAGATGGAGAAGTCAAAGGCAACAAAGTTAGTCATGGTCTTTGACATCGTAACTGTACCCGACCACTCGTACTAAGAGAGTCACGACAAACACAAACTAGCCGACATGTGCCGATAAGGAACCGGGCCGAGAAACTGCCTAAGGAGCAGATTCTTTGAAGAAGCTCGAATTAGTGAAAAAAGAAAGAAGCGTAAAAAATTGGCAGAGGCGTAAGATAAGAAAAAGAAATACGACGAGGGCAAAAGAAAGGCAAAGCCGAAAATCTGACGTAACCTCGGCTTGCCCGGCAAAGAGTTGATGAAATCATTCCGAAAACTGCTGCACATGCTGATAGGTTCGAGTAATGGAATAAGATCAAAAGTGAATGGCTTCTGGATGCTTTTGTTCTGGGTCTAGTGCCACAAGAAGAGTCATCAGATGCAGAATTTCTCAACTGGAAAATGAGGCCAGAGTAATGGACTAGAGTAATCAATGTGAGGCCAGAGTAATCAATGTGAGAATATCTCGTCAAGAGTATGACGTGATGGACTACTCGAAGAAGGCAGATGACTCATTTGATAGACTGGCATTTCAAAGGTTCTATTTTGACAACCTGAACAAAGCTCGCATAACTGATCCTCAGCAGATCAATGATGTCAAATGGAAGCTATACCAGATATTCAACATTCCTCAGGATCAACTAGAAATGCCAGAGGGATATAAGCCAAGAGATTGAAGATAAGAAGACTATTTAGGATCAGCTGAATTTAAACCCAAACTTTTCTGCTGTAATATGTAATCGATAAATTTGATGAATGAATAGTTTATTCTTTTTCTGATCCTAAGACAAAATCTCATTGTCTTCTGATTATGTGCTCTTTATTGTTTAATATTTATCAACTGTGTTGGTTTCTCAAGTGTTTTGGTTTCATCAAAAAGGGGGAAATTGTTGGGAAATTTAGAGTTTTGATGAAAGTTCTAAACCACATGTAATAGGACCAGTCAGACCTGTTAGCTGACTGATGTTTTTAATACCAGTTATAAGATGACCAGTTGATAATTATTATATAGAAAAACTGATGTATAAGATAGGTCACATATTGAGGGGGAACCTCAATATGTATAGGTCAGATCTAAAGATCAGAAGAACAAATGATCAGCTGAAGTCCGACAGGCCAGAAGGCAAGGGAAGGGCAGAAGATCAGACGATCTTATAAAGTCAGATTATCAGGTGAAGTCATGAAACACAAATTCAGAAGACCTGAAGATTAGATGACTACCAAAAGATCAGAGCAGAAGACCTACAACAGCCGATTCTGCTAGTTGAGCTAAGACAACTGGCACCAGAAGACTCTATCAGGTAGACTGATCAGTTGTAACTGATCAGGTCAGCTCACACCAGGTGGTAACTGATGTTTCACCAAGTCATACGTTGTTGATCTGAACAAGAAGAATGTCAACTTTAGTTAGTAGAACAAACACTGAAAAGTGTTTTTGTTAAGCAATAAGAACAAGACACGTATGAACGGAGCCGACAATCGGGATTTGGTGCTGCTTGGTCAAACGGCTATAAAAGACAACTATCCATGCTTTCGGTCATGCCTTCCCTGAAGCACGTCACATCAAAACCTACATATCTACCAAATATAGCCAGAAATTCAAATTGCTCTCCAACGGCTCTTTGATTTCGGAGTCTATAAATATGGGATTACTCTTCAGAGTAAAAAACAGAAATTATCAAGAAGCTCATATACTATAGCAAAATTTCCGCACGAAGAACACAATCTTGAAGATTATTTTTCTAAGTGTTCATCCCATAGTTCTTAGCACAAAAATCTTATCCTCTAGCTGTTAGGCTACTTAAATACTAGGAAAGATTTCAAAGTTGGAACAAACAAAAAATCTTACCCAAAACCCAAAGTTAGGTTAAGTTTGTTTAGCAAGATTTCAGACTAGGGTTTCTAGTTCTGATTTATGGGATCGGTTGAGTGAGAGCTCTATAAATAGCTGTTGGTGTAATGTGTTGGACTAACACAATAATCTAAGTCCAGTTGGTTAAGTCGGTTAAGTTGGTGCCCCTTGTGATAGGGAAGAGTGGACGTAGGACTGGTTGTCCGAACCACTATAAATCTTGTGTGCATTTACCTGTTTGATTATCTGCTTCACACGATTGCACACAACTTGATTAAATCTGCATACATATTCTGAGTTAGGATCAACTAGCACCAAGCTACTGATCTGATCAGGTTGACTCCATAGTCATCTGATTGAAAACAACTTCAGAATCTGATTTGTTATAAACTGGTATAAACTAGCTTCCGCACAATCAGTTAAACTGATAGATACCGAACTGATCTGCCCTCAGGCGATCAGTAAGTTGGATATCAGTCCAAACTGATTCACTTGCACTCTGATCAGGCAAACTGCAATCACACCTGATCTGCACGAAAAAGTTTTCAGAAGTCTATTCACCCCTCCCCTCTAGACTTCTGCCCTCACGAAACTCGTTCGGGACCTACATAACACATTAAACTAAGTCCAGTTGGTTAAGTTAGTGCCCCTGCTGACAGGGATGAGTGGACGTAGGACAAGTTGTCCGAACCACTATAATTATGTGTGCCTTTACATTGCTTTACACTTATCTGCACACTACTTGTTAGCTGCATGCATATTCTGAATCTGGTTCGGACTAGCATCAAGCTACTGAACTGACCAGCTTGACACTTTAGTCATTTGATCTAAAACAGATTGATCAGAATCTTGGTTGAGTAAAACAGGTTTTCACATGGGTTACGTATCTTCCGCACCATCAGTTAAACTGATAGACGCTGAACTGATCTGCCTTCGAGCAATCAGTAAGTCGGATATCATTCCATACTTATTCACTTCGCACTCTGATAAGGCATACTTGCAAATCACACCTGATCCACTTAAAGTTTTAGAAGTCTATTCACCCCTCCCCTCTAGACTTCTACCCTCACTAAACCCGTTCGGGACCTAGAAGTGGTATCAGAGCAGCGGTTCTTCCGACCACTGGCTTTGAGTATCTTTGGTTCTTGAGGAAGAACCTTTGTGGTCACTTGAACTGATCTTGAAAAACCTTTTGTAAAACTCATATCTTACAAAATCACCACAAGCATGGATAACACTTCAGGAATGCATCATAATTTGTCAATGTTTTCTGTTGATGAGTATGCAGACTAGTCTATCGACATGAGAGACCATCTGGGAGTGATAAGCAACATAATGGATGAGATTCTTGAGATAGGACCGATTATCACCTATCACTATAATCCAGTTGAAGCAGGAGATCCTACTCAACCAGTTGGAGCAAGAATCAGAAAGAGTCCCTCTCTGATGGATGCAGATGAGAGGAAATTGTCAAATCTGGATACTGTTGCCAGACATCTCATCATGAAAATTATGGATTCTACTACATGAGAAAAGGTGAAGTACCTGAAGACTGCTAAGGAAGTTTGGGATACACTTGCTGAAATCTGCAGAGGAAATGAACAGATTAAGGACAGCAGACTGCAAGCTGAGCTGGTGATATTTGAGAAACTTAAGATGCTACCGAATGAAACAGTTGATCAATTTGATGGAAGGATCACTCGTGGAGTCAACCAACTTCGTGATCTAGGACGCGTAATGTCAAACAAATATATCAACTACAAGATTCTCAGATCATTGACCAAGAAATGGGATACCAAGGTGACCGTGATTAAGGATTATCAAGATATTGCTACTATGAAGCCGAATGACCTAATCTTCAGTTTGAAAGCCCATGAGTTCGACCTGATTGAGAGAGCACAAGGATTAGATGATGTCCCTGTTGAAGCTGCTGCAAATTCTACTAAATCTGTTGCATTCCAGGCAACCAGTAGCAGTTCACGAATTGTTGATCCAGTTGGGAACATCATCAGCCAGGCCGAACAGATTGCACTACTAACGAGAAAACTTGAACGAACAAATGTTCAGATGGGCAAGTACAAAAAGTTTTACGATGACTATCAGCGAAGCAGAGGAAGAGATCGAAGATCTTCTGACAGATCACAAGAGAGGTATCGTTCTTTAGATGATAGGGATAACAGAAGAGATGAACGAAAAGACGATCATAGGGATGAAAGGAAAGATGATCGTAGAGAGGATCACAAAGAGAACAGACGAGATAAGAGATCATATAAGAGAGGTTTTGATTACAGACAAGGTGGAAAGTCTCCTGATAGATCTTACAGAAGAAATGATTCTCCCAATAGAGGAAGTGCTGGAGACTCAAGGGTTTGTTACAACTGTTAGAAACCAGGTTACTACAGTGCTGATTGCCCCAACCTGACTCCCAAGGAAAGAGAGGAAAAGCGGAACAGAAGAGAACAAAGGTTCCTAGACCGAAAAGCAATGGTTGCCGACACATCTGGCATCGATGATTCTTATTTACCTTCATATGACTCAGACTACTCATATGTTGAAGATTTTTGTCAGATTACCACAGTTGATGATGTCGATGATATGAACTTCTCATCTGATTATTGGGGTTATACTGAAAAAGTATGCTTTTACTTTGTATAACCAAACTGAAGTTTCTTATTTATTTACTGAAATAAATTATTTAATCACTATTGCATTAAATATGAATGAGTGTTATATATGTTTATTGCAAACCCGTTCAATAAGACAATACGTATTACGTTGTAGTTAATTTGGTGATACCCGATCACTGAAGATCAAATTAACAACCCTCGTAATTAAGTAAAAATTCACAACCAGATGGAAATGAACGAACCATCATGAACGGTTGAAGTGTGAGACCCAAATTGGCCTGTCTTGACCAAGGGATCACACTAGCGCATTTAGGTTCACTGAATGAGGACAAATTCTTCGGTACTGAATATACAAGAATTAGACCTCAGTGGTGCGTTGTTTCTTAATCTCCGTCCCTTAAATAGGATCGTGTGAAATTAATAACTATTGCTTTGACTTATGATGGGAAGAGAGTCAATGCGATTCGATACCTTATATCTTGGGAAATATTATTAATTACATGACGATTGCTGACATTTAATACGAAGAATCATGTGCAAGTACGTCTTGCTTGATTTGTCCCCTTGGTGGGCTCATATCCTTTATCATGCCAAATCTTGCAAGTGGAAATTTATTTCCGGCATGGATAATAATGTTGAGCTGTCGTTACTCCAAGGACAAAGATATTAATTAATATAAAGCTTGTTCAGTGGCTTAATTAATTAATGGACAAAGATAATCTTAAACGCGGGAAATAATGACCGGGAGCCATGTTATATGTGAAATCGTAATATGGGTTAAGATGGATAGTTCAATATTAATTTTATAGTGGAGTAAATTAATATTAATGGACTTGAATAATACTTGGCCCAAAATATTAAAGCTTCATAGTCCATTGGAGATCCAATCTTAATTCTCCTAAAGGCCCCCCGAATAGCCCAAAATAAAGTCCAATTAATGAGAGAGAGAAGAAAATATTCTTGCTATATTTCCATGTTGTAATTTTTGAAATTTTGTAGATAATTAGGAAGAAAAGATTGTCTTGATTTTCTTGTAGATATTTTATGGAAAGAGATAATTATTGTAGGAATACATAATTATCCCATAAATTCAAGAAGTCAAATCTTGACTCCTAATATCTTGTAATTTTCGAAAATTTAAGGTTGAAGAGGGGAAATAATTTTTTATGGAAAATTTAATTAAGGAGAAAAAAATATAGAAGATATATTCAAGATTTCTTGGAGACCAAGAAAATTTTTTCTTACATATTTCCTAAGCCTTTATTTTCTCCCCCTCCTCCCTATTTATAGGGGATGAGCTCTTCATTCCCAAGTGCAATTCCATGTGTTGGAAATATTAGAAATCCACAAAGGTGGTAGCAAAATATTTAATTTCTCTCCCATTAAAATCGTTCGTTGAAATCTTCCCACCGGATAGCGTTCGTGGATTATGGGGATATATTTGGGAAGACTCTTGGTTTGATTCATCCGTTTGATTCTTCAAGAGGTTAGTAGTTCCGTAACTCCTAGTTCCGCATGCTTAGGATTTACGTGAATTATGTGTACGCATGTTGTTTATTATTATGTTGAATTGATTTAGGATTAATTCATGTTAGTAATTAACTGTTTAATTTAAATATGTATTTAAATAATCACCTCGAATAGATCCGGGCACCCCGATTTTCCCAACAACTGGTATCAGAGCTCTGGTTTCGAGCTCTTTTTTTTTAAATTGTTATTTAAATTGTTGGACATTAAATTGAAATTCGGATAGTAGAATTGCTAGATCTATTTTGCAGGTATCCAATTGTCATGGTATTTAATGTGTTTATTTTCATGCGTATGAATGAATGGTTTTTAATTCGACTAGTTCGGATTTGTTTTTCTCGTGAGAAAATCCACGAGTAGATTAGGCTATTTGATTTGTTCAATGTAATAGACTAGTCTAGATTTAAGGTATTTATTATTCGTTAAATAAATTGTAACCTGATCGGAGACGAAGATGGAGACGAGTTAAAGACGGATCCGGAACCGTACGTGGGCGACGTGCGCCGCGAGAAACATGCTTAGGGAGGCACGCGCGCAGCGTGGATGATGCCGCACGCACGGGCTTAGGCGCTAGGCGCCGAGGCAGATCGCCTTAGCGGGGCGTAACGGGCGCTGCTGCATGACGCGCTGGCACTCAAGAAAGCGGATGGGCGGCAAATGAGGCGAGGCGCGGCGCGGCGATTGCATGCATGCGCAACGCAGCGCCAAGATGGGTGCGATCCGCCCACCGCCTTCCGAGACTGCCGAGAGCTTACGGGCAATGCGCGCTGCGCCTTGGCGCATGGGCGCGGTCGTCCGGCCAAGCGGTCGGCCGGATGCGAATGTGCATCCCGGTTGCGAGCTGCTTGGCGTGGCATTTCAAGACGGAGTTCTTTTTCGAGACGAACGAGTGGGAGAAATTCAAGATGGCGTTTCTTTAAGATCGAGCCAAAGAAAATCAAACCATGACAGTTGGATAATTTGTGCCTAATGTGTTTATTTTCTGCTTTGCTTGATTTATTGTTGTCGTATTTTCTGGTGCTTTATTTAATTTGTTTAAATGTGTTTGCATGAGAATTGCTCAACGAAAAATCTCAAATTCAAAAATTACTAAGTATGTTTTAATAATTAATTTGTTTTGACACAAATTAATTTTGACCTCCATGATTTATTTATTTGTGAAATCTTTTGGAGAAATTCCCCTACGGGACGGTCAAAAGATAGCTTTCACATGAATAAATTCCCAAAAGGATGATTGAGAATTATTATTAGTGGCGACGATGACCCTCCAACGAGGCTCGATCAAAGCGAAGTAATAATCTGTATTTAATCATGGTTATTACTTAGGTATAAAATTGATATTTATATACTTCTCCAAAGTCCTTGTCAATTTTATATTGGTCAAGTGGGAGCGACTATTAATTTTTTAAATTAAAAGTTTGTAACTGTTCTTGTTTGTAACCTGCTTGAATGTGATTTAAATGATGAACCTCCCACGAGGCAAATTTAAATTTGTTTTGAGATGTTGGCTGATGCATGTTCATATTTTTTTTGAGATGTTAATATGAATCATGTGATCGAATTATGTGATTTAATTTTGTGTTGATCTGGATATTGATACAAAATATATGTTTATTTCAGTTCATAATGTCGCAACCTTTTAATCAACTGTTCAATATACTGAAAGATAACCTCCTCACTGGAGAAAACTTTGTTGATTGGTATCGAAAACTAACTATTGTCCTCACTGCACAAAGCCATAACTGGGTTCTTACTATACCCAAACCAGAAAAGCCATTTGACGAGTCAACCAAAGCGGTTAAGAAAGAATATGATAACTGGGAGCGTTCTAACGAAATGGCAAAGTGTACCATCTTGGCTTCAATGTCAGATGTGTTGCAACACCAACACCAAAACGTTGAGACCGCTGCGGAAATCATGGTCAATCATAAAGAGATGTTTCAACATCAGAACAGTGTGGCTCGGCAGATCACCATGAGGGACATGCTCTCTATGAAAATGGTGGAGGGAACACCCGTAAGGGAACATGTTCTCCAGATGATGGCTCACCTCAACAAACTCGAGGTACTTGGAGCTGAATATGACATCGAAACCCAGATCGATTTCATACCCCATTCCCTGCCCAAGAGCTTTGAATAGTTGAGGCTGAATTATCAAATGAATAATCAAAAGTTCACTTTGCCTGATCTGTTGCAAGCTCTTGTCTCGGCTGAAGGAATTTTAGGAGAGAGCAGTCAAGCCTTAGCGGCAGTTGGGCCGTCCTCTTCTTCTAGGCCAAAGGGAGGCAAGAGGAAGAGGAAGAGGAAGCCCAAAAGCGAAAGCCAAGCTAACTCGAGTGTTGCCAAAGACAAAGGAAAGGTGAAGAGGGATGGTGGAGCAAAGAATCCGGCTAAAGGGAAGTGCTTCAACTGCGGTGAAAAGGGACATTGGAGGTCGGCCTATTCCAAACCCAAAAGGAATGGAAAGAAAGGTAATTCACACTCGCTAGTTGTTGAAACTTGTTTGGCGGAGTATGTTACCCATTCGTGGGTATTGGATACGGGATCCACTGATCATGTATGTTTCACATTGCAGAGTTTCAAGCAGACCTGACGACTAAGTGAGAGTGAGATCCTCATCACGCTAGGCAATGCTACGAGAGTGGCAGCTGAAGCAGTGGGAGAAGTGCACCTGTCCTTTGGAGACAAGACGTTAATTTTAAGAGATGTTCTTTATGTTCCAGTTTTTCGAAAAAACCTAATTTCTATTTCTAAACTGCTTATCGATGGATATTCTGTTCGTTTTAATAAATATGTTACTGTTTTTCGTAACGATGTGATTATCTGTCGTGGAACTTTGAGGAACAATCTCTATATTATTAAATGTGCACATCACTCACAAAATGCATCCTATAACACATCTACTATTTCTTGTAAACAAAAGCGCTCGGCTGACGTGAACGAGATACTTCTTTGGCACCTAAGATTAGGTCATATTAACCCGAAAAGGATTCAAAGGTTGGTAAAAGATGGTTCTTTGGGGTCTCTGCAAACTGAGTCATTTCTGACTTGCGAATCGTGCTTGGAAGGTAAAATGACCAAGAGGGCATTTGGAGCCAAGGGGCTTAGAGCTAAATAAGTGTTAGAAATCATTCACACTGATGTGTGTGGTCCAATGCAAATCAAAGCTAGTGGTGGCTACGAGTATTTCATTACTTTTATCGATGATTACTCACGTTGCGGATACATTTTCCTAATGAAGCATAAATCTGAGACCTCTGATAAATTCAAAGAATTTAAAGCTCAAGCAGAGAATCATAAGGGAAAAATTATCAAGTTTCTATGATCTGATCGTGGAGGCGAATACCTCAGCGATGAATTTTTGAACTACCTATCGGAAGTGGGGATTGCATCCTAGTTGACTGCACCCGGTACCCCTCAACAAAACGGGGTTGCAGAACGAAGGAATAGAACACTTTTAGAAATGGTAAGGTCAATGATGAGTTATGTAGATTTACCAAAATCGTTCTAGGGTTACTCATTAGAAACAACGGCTTATATTCTGAACCTAGTGCCATCCAAATCGGTACCTAAAACCCCGAGAGAATTGTGGACGGGGTACAAGCCCAGTTTCGGACACATCAGAATCTGGGGGTGTCCGGCATACGTGCTAGACAAGGAAGCCGGTAAATTGGATGCACGTTCGGAATTAAGGATGTTCATAGGGTACCCCGAAGGAACTAAAGGATGCATGTTCTATGGTCCCGAAGATCAAAAGGTGGTAATCAGTACTCACTTTAGATTTTTGGAAGAAGACTATATGATCAGTCGAAAGCCTAGAAGTGAAATTACCTTAGAAGAACTTAGGGGGCCGACTCCATTGCCAACTGTCCAAACGTCACACCTACACAACCGAAACCTCATCGTAGTGGGATGGTTATCAGACAACCCGAGAGATTCTTGGAGATTGGAGAGTCTTCGGACTTGATCTCCGCAGAAGAATCAGATCCATAGTCCTACAACGAGGCGATCCAAGACAAAGATGCTCAATCTTGGCAAATAGCTATGGAAGCCGAGATGGGTTCAATGGATCACAACAAGGTGTGGGAGCTAGTCGAACCACTTGATGGGGTAAAACCCATCGGATGCAAGTGGGTATACAAGAGAAAAAGGGGATCGGATGGAAGGGTTGAAACCTTTAAAGCATTACTTATGGCGAAAGGGTACACTCAGAAAGAAGGGATCGATTATGAGGAAACCTTTTCTCTCGTAGCCATGCTCAAGTCCATCCGCATTCTCTTGTCGATTGTTGCGCATCTAGATTTTGAGATCTGGCAAATGGACGTCAAGACAGCTTTCCTTAATGGAAATCTTGACGAAGTAATCTATATGAAACAACCCGAAGGCTTCATTGAAAAAGGCTAAGGGCATCTGGTTTGCAAGCTCAGGAAGTCCATTTATGGACTGAAGCAAGCATCCCGAGCTTGGAATCAGTGTTTTGATCAAGTTATAAAGTCCTACGGATTCGATCAAAATGAATTTGAAAGTTGTGTCTATAAAAAGCGTGACGGAACAACATTGGTATTTTTGGTACTATACGTAGACGACATTCTGCTTATCGGAAACAATGTAAAGGTGTTATAAGACGTAAGGGCATGGCTATCAAAAAAGTTCGATATGACGGACTTAGGGGAAGCCGGTCACATCCTAGGGATCAAGATCACTCGAGATCGCAGGAAAAGAATGATCGGGCTTTCGCAAGCGTCATGCATAGACACTATTTGAAGCGCTTCAGCATGTAGGATTCCAAGAAAGGCTTTGTGCCCTACAGACACGGAATCCATCTATCCAAAGAGATGTTTCCCAAGACACAGAAATAGATAGATGACACGAAGGGCACCCCTTATGCTTCGGCTGTGGGAAGCCTCATGTATGCAATGCTGTGTACGAGACCGGATACCTACTTTGCCGTAGGCATGGTGGCAAGATATCAAAGTAACCCTGGGAAAGAGCATTAGACTGCAGTAAAGAACATTCTGAAGTACCTGAAAAGGACACGGGACAGAATGTTGGTTTACAAGTCAGACAGTCTGATCCCCATCAGTTACACGGACTCGGATTTCCAATCAGACATTGACTCCAGAAAGTCTACCTCAGGTAGTGTGTTCTGCATGGGGGGAGGAGCCATGACATTGAGAAGCAGAAATGCATCGCTGATTCTACCATGGAAGCTGAATACGTCGCTGCTTGTGAAGCAGCGAAGGAAATGGTTTGGCTCAAAAACTTCCTGGTGAACTTGGACGTGGTCCCGAATTTGCCCAGCAAAATCATGGTCTACTGTGATAATGCCTGAGCAGTTGCAAATTCAAGGGAACCGAGAGCCCACAAAGCCAGCAAACACATTGAAAGACAGATCACAACAATACATTGAGGTGACTAAGATTGAATTGGAAGACAACCTAGCAGATCCATTCATAAAGGGTCTACCTCAGAGTACATTCCAGAGACATGTGGAAGGAATGGGTGTCAAGGACGTTTCAAATCTGCTTTGAGTATAAGTGGGAGAAATATTATTAGGTTCGTGTAGGGTGACATTAGATGTCACATAGAACACGAGACATGCTGTAGTATACTTAAAAGCAGACTTTGAGTATAAGTGGGAGATTGTTGGGGTTATACTGAAAACTATGCTCTTACTTTGTATAACCAAACTGAAGTTTCTTATTTATTTACTGAAATAAATTATTTAATCACTGTTGCATTAAATATGAATGAATGTTAATATATGTTTATTGCAAACCCGTTCAATAAGACAGTACATATTACGTTGTAGTTAATTTGGTGATACCCGATCACTGAAGATCAAATTAACAGCCCTCGTAATTAAGTACAAATTCACAACCCAGATGGAAATGAACGAACCATCATGAACGGTTGAAGTGTGAGACCCAGATTGACCTGTCTTGACCAAGGGATCACACCAGCGCATCTAGGTGCGCTGAATGAGGACCTACAGGAGGACAAATTCTTCGGTACTGAATATACAAGAATTAGACCTCAGTGGTGTGTTGTTTCTTAATCTTTGTCCCTTAAATATGATCGTGTGAAATTAATAACTATTGCTTTCACTTATGATGGGAAGAGAGTCAATGCGATTCGATACCTTATATCTTGGGCAATATTATTAATTACATGACGATTGCTGACATTTAATACGGAGAATCGCGTGCTAGTACATCTTGCTTGGTTTGTCCCCTTGGTGGGCTCATATCCTTTATCATGCCAAATCTTGCAAGTGGAAATTTATTTCCGGCATGGATAATAATGTTGAGTTGTCTTTACTCCAAGGACAAAGATATTTCAGTGGCTTAATTAATTAATGGACTGAGATAATCTTAAACGCGGGAAATAATGACCGGGAGCCATGTTATATGTGAAATCGTAATATGGGTTAAGATGGATAGTTCAATATTAATTTTATAGTGGAGTAAATTAATATTAATGGACTTGAATAATATTTGGCCCAAAATATTAAAGCTTCATAGTCCATTGTAGGTCAAATCTTAATTCTCCTAAAGGCCCCCCAAATAGCCCAAAATAAAGTCCAATTAATGAGAGAGAGAGAAGAAAATATTCTTGCTATATTTCCATGTTGTAATTTTTGAAATTTTGTAGATAATTAGGAAGAAAAGATTGTCTTGATTTTCTTGTAGATATTTTATGGAAAGAGATAATTATTGTAGGAATACATAATTATCCCATAAATTCAAGAAGTCAAATCTTGACTCCTAATATCTTGTAATTTTCGAAAATTTAAGGTTGAAGAGGGGAAAGAATTTTTTATGGAAAATTTAATTAAGGAGAAAAGAATATAGAAGATATATTCAAGATTTCTTGGAGACCAATAAAAGATTTTCTTCCTTATTTCCTAAGCCCTAATTTTCGCACCCTCCTCCTTATTTATAGGGGATGAGCTCTTCATTCCCAAGTGCAATTCCATGTGTTGGAAATATTAGAAATCCACAAAGGTGGTAGCAAAATATTTAATTTCTCTCCCATTAAAATCGTTCGTTGAAATCTTCCCACCGGATAGTGTTCGTGGACTTTGGGGATATATTTGGGAAGGCTCTTGGGTTGATTCATTCGTTTGATTCTTCAAGAGGTTAGTAATTCTGTAACTCCTAGTTCCGCATGTTTAGGATTTACGTGAATTATGTGTACGCATGTTGTTTATTATTATGTTGAATTGATTTAGGAATAATTCATGTTAGTAATTAACTATTTAATTTAAATATGTATTTAAATAATCACCTCGAATAGATCCGGGCACCCCAATTTTCCCAACACTGATGACGACATTTGTCTTATGGCAAGAGAAGCAAATCAATCTGAGGTTCGAGTGGGACTGGCCAATAAAGGAGGTATACAAGCAACTATCTGTTACATAGATAGTGGATGCTCAAGACACATGACTGGAAGTCAACATCTCCTCAACAATTACATTGAGAAACTAGGCCCACGAGTTCTCTTTGGTGAAGACAACTTTGGTTTTACCAGAGGAGTTGGAACCTTATTGAATGATGATGTACAGGTTACAGGTGTTTCATACGTTGATGGCTTAAGGCACAACCTGTTATCTGTATCACAGTTCTGCGACAACAGATTTAGTGTTGAGTTCTCGCCAGATTAACGCACAATCAGAAATCGAGTGACTCAACAGATCTTGCTAACTGGCTCCAGAAAAGGAACAATTTATACAGCAGACTGGGACATTTGTCCAAGAAATGCATGCTTTATTGTTAAGAGTTCAAAGAGCTCCATTTGGCTTTGTCACAAGAGAATGAGTCATCTGAACTTCAAGACTCTTAACAAGATAACAAGGATGTCCTTGGTTGAAGGTCTTCCGAATGAAGTATTTTCTAAGGATCAGACATGCGCCGCATGTCAGAAGGGAAAAAAAGTAAAAGTTTCATTCAAAGGGATACCTTCGCCTCCATCCAACAGAGTATTGCAACTGCTCCATATGGATTTATTTGGACAAGTTACACCTCTTAGTTTCAGTGGACGCAAATACACTCTGGTGGTCGTGGACGATTACTCCAAATTCACCTGGGTTGTATTCTTGTATAAGAAGAGTGAAACTACAACAAAGCTACCTAAACTTCTCAAGAAGATTCAGAATGAGAAGGGTCTCAGCATAGTGAAAATCAGATCACATAAAGGTACAAAATTCTTGAACCAGTTTATATCTGATTTTTGCTCTGAGTTTGGTATACAACATGAGACATCAGCTGCAAGAACACCACAACAAAATGGCGTAGAAGAAAGGAGAAACAAAACATTTAAAGAAGCTGCACGCACTATGTTAGCTGAGCATGCAACACAAAGCCGTTTCTGGGTAGAAGTAATCAACACTGCCTGTCACACGTAGAACAGATGTTCTCTGACTAAGATTCACTTCAAAACACCCTATGAACTATTGAAAGGCAGAAAACCTCGTGTTTCCTACTTTCATGTGTTCGGGTGCAAGTGCTTCATACACAACAATGGGAAGAGTCAGTTGAGAACCTTCGATGCCAAGTCAGATGAGGGTATATTCTTAGGATATTCCTCAACCAGTAAGGCATTTAGGGTTTTCAACAAACGAACCCTAGTTGTGGAAGAAACACCTCATGTGGTCTTTGATGAGGCAACATCTGATCAAGAAAAATCTGCCTCAGAACAAGATGCATCTGACAGACCGGAATCGCTGAAAATGGATTAGTTAGGCTCAAAGAAAAGGATCCAAAATATGTCACTGCATGCGTTCCTAACTTTGACCTTGACGATTTACCAGGTCAGTCAGACCCCAAGGTACGTACAACTGTCAGTGAAGAAGTTTGTACAGCTGAGACAGTAACAAATGAACCATCTGGTTCAGGGGGAACACCTGATGTTCCGGTGGACAGACTTCAGCACATGATGAGTCCAATATCAGCTGAGATATGTCCATGCCAAGTGGATCCTACTCAACTACCTCTCCCAGTCTCTAGTGATGAATCTTTATCAGAAGAGGATGATGTTCTCCAAACTGATGATAATCAGGATAGAAGGACCTGGATAACCAGTCATCCAACTGACTTGATCATCGGAGACCCATCTAATAAGGTCAAAACTAGACATCAGATTGGTGAAAATGCAATGTATTGTTGTGATCTGTCTTTGAAGGTGTAGGTCTCGAACGGGTTTCAGTGAGGGTTGAAGTCTAGAGGGGAGGGGTGAATAGACTTCAAAACTTTTTGTGGATCAGATGTGATTTGCACGTATGTCTGATCAGAGTGCGATGTGGATCAGTTTGGACTAATATCCAACTTATTGATCTGGCAGACAGATAAGTTCGGCGTCTATCAGTTTAACTGATGGTGTGGAAGATTAGTTAACCCGTGTGAAAACCAGTTTTACTCAAATAAAGATTCTGACCAATCTGGTTTGAATCAGATAACTAAAGTGTTAAACTGATCAGATCAGTAGCTTGATGCTAATCTGATGCTGGTACAGAATATGCATGCAGATAACAAGAGTAGTGTGCGAGTATGTGTAAACCAGATTAAAGGGACATAGATTTATAGTGGTTCGGACAACTTGTCCTACGTCCACTCTTCCCTATCAGCAGGGGCACCAACTTAACCAACTGGACTTAGTTTAATGTGTTAGTCCAACACAGTACAACCAACAGATGTTTCACGAGTTCCCAATCAACCAATCCCAGAAATCTGATCTAGAAACCCAAGACAGAAATCTTGCTATAACAAACTTAACCTAACTTTTGTTTTGGTATAAGATTTGTGTTATTCCAACTGGAATACTATCCTAACTTTTAAGTAGCCTAAAGCTAGAGGATAAGTATTCTTGCTAAGAACTAAGGGATGAACACTTAAGAATAAATCTTCGATTTGGTGTTCTTTGTGCGGAAATTGCTTGTGCTTGAGCTTGATGATAATTTTTGTAACGTTAATGAGGTTTGATCCCATATTTATAGGTACGAAATCGAAGTAGCCGTTGGAGAGCAATTCAAAATTCGATCTATTTAAGGTAGGTTTACAGACTTGATTTGATGCGCTCAGAGGCGGCATGGCTGAAAGCATGCAAGCTTGTCCTTTCTAGCCATTTGACTCTGAAGCACCTCGTCCTACAATGTCAGCTTCGTACATACGTGTCATGCTCTCATTAGTTATCAAGTACACTTATTCAGTGTTTGATTTACTAACTTTGGTTGACATTCTTTGTGTCAGCTGAGCGTATATGACTTGTAATCTTCTTATGTTAGTCATACTAAAGCTGATCTGATCAGGCCAGCTGATCAGTCTACCTTATTTAGTCTTCTGATGCAGGTTGTCTTAGCACAACTTGTAAACTCTTCTTCTTCCTTAGGATGTGGGTCTTCTGATCTTCTGATCTTCTAATCCTCTGATCCTCTGATCTTCAGATCAGAAGATCAGAAGATCTTTTGATCTATACATATTGAGTTCCCCCTCAATATGTGACCTATCTTGTTACATCAGTTGTCTATACATCTCAGCTGGTCATCCTAGTCTGATATCTAGATCATCAGTCAACTAACAGGTCTGATTGGTCCTATTACATTATCTTTTTTGGAACTTCCATCGAAACTACAAATTTCCCAACAATTTCCCCCTTTTTGATGGAACCAAAATAGATAAATCAGAAAAATGGATAAACATAAAGAAAGTAAAGACAAGAACACAAGAAATTAGAAGACATTGAGATTATGTCTTAGGATCACAAAACAGGTAATCCATTTCATTGAGAAATTTTGTATCTTACAAGTACAGAAATGAATTGCAATATTACCTAACATTCTGTCCTAAGACCCAGTCTTCTGCTTACTTCTTGTCTCTCAAGCCTTCAGGAATTTTGAATATGTCGTACATTCTCTTAAGTACTTCCTTTTGGCGATCTTCCTCAGTCATACTTCCTCTGTCTAGTGCATCAAAGGCTTCTCTGAAGGCAACTGGATCGTATCTGTCCCTTTTCAGAGGAGGCATCAGATACTCATATCTAGGTTCAGAAGGTCTCATCGTCATCTTCTGGCATTCCTTCATAACCTCTTATTAGAAGACAGGATACTCCGCTTCAAGCTAATCCAGAAAGATTTCGTCAAACACTACATCATCTTTCTCTTTAGGGACTCGCTGTATCATGAATACATCACATAGCCAATCAGTTTTGATCGTCCTCCAAGGCTCGTGACGATCTTCTCTGCAGATAAGTATATTGTCCACGCTGGCAGGGAGAGCACATTCAACCCATTCTTCATCAGTATTCATACTTTTCTTCTTTCTTTTGAACGCTCTATCAAGACCTTCAGCTTCACGCAACTTCTTCCTTCTGATGGCTTCTTCCATGACTTTCCTTCTTTTGCCTTGATCCTGTTGTTCTCTGATCTGCTCAGGAGAAAGTAGCAGTTCAGATCTGGTGACCACATTTTTCTTCTTGGTTTCCTTCACCTGCTTCCCTTTTCCTTTCTGCAGTTTCTTCCTCTCATCAACTGCTTCTGCTGACTCAGAAGCAAATTCCTCTTCTAACTTCCTTGCTAACTCCAGATTTTTTGCTTCTTCATCAGCTTGTAGTTGTTTCTGAACAATTGAGGAGAAGTCCTCAATTTTATCAACTCGAGAAGTCAAATCCGTCAAACCAACTTTCTGTTCAGAGATTGCTAAGTTTTGAAGCTCAAGCTGCTTAGAATGTTCTTCAATCATAGCAAATAACTCCGCTAGTTCCGTGTCAGATCAGTAGCAGCAGTCATAATCGTTAACTGTCCTTGACCTTCATGGATTTTTTTTTGATGTGCCAGCTTCGTCCCTACCTTCCCCCTTTTTGGTTGCATCAAAAAGGAGTCGGACATTCTTCTCCAAGGTCTGGAAGAGGGATTGCATTTCCTTCTTCAGGTCCTCTGCCTCCAAAGACTGAATACGTACAATTGAAGAAGATGAAGGTGCAGGGCCAAACATTTTTGAAACTGCTTCTTCCAAAACTTTCTTAGTTACTGAGACAGAGACCTCAAATTTCCTGACGGACGCTTCAAAACTAGAATCCGCCTGCATTAGAGATTTGTATGCTTCCTCCAGTAAGATTCTGACGGTTGAGAGCATTGAGACTTCAAGGCCTAGCTTCTGCAGCATCAATTCTACTCTGTTCATTTCAGATAATGCAATTGCAGAGTGCATTTCAGTCAGCTTCTTCACAGTCTGATTCCTCTCAGCATCAACAAGTTGCTTGGTCCTCTCATCCATCTGAATTAGCAGTTTTTCGGTAAGGGTGTTGAAGTGAGTTTCAACAGAAACCTTTACCCCATAGAGAACAGACTGAGAGACCTGATTGAGAGTTTTAGGTGGTATGATGAAGAGAGGGACAGGTTGTGGCTCACCAGTCAGGGTCTCGACTGTTGCATCCTCGACTGGTTCATCACTAGTTGGTATAAAATCTGGATAGCCCATTAGTTTATTGACTAACCAGGCAACATCAACATCAGTAGCTAACTCGGTAGCACTGCCCACGCCTGTCAGATTCTTCATTTTCAGCTCCAAGTCAACAAATTCATCTCTTTCATAGGCATCCAAAAGCATAAGAAAGTCTTCAATGTGTTGCAACCGAACATCTCTCCAGAACAAGGCATCTGCCACAATCTGACGTACACTCGGATGATCTTCCAGAAAGGAATAATGTTTGACTAGGAAGTTCTCAACCCTTCTCCTCAAAAAATTGACAATAGGCTTTTCTAGTTCAGGAGATTCGAACACAGTTTTTGTGTTGAATGGGTTGTGGGTGACGGATACGAACATAGCCTTCTGTTGGGCAGTCTGAATGTCAGGAGAGGCTTCCCAAAATGGCTCAGGATCAACAGACATCTATGGTTGAGGTTCGAAAGGCTCACGTTGAGGTTCAGAAGGCTCAGAAGGAGGTAAATTGGGGTGAGTGTGTATTCGAGATTGAATCTCAGTAGATGGGATTAACTCAGATGCAGGTGGTTCGGGTTCAGTCTGAGCTGGTGGAACTGGTGAAGTGAGTTGTCTGGGAGGAGAAGGTATGGGTATATCAGTTTGAGGAGATGGAGGAGTGGGAGATCTGGGATAGTGAGTGGGTCCATGCCCTTTGAAGAGAGAACTGAGATGAGTTGAGTCAGATGGTTCAGACTCATCTTGGCTTCCTCAGGTTGCGCACCAGCTGTTGGGATTATACTGGAAAGTATGCTTTTACTTTGTATAATCAGACTGAATTTCTGTCTTATTTACTGAAATAAATTATTTATCACTGATGCCTTAAATATCATTGAATGTTACATATATTTACTGCATAACTGTTCAATAAATAGTACGTGTTACATAGTAGTTAATTTAGTGATACCGGATCACAGAAGATTAAATTAACAGTTCCTTGTAACCAAAAGTACACCATTCACGAACTAGATGGAAATGAACAATCCATCGTGAAAGGTTGAAGTGTAAGGCTCAGATTGGCTTGTCTTGACCAAGAGATTACACTAGTGCATGACTGATGACTGATGCACTGAATAGGACCTATAGGAGGACAAATTCTTCAGCACTGAACTAGGAAGAATTAGACCTCAGTGGTTCGTTATTTCTTAATCTCCGTCCCTTGAATAGGATCGCGTGTGGTTAGTAATTATTGCTTTGACTTATTACGGGTAGAGAATCAACGAGATTCAATACTTTATATCTTGGGCAATATTATTGGTCACATGCGATTGCTAAGATTTAATACGAAGAATCGTGTGCAAGTACGCTTGTTTGATTTGCCCCCTTGGGAGGTTCATAAGATTTATCATACCAAATCTTGCAAGTGGAACTAGTTTCCGGTATGGATAATAATGTTGAACCGTTCCTTAACCAAGGACAAATGATATTAATTAATGGAAAGCTATTTCAGTGGCTTGAATTAATTAATGGGCTAGATAATCTTAAACACGGGAAATAATAACCGGGAGCCATATTAACTGTAATATGGGTTATGATGGATAGTGCAATATTAATTATGTAGTGGGATTAATTAATATTTATGGACTTGAATAATATTGTGGCTCAATATTGATAATTCAAGATCCATTGGAAGGTCCAATCTTAATTCTCCTAAAGGCCCCTCAAGTAGCCCAAACATAAAGTCCAATAACTAAAAAAGGTGTTTAAAAATAAAATAAATTTTTGTTGCTATTTTTCCAAAAATTTCGAAAAATATGAATAAAAGGGGAGAAAGATTTACTTTGAATTTTGTTATGGAATGAAGATATGTATTATTGGAATACAAGATTATCTCATTAAATTCAAGAAATCTCCCACTTGGTTATTTATATGATGATTTTCGAAAATCTTGAAAGAATAAGGGAAAGAAAGATTTTCTTGATTTTCTTGAAAAGATATTATGGAAGATATGTATTCTTGGAATACAAGAATATCTCATAAATTCAAGAAGATCCAAATCTTGGATTCTCACTCCTTATTATTTTCGAAAATACCATAACAAAAGGGAGTTGGAATTTTGTGGAATATTTTAAATATGGAAAAAAGAATATATTGGATATATTCAAGATTTCTTGAAGATCAAGAAAAAAAATTCCCCATCTTATTCATGCACAAAATTTTCGACCAACACCCTCTATAAATAGGGGATGAATGTTTCATTCCCAAGTACAATTTCATGTGCTGGAAAAATCAGTAAATCCACAAAGGTGGTGCAACAAATATTTTATTTTCCCTTTTGTTAATTGTTCGCGAGTTTCCTTCCACCGGATTGACGAGCAAGGACTAGGAAATACTTGGGAATGCAATTTGGTGTGTTCTTACCAACCGAGTCCATTGCCATTCTAAGAGGTTAGTTCACGTAAACCCGTTGCAATTCCGCATGCGTAGGATTTATGTGAACTCTTTATATGCATGATTTGTTGTTGAATTATTATTTGAATTAATATAGGATTAATTCATGCTAGTAATAATTGTTAGAATTAAATTTGTATTTAAATATTCATCCCGAATAGATCTGGGCAATTAATTCCCCAACAACTGGTATCAGAGCCTCGGTTTCGGGCCCTGAATTTTAAATTGTAATTTAATTCATTTTCATTAAATTTGAAATTGGATTGTAGAATTGCTAGATCTTTTTTGCAGGTATCCAATTGTCATGGAATTTAATGTGTTGATTTATACATGCATATAAATTGTGATTTTTTAATTCGATTCGTTCGAATTCATTTTGCCTCGTGAGAAAATCCACGAGTAGATTAGGATTTGTTTGATTTGATCAATGTAATAGACTAGTCTAGATCTAGGTTTATTTATTTTTGTAAATAAATTGTAAACCTGGATCAAAAAATGATGAGAGATGAAGAATTAAAAGACGGATCCGAACCAAAGTGCAGCGGGCGTCGCGTCGGCGCGAAATGTGCTAGGAGGCACGCGTGCGACGGGACGCCGCAGTGCACACACGGGCATGGGGCGAAGGCCGTCGAGTCGAAAGCCAGCGATCAATCCCGACCCGGCAGACGGTGCGGCGGAAAGCGCAAAGCGGGGCGCGCACTCGATGCGCGCTGTGGACGCTGGCGAGGCGGATGCAGCGATGCGGGTCAGCGGGATTAGGCATGGGCGCGCGCTGGTACGTGCCGCGCCTGCAAAGATCTGTCGATGCCTGCTGAGGGAGGCCGAGCACTGCGGGCGGCGTGCGCGCACGGGCGAACTCGACACGGCCGGGGGAGTGCTAGGCGGGCACTCCGACCCGCGAGTTGGTCGATGACGTGGCTTGACGAGGCGCTTTAAGACGGTCAAGCGGGAGCTTTTTCGACGAATCGATGAAGGCTACGACGACGATTTTCAAGATTGGCGACATGACAAAAATTAACCCTTGGATAATCGATATATGTGCCCAATATGTTTAATTTTTTGTTTTGATGTTATGCATTATTTTATTCTTATTTAAATTGTATTTAAATATGCGATGCATGAGAATATATTTTGGAAAAATATCGCCTTCGAAAATTACTAAGTATGCTTAAACAATTAATTGATAATTATATTCCGGATAATAAAATTGAATTAATTTTGACCTCCATGATTTATTTATTTGTGAATTCTTTTGGAGAAATTCCCCCCATGGGACGGTCAAAAGATAGCTTTCACATGAATAAATTCCAAATGGATGATTGTGGATTATTACTAGTGGCGACTATGACCCTCCCCATGAGGCTCGTTCAAAGCGAAATAATAATTCTGTATTTAATCATGGTTATTACTTAGGTATAAAATTGATATGCATATACTTCTCCGAAGTCCTTGTCAATTTTATATTGGTCAAGTGGGAGCCAACTATTAATCTGGATATTAAAGGTTTGTAACTGTTATTGTTTGTAACCTGCTTGAATGTGTTTAAATAATGACCCACCCCACGTGGCTTATTTAAACTTCTTTGAGATGTTGGCTAATGCATGTTCATATTTTTTTTGAGATTTTAATATGATGCATGTTCATATTTTTTTTGAGATTTTAATATGATGCATGTGATCGAATCTTGTGATATATTTGTGCTTATGCATATAGTTATTTATTTCAGTTCAGCATGTCGTAACCTTTTAATCCACTGCTATTATACTTAAAGTCAATAGAATAAGTATGGAAACTATATTGATTGGAAACGAAAAATTATAATTGTCCTAACTGCACAAAAGCACAAGTGGATTTTTGACACACCAAAATCAGATGAGCCAACTAACGAGTAAAAAATGCGGGACTCGTCAGATCACCTTGCGAGAGATGTCGTCGCTGGAAATGGTGGAGGGCAAACCCGTAAGGGATTCAGTCCTCAAAATTGATGGCCCATCTGAACAACCTTGAGGTTCTGAGTGCATATTATAATCTGGAGACTCAGATGAATTTGGTACTTCACTCTCTGCCCAAAAGTTTTTGAGCATTTTTGCCTCGCTAGCTGATTTGTTGCAAGCTTTGGTCTCAGCAGAGATGTTGATGGGGAACCAAACTCAAGCTTTGACGCAAGTGGTCCGTCTTCATTTTCTAGGGCAAGGGAAGGCAAGAAGAAGAAGATGACCAAAATCCATAAGCAATCAGGCTCAACTGTTGCCAAGGGCAATGGTAAGATGACGAATGTTGGTGGTGTCAAGGAAAATCCAAAGAGGAAGTGCTTAAGCTGCGGTGAAAGAGGACAATGGAGGTTTGCCTGTTCCAACCCCAAAGAGGCCGGAAAGAAAGGTAATTCTCACGCACTAATTGTTGAAACTTGATTAGCAGCGTATACTTCTCATTCGTGGGTAGTTGATACGGGGATCCACTAATCATGTTTGCTTCACGGGTTCAAACTGATCCGAAAACTTAGTGGGAGTGAGATCCTCATCACACTGGGCGATGCTACGAGAGTGGCAGCTGAAGCAGTGGGAGAAGTGCACCTTTCTTTTGAAAACAGAGTTTTAATTTTAAGAGACGTTCTTTATGTTCCCAGTTTTAGAAAGAATTCACTTTCAGTTTCTAAAATTTTGTTAATGGATACTTAGTTTCTTTTAATAAGAATGATATCATTTCTTGAAATGATGAGTGTATCTGTTATGGGACATTGATGGACAATCTCTATACGATTAATTGTGCACACCACTCACGAAATGCTTCCTATAACACATCGACTGTTTCGGATAAAAGAGAACGTTCATCAGACGTGAACGAGACACTTCCTTGGCATCTTAGATTGGGACATATTAATCCAAAAGGATTCAAAGGTTGGTAGAAGATGGTTCATTGGAGTCTCTCCGGCTTGAACCAATCCCAACCTGCGAATCATGGTTGGAGGGTAAAATGACCAAGAGGGCATTCGGAGCCAAGGGAATAGAGCCAAAGAAGTGTTAGAAATCATTCACATGGACGTATGTGGTCCAATGTCAATCAAAGCAAGAGGAGGTTATGAGTATTTCGTCACCTTCATTGGTGATTACTCAAGGTACGACTATATTTTCCTTATGAAGCATAAATATGAGACCTTTGACAAATTCAAAGAATTTAAGGCTCAAACAGAGAATCATAGGGAAAAATGTATCAAGTCTCTACGATCTGGTCGTGGAGGCGAGTACCTCAGCGATGAGTTTTTGAACTACTTGTCAGATAAAGGGATTGTATCCCAGCTAACTGCACCCGGAAGCCCTCAACAAAACGGGGTTGCAGAGCGAAGAAACAGAACTCTTTTAGAAATGGTTAGATCAATGATGAGTTATGCGGATCTACCCAAGTCGTTTTGGGGTCATGCCTTGGAAACAACGGCTTACATTCTGAACTTGGTGCCATCCAAATCGGTTTCCAAAACTCCCAAAGAATTGTGGACCGGTCGCAAGCCCAGTTTGAGACACATGAGAATTTGGGGGTGTCCGGCCTACATGTTGGACAAGGAAGCCGGAAAATTGGATCCTCGATCAGAATTAAGGTTGTTTATAGGATACCCCGAGGGAACAAAAGGGTGTATGTTCTATGGTCCCGAAGATCAAAAGGTGGTAATAAGCACCCACTTTAGATTTTTTGGAAGAAGACTATATGAACGAAAGAAGACCCAGAAGTGAGATTACCTTAAATGAGCTAAGGGGGCTAACCTCAGTGCCAACTATACAAGATGACATACCAAACGACACACTTACACAACCGGAACCTCGTCGTAGTGGGAGTTTTGTGAGATAGCCCGAGAGATTCATGGGGATAGGAGAGTCCTCGGACTTGATTCCCGGACAAGACGAATCAGGCCTATGGACATATGACGAGGCAATCTAAGACAAGGATGTGATTTCTTGGCAAACAGCAATGAAAGCCGAAATAGGTTCTATGGATCATAACAGAGTGTGGGAGCTAGTCGAACCACTTAATGGGGTCAAATCCATTGGTTGTAAGTGGGTATACAAGAGAAAAAGAGGACCGGACGGGAAGGTGGAAACCTTCAAGGCAAGGCTTGTGGCGAAAGGTTATACTCAGAAAGAAGGGATCGATTATGAGGAAACTTTTTCGCCTGTAGCAATGCTCAAGTCCATCCGAATTCTCTTGTCGATTGCTGCGCATCTCGACTTTAAAATCTGGAAAATGGATGTCAAGACGGCTTTCCTTAACGGAAGTCTTTATGAAGAGATCTATATGCAACAACCCCAAGGCTTCATTGAAAAAGGCCAAGAACACCTAGTTTGTAAGCTCAAGAAGTCCATTTACGGACTCAAACAAGCATCCAGAGCTTGGAACCAATGTTCTGATCATGTAATAAAGTCTTATGGGTTTGATCAAAATGAATACAAAAGTTGTGTGTACAAGAAGCGTGTCGGAACTGCATTGGTATTCTTAGTACTATACGTAGACGATATTCTGCTCATTGGAGATGATGTAAAGGTATTGTCAGACGTAAGGGCATGGCTTTCAAAACAGTTTGATATGAAGGACTTAGGGGAATCCGGGCACATCCTTGGGATCAAGATCAATCGAGATCGCAAGAAAAGGATGATAGGCTTATCGCAAGCTTCATATATAGACATTGTCTTGAAGTGATTCAGCATGCAGGATTCCAAGAAAGGCTTCGTACCTTTCAGGCATGGAATCCATCTATCCAAGGAAATGTGCCCTAAGACATAGAGAGAGATAGATGACATGAAAGGCATTCCTTATGCTTCGGCTGTTGGAAGCCTTATGTATGCAATGCTGTGCACGAGACCGGATATATGCTTTGCCGTTGGCATGGTGGCAAGATATCAAAGTAACTCGGGAAAAGAACATTGGACGATAGTTAAAAACATTCTGAAGTATCTGAAAAGAACTCGAGATAGAATGTTGGTTTATCAGTCAGATAGTCTAATCCCCATCGGCTACACGGACTCGGATTTCAAATCAGACTTAGATTCCAGAAAATCTACCTCCGGTAGTGTGTTTGCATGGGGGGAGGAGCCATAACATGGAGAAGCGTTAAGTAGAAATACATCGCTGATTCTACCATGGAAGCCGAATATGTGGCTGCTTGCGAGGCAGCGAAAGAAGCGGTTTGACTCAAGAACTTCCTAGTGGACTTGGATGTAGTTCCGAATTTGCCCAGCACAATCACTATTTATTGTGATAATGCCGGAGCAGTTGCAAATTCAAGGGAACCAAGAGCCCACAAGGCCATCAAATACATTGAAAGGAAATACCATCTTATACGAGAAATCGTTAAGAGAGGAGATATAGAGGTGACAAAGATCGCGTCAGAAGATAACCTAGCAGATCCATTCACAAAGGGTCTGCCTCAGAATACATGTGGAAGGAATGGGTGTCAAGACCGTTGCCAATCTGCTTTAAGTATAAGTGGGAGATATTATTAGGTTCGTGTAGGTGACATTAGATGTCACGTATTAGGAACTACACGAGACATGTTAGAGTATACTTAAAAGCAGACTTTGAGTATAAGTGGGAGATTGTTGGTATTATACTGGAAAGTATGCTTTTACTTTGTATAATCAGACTGAATTTCTGTCTTATTTACATAAATAAATTATTTTTCACTAATGCTTTAAATATCATTGAATGTTACATATATTTACTGCATAACTGTTCAATAAATAGTACGTGTTACATTGTAGTTAATTTAGTGATACCAGATCACAGAAGATTAAATTAACTGTTCCTTGTAACCAAACGTACACCATTCACGACCTAGATGGAAATGAACAATCCATCGTGAAAGGTTGAAGTGTAAGGCTCAGATTGGCTTGTCTTGACCAAGAGATTACACTAGTGCATGACTGATGACTGATGACTGATGCACTGAATAGGACCTACAGGAGGACAAATTCTTCAGCACTGAACTAGGAAGAATTAGACCTCAGTGGTTCGTTATTTCTTAATCTTCGTCCCTTGAAATAGGATCGTGTGTGGTTAGTAATTATTGCTTTGACTTATTACGGGTAGAGAATCAACGAGATTCAATACTTTATATCTTGGGCAATATTATTGGTCACATGCGATTGCTAAGATTTAATACGAAGAATCGTGAGTAAGTACGTTTGTTCGATTTGCCCCCTTGGTAGGTTCATAAGATTTATCATATGAAATCTTGCAAGTGGAACTAGTTTCCGGTATGGATAATAATGTTGAACCGTTCCTTAACCAAGGACAAAAGATATTAATTAATGGAAAGCTATTTCAGTGGCTTGAATTAATTAATGGACTAGATAATCTTAAACATGGGAAATAATAACCGGGAGCCATATTAACTGTAATATGGGTTAAGATGGATAGTGCAATATTAATTATGTTATGGGATTAATTAATATATATGGGTTTGAATAATATTGTGGCTCATTACTGATAATTCAAGATCCATTGGAAGGTCCAATCTTAATTCTCCTAAAGACCCCTCAAGTAGCCCAAACATAAAGTCCAATAACTGAAAAAGGTGTTTAAAAATAAAATAAATTTTTGTTGCTATTTTTCCTAAAATTTTGAAAAATATGAATAAAAGGGGAGAAAGATTTTCTTTGAATTTTGTTATGGAATGAAGATATGTATTCTTGGAATACAAGATTATCTCATTAAATTCAAGAAATCTCCCACTTGGTTATTTATTTGATGATTTTCGAAAATCTTGAAAGAATAAGGAAAATAAAGATTTTCTTGATTTTCTTGAAAAGATATTATGGAAGATATGTATTCTTGGAATACAAGAATATCTCATAAATTCAAGAAGATCCAAATCTTGGATTCTTACTCCTTATTATTTTCGAAAATGCCATAACAAAAGGGAGTTGGAATTTTGTGAAATATTTTAAATATGGAGAAAAGAATATATTTGATATATTCAAGATTTCTTGAAGATCAAGAAAAAGATTTTCCCATCTTATTCATGCACAAAATTTTCGACCAACACCCTCTATAAATAGGGAATGAATGTTTCATTCCCAAGTACAATTCCATGTGCTAGAAAAATTAGTAAATCCACAAAGGTGGTGCAACAAATATTTTATTTTCCCTTTTGTTAATTGTTCGTGAGTTTCCTTCCACCGGATTGACGAGCAAGGACTAGGGAATACTTGAGAAGGCTTTTTGGTGTGTTCTTACCAACCGAGTCCATTGTCATTCCAAGAGGTTAGTTCACGTAAACCCATAGCAATTCCGCATGCGTAGGATTTATGTGAACTGTTTATATGCATGATTTGTTGTTGAATTATTATTTGAATTAATATAGGATTAATTCATGCTAGTAATAATTGTTAGAATTAAATTTGTATTTAAATATTTATCCCGAATAGATCAGGGCAATTAATTCCCCAACACCAGCCTCCACCTAACCAGGTTCTCCAGCAACCGACGTTTCTATTTCAGTGCCGACCGTTCTCTCAGAGCTGATGACAGTCTCCGCAACAGCTTGCTCAGCCTGCATCTCTCCTTCAGATCCCAAGATTTCGACATCACTGTCTTCATCCCGAAGACCTTCAGATGACATCCCAGCCTTTTTGGGTAACATAGTGGTGAGCTTCTTATGACGTTTATCGCCCACATCTTCATTAGACCTAGGAGGTTTAGAGGCCAACTATTTCCTCTTGAGTATCCTGGTCTTTGATTGGCCCTGTGCTGCAGATTGCACAGACGTGGCTGGACCTTTGTCCTTCTTGGTTTTAGGCACGTAAGGAGTTGGATCATCATCCGTTTACCAGATAGCTCTTCATCCTTGAGCAGAAGAGCTTTGAACTTCTCCAGATATGGCTTCCGTCCAACCTCAGAACAAGGATAATTGGGAAGTTTATCTGACAGAATCATCGACACTTTGTGGATGTTATAGATATTCTTTGATAGTACAACTTGGTTGTCTACATTCACCACGAACTTAGAAGATTCTTGCAACAGCCGGTTCTTGAATAATCCCATCCAATTCATGTCCGGTACTTTTTTTATAATAGCAGTCATGATATGCTGCTTCTGCTGAGTTAATGCGTCGGGGCTGAAAGCAATCCCCAGAATTACTCTCGATACGATTTCAAATAGTAATCTGTACTTTCTCTTTAGGTAGGGAACCTTTACATTTGTGATGTTTGTAATGTTCCCAGGTCTGAGCAGCACCTTCTGTAAATATTCTTTATCAGACATTCCTGCGGTAAACTCGTCTGGATAATTTCGTCCAGTAGGAAGGCCAAAGAGTCGGCCAAGATCATCGTTGGAGACATCAATTCTATTCCCTCCGACGAACGAGTATAATTCCTTGTTCTTCGTTTCCTTCAGCTTTCTCATAAACTCTAGCGACTCAATAATGAACACACTGTTAAGATGTTGGTAACAGAATTGTGCAAGACCACAAGCCCTAAGACACTCTAGTATTTCCTTGGATTCTGGATCAGTGGTTGTTTCGAATATAACATACTTCTCGTCAATCACATGTTTTATCATTGAAGCATAATCACATATCTCAGTGGATGTTGTAGAGGTTACCATTTCTGTAATCCCATAAATATACAAAAAATTAGGGCTATAAAGTAGTTCTATGAATTAACAACTACGACACAATCACACAAGAGATACACAGTAAGCATATACGCAATAGATTTCTCAAAAACTTAATTAGAGATTTATTTCCAGAAATTATAAGTGAAAGACAAGTTCAGTAAAGAAAATTTCAACGCATATTAAGAACAACGACAGACACTTTAAAGAGTAATCAACGGTCACTCAGACATTACCGGAAATCGAATTGAATAATATGTGAAATTTGAAATGGTCGATTTGGAAATGCTCAATAGAATTGTGTTTTACGTAGAGGATTTTGAAGAAATTTCCGAGAGTAAGGTAATTTTCGGAAGTGATAAAGGTTTTTCTGGAAAATCTTTTAGGGTTTTAAAAGGTGCGAGGGAAAATATTTTGCATGAGTTTCCACAAATACTTGAGTATTCGTGTTTTGAAATGAGCGACTTAGATTAAGCGGCCGTAAAGTGAAAAGATCGTGCTGTAAAAAAAATTGGTTGTTGGTATTTGGACGCGAAAATACGCATTAAAAGCTAATAAATACAAAAACCCCACGTCCGCATTTAATGTTTGCAGTGCTTGCGTCATAAAGTAATGTACACAATAATTATCACACAAATACGGATAAACTAGTTGACTAGCTACATCAGATAAAATATATTAGGAGATAGTAAAACAAATAAAAAAGATTAGAAGACATATGTGACTGACTGATTTTGTAATCAATCAGTTACCACTTTTGTCGATTCTGACTAGTCTGATTCTTGTTGAACTTAGTGTAGCCTATGCCTTAGTAAATTTTCCCAACAATATAATCTTGTCAGATTGACCCTCTTTCTGTACTAACCCTATCAGTTGAAGTTTCTTCTTCAATCGTTCTTTTGTAAATCGATACCACTAAATCGATCCTTCCTGATCAGATGAAGTTCCCCCTTCATCTGACCTTCTACCTTCTATCAGTGTTTTAACCAACTGGTATTTGAGATTAAACCACCAAAATACTCTGGGGCCTCATCTCCTAAGTCCAGTAGGCCTAGATCATTACATAATTCTCTGAATCTGACTTCAGCTAGGGGCTTGTTTAATATATCAGCTCTTTGCTTAACAGTATGGATCTTTTCCATTCTGATGTTCTTCTTTTCTACGTGATCTCTTATAAAGTGATGTCTGATTTCCACATGCTTGCATCTCGTGTGCAGAACAGGGTTCTGAGTAATAGCAATCGCACTATTACTGTCACAAAAGATAGGCACATTGGTAGCAATTATGTTATAATCCCTCATTTCTTGACAAAGCGGAAAGTTATTAAAGAATAACTACTGCAAGACCATATATTCTGCTTCAATAGTAGATGTGGCAACAGATGTTTGTTTCTTAGAGAACCAATAGACCAGCTTCCTTCCCAAAAACTGACAAGTACCTGATGTAGATTTCTTATCTATCCTACATCCTCCATAATCAGAATCTGAGTACCCACTAAGCTCAAGATTATCATCTACTGGATACCATAAACCTAAGTTTACAGTACCCTTCAGATACTTTAGAATCCGCTTAGCTGCTTCCAGGTGACTTTGCTTGGGATTAGCCTGAAATCTGGCACATACACCTACTGCGAAAGTTATATCTGGTCTACTTGCAGTTAGGTATAATAATGATCCAGTCAAAGCCCTATACTCTTTCTGATTAGTCTTTTTACCACCTTCATCTGGATCCATCTTAAATACAGTCAACATTGAAATTCTGGCTTCCTTGCAATTCTGAACTCCATACTTAGCCAACAAATTCCTTATGTACTTTGCCTGGCAGATGAAGATACCGGTATGAGCTTGTTTGACTTGAAGACCCATAAAATAGCTCATCTGACCCATCATGGACATCTCAAATTTCCCTTGCATTAGTTACTGAATTTCTCGCATAGCTTCTGATTGGGAGATCCAAAGATTATATTGTCCACTAAGATCTGAACCATCAGAATGTCTTCTCCATCTTCTATTCTAAACAAGGTCCTATCAATCAAGCCCTTGGTGAAACCATTCTCTGTCAAGAACTGGGATAGTGTATCATACCATGCTCTAGGAGCCTGTTTTAGTCCATAAAGAGCTTTTCTTAAATGGTACACTTGGTTGCTCATTTCAAAGCCAAGAGGTTGTTCAACATAAACTTCCTCAGCTAGTACCCGGTTTAAGAATGCACTCTTTATATCCATCTGATACACAGTAAATCCTCTATGAGCTGCATAAGCCAGAAACAACCGAATGGCTTCCAGGCGGGCGACTGGTGCAAAGTTTCATCATAATCAATCCCTTCTGATTGTGAATATCCCTTAGCAACAAGTCTTGCCTTATTTCTGGTTATCACATTGTGCTCATCCTTCTTGTTCTTGAAGACCCACTTAGTACCAATCACATCTTGATGAGTTGGTCTGTCTACAAGTTCCCAAACTTGATTTCTCTCACTCTGTTCTAGTTCTTCTTGCATGGCCAGAATCCAGGTTGCATCTTGAAGGGCTTCTTCAACAGTGAGTGGTTCATTCAAAGACAGATAACAACAATGCATTGCACTTTCACCAATCCGATGTCTAGTTTTTTACTATAGCCATCAGATCAGTTGAATGACTGGTTATCTAGGTCCTTCTATCCTGATTATCATCAGTTTGGAGAACATCATCCTCTTCCGATAAAGATTCATCACTAGAGACTGGGAGAGGTACTTCAGTAGGATCCACTTGGCATGGACATATCTCAGCTGATGTTGGACTCATCATGTGCTGAAGTCTGTCCGCCGGAACATCAGGTGTTCCCCCTGAACCAGATGGTTAGTTGTTACTGTCTCAGCTGTACCAGCTTCTTCACTGACAGTTGTACGTACCTTGGGGTCTGACTGACCTGGTGAATCGTCAAGGTCAAAGTTAGGAACATATACAGTAATGTATTTTGGATCCTTTCCTTTGAGCCTTAACTGATCCATTTTCAGTGAATTTGGTTTGTCTGGTTCATCTTGTTCTGCGGCAGATTTCTCTTGATCAGATGTTGACTCATCAAAGACCACATGAGGTGTTTCTTCCACAACTAGGGTTCGTTTGTTGAAAACCCTAAATGCTTTGCTGGTCGAGAAATATCCTAAGAATATACCCTCATCTGACTTGGCACCGAAGGTTCTCAACTGACTCTTCCCATTGTTGTGTATGAAACACTTGCACCCGAACACATGAAAGTAGGAAACACGAGGTTTTCTGCCCTTCCACGGTTCATATGAAGTTTTAAAGTGAATCTTAGTGAGAGAACATTTGTTCTGCGTGTGACATGCAGTATTGATAGCTTTTGCCCAGAAACGACTTTGAGTTGCATGCTCAGCTAACATGGTGCGTGTAGCTTCTTTAAGTGTTCTGTTTCTTCTTTCTGCAATGCCATTTTGTTGTGGTGTTCTGGCAGCTGATGTCTCATGTTGTATACCAAACTCAGAGCAAAAATCAGATATAAATTGGTTCAAGAATTTTGTACCTTTGTATGATCTGATTTTCATTGTGCTTAGACCCTTCTCATTCTGAATCTTCTTGAGAATTTCAGGTAATTTTGTTGTAGTTTCACTCTTCTTATACAAGAATACAACCCAGATGAACTTAGAATAATCATCTACGACCACCAGAGTGTATTTTCGTCCACTGAAACTAAGAGGCGTAACTGGTCCAAATAGATCCATATGAAGCAGTTGCAATACTCTGCTGGATGGAGGAGAAGGTAACCCTTTGAATGAAGCTTTTACTTGTTTTCCCTTCTGACATGCGACACATGTCTGATCCTTAGAGAATACTTCATTCGGGAGACCTTCAACCAAGGACATCTTTGCTATCTTGTTAAGAGTTTTGAAGTTCAGATGGCTCATTCTCATGCATTTCTTAGACAACTGTCCCAATCTGCTGTATATAAATCGTTCCTTTTCTGGAGCCAGTTAGCAAAATCTGTTGAGTCACTCGATTTCTGATTATGCATTGATCTGATGAGAACTCAACACTAAATCCGTTGTCCCAGAACTGTGATACAGATAACAGGTTGTGCCTTAAGCCATCAACGTATAAAACACCTTTAACCTGTACATCATCGTTCACTAAGGTTCTAACTCCTCTGGTAAAACCAAAGTTGTCGTCCCAAAAGAGAACTCGTGGGCCTGGTTTCTCATTGTAGTTGCTGAGGAGATGTTGACTTTCGGTAATATGTCTTGAGCATCCACTAGCTATGTACCAGATAGTTGCTTGTACACCTCCTTTATTAGCCAGTCCCACTCGTGCCTGCGAGCAAATCAAATTTTAGGTACCCCAGTAGAATTGGGTCCTGGGGGGTTAGAAGTACCTTTCGGGATCCAAACAAATCTGGCACCTTTGTTAAACACAGAAGGTTTGATTTGTCTCCCATAAACATGTACATAATAATACGTTTCTTCATATGCAATCGGATCAGTATGATTATTAGTGTGAGCCTTGGATAAATAATAAGACTTGGGATTTTTTATTGAAGCTTGTCTTCTTTTGATCCAGTGGGGCTCAGTTGCAGCAGCCCTAGGTTTCTGATTGTAAGGGTAGGTACGACTGCTGCCATTAAAAGATTCATATCTCTTTGGCATAGATGGTCTTAGTAGTTTACTTTTAGCTTGCCTGTCAGGTAGCTTGGATTGAGTTGACTTCAGCTGGTACTGTCCCTTTCGAGATGGTCCAGGCTGAGGTCTACTCTGCTGACTTGGCTGAGGTCTCTTCAGAAGAACAAGATTCTTCTGTTGATTCCTCGGTAGATGTCTGATCAGTTGGGGTCCATTTTTGTTCCCTTTCTGACCCGGCACTTGTCTTGCCTGGTCAGCTGATCCTTTTTCCTTATCTGATAAAGATTTGGCTTTCCGTGTATCTTGATCAGAAACTCGTTTGGTTACACTTTTCTGATGTGAACCAGACGGGGCTTTTGAGGATCCATACGGGTTCTCATACCCAATTCCCTTCTTATCAATTGGCGTACGAAAATAGTTGTTCAGATCTTGAACAGTCTTAGAAGATTTCATGAAAACCTCTATTTTATTAAGCAAATTGTCCTAAAAAATTTTCAGATTCTCATGCAGTCGGAAGTGTTCATCAAACTTAGCCTGAAGGACTTTGAGTTCTCCAGCTTGTCGTTCATTGAGATCCAACTGTTCCTTAATCAGCTTTCCCTGATCAGTAGTATTGACTTTCAGAAACTCCAGTTCTTTAGTCATCTTCTGAACAGTTTCAACTGATTTTAGTTCAGCTGCTTTACTCGCCTCAATATCCATGACAAGCCAAATATTCTCAGCCCTTAGGTTATCGTTCTCAACTTCCACTCATGTATAAGTATCTATTGTATTAGAGAGATCATCAAGCAATTGGTCATTGTAAACCTGTAGGTTAATCTCTCCAGCAGATGTGCTAAGCACAACAGGTGTAGAACAAGTAACCACAGAAGGTTTCGAGATTACCTCAGACTAATCAGTTTCTCTGGCCATCAGACAGATGTCATCATCAGATGAGAAGTTCATATCATCGACATCATCAGTTGTGGTAATCAGGCAGAAATCTTCAACAGATGAGTAGCCTGAATCATCTGAAGGCAGATAGGAATCATCAATACAAAATGTGTCGGCCACCATTGCTTTTCTGTCTCTGAACCTTTGTTCTCTTCTGTTTCATTTTTCTTCTCTCTCTTTGGGAGTCAGGTCAGGGAAATCAGCACTGTAGTGACCTGGTTTCTGACAGTTGTAGCACACCCTTGAGTCTCCAGAATTTCTTCTATTCGATGAATCATTTCTTCGATACGATCTGTCAGGAGACTTTCCACTCTGTCTGTAATCAGAACCTCTCTTATCTGATATTTCATCACGTCTGTTCTCTCTGCTATCCTCTCTCCGATCATCTTTCCTTTCATCTCTGTGATCATCTTTTTGGTCATCTCTTCTATTGTCCCTATCATCTGGAGAACGATACCTCTCTTGAGATCTGTCAGAAGATCTTCGATCTCTTCCTCTGCTTCGTCGATAGTCATCATAAAACTTTTTGTACTTGCCCATTTGAACGTTTGTTCGTTCAAGTTTTCTTGTCAGAAGAGCAATCTGTTCGGCCTGGCTGATGATGTTTCAAACTGGTTCAACAATTCGTGAACTGCTACTGGTTGCCTAGAATGCAACAAATTTAGTTGAGTTTGTAGTAGCTTCAGCAGGGACATCATCTGATCCTTGTCCTCTCTCAATCAGGTCGAACTCATGGGCTTTCAAACGGAAGATTAGATCATTTGGTTTCATGGTAGCAATATCTTGACAGTCCTTAATCACGGTCACCTTGGTATCCCATTTCTTAGTCAATGATCTGAGAATCTTGTTGTTGATATCTTTGTTTGTGATCCTTAAATCATATTGATCAATTGTTTCATTCGGTAGCATCTTAAGTTTCTCAAATACAACTAGCTTAGCTTGTAGTCTGCTGTTCTTGTTCTGTTCATTTCCTCTGCAGATTTCAGCAAGTGTATCCCAAACTTCCTTATCTGTCTTCAGGTACTTCACTTTCTTTCGTGTAGTAGCATCCATGGTTTTCATGATGAGATGTCTGGCAACAGTATCCAATTTCCTCTCATCTGCATCCATCAGAGAGGGGATCTTTCTGATTCTTGCTCCAACTGGTTGTGTAGGATCTTGTCATGCTTCAGCTGGGTTAAAGTGATAGATGATAATCGGTCCTATCTCAAGAATCTCATCCATTCTGTTGCTAGTCACTCCCAGATGGTCTCTCATGTCGATAGACCAATCTGCATACTCATCAATAGAAAACATGGGTAGATTATGATGCATACCTGAAGTATTATCCATGCTTGTGGTGATTTTGAAAGAATATGAGTTTTGAAAATGATTTTCAAAGATCAGTTCAAGTGACCACAAAGGTTCTTCCTCAAGAACCAATGATATTCAACGCCAGTGGTCGGAAGAACCACTTCTCTGATACCATTTGTAGGTTCCGAACGGGTTTCAGTGAGGGTTGAAGTCTAGAGGGGAGGGGTGAATAGACTTCAAAACTTTTTGTGGATAAGATGTGATTTGCACGTATGTCTGATCAGAGTGCGATGTGGATCAGTTTGGACTGATATCCGACTTACTGATCTGGCAGGCAGATCAGTTCGGCGTCTATCAGTTTAACTGATGGTGCGGAAGATTAGTTAACCCGTGAGAAAACCAGTTTTACTCAAATAAAAATTCTGACCAATCTGGTTTGAATCAGATAACTAAAGTGTTAAACTGATCAGATTAGTAGCTTGATGCTAATCTGATCCTGGTACAGAATATGCATGCAGATAACAAGAGTAGTGTGCAAGTATGTGTAAAGCAGATTAAAGGCAAACAGATTTACAGTGGTTCAGACAACTTGTCCTACGTCCACTCTTTCCTATCAGCAGGGGCACCAACTTAACCAACTGGACTTAGTTTAATGTGTTTGTCCAACACAATACAACCAGCAGATGTTTCAGGAGTTCTCACTCAACCAATCCCAGAAATTTGATCTAGAAACCCTAGACAGAAATCTTGCTATAACAAACTTAACCTAATTTTTTTTTGGGTATAAGATTTGTGTTGTTCCAACTGGAGTATTTTTTTGGTTGAAAAATGATACTACCTCCTTCCAAAAGTTATTTGCCCCTTTGCTTTTGATATGAGTTTTTGATAGGGACGGAGAGAGTAGTATTTAAAGTGATACAGTGATTTTTGATTGAGGGTATTGTAGTTCTATATATGTTATTACTAAAACAGATAATTTTTTTGGGTAAAAGTAAAGACATGAAATGTAATTTTGAAATGTTGTGACGGGTCATTTTTTAAAAGGGGTAAATAACTTTGGGATGGAGGAAGTATAATTTTGAGATAATATCTTTTTAGTCCTGTAAGTTTGGACGATTCCATTTTTAGTCCTGTAACTTTTTACTTTTTCAATTTTAGTTCTAAATTTGTCAATTTCAGTCCTTTTTGGTCGGAAATATTAAAATCTCGCCGGAATAAGCATATGCACCTCATGTGACACTTCAAAATTAATCTCTTTTTTTTGTTACATAATAATCCACCTGTGTAGGTCACCGAAAAATTTAAAAAAATTCAATTTTGAAGTATCATGTGAAGTGCACATGCTTATTCCGGCGAGATTCTGGCAAAAATTTAAAATTTTATGCCATAAAGGACTGAAATTGATACACTTGGGTCTAAAATTAAAAAAGTAAAAAGTTACAGGACTAAAAATGGAATACTCCAAACTTATAGGACTAAAAATGATATTATCTCTATAATTTTTCATTGCATGAAATACATTCCATGAGACAATTTCATACAAATAATTATGCAAATAGAAAAATTTGAAAACTTCTATTATTTTACACAATCCTAATAAAATTTGACAATTTTGAATATGACATTACAATACGACATGGATATTGCAAGTTAATGTTTAATTAAACTTATTTTGTTCATGTTGTTATTGTGACAAGTGTTGGGTTCGTGTAAACCCATTAGAATAAATAAAAAGTTTTGGTTGTATATGTGACTTGGTCTTTTGTAATTTAATTGGAGATTTTATACTTTTCTTGACGTGTTTTATCATGTCATATCATAGAACGTATAATAATGTAAAGTTCACTTTTAAATTTATTTTGTCCTTATTATGTCATGATGATATGAGATTTTTCGTATTCGTGTCGTGTTAACACATTGATTCTTATCGTGTTGTATTATGTTTAATCATGTTATGACATATAGTATTGTGTTTAATATTATTATATTGTGTTTTTTAATCAAAAATACCAATGATCAAACAATAAAACCTCTTGAAGCGAACATGTATGCATTTAGAACAAGTCAAGAACAATACAATATCACAATAAGATCTATTTCCAGAATTTCAGTAACACAGTTTGTATGCATAAACAAGCATTTTTTACAAACAGTGAAACCAAGAGTATATTTAGCAAGAGCATATTCATAAATTTACCAAGTATTGATTCAAAGATTTGAAAGATGAATCGATTGATTGAGAGTTCGAAATTGTGTGCACAGAAGAATTTTTCTCTCAAGAATTTGGTAGATTTAGAAGTGTAAAGGTTTTCTGGAAACTGAGTTAGGTTTATATATAATGCGAGGGAAAACATTTTGCAAAATTCCCCATAAATACTCAAGTATCCGTGTTTTGAAATCAAGGCTAAGATTAGGCGGTCGTAAAGTATTTTAATCGTGCGGTTGAGAAAATTTACCCGCTTGTATTTTGGATGCAAAAAAGTGCAATAAATACCATTAAATACATATTCCCCACGTCCGCATTTAATGCTTTGCAGGGCGTGAGTCATAAAGTTAAGCAAATAGTAATTATAATATTTTAAAAAGATAAACTCAGACAATATAAATTAGATAAGGCAAAGCAGATAATTGTAAATCAAAAAACGTATCTGACTGATTGATATCGTAATCAATCAGTTACCACTCAATCTGGTCTGACTTCTCTGATTTTTGTCGATCTTACTGTGTAGCCTAAACCTTAGCAAAAATTTTCCCAACAATGTTTTATCCCTAAGATCAGGTTCCTTCTGATCTAAAAACCCTTAGTCAGTTGAAGTTCCCCCTTCAACTGATATTCCTTTCTGATCAGTACCTAATTGATCCTATCTGATCAGTTTAAGTTTCCTTCTTCAACTGACATTCTTACCTGGTCAGGCACGTAACCAACTGGTATTGGAGATTAAGTCACCGAAGTATTCTGGTGCATCTTCTCCAAGGTCCAGAAGCCCTAGCTCATTGCATAGTTCTCTGAATTTGACTTCAGCTAAAGGCTTGGTTAAAATATCAGCTTTCTGCTTATCAGTATGAATCTTTTCCATTCTGATGTTCTTCTTTTCCACGTGGTCTCTGATAAAATGATGTCTGATGTCCACATGCTTGCATCTTGTATGCAGATTTGGGTTCTGTGTGATAGCAGTTGCACTATTACTGTCACAGAAGATAGGCACATTCGTAGCTATAATGTTGTAATCCCTTAGCTGCTGACAAAGCCAGAGCAGTTGGGAGCAACAGCTTCCTGCAGCCATATATTCTGCTTCAGTAGTAGATGTGGCAACAGATGTTTGTTTCTTTGAAAACCAAGAGACCAGTTTACTTCCTAGAAACTGACACGTTCCTAAGGTTGATTTTCTGTCTATCCTAAAACCTCCATAATCAGAATCAGAGTACCCAGTAAGCTCTAGATTATCATCTGCAGGGTACTATAAACCAAGGTTCACAGTTCCCTTCAAATACTTAAGAATCTGCTTAGCTGCTATCAGGTGGCTCTACTTTGGATTTGCTTGAAATCTGGCACATACACCTACTGCAAAGGTTATATCTGGTCTACTGGCAGTAAGATATAATAATGATCCAATCAAAGCCCTATACTCCTTCTAATTAGTTTTCTGGCCACTCTCATCTGGATCTATCTTGAAGGCAGTCATCGTTGGAATCTTTGCAGCTTTGCAATTCTCAGCTAGTATATTCCTTGTATACTTGGCCTGAAAGATGAATATTCCAGTGTGAGCTTGCTTAACTTGAAGACCTAGAAAATAGTTCATCTGACCCATCTTGGACATCTCAAATTTTTCTTGCATCAGCTTGCTAAACTTATCACACAAGTCCTTGTTGGGAGATCCGAAGATAATATCGTCCACATACATTTGAATCATCAGAATATCATAACCATCTTCTATTCTGAATAAGGTCCTATCAATTAGTCCCTTAGTGAAACCATTTTCTTCCAAAAACTGGGACAGTGTATCATATCAAGCTCTGGGAGCCTGTTTCAGGCCATAAAGAGCCTTCTTTAAACGGTATACCTGGTTATTCAATTCAAAGCCAGGAGGTTGTTCAACATACACCTCTTCTGCCAGTATTCTATTTAAAAACACACTCTTTACGTCCATCTGATACACAATGAATCCCAATTGAGCAGCATAAGCCAGAAATAGCCGAATGACTTCTAAGCGAGCAACAGGTGCGTAGGTCTCTTCATAATCAATCCCTTCTTATTGTGAGTACCCCTTTGCAACAAGTCTTGCCTTATTTCTGGTTATCACATTGTGCTCATCTTTCTTGTCCTTGTAGACCCATCTGGTTCCAATAACATCTTCGTGAGTTGGTCTGTCTACAAGTTCCCAAACTTGATTCCTCTCAAACTGCTCTAGTTCTTCTTACATGGCTAGAATCCAGCTTACATCTTGAAGTGCTTCTTCAATGGTTAGAGGTTCCTTGAGAGATAGATAACAGCAGTACATAGCACTCTCACCAATCCGATGTCTAGTCTAAACCCTATTGCTTGGATCTCCTATAATCTGATCAGTTGGATGATCTCCTAACCATATTTTCTTTGCTTGAGTAGCTTCTGTTGGTCCCGGTGCAAATGAGTCTTACACGTGCACGTGTTCAGTGTTTTTAAAACTTTTTCTTTTACTGAGGTCAGCTTGGGTCAGGTTGTCCTGATGATTTGGTCCTGAGAAGCACAAATCGCTCTGAGTCAAAGTCTACTGAGACAGTGATCCTGAGCTGCTTTCAGATACCTCAGATAATCCCAACTGAGTCCTGAGTTTTCAGAGATCCTGAGTTGCTTGGATCAGATAACTAACTTACTGAACCCTCATAAGAGTAAGTTCAGTTTGGTAACTATCTGTTCTAGCTACTCAGATGTGCGGAATGGTTGGCCCTTAGTTTACACTCGTTTTAAGCTTTTGCTGAAAACCTTCCTTTAATGGAATAGTGATTAGGTTGTGATTCAATTTATATGCAACTTCCAGTGGATTGATTCCAACTGAAATATCAGTGAAAATATGCTTTCAAAACAAAGTAATGCAACAGATAAATCAAGCAAAACAGAAAGCAAAGAACACAACAAATTATATTGGTTCAGAGACTCAAGCTCCTACGTCCACTCTCCCTAATCTCTTCAGAGAAATTCACTAATCACTTCTTAAGGTTTTCTGACTACCTCTGTAGTTTACTAACCTTTCTATTTTGAGCTTTCTGACTACCTCTGTAGTTTACTAACTCAAAACACACACAAGCTTTCTGTCTATCCAAGATAGATTACTCACTTCTTCTCTAGAGCTTTCTGACTACCTCAATGTAGTTTACTTACTCTTTACAACTCCAATCTCACCAACAATCACACTCAAACTACCTTCCAAAGGGTTTGGGGTTTCTTGGTTGTTTTCCAACTAGGATGAGATATCCTTTACAATTAAGAATAATGTAGAGGCTAGGATATCTCGACTAAGCTTTGGATATATCTTATCAAGCTAGGCTTAGTGGAATGAGCTCTCTTCGATTTAAAGCACTTGCGAAATTCTTGGTTTTTCGAGTACTTCAACTTGCAATAATAAGTTTGAGCTCTTGAGTTGCTTACAAATTTCTCGTAACCTTATAATGTAGAGGGTCACAAGTATTTATAGGCATACACCAAGGTTACTCTTGAAAAACTATCCGTTGGAAGAGATAGCTTCGTGAGTTTCCTCTTATGGTGTGTGAGAAATGGCTAAATTTAGGGTTTGACACTCCCTAGCACTTTTTAGGCAATAACCTTTCATGTAGCCGGTCTTCACTTTTTGCAGTCTGGAACTTTAGTACTTCTGACATCTTTTCAGTGACCTGTCGCTGTCAGTGTCAGTATGGTACAGTGTTGTCTTCCTCTTTTTGACTTTTGTCTCCAGTTAAAGGTATACAACTTCAACGGCTCTTTTTGGTTACAATCTCTGAGTGATATAACCTTAACAACACTTTATCTTAGTTCCTTTTGTCTGCATTTGAATGTCTTGGGCAATATCTATTTTTCTAAGGAATCGCGATCTTCTCAGTATTGCATCCTTCAGATAGATATTTTTAGTGCCTCGGAACATTCAGGTTTATACTGAGCATTCAGTGCATTACTGAGTCTTCAGTAATTACTGTGCCTTCAGTATTATTGATCTTCAGTCTTCAGTCTTCTGTCTTCAAAGTCTTCTGAGTCTTCAGGGTCTTCTGAGTCTTTACAGATATACTGACTGATATACTGAGTCTTCATGCTGAGTCTTCAGTTCCTCAGTTTCATACTGAGTCTTCAGTATCTCAGTTTCTCACTGAGTCTTCAGTATCTCAGTTTCATACTGAAACTTCAGAAACTTCAGTTTCATACTGAAACTTTGGTTTCTTCAGAAACTTACTGAGTTCTTCAGAATCTTCAGATCCTAACCTGATCTATATCTGCTGACTATACATTTTGCAGATATCATCCAGAATACTCTAAAACTGAATCCTGACTCAACTATCAAGATTATCCTGAACATGTCATACTCAGGGGTTTTGGGATCTAATCAAAATCATATCTTTATTAAATTCATCTCCCAACAGCTTCATCTTGGAGATCTTCTTCATCATCATTATCTGCAATAGAATCACTAGAAACTTGTATAGGGACATTGGTTGGGTCTACCTGATAGGGACAGATTTCAGCAGATGTTTGAATCATCTCAGGTTGCTGCATATCTACCTGATTATCTGGTGTTCCCCCTGAACTGGATAGTTTAGTTGTTACTGTCTCAGTTGTACCTACTTCTTCATTGACAGTTGTACGTACCTTAGCGTCTGACTGACCTGGTGAATCATCAAGGTCAAAATTGGGAATATACACAGTGATGTGTTTTGAATCCTTTCCTTTGAGCCTCAACTGATCTATTTTCAGTGTTTCTGGTTCCTTTGGTACGGCTTGTTCCGCGGCAGATTTCTCCTGATAAGATGTTGACTCATCAAATACCACATGAGGTGTTTCTTCCACAACTAGGGTTCGTTTGTTAAAAACCCTAAATGCTTTGCTGGTTGAGGAATATCCTAAGAATATGCCCTCATCTGACTTAGCATCGAAAGTTCTCAACTGACTCTTCCCATTGTTGTGAATAAAACACTTGCACCCGAACACATGAAAGTAGGAAACACGAGGTTTTCTGCCCTTCCATTGTTCATAAGGTGTTTTGAAGTGAATCTTAGTCAGAGAACATCTGTTCTGGGTATGACATGCAGTGTTGATTACTTCTGCCCAGAAACGGTTTGGTGTTGCATGTTCACCTAACATAGTGCGAGCAGCTTCTTTAAGTGTTCTATTTCTCCTTTCTGCTACGCCATTTTGTTGTGGTGGTCTGGCAGCTAATGTCTCATGCTGTATACCAAACTCAGAGCAAAAATCAGATATAAACTGGTTCAAGAATTCTGTACCTTTATCTGATCTGATTTTCACTATGTTGAGACCCTTTTCATTCTGAATCTTCTTGAGAAGTTAAGGTAGCTTTGTTGTAGTTTTATTCTTCTTATACAAGAATACAGCCTAGGTGAATTTGGAGTAATCATCCACAACCACCAGAGTGTATTTGCGTCCACTGAAACTAAGAGGTGTAACTGGTCCAAACAAATCCATATGGAGCAGTTGCAATACTCTGCTGGACGGAGGAGAAGGAATCCATTTGAATGAAGCCTTGACTTGCTTTTCCTTCTGACATGCGACACATGTCTGATCCTTAGAGAAAACATCATTTGGGGGACCTTCAACCAATGACATCCTTGCTATCTTGTTAAGAGTTTTAAAGTTCAGATGACGCATTCTCTTGTGCCAGAGCCAACTGACGCTTTTGGTACTCTTAACAATCAAGCATGCATTTCTTGGACAACTGTCCCAATCTACAGTGTAGATTGTTCGTTTTCTGGAGCGAGTTAGCAAGATCTACCAAGTAACTCGATTTTTGATTGTGCATCTATCTGTCGAGAACTCAACACTAAAACCGTTGTCACAGAATTTTGATACAGATAACAGGTTGTGCCTTAAGCCATCAACGTATGAAACACCTGTAACTTGTACATCATCATTCACTAAGGTTCCAACTCCTCTGGTAAAACCAAAGTTGTCGTCACCAAAGAGAACTTGTGGGCCTGGTTTCTCAATGTAATTGCTGAGTAGATGTTGACTTCCAGTCATGTGCCTTTATCATCCACTTTCTATGTACCAGATAGTTGCTTGTACACCTCCTTTATTGGCCAATCCCACACGAACCTGCTAGCAAATTAGATTTTAGGTACCCAGTAGAGTTGGGTCCTAGGGGGTTAGCTGTACCTTTCGAGATCTAGACAAACAAGGCATTTCTATTATAATCATCAAGATCAGAAGCCCTTATTTTTCTCCCATATGCTTCTACATAATCATACATCTCATCATGTGCATTTTGATCAGTATGATTATTAGTGTGAGCCTTGGATGAATCAGAAGACTTGGGATTTTTCTTGTTAATTGGTCTTCTTTTAATCCAGTGGGGCTTAGGTGCAGTAGTCATAGGTTTCTGATTGTAAGGGTAGGTACGACTGCTACCATCAAAAGATTCATATCTTTTCTGCACAGATGACTTGATCAATTTACCTTTAGCTTGCTGGTTAGGCACCTTGGACTGAGTCGACTTCAGCTGGGACTGTCCCTTGTGTCTGATCAGTTGGGGTCCATTTTCCCTTTCTGATCTAACACTCGCCTTGCCTGATCAGCTGGTCCTTTTCCCTTATCTGATACAGATTTGGCATATTTTGTATCTTTATCAGAAACTCGTTTGGTTACACTTTTCTTATGTGAACCAGACTGGACTTTTGAGGATCCAGAAGGGTTCTCAAACCCAATTTCCTTCTTATCAGTTGGCGTACGAAAATAGTTGTTCAAATCCTGAACAGTTTTAGATGATTTCGTGATTTTCTTACACAAACTGTCCTCAATGGCTTTTAGATTCTCATGCATTTGGAACAGTTCATCAAATTTAGCCTGAAGGACTTTGAGATCTCCTGCTTGTTTTAGATTGGTGGCTGGTTGTTCATTAATCAATCTTCCCTGATCAGAAGAGCCAACTTTTAGAACATCAAGTTCTATGGTCATCTTCTGAACAGTTTCAATCAATTTATGTTCAACAGTTCTTTTTACCTTGCATTCTTTTACAAGCCGGACATTCTCTGCCCTTAGGTTATCATACTCAACTTTCACTCTTGTATAAGTATCTATTGCATTAGAGAGATCATCAAGCAATTTGTCATTATAGACCTTCAGGTTAATCTCTCCAGCAGATGTGCTCAGCACAACAGGTGTGGAACAGGAAACCACAGAGGGTTTAGAGATTACCTCAGATTGGTCAGCTTCTCTTGCCATCAGACAGATGTCATCATCAGATGAGATGTTTAGATCGTTGACATCATCAGTGTTGGTTATCAGACAGAAATCTTCAACAGATGAGTATCCAGAGTCATCTGATGGCAGATAAGAGTCGCCAATACTATTTGTGTCTGCTATCATAGGTTTTCTATCTCTGTATCATTGATCTCTTATGTTCCGCTTCTCTTCTCTTTCTTTAGGAGTCAGGTCAGGGTAGTCTGTGCTGTAGTAACCTAGTTTGTGGCAGTTGAAACAAGTTCCAGATTCTCCAGATCCTCTTCTGTTTGGTGAATCATTTCTTCGATAATTTCTGTCAGGTGACTTTCCACCTTGCTTGTAGTCGGAACTCATTCTTTCTGATTTGTCACCACGTCTATCTCCTTTGCGATCATCGCTTCGATCATCCTTTCAATCTCTTCGGTCATCTCTCCGATCGTCTCTTCTATCACCAGAATGATCTCTTTCTGATGATCTGTCAGTAGATCTCCTATCTCTTCCTCTGTGTTGTCTATAGTCTTTGTAGAACTTTCTGTACTTTCCCATTTGAACGTTTGATCGTTCAAGCTTTCTGGTCAGTAGAGCAATCTGTTCATCTTTGCTGATGATGTTTCCCATTGGTTCAACAGGTCTTGAACTGCTACCAGTTGCCTGAAATGCAACATTTTTTGTAGTTGTGGTAGCTTCAAAAGAACCATCATCTGATTTGCTACTTCTTTCAATCAGATCAAATTCATGCGCTTTCAAACTGAAAAACAGATCGTTCGGCTTCATGGTTCCTATATCTTGACAATCTTTGATCAATGTTACCTTAGTATCCCATTTCTTTGTCAGTGATCTCAGAATATTATAGTTGATATCCTTTTCTGACATTACTCGACCTAAATCACGCAGTCTGTTGACTCCTAGAGTAATTCTTCCATCTAGCTGATCAATTGACTCGTTTGGAAACATCTTCAATTTCTCGAAGTTTACCAGTTCATCTTGTAATCTGCTATCCTTAATCAGATCATTACCTTTGCATATTTCAGTAAGGGTATCCCATACTTCCTTAGCAGTCTTCAAATACTTGACCTTCTCACGTGTGGTAGAGTCCATCGTCTTCATGATCAGATGTCTGGCCACCGTATCGAGGTTGGAAAATTTCCTCTCTTCTGTGTCCATCAGCGAAGGACTCTTTCTGATTCTTGCTCCAACTAGTTGCGTAGGATCTCCTCCTTCAGCTGGATTATAGTGATAGATGACGATTTGTCCTATCTCAAGAATCTCCCTCATTCTATTGATGACTCCCAGATGGTCACTCATGTCGAGAGACCAGTCGGCGTACTCATCGATAGAGAACTTGGCCAGATCATGATTCATCCCAGATGCATTATCCATGCTTACGTGAGTTTGAAGATAATGAGTTTTTAAAATGGATTTTTCAAGATCAGTTCAAGTGACCACAAAGATTCTTCCTCAAGAATCGATGATATTCAAAGCCAGTGGTTGGAAGAACCACTGCTCTGATACCACTTGTAGGTCCCAAACGGGTTTCGTGAGGGTAGAAGTCTAGAGGGGAGGGGTGAATAGACTTCTAAAACTTTTGTGAGATCAGCTGTGAATAAGCAAGTATGCCTGATCAGAGTGTGAGTGAGGCAGTACGGACTGATATCCAACTTACTGGTCGCTAAGAAGCAGATCAGTTCGGCGTCTATCAACTCAACTGTTTGTGCGGAAGATAAGTTAACCTGTGTGAAAAATAAGTTTTACTCAAACCAGATTCTGAGTAATCTGTTTTGGATCAGATGACAAAGGTGTCAAACTGATCAGATCAGTTGCTTGGTGGAAATCTGATCCAAGCTCAGAACATGCATGGAATATAAAGCAGGTAGTGTGTTAAGAGTGTAAAGCAGATAAATCACACAAGATTTATAGTGGTTCAGACAACTCGTCCTACGTCCACTCTTTCCTATCAGCAGGGGCACACACTTAACCAAACTGGACTTAGTTTAATGTGTTAGTCCAACACAGTACAACAAATGTTTCAAGAGTTCTCACTCAACAATCCTATAAATCAGAAACTAGAAACCCTAGTCTGAAATCTTGCTTAACAAACTTAACCTAACTTTGTGGGTTTGGGTATAAGATTTATATGTTCCAACTGGAATTCTATCATAGTATTTGAGTAGCCTAAAGCTAGAGGATAAGAATTCTATGCCAAGAACTTTATGGGATGAACGCTTAGAATAAATCTTGAGTTGTGTTCTTCGTGCGGAAATCTTGCTTTGAGCTTGAGCTTGTATAAGTTTTGTAACCTTACTATGAAGGTTGATCCCATATTTATAGGCATGAAATCGAACTAGCCATTGAAGAGCAATTCGAATTTTGGTCTATTTAAGGTATGTTTGCAGGCTTGATTTGACGTGCTCAGAGGTAACATGGCCAAAAGCATGTAAGCTTATCCTTTGTAGCCGTTGGACTCTGAAGCCCTAGTCCTGCACTTGTTAGTTCCGTATGTGCGTGTCGTCTTCTCATTGGTTCACAAGTACACAAGTTTGGCACTTGATTTACTAACAAGATTGACATTTTTCTTGTCTGATTGACTTTGGCTCGTACTAGGTAACTTGATGTAGTCACCTGATGGATCTGACTAGATCGATAAAACCGATCGATCTTGGTCTTTATTTATGTCTTCGATCTTGACTCTTACGGTCTTCCTCGATCTTCAGCTCTTCTAGTCTTCTAACCTTCAGCTTATCTGATCTTCTGACCTCCAGCTTATCTGATCTTCAAAACTTAGCCTATCTATATGTGACCTATCTATTACATCAGCTGTCTATACAACTCAGCTGGTCATTCTATCTGATATCTAATTCATCAGTCAGCTAACAGGTCTGACTGGTCCTATTACAATCTGTTTTGGAACTTCCATCGAAACTTCAAATTTCCCAACACTTAGTAATCATGAAAACCCGACTTTCTCATGCAAATGAGAAAAGGATTGCAAGGTTAAGATAGTTAGACTACTTAATCCCATTCGACTTTGAGTCTTATGGTAATTGCGAATCTTGTCTCAAGGGCAAAATGATTAATAAACCCTTTTCTGGGAAAGGGGTTCATGCCAAAGAGGTTCTAGAGTTGATCCATAATGAAGTTTGTGGACCATTGCCCACTCTAGCTAGGGGTAACTTTGGCTACTTCATAACTTTTACTGATGATTTCTCTAGGTCCGGGTATGTGTATCTGATGAAATACAAATTCGAATCTTTTGAGAAATTCAAGGAGTATAAAGCTGAAGTAGAGAAGCATCTTGGTAAGAGTATTAAAACTCTTCGATCGGATCGAGGAGGAGAATATCTCAACCATGAATTCACTAATTATCTGAAGTTATATGGAATCCAATCACAATGGACTCCTCCTGGCACACCCCAAATGAAGGGAGTGTCCGAGAGGAGAAACCAAACCTTGTTAGACATGGTAAGGTCCATGATGAGATTTTCCTCTCTTCCAATATTCTTATAGGGATACGCGCTCCAAACCTCAATCTACATTCTGAATATGATTCCATCCAAATCAGTTGAGCACACACCGTACGAACTATGGCATGGCAAGAAGCCAAATTTCTCTCACATGAGAACGTGGGGTTGACCCTCGTTTGTGAAGAAAATGCTCACTGATAAGTTGGAATCAAAAGGTGAAAAAGGTTACTTTGTGGGATATCCTAAGCAGACTAGAGGATATTATTTCTATCTACCCGAGAAACAAACAGTAGTTGTTTCTAGGCGGCCAAATTCCTTGAAGAAGATTACATCTTCAAGGAACAATGCCGTAAGACGATATGTTGGGAGATGAATTTAATAAAGAAGTTTTGATTAGATCCCAAAAACCCTGAGTGTGACATGTTCAGGATAATCTTGATAGACTAAGTCAGGTTTCAGTATAGATTGTTCAGGAAGTTATCTGCACCATGTATAGTCAGCAGATATAGATCAGGTTAGATTCTGAAGACACTGAAGACTCAATATGTCACTGAAGACACTGAAGACTCAGTATGTCACTGAATACACTAAAGACTCAGTATGTCACTGAAGACATCAAGAGACTCAAAGATGTCATCAAGACACTTGAAGACTCAAGATGTCATCAAGACATCAAGACTCAAAGATGTCATCAAGACATCAAGACTCGAATGTCATCAAGACATTGAAGACTCAGTATGTAACTGAAGACACTAAAGACTCGAAAGATATCAAGACCCAAAGAGTTACAAGACTCAAGAAGATATCAATACTCAAGATATAACTCAATGTTCAGAGGCACTGAATATAATCTATCTGAAGACTACAAAAACTGAGAAAAACACAAATATTTAGAAAAGAAGATATTGCCCAAAACATTCATATGCAGACAAAAGGAACTAAGTCTAAGTGTTGTTTAAGGTTATCTCATTCAGAGAGTTTGACCAAAAAGAGCCGTTTTGTTTGTCTACATTCACTGAAGACAAGAACCAATCGAGAGGAAGACAACATCAGACTTTTTATCGACAATCGAAAAGCGGGACCACTGAATCATGTCAGTGGTACTAAGTTCCAGACTGCAAAAAATTGGTGATTGGCTACATGACTGCATATTTCCTAAAACATGCAAGGGAGTGTTCAAACCCTAAATATAGTCATTCATCAAACACCATAAGAGGAAACTCATGAAGCATCTCCTCCAACGGATAGTTTTTCAAAGAGTGACCTTGGTGAAGGTTGCCTATAAATACCAGTGACCCTTTACCTTGAGAGGCACGGGAAATTTCAAAGCAACTCAAGAGCTCATTCGTATTACTGCAAAATTGAAGCACTCGAAAAACCCTAGAATTTCCCAAGTGTTTCAAATTGGAGAGAGCTCACTATTCTAAGCCTAGAGTGATAGATATATACAAAGCTTAGAAGAGATATCCTAGCCTTTACATTAGTTCTTATTGTAAAGGATATCTCACCCTAGTTGGAAACCAACCCAAAACCCAAACTCTTTGTTAAGGTAGTTTGTGTGTGCTTTGTTGGTGAGTTAGAGTTGTAAAAAGTTAGTAAGCTACAGTGAGTTAGCCAGAAAACTCTAGAGAAGAAGTTAGTAAGCTACTTGCGGTAGTCTGAACACTTGTGTGTGTTTGAGTTAGTAAGCTGCAGTGAGTCAGCCAGAAAACTCAAGGTAGAAAAGTGAGTAAGCTACAGTGAGTTAGCCAGAAAGCTTTAGGAAGTGGTTAAGGAATTTCTCTGAACATCAAAGAGAGTGGACGTAGGAGCTTGTATCTCTGAACCACTATAATTGTTGTGTTGTGTTGCTTTATGTACTGCATTATTATATGTTGCATGTTTTTCACTGAAAGTCATAGTTCACTGATATTCAGTTGGAACCAATCCACTTAACTTGCATCAAATTGATCACAACCTTAATCACTGTTTTATTGAAGGGAAGATTTTCAGCAAAGCTAAAACGAGTATAAACTTAGGGCCAACCATTCCGCACACTTGAGTAGCTAAAATAGATAGTTACCAAACTGAACTAACTCTACTGAGGGTTCAGTAAGATAATTATCTGATCCAAGCACCTCAGGATCTCTGATAAACTCAGGCTCAGTTGGGCTAATCTGAAGCTTTTTAAAGCAGCTCAGGATCATTGTCTCAGTAGTCTTTGACTCAGGGCAATCCGTGCTTCTCAGGGCAAAATCATCAGGATAACTCCACCCATCCGACCTCGAAAGAAAGAAAAGTTTTAAAAATCACCAACACGTGTTTTCCATACACGCGTGTGAGACTCGTTAGCACCGGGACCAACAATTGGTATCAGAGCAGTGGTTCATTTTGACCACTTGCTTTGGTAGCCATAGTCTATTTTGTTGAAAGACTTTGGTGGTCTACTGAATAGATCTGTTTGCTGATATCTTACAAGGCTCAGTCATCATGCCTTCTAAGAAACTTCCTATGTTCTCTGTTGAGAGCTATGACCTATGGAGATTGAGAATGCAGGCTCATCCAGATTCAAAACATGAAAGAATGTGGAGAGTGGTTTTACGAAGGACCATTCAAATTCTTGTTGTGAATCCTTAATCAATCGATCTTGAGAGGAATGATCCCAGATGAATTTCCAAAGTCGATGATCAACTTACTCCTGATGAGAGAAAGTTAGTCAATCTGGACTACATTGCTAAAGATACTTTGTATAGCACTATTAATGATGGTGTTATGGGGATGATTTCTCACTGTGAAACTGCAAAAGAAATATGGGACACACTTGCTATTATGTGTCAAGGCACAGATCATATAAAGGAAAACAAATTTGCTGTTGCTATTGGAAAGTTTGATAGCTTTGAAATGGAAGATAGTGAATCCATTGACAAACTTGAGGTTAGATTCACTAGCATCATGAATGATCTGAGTGCTCTTGGGAAAAGATACCCACAGAGAGCAGTTGCACTGAAAATTCTTAGAGGATTATCTAAGAATGGGATATACATGTTGTGGTGATTGAAAACACTAAAAATATTGATTCCTTGCCATATCAACAAGTTTTCTCTGAACTGAAAGCTTATGAGTTTGTGATTGACAAGAAAACTAAGAAATCTGACAGCAAAGATGATTCTTCATCTAGCAAAAATGTGGCTTTCAAAGCCAAAGAGAAATCCTATAAGTCTAGAGAGTCTGAGAACTGACTTGCCAAAAACCAGAATGAGCAGGAGGATAAGCTAGTACTGATGGCAAGGAGATTTGAAAGACTCAATAGCAGATATGGGAAATATAAGAAATATTACAGGAATCACAGGTACAAGAGAGACTCAGAAGCTGAGGACAGATACACTGAGAAAAGGAAGGACCAGAAAGCTGAAGGATCCTCATCCAAGATCAAGGAGGAAAGTGATCAGGATGATGATACCAACAGATGCTACAACTGTTAGAAGAAAGGTCACTTTCAATATGACTGTCCTGAGCTGAGTGCAAAAGAAAGAAAGGAAAGACAAGCCAAGAGAGACAGGAAGATCTCCAGCAAGAAAGCTATGATTGCAGAAGATGAAGAACATTCTGAAGAAGGTTCCAGTTCCTCAGATGAAATTTACTCAGACAGTGACAGTGATGATGTCTGTCTTATGGCTGTGGAGGAGGTAAATTCTTCTATCTCTGTTGTTGCTCCTACACAAGCACATGAGTTCAACTGTAAACAGTAACTTTGACCTGATGGATTCGTTTGAGAATCTTATGAAGGACTATTCTGTGTTACAAGAACTACTCACTGAAACTCAAGAGCAGAACAAGGAACTGACTGTTGAGAATCTGAAGTGGAAAGACTCTAAAAATGCTGAGATCACTTCTCAATTGATGGGAACTACTGATGAACTGGATGTTCTGAAAGTACAACTCTCAGAAAAAGAGAAAGTGATAGAGATCCTGAATAAAAAATTAGAGAAATCCACTAAAGAGATTCAGCTTATCAGAACTGAGTTCAATGACCTCTTTGAGAAGCATGAAACTCTAAAGAAATGTGAGGATAGTGCGCAGAGAAAGTTAGCTCTATTGAATTCTGCATCTAAAGTGATAGATGAAATTCAGAGTTATCAAATACCTGCAACTATAAAAGCTGGATTGGGATACATTCCAGGGGGAACCTCACAAGGTCTTATGAATGCTACTTCTAGTAGCACCAAGACTGCCTTTGTTAAACCAGTGGCATCTAATCTTCTTACTGAAGAATTGCCCAGAGTTTTAGACAAGGGTAAAGGACCTATGGTTTCAGAAAAACTGAAGGTTCAGGGAAGAAAGCCCAAACCTCAGGAAAAGGCTAGAAAACCTGAACACTCAGTAGGAAATTTTTAGGCCAGTACTTCAAAGCCTGAGGCTAAGAATACCAACCTAAAGTGATCTGCACTGAACTATCAGAGGAATTTTCAGAAGAGAAACACTCAGCAGAGATATTCTCAACTAAAAAGAACAAGTCCTTAGATTACTGAAAGATCCCAAATTTCAGTACAGGCAACCTAAACCCCACTTGCCTAAGGGTAAAGGTTTCCTGAACCCAAGTCAGCAGAGACAGAGACTAGCTGCACAAAAGCTAAGGCACTTGACAAACGGCCTGAACCCAAGAAGAACTCTAAGGCTCATGTTCATGCTAAGGCTGGCACTCATGCACAGGATACTGCCAAGGCTCCTAGGGTGGTGAATGTGTATGTAGATATTTATGGGAGACAAATCAGCCACTCTAAAGTAATTAGAGTTGTTAGGCCGATTTGGGTTCCAAAAGGTATAACTAACCTGGTAGGACCCTACACAAAATGGGTACCTAAGAATTGATATGTTTTTCAGGAGATGGAAAAGGGCACTGAGCTGAATGAAAATAACATAGCACTGATGAGTGGAAATGAATTGGATCCTGCTGTATGGTATCTGGACACTGGATGTTCAAGACATATGACAGGATATAAGCAACTAATCACTGACTATGTTGAGCAAAAAGGCCCTCAAATCACATTTGGAGACAATTCCAAAGGACAAACTGAAGGGTATGGAACTCTTGAAGTTGAATCTGTTCATATCTATGGTGTTTCACATGTGTCTGGTCTAAAGCATAACTTGCTTTCTATCAGTCAATTCTGTGACAAAGGATTCAGTGTTGAGTTCTCAAAGAACTTATGTTATGTAAAAGACAATACTTCATAGAAAATTTTACTGACTGGTACTAGAAAAGGAAATGTGTATCTTGCTGATTGGAGTTCAACTCCTAAAGATACATGTTTGGTTGCAAAAATTTCTACTGATAGCAGTTGGTTGTGGCACAAAAGAATGAATCACTTAAACTTCAAAACACTGAACAAACTTGCAAGATTAGCACTTGTAAGGGGGATACCCAATGAAGTGTTCAGTAAAGATCATGTATGTGATGCTTGTCAGAAAGGAAAACAAATCAGAGCATCTTTCAAAAGCAAAGTAGATGTTTCTAATGATAGAATACTACAACTGTTACATATGGATCTCTTTGGTCCAGTAACACCTGTGAGCACAAATGGCAGAAAATACACACTTGTGGTAGTTGATGACTACTCTAGATACACAAGGGTCATATTCTTACTCAGTAAGAAAGAGACTCAGACAAAACTACCTGAACTACTGAAAAGGCTCAGTACTGAAAAGAATCTGAGTGTGGCCAAAATCAGATCAGATAAAGGAACAGAGTTTATCAATCATATCATATCTGATTATTGTGCAGCAAATGGAATATCTCATGAAACATCACCGCAAGGACCCCAATGAAATGGTGGTGTTTGAAAAAGAAGAAATAGGACTCGAAAAGAAGCTTAAGGACAATGATTACCGTCGATATTCCTAAGAGATTTTGGGCTAAAAGCTATCAACACCGCATGCTACTCTCGTAATGCATCCATGCCGACCAAGAACCAAGGAAAAACTCCATATGAGTTGTGGAATGAAAGGAAGCCTCTTGTTTTTTTTCTTTTCGTGTGTTTGGTTTCAAGTGTTTCATACACAATAATGGTAAAGATCGGTTGAAAACTTTTGATAGCAAAGTCGATGAAGGGATATTCTTAGGATATTCTCAAGTCGAGAAAAGCCTTCGAGTTTACAACCGTAGGACTCTTATTGGGGAAGAAACACCTCATGTTGTTTTTGATGAATCTACTTGTGTTCGTAAAAAAAGAACATGACTTCGAGAACTGATCAAGAGAATCACCGGACTTATCCTCGAAAAAGAATGATAAAACATCCTCTCAACTCGAAAAAGAAGAAGTCGGTCACTTTCTATGAATGGAGTGAATCGACTCACACAAAGAAGTTCGTGATGGAAAAACTCGAGGATGGTGAGACTCGGGATGGAAATTCCCCAATCGAAGGAAAGCCAACACAATCAAGTCGACCAATCTAAACATACACCCGCCTGCACTCGGGTATGTAATGCCGATGAAGATGTGGTCACAAATTGAGGCAAACTCGAATCTATCAACCAATGGGGAACAAATGTCTCTGACAATGTTCTGAATGGAATTTCCCCTGAGGAAGATGATTCTCTTTCTCCTTTTCTGTTGTTCCCTGAATTTAATGAACTACCTGAACCTAACATTTCTGATGTTGAGGATACTACTGAAGGGGGAACATCCAGGAGAAAATGGTTGGATAGTCATCCTACAAGTCAGATTGTGGGTGATCTATCAAATGGTGTCAAAACAAGAAGGTTCCATGGAGAAAGTGCTTTGTTATGCTGCTTTCTATCTGAAAAAGAACCTTCTGAGATTGAAGAAGCTCTACAAGATTCATTTTGGTTTACTGCTATGCAAGAAGAGCTGAATCAGTTCTCAAGGAATGAAGTTTGGGAGCTAGTGGATAGACCTAAGAGGCACAATGTGATTGGAACTAAGTGGGTGTTCAAGAATAAGAGAGATGAAAACAACAACATTGTGAGAAACAAGGCAAGGCTAGTTGCACAAGGTTATTTCCAAGAAGAAGGTTTGGATTATGATGAAACCTTTGCACCCGCAAAAAACTAGAAGCCATCGATTGTTTCTTGCATATCTTTGCCCACATGAAATTCACATCTGTCGATGGATGTGAAAAGTGCATTTCTAAATGGTGTGCTTAAGGAAGAGGTTTATGTGGAACCACCTCCCCGTTTCGCATGAATGACCAAGTTTACTGTGCTCGGAAAGCCTTATGCGGTCTTAAGCAAGCACCCGAGCATGGTATGATACCCTTTTCTCGGTTTCTTCGACTATGGTTTTATCAAAGGAACTGTTGATTCGACTGCTTAGGATAGAAGATGGGAAAGACATCTTACTTGTTCAGATTTATGTAGATGACATCATATTTGGATCTCCAAATCATCAGTTGTGTGAAAAGTTTTCTACTCTGATGAAAGGAAAGTTTGAGATGTCAATGATGGGGGAGATGAATTTCTTTCTTGGACTTCAGGTGAAACAAACTAAGGAAGGAATTTTCATCAATCAAGTAAAATACACCGTAGACCGATTGCAAAGTATGGTGTATGAGACTGCAATACGCTTAGAATTCCTATGAATACTAACTACAAGATGGATCCTCGATCTCAAGGCAAATCAGTAAATCACACTGATTATAGAGGGATCATTGGATCACTGCTATATCTCACAGCAAGTAGGCCTGATATAACATTTGCTGTTGGGATATGTGCAAGATACCAAGCTAATCCTAAGGCTAGTCCCATGGAGGCTGCCAAAAAGATTCTGAAATATCTTAAAGGCACTGTGAATAGAGGATTATGGTATCCAGCTGATGATAACCTTGAATTAACTGGTTATTCAGATGATGATTATGGAGGATGTAGAATTGACAGGAAGTGTACCACAAGAACTTGTCAATTTCTTGGAAGTAAACTGATATCATGGTTTTCAAAGAAACAAACCTCGATGAGCAACCAAGACTACCAAGTTTAATACATGGTTGTAGGAAGTCACAGTGCATTCTTTGCCTCGCACAACAATTGAGGGATTATAAGATTATAGCCAATGAAGTACCTATATTTTGTGATAATAATAGTGCAATTGCTATTACACAAAATCTCAGATTGCACACCGGATGTAAGCATGTTGATATCAGACATAACTTCATCAGAGATCATGTTGAGAAGAAAGACATCAGAATGGAGAAAATTCATACTGATAAACAGAGAGCTGATATCTTGACTAAATCTTTGGCTGGATCAAGATTTCAGGAACTATCAGTTGAATTAGGTATGTTGGATCCAGGTGAATAAAGAAAATCTGAAAAATTTAAGGTTTTCAGATGCATGAAGTTTTCTCAGGTTTTTACTGAAAAACTCAGGATAAAAGTGAGAGTACTGAACACTGAGTCTTGGGAAACTTCGGTTATCCTCGAAGATCGAAGATTTCGATATTATAATCGACATTTTATCAAGGTCAAATAAGACTGGTGGAGAAAATTAGTCTAAAGAAGTATTGACTCATGCAACACATTTATTGTGTAACTGAATCTCAGTAATCATTGGCAATAAATGTCAAAACACCTGAAGAAATAATTGGGTGGGACATTTGAAATACACGAGGAAAGTCAATGGTCTGTAGGAACAGTAATTAAATGCACTGTTCATTAATCACCAATAGGGATAAATTGGCGGCTTAGTAATTGCGAAATCGTCCTTTCATATACCCATTTTAGTCGGTTTTTAATCTCAACCGTCGATTTCTTCATCTACGTGATTTTCCATAAATCAAAATCCCATATCTATTGAAAAATTTCTTTCAAAGCCCTATTCCAAAAAGCCTTCATCTTCACAAACACTCTGCTTCGAAACCCTCGATTGCCCAGAAATTTCACCTATCTCAAAACCCTTCACCAGAAATTCTCCAAAAATGACACTTTCTGTATACGACAAACTTGCCATTTATAATAAACCTTGGTATGAATATGTCGGTTCTCTAGAAAGCTCGTCCAATGCAACTCACGAGGAGGAGGCGTTGCATATGATTCGTTTGGCAAAGCTTACATGCCTGGTCGTGAATCAACCAGAGGCCGAATATTTGAAAGAGGTAATTGAGTTTATCTCTAATATGCAGTTAGATGATGAGAATTGCATAGAATCTCAGATTACAGTCTCGCATTTGGAGCATGGTTCGAAATATGTGGATTTTGTTAGGGAATTATATATTATTCCTAAGAATCTAAATGTCATATATGAGTTAAGTGATAGAGGTGAAGACCCTATGGTATACATGATGGGTACGGAACAAGAATATTTGGATAAAATTGTTGAGCATCCAGTAAAGTTTGAAGCTACTCTGAATAAGAGGCATTTGAAGCCTAAATATCGAGTATTGTTGGATATTGTAAGCAAATGCATCATGAGTAGATCTAGTAGTTTCGAACAGATAAGCACGCCTAAGTTAAGGCTAATGGCGGCGATTGAAGATTCACCTTCCACGGCATTCAACTGGTTGCACTATTTGATCAAGGTGGTGAGTGATCAAGCCAAACAAATTCAGAAGGTCAATGGCTCTGTAGTTATCAAAGGAAAGATTCTACATGCAACTAAGATTGCATTTATCTTGGAAATGTGCAGAGAAGAGGAGGACATCTTTGCCGATTCCACTTCCTTTCCAAAGTCAAAAATCCTGTTCAAACCAACAAAGAAGACTTTGAGAGGAAAGAAAGAGAAACACTCTGAGTCTCAGGAGGAGACTGCTGTAGAAGAAACTGTTGAAGAAGCCAGACAAGCTAGGGGGAAAGCCCTGATGCAAGTTAAAAGAGAGAAAGGAGAGAAACTGAAGAAGAAAGCACTGGCTCCTCAGAAGCGCAGAAGTCTTCAATCTATTGCTGAGGAGGAGGCCAGTGAAACTGAAGAAACTCAACCTGAAGGCCAGCAAGGGTTAAAATCTCCACTTCAGGTTCTTGCTCAGGTAGTCACAAATGTGCAGGAGCAAGAAACTGAGGAACAGGTTTTTTCTGAGGTACTTGAAACCTCTCTGAGCTCGGATAAAATCTCTCAGGAAATCTTCAAGGGACCTTAGATCCCTACTGAAGAAAAAACTGTTCAGACTTCAGATCAGTCTGAACCTCAGGAATTGCTGAACTTGGATGCGCTTCTGAATGAACCATTTCTAGATCCATCAGCTCTAGAACTCGTACACTCTGAATCTACTGCTTCTGAAAGCCTAAGATTGAAGAAGGGAGAAGCTGAAGAAACTGAATGGTGAAGCAAGGGGGAACGGTTCATCTTAGACAGATACCCTGAGCTGAATGCCTATCCTGACCTTCAGGATATGTTCTTCAGGCTCAAAACCACAGTGTATATTCTGAATCAAACACTCCCGAAGATGCTGAACATTGCTTCATACAGAAGAGAAGAGTGGTGGAATGCAGAGACAGCAGCCCTGACTGAATTCTCAGGTTTCAGAAAAACCAAGCTGAGAGTGAAAGCTACTGATTTTAATGAATTAGTGAAAAAGAAGCTAGCTGAAAAGAAAGCTACTGAAGGAGTTGATGCTTCTAGCTCCCATGATCAAAATAAAGATAAGGATAAGAGAGATGATCCAGAAAAGAAATCTGAGAAGGAGAAGGAACCTCAGATAGATACTTAGAAAGAGAAGGAAACTGAGAGTCAGATGGGGACAGATACTGATGCTGAACCAACTGATATCAGACAACCTCAGATTGATGTTAGCATTCTTCAGGTACCTTTTGGCACTGTTATACATTATGCCGAAGTTACTGAAGTACTTAGCTTTAAATCTGATGTTTGTGATATGTAGACTGAGGCTCAGTTGGAGCACCCAGATCAGTTGGGAAATATTGAACAAACTCCAGTGGTTGATTTCACACCAATCCTTGATGAGTTAAAGAAGATAGAGCCAAGGATGGAAGAGATACTGGCAGGTCAATCTCAAAAGCTTGAGAATCTAAGCTCTTCTTCAGGCATGCTGCAAACAATTCTCACAGACAAAATGACACAGATGGAGTTAGTCCTGGCTGCTCAAAATCAGAAATTGGAAAACCTGAGTTCATCATCTGATACGCTTCAAACAACTCTATCAGGTAAATTAGCTACATTAGATGGAAAGATTGATGGAGTACATACAGAGCTTAATGCCAACATGAAGCAGATGTATCAAGAAAGAACTGCCTATCTTGAAGCCAAGCTGGTTGAGAAGAATGATCTGATGATTCAAAATAGCTGTTGAGGAAATGGGCTCTCTGCTCATGACCAAGATGACAGAGATGATGCATGATGTCTTCTCAAAACAGTTTGCTCCTCTTTCGGATGAGTTCTCAATGGCCAAGAATTACATGATAAGGCTAGAAGATGAGCAATACTATATGGACACTGCAGTGACTCAACTAATCCCAAGGTATGGTGCCAAAAAGGGGGAAAGGCCTGGTGGCAAATTATCTGAGTTGTTGGCACAAACCTTGGAGAGAAAGGCTCAAGAAGAAGCTTGAGGAAAGAAAATTGTTGATGCCTTAAGAGAGATTGAAGCCACTGAGAAACTAAAGTTCAAAGAAGCTGAGAAACCTATCTTCACTCAAACATCTGAGCAAACCGTTCAGGAGGTAATTTCTGAGAAATTGAGTGATAGAAGGATGGTTGGAACAAGCAAGGCAGAAGAAGAATAAGCCAGACCAGAAAAGAGAAAAGCAGTTGCCTTTGTTGAAACTGAAAAGAAGAAAAGAGCAAATGTAGCTAAACCTACTCAGAGGAAGTTGATTATGGATTTTGAAGAATCAGACGAAGGACCAGAAAAGGAAACTGAAACTCAAACAGAGACTTTTGATACCAAGAATACTCTGAAGGCCCTGCAGGTTGAAAAGGAGAAAAGAACTGCTGCTTCAGTATCTGGTGCTCCTCTGATCAGAAAGAAGAAGAACAGAAGAGAAGAGGTGGATTCAAAAAGTTTCTAAGCAAAAGGAGAGGTACAGAAAAGACTCAGAAGTGGCCACACATTGACAAGTGGATGCCTATTCAGTTCAATGATGCATGGGAAGAGATTAAGAGAAGCTTCTGGTTCTATTATGAGATTCTGAGAGAATGGAGGGGGAGCAGCTCGGATAAGAATGAAGCCTTCATTGAGTACTTACTGACATTCTATCCTAAGTACCTACAAAGTTGGATCAACATGGCAGATGAAGGAAACACTCAGATAGTAGCTCCTGGTCCATACATGTACCCAGCTCCTAGGTTTGAGAATAGCTATTTGAATGAAGCATCCATCTCTCAGGAAATAGCCCAGTATGCCATCCAGCTAGGCCTATCAGGAAACAACCCTGATATCATCAAGGCAAGGGATGAACTGAAGAAGAGATACTACAGGATGTTCAACCTGGAAGTGCCAGAGGATGAAGTGGAAGAAGGCTGAAGACTATGTACTTCTGTTTTAAATTCAGTTGTTTTTTATTTTCGTTGTAATATGTAACTCTTATCCTACATCAATGAAAATTTTATCTTTATGCTCAAAAGATAATATCTCATTATCTTTTTACATGTCTTGATATGCCAGATTGTTAAGGAAATTGTTGGGAAAAGTTGTCATTTTGGTTTGTAATAGATAAACTGAAACCTGAGTATAGGTTAGGTTTTCTTAAATGTAACAAGATGGTTTTGGCATCATCAAAAAGGGGGAAATTGTTGGGAGATGAATTTAATAAAGAAGTTTTGATTAGATCCCAAAACCCCCGAGTATGACATGTTCAGATAATCTTGATAGATCGAAATCGTTTCAAAGATAGATTGTTTAGGAAGTTATCTCGCACCATGTATAGTCGCAGATATAGATCGTTTAGATTTTGAAGACATCAAGACTCAAGAAGTAATCGACGACATCAAGACTCGAAGAAGTAATCAAGACATCAAGACTCAAGAAGTTCTTTCAAGACATCAAGACTCGGAAAGTTGCGAAGACATCAAGACTCAAGAAATTTATCAAGACATCAAGACTCAAGAAGTTATCAAGACTCGATGAGATCTTGAATACTTAGTATAACCTGAATGTTCAGAGACAGTGAATAATATATATCTGAAGACTACAAAACTGAGAAAAACGCACATGTTCAGAAAAATAGATATTGCCCAAAACATTCTAGTGCAGACAAAAGGAACTAAGTCTAAGTGTTATTTCAGGCTACAATGAGTTAGCCAGAAAGCTTTAGGAAGTGATTAAGGAATTTCTCTGAAGATCACAGAGAGTGGACGTAGGAGCTTGAGTCTCTGAACCACTATAATTGACGTGTTGGTTGCTTTCTGTACTGCATTATTATCTGTTGCATGTTTTTCACTGAAAGCATATTTCACTGATATTCAGTTAGAACCAATCCACTGAACTTGCATAAAATTGGTCACAGCCTTAATCACTGTTTTATTAAAGGAAGAAGATCTTTCAGCAAAGCTAAAACGAGTATAAACTTAGGGCCAACCATTCCGCACGCTTGAGTAGCTATAACAGATAGTTACCAAACTGAACTAACTCTACTGAGTGTTCAGTAAGATAATTATCTAATCCAAGTTCCTCAGGATCTCTGATAAATTCAGGATCAGTTGGGCTAATCTGAAGCTTCTGAAAGTAGCTCAGTATCATTGTCTCAGTAGACTTTGACTCAGGGCAATCCGTGCTTCTCAGAGCAAAATTATCAGGATAACCTGACCCATCTGACCTCAGTGAAAGAAAAGTTTTAAAAATCACTGAACACATGTATTCCCCCCTCATACACTTGTGAGACTCATTAGCACTGGGACCAACAGGAAGAGATCAAGAGAACCTTCTGGTTCTATTATGAGATTCTGAGAGAATGGAGGGGGAGCAGCTCGGATAAGAATGAAGCCTTCATTGAGTACTTACTGACATTCTATCCTAAATACCTGCAAAGTTGGATCAACATGGCAGATGAAGGAAACACTCAGATAGTAGCTCCTGGTCCATACATGTACCCAGCTCCTAGGTTTGAGAATAGCTATTTGAATGAAGCAGCCATTTATCAGGAAATAGCCCAGTATGCCATCCAGCTAGGCCTAACAGGAAACAACCCTGATATCATCAAGGCAAGGGATGAACTGAAGAAGAGATACTACGGGTTGTTCAACCTGGAAGTGCCAGAGGATGAAGTGGAAGAAGACTGAAGACTTTGTTCTTCTGATTTATTTTTGTTTTTCATTGTAAATCTGTAACTCTTATCCTATATCAATGAAAATTTTATCTTTATGCTCAAAAGATAATATCTCATTATCTTTTTACATGTCTTTAATTACCTGATATGCCAGATTGTTTAGAAAATTATTGGGTGAAATACCATTTTTGGTTTGTAATAGATAAACTGAAACCTAAGGATAGGTTGGGTTTTCTTAAATGTAACAAAATGGTTTTGGCATCATCAAAAAGGGGGAAATTGTTGGGAGATGAATTTAATAAAGAAGTTTTGATTATATCCAAAGAAATTTAATAAAGAAATTGTTGGGACATTTTCAGGATAATCTTGATAGTCTGAATCAGGTTTCAGCATAGATTGGTTCAGGAAGATATCTGCACAATGTATAGTTAGCAGATATACATCAGGTTAGATCTTGAAGACATCAAGACTCAAGAAAATCAAGACATCAAGACTCGATGAGTTCTTCAAGATATCAAGACTCGATAAATGGCGAAATCAAGACATCAAGACTCAATAAGTAATCAAGACACTAAAGACTCGATGAAAATAATCAAGACATCAAGACTCAGTAAGTAATTGAATACATCAAGACTCAATGAAGTTGTTGAAGACATCAAGACTCAATAAAGTAATCGGCGACACCAAGACTCAAGTAAGTTCTTTCAAGACATCAAGACTCAAGAAGTAATCAAGACACTCAATACTCGATGTAATCAAGACACCTTGAGAAGACTCAAGAAGTTGTTTGAAGTTATCAAGACTTCGATGAGATATTTGAATACTCAGTATAACGTGAATGTTCAGAGGCACTGAATAATATCTATCTAAAGACTAAAAAACTAAGAACAACGCACATGTTCAGAATAGTAGATATTGCCCAAAACATTCTAGTGCAGAAAAAAAGGAACTAAGTCTAAGTGTTGTTTAAGGTTGTCTCATTCAGAGAGATTGACCAAAAAGAGTTGTTTTGTTTGTCTACATTCACTGAAGACAAGAACCAATCAGATGAAGACAACACTGTACTTCACTGACATTGAAAGGGAAAGGACCCTGGATTATGTCAGTAGTACTAACTTCCAGACTGCAAAAATTGGTGATTAGCTACATGACTGCATATTTCCTAAAACATGCAAGGGAGTGTTCAAACCCTAAAAATAGTTGTTCATCAAACACCAGAAGAGGAAACTCATAAAGCTATCTCTTCCAACGGATAGTTTTCAAATAGTGACCTTGGTGAAGTTGCCTATAAATACCAGTGACCCTTTACATTGAGAGGTTACGGGAAATTTTAAAGCAACTCAAAAGCTCATTCGTATTATTGCAAACTGAAGCACTCGAAAATCCTAGAATTTCCCAAGTGTTTCACATTGGAGAGAGCTCAGTATTGTAAGCCTAGATTGATAGATATATCCAAAGCTTAGAAGAGATATCCTAGCATTTGCATTAGTTCTTATTGTAAAGGATATCTCACCCTAGTTGGAAACCAACCCAAAACCCAAACCCTTTGTTAAGGTAGTTTGTGTGTGTTTTGTTGGTGAGTTAGAGTTGTAAAGAGTTAGTAAGCTACAGTGAGTTAGCCAAAAAACTATAGAGAAGAAGTTAGTAAACTACTTGTGGTAGTCTGAACACTTGTGTGTGTTTGAGTTAGTAAGCTGTAGTGAGTCAGCCAGAAAACTCAAGGTAGAATATCCACAATAAGAGTCCTACAGTTGTAAACTCTGAAGGCTTTACTGACTTCAGAATATCCTAAGAATATCCCTTCATCAGCTTTGCTATCAAAAGTTTTCAACTGATCTTTACCATTATTGTGTATGAAACACTTGCAACCAAACACACGAAAGAAAGAAACAAGAGGCTTCCTTTCATTCCACAGCTCATAAGGAGTTTTTCCTTGATTCTTGGTTAGCATGGATCTATTATGAGAGTAGCATGCAGTGTTGATAGCTTCAGCCCAAAATCTCTTAGGAATATCAGCTTCAGCAATCATTGTTCTTGCAGCTTCTTTCAGAGTCCTATTTCTTCTTTCAGCAACACCATTCTGTTGTGGGGTCCTTGCAGCTGATGTTTCATGGGTTATTCCATTTGCTGCACAATAATCAGATAGGATATGATTGATAAACTCAGTTCCTTTATCTGATCTGATCTTGACCACACTCAGATTCTTTTCAGTACTGAGCCTTTTCAGTAGTTCAGGCAGTTTTGTCTGAGTCTCTTTCTTACTAAGTAAGAATATGACTCATGTGTATCTAGAGTAGTCATCAACTACCACAAGTGTGTATTTCCTGCCATTAGTGCTCATAGGTGTTACTGGACAAAAGAGATCCATATGTAACAGTTGTAGTATTCTATCAGTCGAAACATCTACTTTGCTTTTGAAAGATGCTCTGATTTGTTTTCTTTTCTGACAAGCATTACATACATGATCTTTACTGAACACTTCATTGGGTAACCCCCTCACAAGTGCTAATCTTGCAAGTTTGTTCAGGGTTTTGAAGTTTAAGTGATTCAGTCTTTTGTGCCACAACCAACTGGTATCAGTGGAACTTTTTGCAACCAAACATGTATCTTTAGGAGATAATTTCCAATCAGCAAGATACACATTTCCTTTTCTAGTACAAGTCAGTAAAATTTTCTGTGAAGTATTATCTTTCACATACCATAAGTTCTTTGAGAACTCAACACTTAATCCTTTGTCACAGAATTGACTGATAGAAATCAAGTTATGCTTTAAACCAGACACATATGAAACACCATGGATATGAACAAAATCAACTTCAAGAGTTCCATATCCTTCAGTTTTTCCTTTGGAGTTGTCTCCAAATGTGATCTGAGGGTCTTTTGGCTCAACATAGACAGTGAGTAGTTGCTTATATCCTGTCATATGTCTTGAACACCCACTGTCCAGATACCATACAGCAGGTGCCAATTCATTTCCACTAATCAGTGCTATGTTGTATTCATTCAGCTCAGTGCCCTTTTCCTTTACCTGAAAAATAGATAAGTTTTTGGGTACCCATTTGGTGAAGGGTCCTACCAGGTTAGTCGTACCTTTTGGAACCCAAATCTGCCTGATAACTCTAATTACTTTAGAGTGGCTGATTTATCTCCCATAAACCTCTACATACACATTCACTACCCTAGGAGCCTTGGCAATACCTTGTGTATGAGTGTCAGCCTTAGCATGAACATGAGCCTTAGAGTTCTTCTTGGGTTCAGGCTTTTTGTTAAAGTGCCTTAGCTTTGGTGCAGTTGGTCTCTCTCTCTGCTGACTTGGGTTCAGGGAACCTTTACCGTTAGACAAGTGGGGTTTAGGTTGCCTGTACTGAAATTGGGGTCTTTTAGTAATATGAGGACTTGGTCTTTTCAGTTGAGAATATCTCTGCTAAGTGTTTCTCTTCTGAAAATTCCTCTGATGGTTCAGTGCAGATCTCTCCAGGTTGGTATTCTTAGCCTGAGGCTTTTCTTGAGGCTTTTCCCTAAACCCTAAAGTACTGGCCTGAAAATTTCCTACTGAGTGTTCAGGTTTTCTAGCCTTTTCCTGAGGTTTGGGCTTTTTTCCCTGAACCTTCAGTTTTTCTGAAACCAGAGGTCCTTTACCCTTGTCTAAATTCTGGGTTGTTTTTCAGTAAGAAGATTAGATGCCACTGGTTTAACAAATACAGTCTTGGTGCTACTAGAAGCAGTATTCAGAAGACCTTGTGAGGTTCCCCCTAGAATGTATCCCAATCTAGCTTTTATAGTTGCAGGTCTTTGATAACTCTAAATTTCATCTATCACTTTAGATGCAGAATTCAATAGAACTAACTTTCTCTGCGCACTATCCTCACATTTCTTTAGAGTTTCATGCTTCTCAAAGAGGTCATTGAACTTCGATTACGATAAAATTTGAATCTCTTTAGTGAATTTCTTTAATTTTCCATTTAGGATCTTTATCACCTTCTCTTTTTTTGAGAGTTGTACTTTCAGAACATCCAGTTCATCAGTAGTTCCCATCAATTGAGAAGTGATCTCAGCATTTTTAGAGTCTTTCCACTTCAGATTCTCGTGATCGGTTCCTTTATTCGCTCTTGAGTTTCAATGAGTAATTCTTGTAACACGTAAATAGTCCTTCATAAGATTCTCAAACGAATCCATCGAGTCAAAGTTATTTTTTCATATTGAACTTGAGAACTCATGTGCTTGGGTAGGCGCAACAACAGAGATAGAAGAATTTACCTCCTCCACAGCCATAAGAAAGACATCATCACTGTCACTGTCTGAGAAAATCTCATCTGAGGAACTGGAACCTTCTTCAGAATGTTCTTCCTCTTCTGCAATCATAGCTTTCTTCTTTGGAGATCTTCCCGTCTCTCTTGGCTTGTCTCTCCTTTCTTTCTTTAGCTTTTCGGCTTAGGGCATACATATTGAAAGTGACCTTTCTTCCGATCACTATAGCATCTGTTGGTATCATCATCCTGATCACTTTCCTCCTTGGTCTTGGAGTCCTTCTTCTTGGATGAGGATCCTTCAGCTTTGTGGTCCATCCTTTTCTCAGTGTATCTGTCCTCAGCTTCTGAGTCTCTCTTGTACCTGTGATTCCTGTAGTATTTCTTATATTTTCCATATCTGCTATTGAGTCTTTCAAACCTCCTTGCCATCAATTATTAAACTTATCCTTTTGCTCATCCCGATTTACGCAAGTGAGTTTTCGAACTCTCTAGCTTTTGGGGTTTTTCTTTTGGCTTTAAAAGCCACATTCTTGCTAGATGAAGAATCATCTTTCTTTGTCCGATTTCTTAGTTTTCTTGTCAAACACAAACTCATAAGCTTTCAGTTCAGAGAAAACTTGTTGGTATGGCATGGAATCAATATTTTTGGTGTTTTTAATCACCACAACATGTATATCCCATTTCTTAGACAATCCTCTAAGAATTTTCAAAGGCCACTTCTCTCTCTGTGGGTATCTTTTTCCCAAGAGCACTTAGATCATTCATGATGCTAGTGAATCGACCTCAAGTTTGTCAATGGACTCACCATCTTCCATTTCAAAGCCATCAAACTTTCCAATAGCAAATGAAAAGTTTGTTTTCCTTAATATGATCGTGCCCTTGACACATAATGACAAGTGTGTCCCATATTTCTTTTGCAGTTTCACAGTGAGAAATCATTCCCATAACACCATCATCAATAGTGCTATACAAAGTATCTTTAGCAATATAGTCCAGATTGACTAACTTTCTCTCATCAGGAGTCAGTTGGTCATCAGGTTTAGGAAATTCATCCCTGGGATCATTTCTCTCAAAGACGATGATTCTGGATTTACAAATACCAACTTGAATGGTCCTTCATAAACCACTCTCCACATTCTTTCATGTTTTGAATACAGATGAGCCTGCATTCTCAGTCTCCATAAGCCATAGCTCTCAACAGAGAACATAGGAAGTTTCTTAGAAGGCATGATGACTGAGCCTTGTAAGATATCAACAAACAGATCTATTCAGTAGACCACCAAAGTCTTTCAGCAAATAGACTATGGCTACCAAAGCAAGTGGTCAAAATGAACTACTGCTCTGATACCACTTGTTGGTCCTGGTGCTAACGAGTCTCACACGTGTATGGGGGGGGAATACACGTGTTCAGTGATTTTTAAAACTTTTCTTTCACTGAGGTCAGATGGGTCAGGTTATCCTGATAATTTTGCCCTGAGAAACACGGATTGCCCTGAGTCAAAGTCTACTGAGACAATGATCCTGAGCTGCTTTCAGAAGCTTCAGATTTGTCCAACTGATCCTGAATTTATCAGAGATCCCGAGGAGCTCGGATCAGATAATTATCTTACTAAACACTCAGTAGAGTTATTTCAGTTTGGTAACTATCTGTTCTAGCTACTCAAGTGTGCGAAATGGTTGGCCCTAAGTTTATACTCGTTTTAGCTTTGCTGAAATATCTTCTTCCTTTAATAAAATAGTGATTAAGGCTGTGATCAATTTGATGCAAGTTCAGTGGATTGGTTCCAATCAATATCGATGAAATATGCTTTTCGATGAAAAACATGCAATGATAATAATGCAAAGATGTAAATCAAACCACACAGCAATTATAGTGGTTCAGAGACTCAAGCTCCTACGTCCACTCTCTCTGATCTTCAGAGAAATTCCTTAACCACTTCCTAAAGCTTTCAGGCTAACTCACTGTAACTTACTCACTTTTCTACCCTGAGTTTTGTGGCTGACTCACTGCAGCTTACTAAATCAAACACACACAAGTGTTCAGACTACCACAAGTAGCTTACTAACTTCTTCTCTAGAGTTTTCTGGCTAACTCATTGTAGCTTACTAAATCTTTACAACTCTAACTCACCAACAAAACACACAAACACTACCTAAACAAAGAATTTGGGTATTGGGTTGGTTTCCAACTAGGGTGATATATCCTTTACAATAAGAACTAATACAAAGGCTAGGATATCTCTTCTAAGCTTTGGATATATCTATCAATCTAGGCTTAGAATATTGAGCTCTCTCCAATGTGAAACACTTGGGAAATTCTAGGGTTTTCGAGTACTTCAATTTGCAATAATACGAATGAGCTCTTGAGTTGCTTTGAAATTTCCCGTAACCTCTCAATATAAAGGGCCACTGGTATTTAGGCTACTTCACCAAGGTCACTCTTTGAAAACTATATGTTGGAAAAGATAGCTTTATGAGTTTCCTCTTCTGGTGTTTGATGAACAGCTATGTTTAGGGTTTGAACACTCCCTTGCATGTTTTAGGAAATATGCAGTCATGTAGCCAATCACCAATTTTTGCAGTCTGGAACTTAGTACTACTGACATAATTCAGGGTCCTGTCGCTTTCAGTGTCAGTGAAGTACAGTGTTGTCTTCCTCTGATTGGTTCTTGTCTTCAGTGAATGTAGACAAACAAAATGGCACTTTTTGGTCAATCTCTCTGAATGAGACAACCTTAAATAACACTTAGACTTAGTTCCTTTTGTTCTGCACTAGAATGTTTTGGGCAATATCTACTTTTCTGAACTTGTGCGTTGTTCTTAGTTTTGTAGTCTTCAGATAGATATTATTCAGTGCCTCTGAACATTCATGTTATCTTGAGTATTGATATCTTCTTCTTGAGTCTTGATAACCCGACAACTTTGAGTCTTGATGTCTTGATTACTTCGAGTCTTGATGTCTTGATTACTTCTTGAGACTTGATGTCTTCGACAAACTTCTTGAGTCTTAGTGTCTTGATTACTTCTTGAGTCTTGATGTCTTGACAACTTCTTGAGTCTTGATGTCTTGATTACTTCTTGAGTCTTGATGTCTTGATTACTTCTTGAGTCTTGATGTCTTAAGTTACTTCTTGAGTCTTTTTAGTGTCTTGACAACTTCTTGAGTCTTGATGTCTTGATTACTTCTTGAGTCTTGATGTCTATCTTTGAAACGACTCAGACTATCAAGATTATTCTGAACATGTCATACTCAGGGGTTTTTGGGATCTTTCAAAACTTCTTTATTAAATTCATCTCCCAACAACGTACCAAAGATTGTTTCTTGGTCTACGGAGGACAGTCAGAGATAATGGCAACTGGCTATGCTGACGTAAGTTTCCAATCAGACTGTGATGATTATAAGTCACAGTCGGGCTATGTCTTCGTTCTCTATGGTGGGGCAGTTAGTTGGAATAGTTCCAAACAAGAAACCACCGCAGATTCAACAACTGAGGCTGAGTACATTACTGCGGCGGAAGCTGCCAAAGAAGTTGTCTGGATAAAATAGTTCTTAAGTGAACTAAGGGTAGTTCCAAGTGCCAGAAGTCCAATAAAGTTATATTATGACAACACTGGTGCGGTTGTGCAAGCTAAGGAACCGAGATCCAACAACAGAAATAAGCATGTACCGAGGCGTTATCAATTGATAAGAGAAATAATCACTAGAGAAGAGATAGAGTTAGAACGTGTCCCCACGGAGGATAATCTCGCTGACCCGTTCACCAAGTCTACGAGTGTTCATGTACACACTAGAAGTTTTGATGGTCTAGGGGTTAAACATGTAGGTGATTGGCTCTAGTGCAAGTGGGAGATTGTTAGTGTTAGTATCCTAGAGATAAATCATTGTAAGCACATAATACTCAGATAATATTCAGTGTTGGTTTAATATTATTGTTTATTTAATATTAAATGTATGGCATCACACTCATTAGAATATTATGTTTGATTGTTTGCATTTGTTCTTATCTGTGTTCCCTTGAATCACTGCTGTCATTGAGTGAAGTGAGAACTCAGATGACTTAAGCATGATTCTCAAATAGCCCCGATCGAGGATCATCAAGAAAGGGATATTGATGATGCAATAGAGATTGGTGTGCGATCTGCATCATACTCTTAGAGAGTGTAGTAAGATCTCACTTACTACGAGATACTAGGTATCTCATGATGGGTGCACAAATACCTTAGAGGGTATTGGTATACCCATCCGAGCAATTGTTTGATGTAATTCCACTATATGTGTCTACGGGTGTCTCGGTTAGTGGGAGCGATGCAATACACCTTTGACTTGAGGTCAATACGCACGACATGTGTGGAGTGATTAACTTTGACCATGACAGACGCTTGTACCTGTCTATGGGTAGATATGGCTTGGATTGGGTTCATCACAAAATGCATGTGCGTGGTAGTTGAGCCAAGAAAAGGATTCATTCCTCAAAGTGGATTTAGAGAGAATACTCGTCTTCTCATCATAATTGGATCAAAGTCATTGGTCAATGCACGTCAACTTGGACTTTGTGGTCAAGTGTGATGTAAGTGATCAAGTAGTTTGAATAGACACTTCATCATGTTCAAGACTAATCGAGTATTCGTGAATGAAAGGAGGTAATTGCAATAGCCCATGTTACAATTACAGGTAGTAGCACGTTTCTCGCAACGTACCTCATATATTGAGAATGTCTTATTTATTATTTAGGGTTCAATTAAGACTGTTAGTTTGCTCGATATATGAGGGCCTATGGGTCACACAACAAGAAACTCCCGTGTACGGATTATAGTTGATTGATTAAGTATTAAATTGAATTTAATATTTAATTTATGGAGAATTAATAATATATTAATTTAGAATTAATTATTATTACTATTTAATTGAATTAGATTTAATTAAATAGGATTCCCAAATAATATTATGGAATATTATTGTAGGAAATTATCCATAGGGAAAAACATATCTTTGAGATTTGTTTTGCAAGATTTAAGCCAGTCTCTCCCTATATATATGACTTCCCGGGATTCATTATTTACTACAACAAGAAAACCTAGTTTCTCCATAAAATCTAGAATAAGAATTTTCTTAGCAAATTATGTCTCAGATTCAACGCTGGCAAATCTCTACAGATCTGTTCACGGGGATTACTTTGATACCATAGTTGATAAATCTGCTATCGAATCACTGTAAGGTTTCTCGTTATGATTATTGTAATCGTTTATGCAATTATATGTTCGTTGTTGGTGAACTGTTATTTCAGCTGTGCATGTATTACGTGTTTACGTGCCTCTAAGTTCTAACAATTGAGCGCAGTATTTGTCCAGGCAGAAGGTCAGATTCATTTTTCAATTTACTTCGTCAGCCAGACGTTGAAACCGAGCAACGGTATCCACTATTGGAAAAGCTGGCATACACTTTAGGCATACACTTTAGTCATTTTTCACTTCCTTACCTCTAAAGAATGTACTCCACCGGCCTGATACAACAGGTCGATGCCTCAAATGGGCCATTGAGGTTGGGCAATACGGGATAATATACGCACCGTGCCCATCAATCAAAGCACAAACATTAGCCGACTTCATGGTCGAACTGACCTTCCCGTCAGAGGCCAGCAGCTCATCCGGCCCGCTATGGCATTGTTCATGGATGGCTCAACGACCTCTCACAAATCAGGTGCAGGGATAGTCCTGGTCAGTCCGGAGGGCACTTTTTTTTCAGAATGCCATAACTTTCGATTTCCCAGCGACAAATAACGAGGCCGAATACAAGGCACTCATCAGTGGCCTGGAGATGTCCGCGGCAATGGGCGTCAAGAGACTTCAGGTACACACAGACTCTCAACTCGTAGCTTATCAAATCTCGGGGGAATATGAAGCTCGAGATGACATAATGATGACTTACAAAGATGTTGCGAAGAAACTGTGTCAAAAATTCAAACAGGTGCACGTAAAACTAATCCTGCGAGATCTGAATTCACAAGCTGATGCTTTAGCATGACTAGCGACTTCAGATGGGCCAGCAGAGATGAAGGATGTCACCATCACAAGACTCTCCCACCCCTCCAGCTTTAACAGACTGACCGCATCCCCAAATACCTCAACACATGGAGAAAACTGGATGACACCCATCACCAATTATTTGAAAAGTGGCGATCTGCCACAAGACAGAGTAAAAGCTCGCCACACGAGATATACTGTCATCAATGACGACCTATATAAACGAGGCTTCAACACACCACTTCTTAAATGTATCACACCAGAAAAGGGGCAAGCCATCTTGAGGGAGATACAAGAAGCTGTGTGCGGAAACCACGCTGGGGGACAATCATTGGCTCATAAAGCTACAAGATAAGGCTACTTTTGGCAGACTTTATGGGTGGATACCATCATATTCGCCCGAAGATGTCACAGATGTAAAATATTTGCACCAACAATTAAGGTCGCTCTAGAAGAGCTTACCAGTATCCTCTGCCCATAGCCCTTTGCGAAGTGGGGGATAGATATCATTGGGCCACTCCCAACGGCTCCGGGATTATGCCCTAGTTGTTGTAGATTACTTCACAAAATGGGCCAAGGTAGAGGCTTTGGCAACCATAGACCAAGATCATGTCATCAGATTCATATGGCGAAACATCATCTGCGGATTCGGCCTGCCCCAGGCTATCATATCTGATAATGGAAAACAGTTCGATGGACTTAAAATCAACACTTTTTTCCGAAAGTGGAAAATCACTAAGCTCTTTTCCACTCCGTATTGTCCCCAATCAAATGGACAGGTCGAGGTTGTTGATAAGATTATCAGGCACACCTTGAAGACGATGATTGAGGAAGGAAAAGAAAAGTGGTCCAATGAGCTGCCAGATGTCCTATGGTCATATAGAACGACTTACCGAAATTCAACTGGGGAAACTCCTTACTCCCTAGCTTTTGGAAACGAGGCGGTCTTACCTTCAGAGGTCGACTTTCCAAGCCTCCGGACACCACAAGTTGTGATCGACCATAACGACGAGGCTATTGCCAGAAATCTAGATCTACTTGAAGAAAAAAGACTAGAGGCCAATATGAGAAACACGAGATACAAACAACAATCGGAGAAATACTACAATTCTAAAGTACGACTTTGAAAATTCAAAGAGGGACATTAAAGAAAGGCTTCGGTGTACCAAAAGGGACTTTTGGCCCGAATTGGGAAGGTCCATTCAAGGTATCAAGAATCCTACCAAATTGAGCCTACGAGTTTGAAATTCCAGATGGCACAAAGGCTCAATACCCATGGAAGGCGGCTCACCTAAAGAAGTATTATCAATAGGTCACAAGTCACATCTTTGTACTTGTTGGGAAACTTGTAGTTTTGATGAAAGTTCCAAAACAGGTTGTAATAGGACCGTCAGACCTGTTAGCTGACTTATGAATTAGATATCAGAACAGGATGACCAGCTGATATGTAAAGACAGCTGATGTAATAGATGGGAACTTAATATGTATAGGTTAAGTCTTGAAGAAGATCAGAAGATTAGAAGATAACAAGATCAGAAGATCAGACTAGTCAGATGATTAGATGGGACATCAAGCAAAAGACTCAGAAGTCTTGAAGATCAGAAGATTATCTTATAACAAGACCAGAAGACCTTATGAAGATCGACAATAGAAGAACAACAAAAAAGTCAGTAAGTTGTGCTAATACAACTTACATTAGAAGACTTAATCAGGTAGACTGATCAGTTTGAACTTATCAGGTCAGTTCAATCAGGTAACACGCGAGTGTTTACCCAAAGACGTACAAGTCGATCAAATAAGAAGAATGTCAACCTAAGTTGGTGAATCAAGCGCCGAATAAGTGTACTTGACAACCAATGAGAGAGACACGTACGAAACTAACGGTGCAGGACAAGATGGTTCAGAGTCAAACGGCTAGAAATGACAAGTTAGCACGCATTTAGCCATGACTTCTCTGAGCATATACAATCAGACCTGCACACCTACTTTAAATAGACCAAAATTCGAATTGCTCTCCAACGGCTAGTTCGATTTTTTGCCTATAAATATGGGATCAAACCTTTAAAGTAAGGTTACAGAAATTATACACAAGCTCAAGCTACAAGCAAATTTCCGCAAGAACACCAACATCAAGCAAATATTCTAACTATTCATCCCATAGGTTCTTAGCAAGAAATCTCATACTTAGCTTTAGACTACTCAAATACTAGGATAGATTTCCAGTTGGAAACCAAACAAATCTTACCCCAAACCGAGTGTTAGGATAAGTTTGTTTTGCAAGATTTCAAGCTAGGGTTTCTAGTCTTGATTTCTGGGATAGTTGAGTGAGAACTCCATAAATATCTGTTTGTACTGTGTTGGACTAACACATTAAACTACATCCAGTTGGTTAAGTGAGTGCCCCTACTGATAGGGAAGAGTGGACATAGGACAAGTTGTCCGAACCACTATAAATATTGTGTTGTTTATCTGTTTTACACTCTACACACCCAACTGATATTTAAACAAACATGCATTTTCTCAGTATATATCAGTTCTGCACCAAGCAGCTAAACTGATCAGTTTGACCTGTTATCATCTGATCTGATTCAGAATACTTAGAATCTAATTTAAGAAAACTGGTTTTTCTACACGGGTTAAAACTTGCTTCCGCATATCAGTTGACTTGATAAACACCGAACTGATTTGTTTCAAAGTGATCAGTAAGTTGGATATAAGATCGTGCTGATTATCACACGCACTCTACATCAGTTAACTTGCCATCGCAACTGATCACACAAAATTTTTGAAAGTCTATTCACCCCTCCCCTCTACACTTCCACCTCACGAAACCCGTTCGGGACCTGCAAGTGGTATCAGAGCAGTAGTTCTACGAACCACTAACTTCGAGTATCATCGGTTCTTGAGGAAGAACCATTGTGGTCACTTGAACAGATCTTTGAAAAACCTGTTTTAAAACTCATCTGTATTTCAACTCACATATTCAGCATGGATAATACATCTGGGATGTATCATGATCTGCCTAAGTTCAATGTCGATGAGTATGCCGCCTGGACTATCTACATGGGTAATCATCTGGATTCGATAAGCAACTGAATGATGGAAGTTCTCGAACAAGGACCCATATTATCATCTATCACATCAACCCAACTGAAGGAGGTGATCCAGCACATCCACCTTGAGCAAGAATAAGAAAGAGTCCTTCATTGATGGATGCTGAAGAAAGGAAATTGTCAAATCTGGACATTGTTGCCATTGTGAAAACTTTGGATAAGAATACTCGCGAGAAAGTCAGAAACTTGAAAACTGCTAAGGAGATGTGGGATACTCTAGCTGAGATATGTGAAGGGAATGATCTGATCAAAGATAACAAATTGCAAGTTGAACTGGTCAAATTCGAGAAACTCAAGATGCTGCCAAAAGAGACCATCAATCAGCTTGACGGGAGAATCACCAAGGGTATTAACAAGCTTAGTGGACTAGGATGCGAAATGTCACACAAGGACATTAACTACAAGATTCTGAGGTCCCTGACCAAGAAATGGGACATGAAGGTTATTGTGTTTGTCCCGCTGCAAAAACCCATGAAATGCGGAAAAATCATGTAATGCATATAAAACAGGGGTGAAGGAATGGTGATTCTAATTTTTTGCTTTTTAAAGTCCATGTGTTGTGTTTTGCTTATAATCGAATGCATATGACAATATACGAACGTAAAGCAATAAAGAACACAACAAAGTATAGTGGTTCGGAGACTCAAGCTCCTACATCCACTCTCCCTGTTCCTAGGGAAATTCCTTCAAACTGGACTTATCACCCTCTCGGGCTCGCCTCGGGACTTATCACCCTTCACGGGATTGCCTACAAGCTTTCAGGCTGACTCACTGCAGCTTACTCACTTTTCTACCTTGAGTTTTCTGGCTGACTCACTGCAGTTTACTAACTCTTTGCAACTACAACAATCACACAAACTACCTAAAAATAGGGTTTGGGTTTGGTTGGTGTCTCCAACTAGGTTGAGATTTTCCCTTACATTTGTTTAGCCTCAATGCTTAGGTTGGGAAAATCTCTCTAAGCTTAGGATATATCGTGGGTTGCTTAGATTGGGTTTAAGAACACTCTTGAACATATTTGTATATCTACAGACTTGTGTTCTATGGTGGGAATGCTTGAGTATATGGCTTTTAGCTCTGTAGCATCTTTTTCCACATTCTCCACACACTAGAATGATGAAAGACCTTGTATTTATAGTGTGGATTTGAATGTTACCGTTGGAGAGAATCACATTCAAATCCATACTATTCTGTAAGTTCTGCAGCTTCTTCAGGCTGGTTGTCTTCCTCTCATTGGTCCACGTCAGTAGAATCTAACGGCTATATTCTTCAGGATCTTCTGAGTCTTCAGGTTCTCTGAGTCTCCAGGTTCTCTGAGTTTCAGGTTTCTTGATTCGCACTTCTCTTCAAAGAGACCTTGTCCGATCAGCATATCGACACTCAGCCGACCGAGTTCGATTCTTCCGATTTCAGACATCCCGACCCTCGAGTCACTTTTACTTCATCGACCCTCAAGTCACTTGAATCGGGCTATCGATTTCTTTTGCCGATCCGATCAAATTTCGACCGATCGAGATCAACACATCTTCAGTCAACATATCGATAGCATCGTCAAGACATCAGTCGAAGATATCAATTTATCTTATCTGATCTCGATCACGTCTGATCTTGATCAGTCTCATCTGCTCCTATTCTGATCTGCAACCTTTTCTTCTAATTATCATGTCAGTTTCTTTTTTCGATCGACTTTTGTTCGCTCTTCGATCACCAGATCACTCGATTTGCTCATCCGATCATCTGATCAGGTCTGTTCTCATCATATGATCTTCTGATCAGCTGGCTTAGCTTTTCTTCTCTTCTGATTTTGCACAGCTCATTAGTTAACTCCGTAACTCATCTTACTCATCTGATCTTGATCAGTCTCGTCTGTAGCCTCGTCTGATCTTGATCATCTACTTCTGATTTCGTGAGTTCTCCCTCAACTTGTTCTTTCGTTCCCCCTCAACTTGTTATCTGTAAATTAACTTCAATAACACAAGTTGATAATGTTTTGGCATAATTCATCAAAACTAAAATATCCCAACAATTTTCCCCTTTTTGATAATGACGCCAAAACATTAAAATATATGCATTTTTACAGAAACGAGTTTTTGTTTAAAAAGATCAGTTCAGGTGATCACATTAAAAGTGATCTTTTGAACTCCTGCTCTGATACCACTTGTTTGTATCAGTACAGAAACGGGTTTTAAAATAGATCAGTTCAGGTGGTCACTTTGAAAGCTTGTGAACTTTTGAACTCCCGCTCTGATACCACTTGTTTGTCCTGATGTAAAAACTAATGAATGCGGAAAAAATCATGTAATGCATATAAAACAGGGGTGAAGGAATGGTGATTCTAATTTTTTGCTTTTTAAAGTCCATGTGTTGTGTTTTGCTTATAATCGAATGCATATGACAAGATACAAAAGTAAAGCAATAAAGAACATAACAAAGTATAGTGGTTCGGAGACTCAAGCTCCTACATCCACTCTCCCTGTTCCTAGGGAAATTCCTTCAAACTAAACTTATCACCCTCTCGGGCTCGCCTCGGGAATTATCACCCTCCACGGGATTGCCTACAAGATTTCAGGCTGACTCACTGCAGCTTACTCACTTTTCTACCTTGAGTTTTCTGGCTGACTCACTGCAACTTACTAACTCTTTTCAACTCCAACAATCACACAAACTACCTAACAATAGGGTTTGGGTTTGGTTGGTGTCTCCAACTAGGTTGAGATTTTCCTTTACATTTGTTTAGCCTCAATGCTAAGGTTGGAAAAATCTCTCTAAGCTTAGGATATATCATGGGTTGCTTCGATTAGGTTTAAGAACACTCTTGAACATATTTGTATATCTACAGACTTGTGTTCTATGGTGGGAATGCTTGAGTATATGGCTCTTAGCTCTGTAGCATCTTTTTCCACATTCTCCACACACTAGAATAATGAAAGACCTTGTATTTATAGTGTAGATTTGAATGTTACCGTTGGAGAGAATCACATTCAAATCCATACTATTCTGTAAGTTCTGCAGCTTCTTCAGGCTGGTTGTCTTCCTCTCATTGGTCCACGTCAGCTGAATCTAACGGCTATATTCTTCAGGATCTTCCGAGTCTTCAGGTTCTCTGAGCCTCATGTTTCTTGATTCAGCAGACTTAACCCGGCAATGACCTTGTCTGATTAGGCATCTTGACACTCGTGACGGAGTTCATTCTTGACTTCCGGACATCCCGACCCTCGGTCACTTTTACTTCTTGACACTCGGGTCACTTGACTCGAGGCTATATGATTTCTTCTTGCACGATCGTCATTTCGGCCCGATCGGATCAACACATCTTGAGGTCAACATATCAGGATAGCATCAGGTTAGTACATCAGGTTAGCATATCATTTTATCTTATCTGATCTCGATCACGTCTGATCTTTATCAGTCTCATCTGCTCCTCTTCTGATCTGCAACCTTTTCTTCTGATCTTCTGGTCAATTTCTTTACGATCGACTTATGCGCTCTTGATCACCGGATCGGCTGACTTTTTCTTCCGATCATCCGATCAGTGCATTTACAGTCATCTAATCTTACGATCGGTGGCTTAGCTTTTCTTCTCTTCGATTTTTACACATTCATCGATTAACTCCAAAACTCATCTGATCTTGATCAGTCTCGTCTGCGGCCTCATCTGATCTCGATCATCTACTTCTGATTTCGTGAGTTCCCCCCCAACTTGTTCTTTCGTTCCCCCTCAACTTGTTATCTGTAAATTAGCTTCAATAACACAAGTTGATAATGTTTTGGCATAATTCATCAAAACTAAAATATTCCAACATACTGTGATTAAGGATTGTCAACATATTGCGACAATGAAGCCGAGTAACCTGTATCTCAGTCTAAAAGCTCATGAGTTCGACCTGGTTGAGAGATCAAGAAGAAAGTGAAGAAGTTCCTGATGAAGTTGTTCCAACCCCAACAAAAGTTGTTGCATTTCAGGCAACCAGTAGCAGATCAAGATCTGCTGAACTAGTAGGAAACATCATAAGTCAGGCTGAACAGATTGCCCTGCTAACCAGAAAACTTGAACGATCAAATGTTCAAACGGGAAAATATCAGAAATTCTATCGTGACTACCAGAATAGCAGAGGAAGAGATAGAAGATCTATTCATAGATCACAAGAAAAAAATTGTTATGATGACAGAAGAGACGGCTGAAGAGATGATCGTAGGGATGATAGAAGAGATGATCCCAGAGATGATAAGAGAAATGACCGTAAGGACGACAGATTGGATGATAGATCAGATCAAAGAGGTTCTGACTACAGGCAAATTGGAAAATCTCCTGAATGATCATATAGGAGAAGAGACTCTCCTGGCAGAAGAAATTCTGAGGACTCTGAAGCATGCTTCAACTGTCAGAAATCAGGTCACTACAGTGTCGACTTCCCTGACCTGACTCTTAAAGAAAGAGAAGAGAAGTGGAACAGAAGAGAGCAAAGATACAAGGACAGAAAAGCAATGGTTGCAGACACATCTGATATCGACGACTCTTATCTTCCTTCAAATGGCTCTGGATATTCTTCTGTCAAGGACTTCTACTTGATGACCACTGTTGATGATGTCACTGATCTGATATTCTCATCTGATGATGACATTTGTCTCATGGCCAAGGAAGCTGACCAAACAGAGGTAATCTCGTAACCTTCTGTGCTTTCTGTTTCCACACCTGCTGTGCTGAGCACACCTGCTGGAGAGATTGACCTGCAGCTTTACAATGAGCAATTACTTGATGATCTCTCTACTGCAGTAGACACTTATACGATAGTGGAAGCTGAGAACGATAAGTTAAGGGCTGAGAACATCGGGCTTGTCAAAGATAATAATGCCAGAAGAGCAGTTGAACTGAAATCAGTGGAGACTGTTCAGAAGATGACCATAGAGCTGTAGTTTCTGAAAGTCAGTACTTCTGATCAGGATAAACTGATTAAGGAACAACAAGTACTCAATCTGAAACAAGCTGATGATCTCAAAGTCCTCCAAGATAAGTTCGATGATCTCAAAGTCCTACAAGCTAAGTAGGGTATTGGGTTTAAAATCCCTTCTGGATCCCCACATGTCCAATCTGGTTCGCCTTCAAAAAGTGAATCAAGAAAGATTTCTGGAAAAGATACAAATTATGTTAAATCTGTATCAAATAAGGGAAAAGGACCAGTTGATCAGGCAAGACAAGTGTCCGGTAAGAAAGAGAATTGAAATGAACCCCATCTGATCAGACATCAGCCGAGGAATCAACAAAAGAGCCCAGTGCTACTGAAGAGACCTCAGCCCAATCAGCAGACTAGGTATCAGCCTGGACCATCTTGCAAGGGACAGTCCCAGCTGAAACCTAATCAGGTCAAGCTGCCTAACCAGCATGCTAAAGGTAACCTGATTAAACCATTTGTGCAGTCGTACCTATCCTTATAACCAGAAATCCAGGACAGCTGTACCTGAGCCCCATACTGATCAGAACACACATGAAGAGATGTATGATTATGTAGATGCTTATGGGAGACAAATTAGGCCTTCTGATCTTGATGATTACCATAGAAATGCATTGTTTATTTGGATCCCGAAAGGTAACACTAACCCCTCAGGATCCAATCCTACTTGGGTACCTAAAGCTTGATCTGATTGCAGGTTCACGTGGGTTTGGCCAATAAAGGAGGTGTACAAGCAACTATCTGGTACATCGATAGTCAATGCTCAAGGCACATGACAGGCAACAAGCATCTCCTCAGCTTATACATAGAATAAGAAGGCCCATGTGTACTCTTTGGTGACGATAACTTTGGTTTTACCAGAGGATTTGGAACCTTAGTCAATGATGATGTACAGGTTTATGGAGTCTCGTATGTCGATGGTTTAAATCACAACCTGTTATCGGTTTCACATTTCTGCGACAATGGATTCAGTGTTGAGTTCTTGACTGATCAATGCACTATCAAGAATCGAGCCACTCAATAGATTTTGCTAACTAGTTCTAGAAAAGAAATGATCTACACCGCAGATTGGGCCAGTTGTCCAAGAAATGCATGCCTGATTGTTAAGAGTTCCAAAAGTAGCAGTTGGCTCTGGCACAAGAGAATGAGTCATCTGAACTTAAAACTCTTAACAAGATAGCAAGGATGTCCTTGGTTGAAGGGCCCCCGAATGAAGTTTTCTCTAAGGATCAGACATGTGTCGCATGTTAGAAGGGAAAGAAAAACAAGGCTTTATTCAAAGTGATTTCTTCACCCTCATCCAGCAGAGTATTGCAACTGCTCCACATGGATCTTTTTGGACCAGTTTACTCTGGTGATTGTGGATGATTTCTCAAAGTTCACCTAAGTTGTATTCCTTTATAAGAAGAATGAAACTATAACAAAGATACCTGAGCTGCTCAAGAGATTACAGAATGAGAAATGTGTCAATATTGTAAAGATCGGATCAGATAAGGGAACATATTTCTTGAATTCTTTCATATCTGATTTTTGCAAGGAGTTTGGGATACAACATGAAACATCAGCCGCAAGAACGCCTCAACATAATGGTGTAGCAGAAAGGAGAAACAGAACACTCAAAGAAGCTGCTCGCACAATGTTGGCTGAACATGCCACTCCAAACCGTTTCTAGGCAGAAGCAATCAACACTGCATGTCACACTCAGAAAATATGTCCTCTGACTAAGATACACTTCAAAACACCCTATGGACTGTGGAAGGGCAGAAAACCTCGTGTTTCTTACTTTCATGTTTTTGGGTGCAAGTGTTTTATTCACAACAATGGGAAGAGTCAGTTGAAAACCTTTGAAGCTAAGTCAGATGAGGGTATATTCTTAAGATATTCCTCAACTAGAAAGACTTTCAGGGTGTTCAATGACTTTGTCGTAAAATACTATATTCTTAACTAGCAGTTACCCCCTAAGTGTATGGGATCACTGTAGCAAGGGTAAGTATTTGGACCAAGTAGTATCGAACCCAAATGAAGTTTTGTATGCGTGTAAATCCCTGGAAATCTTTGCTTCATAACTAATATGGATGCGATTTTATAGTTCTATTTCACTACTATGGAATTAACGAAAGTAAACAGATAACAACTATAATTCTAACTTCAGATGAAGTGCAAATATTGGAGAATGTTACTTTGGACAGGAATACCTACGTATACTTTCGGAATTGGTTTGGCGACGAGGACTATCGTGGTGTACAAAAGAGTAATCCTAAGTGTACTGAAACTAGGCAATCAACTTCCCTAATCCCGCACTAAATCAGGTACAGCAAAAGCTCGGTTTTTATTCATGACTACTCAACTAATACCCTCTTTACCTCACATACCAAATAACCAAGTTATTAAGATTGTGCTTAATTACTATTGCCCTTATTCAAGTTGGGTGATGCGGTTGTCCTCCCTAAATGAACCGGTATATTACCAACCCCTTCACAAACCCTCTCCTCAAGCCTATTTGTTGGAAAAGAGTGATTCAGTCGTCCTCTCTCTAACAACTTTCGTACTCAACTCAATGGTTTTTATTGGATTAGTTATTCAAATTAGCAAATTAAGAAAATTATCTAATTTACTCCTCGAATCATCCTAATCGCCTCACCAATTCACTATTTCTACGAGATCATCCTATCCAAAGCAATCAAAGGTTTAGCCTACCATATTGATTGTCAAATCACAAATAACCAATTTACGAATAGAACTCATTAGGAAAGAATGCATAAACAAATTCAACTATGATTATTCAATGGAATTCAAATAGCAAAAACAAGTATTGAATCAAATAATAACATAAACCCTAGAATTCTTGCTCAGGAAATCAGAAAAACTGATAAATTCTATAAAGCAAATTCAGAAAACTATAATGTAAACCAGTAAATTTGTGAATCAAATCTTGTTTCTCGTGGATGAATTTCTCTCCTTCTATTTAGAACCCTATGATGCTTGTTCTTCTCTTTCTCCTATCTAATTCCCGTCCTTTTTCTTCTCCAAAAACCGTCCCTCTTCTAAGTTTTCTCGTCTGCCTTATATATCCCGCTTCTAAGACCGCTCGATCATAGCACTTGGTCGAGCAGTATCGCTCGACCACTTAGTTTGGTTGAGCGCTTCTACATCGCTGGACTCCCTTGCGAAACCGCTCGACCACACCTGATCGAGCGCCTCCTCCTGCCTGTTTTTCCGCCCGCTCGACCGCATTGGTCGAGCTCCAGGTGCTCGACCTCATTCTTTTATCACCTTTCTTCACTCCAACTAATGCTTTTCAGTATTTCTTTCATATCTTTTCAACCGGGAGTCCGATTCATGCACCGCGAAGTCTCACGAGCTCCATTTTCAGCCCTCTTTCCTGTTATACAAACCAAAGAAGCAAATTAGTGATTTTATATAGATTATGCTCAATCACCACAAGAATATCACTAAAAACACTCAAAATATGGCCAAAACTCGCTCGTAACTCACTCAATTTCACCTCTAATCAACTCTCCCAAACTTACAATGTTGCTTGTCCCCAAGCAATGAAATTATAATTTGAGTGAAATTGACAAAACAAATCGAGATACCAAATCATGCATGCAATTGCTTTCAACTTTCAATGATCGATCACCCGACACAAACTCATCCTCTTTTCTCCTACTCATGGGAAATCAACATAACTCACCAAATCAAACATGGATGTGCTCTCAACGGTGTGTTTCACTCCCTCACAAGTGTTTTCACAATAAGTAGGGACACTCAAACAATCAATCACACAAATCAGTGACCATATGCTTGTAAATACTCTCAACATCGATCACGTTCAATGTATTCATACCGGATCAACAAGAACTTTCACTAGGTTGTAACAGAAGGCTTTTTGGACAGGTGGGATAAGTATATGGGAAACTGACTCAATGAGCAGAGAATAAGAAAATGCTATTACCAAATGCAATGTTATTTGCATCTTTTTTTCTTTTCAATTCTCCCTCCCCGAAACTAAAACACATCAACCTTTCCTTTCTTTTTCCCTTTTTTTTTTTCCGAGCAAGAATGTATCTTTTATGTTGCTCAACTCACTCTTATTTCTTTCCCATCCTTCCACAAGCATTCCATTAAGATGTTCATGAATGCACTCAACCCATCAATTGTTTACATCAACCAATTTCACCCCCTCATTTAAGATCTTTCATATTCTCCACTCACTTTTGGACAAAAGAGTTTTAAAACGGATATGGCTTAAATCTGCTAACAAACGATTAGGCCTCAGGCTCAAATGGGCTAGCAAGGGAAAAATGTCATTTGGTTAGGAAATTTGGGCTAAAGTGACTTACAAATCGAAACATGACCTATGATCACTTCCGGCATGCAATACAAGACACAATCAAGAAGAGAGAATATCCACAAGTTCTAGCACCTCAAAGGTGATGATTCACACACAATGAATGAGATGAATATGATGAATTTCAATCTCTTTAAAGGCTCAAATCTCACGGTTATTCACATCCATGCCTAGACCTAGCAACTAATGTCTCATGCCACACAAATATTCAAAAAGAAAAATCGCAAGTGCACGACTTCCCTTTCAAATCCACCTTACTCACAACCACACATATTCTCAAGCACTCAATCATTCCACAATTACTCAACCAAGCATTCACACTTAAAGTAAAGCAACATATAAGCAAGTAGGACATCAATCATCAATGAAATTAAGTAAATTCACACCCCGCTTTCATAAGTGCCAAGAGATAGCCAGTTTAAGTATATGCCCAAATAGAAGAAAAGAAAGAGAAAAGAAAAAGGCAAGAGTTAGAAATTGGGGAGTTCCCCATCTATTGTCATTGCTCTGGAGGTGGTGGAGGGCGATACATTGGGTGATCCTCTCCTCTTACCACCTGGGGTTTAAAATTGTACTTGCACTCAACATCCTCAAATACCCGAGATCAAAACACCACGATAAAACACAAAACAACTGAAATTACACCAAAAACAAATCGGTTGCCTCCCATTCAACGCTATTTTTAAGGTCCTATTGCCGGACCGAACTTACTTACTTTCATGAAGCGAAAACCATATTACCTCCTTTGTCCTCATAGGACCAACCGATACCTGATTTGTGCTTACGTAGCACTTTGAGAAGTCTATCTAATTGATCATGAGATAAAGAAGAAGAAACAATAACAGGGTACCTTTCATTATCTTCCAAGTATGCGTACATAAGGTGGTCCGGTAATGGCTTCAATTCCTTTTTAGCTTCCAATGGTAGGGCTTTATCGAACATCGCCTCAAAAGGCTTCTCCTCCAAGTGCAATTATTTTTCTTCCCCCACTTGCATCACCTCCCTCTGCTTCAATTCTTCATTATTGAGTGTGTCATCAGTGCAAAGATCGATAATATCCACAAAATGACAACTCTCATCCCCCATCGGATATTTCATTGCCTCATAAAGAGCAATTTTTATCTCTTGATCATCCACCTTCAACTTGATTTTTCCATTCGCCACATCTAATACCATCCCAGTCGTAGACAAGAAAGGTCTTCCCAAGATTAAGGGCACATGCTCATCCTCTTCCATTTCAAGGACTACAAAGTCAGCTGGAAAGACATGACCATCCACTTTCACGATAACATCTTCCACTACGCCTTGAGGTCGAATGATAGACCTATCGGCTAGTTGAAGAGTCATCATAGTCGGTTCCAGTTCTCCACAGTTAAGCTTCTTGAATAATGATAAGGGCATAAGGTTGATGTTTGCCCCCAGATCACACAAAGCTCCCTTCTTGATTCCATTCCCAATGTCACAAAGAATCGTGAAGCTGCCCGGATCCTTCAATTTTGGAGGAAGGACCTTATGCACCATTGCACTCACTTCGTGGTTCAACTGAACGAGCTCAGGTTCATCAACTCTCCTCCTTTTGGCAATTAGGTCTTTCAAGAGCTTTTCATAATTCGGCATCTGTTCCAATGCTTCATAAAAAGGAATGTTTATGTGCATTTTCTTGAATACCACCAAAAACTTAGCAAACTTCTCGTCTAACTTCTTCTTCATAAACTTTTGAGGATAAGGAACAGGAACCACAGATTTAGGCATCCCCCATTCATCCCGTTCAGTTTCTTTCACCTTGAGCCTTTTTTCTCTCGAAGTCTTCCACTTTGGTACCCTTTCTTCATCAACACACCCTTCTTCCACTTTTTCTTTCCCTTTTTCTAGCTTTCCACTCTCTACCTCTTCAACTGGCTCATCATCTTCCACCTCTCTACCCTCACTATCTTCCTCAACCTGCCTATGATTTTCCTCCACCTCAGCCGGTAATGGAGGTCCATCATACTTCTTCCCACTTCTAAGCTCAATAGCTTTGCACTGTTCCTTCAGATTCACCTCGGGCATAGATGGGAATTTGCCCGTCTCTCTACCTATTGACTTCGCTATCTGTCCCATCTGATATTCAAGCGCATTAAATCGCCTGTTGTTTTCTTGCTGCATCCTCTGGAAATTTTGCTCTCTCCTCTCGTTCTTCTTATTCGTCTCTTTCTGATCAAATTCAAGAGAAGATAATCTCTTTTTCACCTCCTCACCTTGTTGCACAAGAAGTTGCAACATCTCAACAACTGATGTTCCGCCTTCTCCACCAGGAGGTTTTGAACCCGGATCAACACCTGGTAGAACAGTGATTCCAGCCTTTGGATTTCCATATGAAAAATTCTCGTTCTTTCTCCACTGATTCGGATAAGATGTAGAACCTCCTTGATAGTTTGAATTGTTCTGCCATTGGTTCTGTGAAGGGGGTGGACCCTGAGGCATAAAAGGTTGACCAGAGGTAGGTCGCCCTTGCTGATAATTTCCCTGTTGGTAGCCCTGCTGGTTGTAATTCGGCATCCCCATATAGTTGGCCTCTTCCTGCTGAAACACCGACTGGTTCATAAACTCATTTGCCTCATTGCTTCCTCCCCCAAACTGTTGGCTAACCTGAATATTACTGATTTTCTCCATCATAGCCATCAACAGCTTCTGAGTTCCAATGCTGTCTTCCATCTGATTCACACTCTGACGTGATTGATCAGCATTCCATTCCCCAGCATTTTTAACTCCTTCCACAGTTTCTCTACACTCTTGAGCACTCTTATTCAGAAAACCACCACCTGCACAAGAATCGAGGTGCTTTTGCTCATTGTAATGGATCCCACAGTAAAAATAGGCCACTGTATCTTGCTCACTGAACCTATGCTGCGGACACTCAATCAACAAGTTACAGTATCGCTCCCATGCTTGACTGAGACCCTCATTCTATTTTTGACGGAATGTAGATATCTCAGTTCTTGCCTTCATTGTTCTGGATGGAGGATAAAAACGCTCCAAATATGCTCACTCCATTTGATCCCAAGTGGTGATACTTCCTCGTGGAATTGTGTTATCGAACCAATCCTTAGCTATCCCGGTCAGTGAGAACGGAAACAACCTGAGCTTGTTTGCATCCTCCGACATCCCGTTGTAGTCAAATGTCGAAGCAATCATTAAGAAATTCCGGAGATGAGTGTTTGGATTATCTCTCCCAACCTCTCCTCTGAACTGAGAATCAAGAAGCATCTTAAGGATCCCCGGTGAAATAGAGAAGTTGTTAGTTAGGTGACAAATTTTATTTTCGTCACTAAAAAAGTAGAATATGTGATAAAAATTATTTTTGTCACTAGTTGTAATTTTTTTCGTCACTAATTCGTACATTTCATAACGACAACAAGAAATTCGTCACAATAAACTTTGGTGACGATATACATAATAATTAGTGACGATATTCAACGTCAAGAAAAATAATTTTTTTGTGACGATGCTATGTTTTGTCATTAATCATTCAAAACAATTAGTGACACACTTAATTCGTCACAATATTATTTGGTGACGATCTTCATTGTAATTAGTGACGATCATAGTCGTCATATAATATAATTTTTTCATGACAATTTTATGTTTCGTCGTTAATTCTTCATAGTATTTAGTGACATATTCTTTCGTCACCAACATTTATATATAGTGACGATTAATAATCATTTTTTAATGACACACTTATTTCGTCACACTATTATTCGGTGACAATCTTCATTGTAATTAGTGACGATCAATATTTGTCATATAATATAAATTTTTCATGACAGTTTTATGTTTCGTCATTAATTGTTCATAGTAATTAGTGACATATTCTTTCGTCACCAATATTTATATATGGTGACGATTAATAATCACTTGTTAGTGACAAACTTATTTCGTCACAATATTCTTTTGTGACGATCTTTATTGTAACTAGTGACGATCATATTGGTCATATAATATAAAATTTTCATGAAGGTTTTTTGTTTCGCCACTAATTATTAATAGTAATTAGTGACATATTATTTCGTGATCAATATTTATATATAGTGACGATTAATAAGCATTTGTCACTTTCAACAAAAGGAAGTCATAAATTCTATAACGGGTTTTTTGCGATACATGAATTTTGTCATCATTTTATACACAAACGCGATGAATTTGAATTTTGTCATAAGAATAAATTGTGGACGGTAAATATATAGTGACAAAATTTCATATTCGTCACTATTGTGTGCATATGTTGACGAAATTAAATAAAAAGTCACAGTAACTCAAGTATAAAATGTAATAATAAAGATTTGAACCCAAGACTTCTAATATAGAATTTAATTACACCACCAACTCAACTAAACTATACAAATTCAATGCTTATATTTGAATTTAATATTATTATATTTTAAGAATCAGTTTTCCTTATATAAAAATTATGTACGGTAATCTTTTAGTAATATACATAATTTTATATTCGTCATTATCATGCACATATGGTGACGAAATTAAATAAAAATTTATAATAATTCAAAATAAAATGTTGTAATTAATGTTCAAACCTAAGACTTCTACAATAAAATTTAATAAATAATCACCACCTCAAATATACAATTTTCACATGTGAAAATTGTATAGAAACTCCTTTATTAAAAGAATAAGAAAATAAATAATTGCCACCAACAAAGATTGATCCCATGTCTTCAATAAGAGAAAGTCAAATTGCACCACTAGACCACTTAACCTTAATGTTCAAAAATTGAATTATATATATAATATATAGTTTATTCGTTTCAATTAAAAATATAATAAAATGAATTCATTATCCTTTATTTAAATAGATAATTATTCGCCATCAATAGGGATCGATCCTGTGTCCCGGAGCAGAGAAAGACAACTTGTACCACTAGGGCACATAACCATGATGTTCGAAAATTAAATTTTATCAATAAATATAATTTATTCGTTTCAATTAAAAATATAATCAAAATTATTTATTTTTAAAAAATAGCACTATACAAGTTTGATGTTGATAGAAGTTGAACCTGGGTCACCAAATAGAGAAAGAGGAATTTTTACCACTATACTAAAATAACTTGATGTTCAAAAATTGAGGTTTTATATATAATAAATGTGTGTATTCATTTTAATTAGTTATGTATATTTAATTATAAGTATAGATTACAAATTCGCAATTGTACAGATTGTACGTATAATACATTTTAAAATTATATTTTTTTATTGTAATATTGTCTTATTTTGCATGTAATTATTTCGTTTTGATTAGATAACCTGCATAACTGTTGGGATTATACTGGAAAGTATGCTTTTTACTTTGTATAATCGAAACTGAATTTCCAGACTTATTTACTGAAATAAATTGTTTATCACTGATGCTTTAAATATTATTGAATGTTACATATATTTACTGCATAATTGTTCAATAAGTCGTACGTGTTACATTGTAGTTAATTTAGTGATACCAGATCACAGAAGATTAAATTAACAGTCCCTTGTAACTAAAAGTACGCCATTCACGACCTAGATGGAAATGAACAACCCATCGTGAAAGGTTGAAGTGTAAGGCTCAGATTGGCTTGTCTTGACCAAGAGATTACACTAGTGCATGACTGATGCACTGAATAGGACCTACAGGAGGATAAATTCTTCAGAACTGAACAAGGAAGAATTAGACCTCAGTGGTTCGTTATTTCATAGCCTTCGTCCCTTAAATAGGATCACGTGGGATTGGTAACTATTGCTTTGACTTATCATGGGTAGCGAATCAAAGAGATTCAATACTTTTTATCTTGGGCAATATTATTAGTCACATGTGATTGCTAAGATTTAATACGAAGAATCGTGTGCAAGTACGCTTGTTTGATTTGCCCCCTTGGGAGGTTCATAAGCTTTATCATACCAAATCTTGCAAGTGAAATTAGTTTCCGGTATGGATAATAATGTTGAACCGTTCCTTGACCAAGGATAAAAGATATTAATTAATGGAAAGCTATTTAAGTGGCTTGAATTAATTAATGGGCTAGATAATCTTAAACACGGGAAATAATGACCGGGAGCCATATTGACTGTAATATGGGTTAAGATGGATAGTGCAATACTAATTATGTAGTGGGATTAATTAATATTTATGGGCTTGAATTATATTGTGGCTCAATATTAGATATTCAAGGTCCATTAGAAGGTCCAATCTTAATTCTCCTAAAGGTCCCCTGAGTAGCCCAACAAATAGTCCAATAACTGAAAAAGGTGATTAAAATAAAATAAATATTGTTGCTTATTTTTCCTTGATATTTTCGAAATTTATGGATAAAAGAGGGAGAAAGATTTTCTTTGAATTTTGTTATGGAATGAAGATATGTATTCTTGGAATACAAGATTATATCATTAAATTCAAGAAATCTCCCACTTGGTTATTCATAAGGGATATTTCGAAATTTTTGAAAATAAAGGGCAAGAAAGATTTTCTTGATTTTCTTGAAAAGATATTATGGAAGATATGTATTTCTTGAAATACAAGAATATCTCATAAATTCAAGAAGATCCAAATCTTGAAATCTTGGGACCCTTAATTTTCGAAAATTCCATATATTGAGAAGGTGGGATTTTTGTGGAATATTATAATTATGGAAAAAAGAATATAGGAGATATATTCAAGATTTCTTGGTGATCAAGAAAAGTCTTTTCCCACATTGATTTTTCATCAAAAATTTCGACCACCTCTCACCTATAAATAGGGGATGATTCTTTCATTCCCAAGTACAATTCCATGTGCTGGAAAAATTAGCAAATCCACATAAGTGGTGCAACAAAGTTTATTTTTTTCCTTTTGTTAATTGTTCGACAAGTGTCCTTCCACCGGATAGTTGAGAAAGGGCTAAGGGAATACTTGGGAAGTCCTTTTGGTTAGTCCGTCCAACCGAATACACTGTCATCCGGAGGGGTACGTGGCTTTTTATATGCATGATATGTTGTTGCAATTATTATTTGAATTAATATAAGATTAATTCATGCTAGTAATAATTAAATAATTAAATTTGTATTTAAATATTCACCCCGAATAGATCTGTGCAACTCATTCCCCAACAACTGGTATCAGAGCCACGGTTTCGGGCTCTGAATTTTTTAAGTTGTAATTTAATTCGTGGACATTAAATTTGAAATTGGATAGTAGAACTGTTAGATCTATTTTGCAGGTATCCAATTGTCATGGATTTAATGTGTTTATGCATGCATATAAACTGTGGGTTTTTTAATAGACTAGTCCAGATCTAGGTTTATTTATTTTTGTAAATAAATTGTAACCGGATCGGGAACGAAGAGACGAAGAATTAAAGGACAAAATCGAGAAATCGGCATAAGCGGCGCTGGCGCAAGATCGGCACGTACGGGCATGTGCAGGCCGAGCAGGCAGCCATGCGAAGCGCCAGTGGGGAACATGGCGTAAAAAGACGCCTTGTAATGCGCCGTCTTGATCGGGCCAGGCGACGGGCGGGGCATAGAATGAAGCGGACATAGGACGCGGGGTCCGAGGTCCCGGTGGAGGTGGAGGTGGAGGTGGGTGGCCTGGATCCGCCGATCTGAGCAGCACCGGCGGCACGAAACCTTGGCGGTGCCGAGGCCGGTCCAGGCCAAGTGGCCGGCCGGATCTTGCATCCATCCATCCAAATTGCGCTATGGCGTGGCGTTCGAGACGAAGTATTTTTTCGAGACGAGCGAGTGGGAGAAATTCGAGACGTGTTTCTTCAAGATCAAGTCAAGAAAAATCAAACCATGACAATTGGATAATTTGTGCCCAATATGTTTATTTTTTTCGCTTTTACTTGATTTATTTGTGCTATCTTATGCTTTATTTAATTTGTTTAAATGTGTTTGCATGAGGGTTGCCAAATGGAAAAATCTCACCTTCAAAATTACTAAGTATGTTTAAACAAATAATTGACAATTTTATTCCGGATAATAAAATTGAATTAATTTTGACCTCCATGATTTATTTATTTGTGAATTCTTTTTGGAGAAATTCCCAATCGGGAACGGTCAAAAGATAGATTTCACATGAATGAATTCCAAACGGATGATTGTGGGTTATTACTAGTGGCGATGACCCTCCCAACGAGGCTCGATCAAAAGCGAAATAATAATCCTCAGTATTTAATCATGGTTATTACTTAGGTATAAAATTGATATGCATATACTTCCCCGAAGTCCCTGTCAATTTTATATTGGTCAAGTGGGAGCCAACTATTAATCTGGATATTAAAGGTTTGTAACTGTTCTTGTTTGTAACCTGCTTGAATGTGTTTAAATAATGACCCACCCAACGTGGCTTATTTAAACTGTTTTGAGATGTTGGCTGATGCATGTTCATATTTTTTTTGAGATTTTAATATGATGCATGTGATCGAACCTTGTGATATACTTGTGCTTTTGCATATAGTTATTTATTTCAGTTCAGCATGTCGTTAATTTTTAATCCACTGTTATTATACTTAAAATCAATACAATATGTATGGAAACTATATTGATTGGAAACGAAAAATTATAATTCTCCTAACTGCACAAAAGCACAAGTGGATTCTTGACACACCAAAATCAGATGAGCCAACTGACGAGTCAAAACATGCGGGACTCGTCAGATCACCTTGCGAGAGATGTCATCGCTAAAAATGGTGGAGGGCAAACCCGTAAGGGATTACGTCCTCAAAATAGATGGCCCATCTGAACAAACTTGAGATTCTGAGTGCAGATTATGATCTGGAGACTCAGATGAATTTGGTACTTCACTCTCTGCCCAAAAAGTTTTTAAGCATTTTGGCCTCGCTAGCTAATTTGTTGCAAGCTTTTGGTCTCGGCAGAAATGTTGATAAGGCACCAAACTCAAGCTTTGACGGCAAGTGGACCGTCTTCATCTTCTAGGCCAAGGGAAGGCAAGATAAAGAAGAGGACCAAAAGGCCATAAGCAATAAAACTCAACTGTTGCCAAGGGCAATGGTAAGATGAGGAATGCTTGTGATGTCAAGGAAAATCCAAAGAGGAAGTGCTTAAGCTGCGGTGAGAGAGGACAATGGAGGTTTTGCCTATTCCAACCCCAAAAAGGGACGGAAAGAAAGGTAATTCTCACGCACTAGTTGTTGAAACTTGTTTAGCGGCGTATACTTCTCATTCGTGGGTGGTTGATATGAGATCCACTAATCATGTTGGCTTCACGGGTTCAAAATGATCCGGCAACTTAGTGGGAGTGAGATCCTCATCACACTGGGTGACGTTACGAAAGTAGAAGTCATTGCAATGCTACGTAAGTGGCAGATATTGCAATACTACGATAGTAACGATTATTGCAATACTACAAAAGTAGCAGACATTGCAATGCTACATGAGTAGTAGTTAAAACAGTGGGAGAAGTGCACCTATCTTTTGAAGATAAAGTTTTTTTTGAGATTATCTTTATGTTCCCAGTTTTAGAAAGAATCACTTTCAGTTTCTAAAATTCGATTAAAGGACACTAAGTTTCTTCTAATAAGAATGACATCATTTTTGAAATGATGAGTGTATCTGTTACGGGACATTGATGGAAAATCTCTATACAATTAACTGTGCACACCACTCACGAAATGCATCCTATAACACATCAACTATTTTCGACAAAAAGAAAGCGTGAACGAAACACTTCTTTGGCATCTAAGATTAGGTCATATAAATCCAAAGAGGATCCAAAGGTTGGTGAAAGATGGTTCACTTGAGCGTCTCCAAGTTGAACAAATTCCAACCTGCGAATCATGTTTGGAGGGTAAAATGACCAAGAGGGCAATTGGAGCCAAGGGGAATAGAGCCAAATAAGTGTTAGAGATAGTTCACACAGATGTATGTAGTCCCATGTCAACCAAAGTAAGACGAGGTTATGCGTATTTTTATTGATGATTACTCAAGGTACGGTTACATTTTCCTTATGAAGCATAAATCTGAGACCTTTGAGAAATTCAAAGAATTTAAGGCTCAAACAGAGAATCATAGGGAAAAACGTATCAAGTCTCTACGATCTGATCGTGGAGGCGAATACCTCAGCGATGAGTTTTTGAACTACTTATCTGATGAAGGGATTGTATCCCAGCTCACTGCACCTGGAACCCCTCAATAAAATGGGGTTGCAGAGCGAAGAAACTGAATTCTTTTGGAAATGGTTAGATCAATGATGAGTTATGCGGATCTTCCCTAGTCGTTCTGGGGTTATGCCTTGGAAACAGCGGCTTACATTCTGAACTTGGTGCTATCCAAATAGATTCCCAAAACTCCCAAAGAATTGTGGACCGGGCGCAAGCCTAGTATGATACACATGAGAATTTTGGGGTGTCCGGCCTACGTGTTGGATAAGGAAGCCGGTAAATTGGATCCTCGATCAGAATTAAGGCTGTTTATAGGATACCCCGAGGGAACAAAAGGGTGTATGTTCTATGGTCCCGAAGATCAAAAGGTGGTCATCAGCACCCACTTTAGATTTTTGGAAGAAGACTATATGAACCAAAGAAAACCCAGAAGTGAGATTACCTTAAATGAGCTTAGAGGGCAAACCTCAGTGCCAACTGTACTAGATGATATACCAAACGATACATTTTCACAGCCGGAGCCTCGTCGTAGTGGGAGGGTTGTTAGATAACCCGAGAGATTCATGGGAATAGGAGAGTCCTCGGACTTGATTCCCGGACAAGTCGAATCAAACCCATGGACATATGACGAGGCACTCCAAGAAAAGGATGCAGATTCTTGGCAAACAGCAATGAAAGCTGAAATGGGGTCTATGTTTCATAATAGAGTGTGGGAGCTAGTCGAACCACTTAATGGGGCAAACCCATTGGATGTAAGTGGGTATATAAGAGGAAAAGAGGACTGGACGGGAAGGTTGAAACCTTTAAAGCAGGACTAGTGGCGAAAGGTTATACTCAGAAAGAAGGGATCGATTATGAGGAAATTTTTTCGCCCATAGCCATTCTTAAAGTCCATCCATATTCTCTTATTGATTGCTGCACATTTCGACTTTGAAATCTGGCAAATGGATGTCAAGACAGCTTTCCTTAACGGAAGTCTTGATGAAGAGATCTGTATGCAACAACCCCAAGGTTTCATTGAAACAGGCCAAGAATACCTAGTTTGTAAGCTCAAGAGGTCCATTTACGGACTCAAACAGGCATCCAGAGCTTGGAACCAATGTTTTGATCATATTATAAAGTCTTATGGGTTTGATCAAAACGAGTTTGAAAGTTGTGTGTATAAAAAGTGTGTCGGAACTGCATTGGTATTCTTAGTACTACACGTAGATGACATTGTGATCATCGGGAACGATGTGAAGGTGTGATCAGACGTAAGAGGCATTTTTTTCAAAATAGTTTGATATGAAAGACTTAGGGAAAGCCGGACATATCCTTGGGATCAAGATAACTCGAGATCACTGGAAAAGGATGATCGGGTTATCGCAAGTTTCATACATAGAAGCTGATTTTGAAACGATTCAGCATGCAAGATTCCAAGAAAGGATTCGTACCTTTCAGACTTTGAATCCATCTATCCAAGAAAATGTTCCCTAAGAATGAAAAAGGAAATAGATGACATGAAAGGTATTCCTTGTGCTTGGGCTGTCGGAAACCTTATGTATGCATTGCTGTGTACGAGACAGGATATCTGCTTTGCCGTAGGCATGGTGGCAAGATATCAAAGTAACCCAGGGAAAGAGCATTGGACGACAGTTAAAAACATTCTGAAGTGTCTGAAAAGAACTCGGGATAGAATGTTGATTTATCAGTCAGATACTCCAATCCCATCGGCTACACGGACTCGGATTTCCAATCAGACTTAGATTCCAGAAATTTTCTGCCTCAGTTAGTGTGTTTCCATTTGGGAAGTGTAGCCATCAAATGGACGAGTGTGAAGCAGAAATGCATCACTGACTCAACCATAGAAGTCGGGTAAATAGCTGCTTGTGAAGCAGTGAAAGAACCAATTGTGCTCTAGATCTTCTTAGTGGACTTGGATGGTGTTCTGAATTTGTCTAGCAATATCTGCTAGGGGCAGTTGCAAATTCAAGAGAACCAAGAGTCCACGAGTCAAACAAGCACACTAAAGGAAAGACATCTTATACGAGAAATCGTTAAGATAGGAGATATAGATGTGGCAAAGATAGAGTCTGAGGACAGCCTAGCAGATCCATTCACAAAGAGTCTGCCTCTGAATACATTTGAGAGACATGTGGGTGGAATGGGTGTCAAGACCGTTGCCAATCTTCTTTGAGTATAAGTGGGAGAAATTATTAGGTTCGTGTAGGTGACATTAGATGTCACGGACTACGCGAGACATGTTGTAGTATACTTAAAAGCAGACTTTGAGTATAAGTGGGAGATTGTTGGGATTATACAGGAAAATATGCTTTTTACTTTGTATAATCGAAACTGAATTTCCAGACTTATTTACTGAAATAAATTTTTTATCACTGATGCTTTAAATATTATTGAATGTTACATATATTTACTGCATAATTGTTCAATAAGTCGTACGTGTTACATTGTAGTTAATTTAGTGATACCAGATCACAGAAGATTAAATTAACAGTCCCTTGTAACTAAAAGTACGCCATTCACGACCTAGATGGAAATGAACAACCCATCGTGAAAGGTTGAAGTGTAAGGCTCAGATTGGCTTGTCTTGACCAAGAGATTACACTAGTGCATGACTGATGCACTGAATAGGACCTACAGGAGGATAAATTCTTCAGAACTGAACAAGGAAGAATTAGACCTCAGTGGTTCGTTATTTCATAGCCTTCGTCCCTTAAATAGGATCACGTGGGATTGGTAACTATTGCTTTGACTTATCATGGGTAGCGAATCAAAGAGATTCAATACTTTTTATCTTGGGCAATATTATTAGTCACATGTGATTGCTAAGATTTAATACGAAGAATCGTAAAAGCAAGCACGCTTGTTTGATTTGCCCCCTTGGGAGGTTCATAAGCTTTATCATACCAAATCTTGCAAGTGGAATTAGTTTCCGGTATGGATAATAATGTTGAACCGTTCCTTGACCAAGGATAAAAGATATTAATTAATAGAAAGCTATTTCAGTGGCTTGAATTAATTAATGGGCTAGATAATCTTAAACACGGGAAATAATGATCGGGAGCCATATTGACCGTAATATGGGTTAAGATGGATAGTGCAATATTAATTATGTAGTGGGATTAATTAATATTTATGGGCTTGAATTATATTGTGGCTCAATATTAGATATTCAAGGTCCATTAGAAGGTCCAATCTTAATTCTCCTAAAGGCCACCTGAGTAGCCCAACAAATAGTCCAATAACTGAAAAAAGTGATTAAAATAAAATAAATATTGTTGCTTATTTTTCCTTGATATTTTCGAAATTTATGGATAAAAGAGGGAGAAAGATTTTCTTTGAATTTTGTTATGGAATGAAGATATGTATTCTTGGAATACAAGATTATCTCATTAAATTCAAGAAATCTCCCACTTGGTTATTCATAAGGGATATTTCGAAATTTTTGAAAATAAAGGGCAAGAAAGATTTTCTTGATTTTCTTGAAAAGATATTATGGAAGATATGTATTTCTTGAAATACAAGAATATCTCATAAATTCAAGAAGATCCAAATCTTGGAATCTTGGGACCCTTAATTTTCGAAAATTCCATATATTGAGGTGGAATTTTTGTGGAATATTTTAATTATGGGAAAAAGAATATATGAGATATATTCAAGATTTCTTGGTGATCAAGAAAAGTCTTTTCCCACATTGATTTTTCATCAAAAATTTCGACCACCTCTCACCTATAAATAGGGGATGATTCTTTCATTCCCAAGTACACTTCCATGTGCTGAAAAAATTAGCAAATCCACATAAGTGGTGCAACAAAGTTTATTTTTTTCCTTTTGTTAATTGTTCGACAAGTGTCCTTCCACCGGATAGTTGAGCAAGGGCTAAGGGAATACTTGGGAAGTCCTTTTGGTTAAACCGTCCAACCGAATTCACTGTCATCCCGAGAGGTACGTTCACGTAAACCCGTAGATTCCGCATGCGTAGGTTTTACGTGGCTTTTCATATGCATGATATATTGTTGCAATTATTATTTGAATTAATATAGGATTAATTCATGCTAGTAATAATTAAAGAATTAAATTTGTATTTAAATATTCACCCTGAATAGATCTGTGCAACTCATTCCCCAACAATAACTTACTTACTTTTTTATGTTTAGATTGTAATATTATTACGTTTTTTCTAGTAATATTGTTATGTTTTTTGCATGTAATTTTGTTATGTTTTGTTTGTAATACTGCTTCATTTTGTTATTTTGAAATCAAAGTAAAAGATGTTAATAATTGTTGATTATAAATTTTAATACTGCTAAGTTATGCATTTAATGCACTTCAAATTTTTAATTTTTTATTTGTTTTGGGTGTAATACTTTTATATTTTTACATGTAATACTGCTTCAGTTTTGATTTAATAACCTTTCAGTTATCACAACTCATATCTTTTTGTAGTATAAGTTACACTCTTTAGTAACACGACTAAAACCCTTTTGTAATATAAGTCATACCCTTTAGTTATAACGATTAATATCCTTTTGTAGTATAGATTACACACTTTAGTATCACGACTAATATCATTTTGTAATATAAGTCACACCCTTCAATTATCACGACTAATATTCTTTTGTAGTATATGAATTACACTCTTTAGTATCATGACTAATACCCTTTTGTAATATAATTCATACTCTTCAGTATCATGAATACTACCCTCTTGTAGTATAAATATCACGACTATTACCCTTTTTTCATATAAGTTACACTCTTCAACATCACGACTAATATCCTTTTGTAATATATACATACCCTTCAGTTATCACGACTAATGTCCTTTTGTAGTATAAGTTACACTCTTCAGTATCACGAATAATACCCTTTTGTAATATAAGTCATACCCTTCAATTATCATGACTAATACCCTTTTGTAGTATATAAGTTGCACTCTTCAGTATCACGACTAATACCTTTTTCTAATATAAGTCATACCCTTCAGTTATCACGACTAATACCCTTTTGTATTATATAAGTTACACTCTTCAATATCACGACTAATACCCTTTATTAATATAACTCATACTCTTCAGTATCATGACTAATACCCTTTTGTAGTATATGTTACACTCTTCAATATCACGACTAATACTCTTTTATAATATAAATCATACCCTTCAGTTATCACGACTAGTACTTCTTAATTTATAATATAAATCACACATTTTAATTAAGATAACTAATACTCTTTTATAATGTGTATTATTACCTTTTAGTATCACATCAAAATCTCACACCACGAATCTCCCTTACCTCCGGACCATAATTTTATACTACGGGCCAAATTTCCACACTCCAATTTTTGCAGAAGAATTATAACCTGAGCCTCTATTTATATCGAAATCCAAAATTCCAATCCCATCTTCAATCACAAGAAGCCGCCTGAAATCACAGGAACTCACCACAAAACTGCCGAAGCTGGCCTCACCGATCTCGCCACAAGACCCCACCGGAAATTCGATCACACGAGTCCACCGCTCGATATCGCAGTTCACCACTCGATAGCACCATCGATCTGCAGCCTCTGCAAAATAGGTCCACCTACAACTCCCAAAATCCAACCCGACACTGCCTCTCCCACATCTCTCGCCGCCGTCTAGCTTTCTGCGCGCCATCACCGCCAGCGGCGTGTCTCTGAAATCCGCCGACATCAGTCCCGCATCGGTGTGCAGGGTTGCCGAGGCTTATGGGCTTGACCTAGTTTGAAAGTTTGGGCCATTAAATGTCCCAGGTCTTATGAATGTTTGGGCCCAGTTTGTTTCGATCCACAAAAGCACGACGTTGTGTCGACAAATTGCCCAGGTTGTCTCGACTTTATTTCGATCCACAAATTCCCACTATTCACAAATTGCCCAGGTTGTCTCGATGTTGTTTCGATCCACAAAAGCACGACTGCGTCACACCTTTCGTCGTTTTCTTTTGCTCTTTCTGTAAAATAGGTAATTTATCTTCCCGTAAACCATAATTTTTGATTGCTTAATTTGATTGAATCCATAATTTGAAATTTCCCTTAAACTAATTTTGCCTTAAACTTGAATCTGCATCCATTCGATGTTCTCGTATCCATGATAGTTATATATCGCTCTCCATTTCTCCGTAGCCTCAGCGTGCAATTAATCATACCAATTTGTTAATTCTAGGTTTCTAGGTTTGATGAATTATTTTGCTTTTAATCTGTGATAATGCTTTTGAATTCGTTGGAGATGTTGCATCCATTTATTCTTGTTATTTTTACCTGTTACTTCAGAAGAGGCTTCAATTTGGTTATTTTGTTATGTATATTGAGGTATTTGAGTTACAAGTGGAAATCCTATGAAGGTTTATGTGCCATGAGCAATGTATATATAAATTCTCAAGTCCAATTAGAATAATCTCGGTACAGTTAAAATCATGAATATGACATTTCATGCCACCTGGGATCATGGTTGAAACTTCTTATAATCTTTCATGAACTCCTGTCATGGACCAGTAGGATATCTTTAAGAGTAGAGGTTGATTGTCATCAGAATTATCATTGATTAAAATCTGTTCCTTTGAAAGGGGCTCGTGAAATATCAATCTTAGGTAGCTGAGTTCTTAATATAAATTACTAATTGGTTTGGTTGATTTCACAAAAACTTTTAAGATCTTTGAAAAATATCAGATCTTTTATCTAAATGATTCAGTCCCTTTATTGTGTTCAAGTTTAAAAACTCTAGATTTTTGTGCAGATCTTTTAGCCTAATGGCTTCAAGAGCTTATTGCGTCCATAAATTTGATCTGAGTTGGATAGTTTGAAAAAATAATTTGAAAATTAAAATTGAAAGTGTTAAGCCTACCCGAGAAAAGAAGTCAAGAAAGGGCAAACAAGCAATTGTTGATGAGAAATTCCCATTGCTGCCCACCAAGCATGAGGAAGAGAGTTTCAATGAAGCTTCTTTCAGCGGGGCAATGTTTAATCTATCGAGACAGTTATTGGGGCTGGAATCATGGCTTTGCCTGCACCGTGAAGGTGCTGGGACTTATCCTGAGGATTGTTGGAATCATCTTCATCGCATTCTTGACAGAAGCTTCAATTGAATTATTTCTTAAGTTTAGCCACACAGCTAAGTCTGTTTCTTATGGGGGATGCATTTGGAATGTATGGCAGAATGGTCATACAAATCTGTGTATTAATCAACAACATCGGTGTGCTCATAGTATACATGATTATCATAGGTAAATCTGCATGATTGAATTAAAGTTGTGTGATTTTTATTTGTTCAACTTTGTGTAATTGTTAATCTAATGGAGGTTTATATGTTGAAGGTGATGTGCTTTCTGAAACTACACCTGATGGATTTCACCATGCTGCTGTTATAGAAGGTTGGTTTGGAGCACACTGGTGGAATGGACGATTTGTTGTTCTCCTTATCACCACACTTGGCATATTTGCACCACCTGGCCAGCTTAAAGAGAATTGGTGAGTCCTTTGTTATTCTTCAGCCTATCAATAAATTCGAAATTGGAACTTAGAACAATGTTTTGTATGCCTATTAAAATATATGATGTAATGATGATTGATGATGAGATGAAATAAATTCATAAAGACTTACTGCTTTTGTTTATCAATTTTTATGCTTATTATTTAAAAAAATGATAAGTAATGTAGAATGAATTCTTTCCCATTATTACACAACATAGACCCACAAGTAACCGTGTATGTCAGAACAAATTGCTGAAATTATAGTAATTTTTAGTTGCACATCTTCTATTTATAGATTTTGCAAGTATGTTGGCATCTCCTATTTACTATAGCTTAATCCTTCTTCTTTATTTATGTTTGCTAATTCATTGAGATACACATCTGCTTTATCAGTTGCACTTGTTGTTGTGTTCCTTGTTTTCACTGTGGGGATTACAGTCTTTAAGTTGATAAATGGAACTATTCTGATGCTTGGATTATTACCAGAAGTTACCGATCTGGTGTTGATACTCAATATTTTCACCGTTGTTCCCGTTCTTGTCACTGCATACATCTTCCACTACAATGGTAAGTAACACACAAACCATTACATCTGGATTTTCCAATAAAATAGTTTAAGCAATATTATTAATGCTATCTTAAATTGGGTGACATTACCTTTTGATTAAGAAATCTTCTGATAATTATGGAAATGTCTTAACTTATGATCAATGTGCTGTAATATAAGAATTAATAGGTAATCTTCAGATAAGTTATTTGCTTCCTTGACTATGTAGAGTTTCACATTCTATGAAATATTGTTGTCCTTAATGGAATTGAAAATTTACTTTCCCCAACAATTCTTTCTATTTACTTTCCAGGTTCCGTTAAAGTTTTAACCCCTGTGGATACTACGTGTATCTTGGTGAAGACAAAAAGTGGCACTTACCCAAGAGAGTATCAGTTTCTCAAGTATGTATTTGTTATAGTGGTTGAATTTCAACTATCATTATCTCTGTCTGTTGATGTCTGAATGTTTCAATTCCTCAAATTATATTTTCTACAAATTTAATGCTCTAGAAAATTAGATGTTATATTGGCATACTCCCAGATTAAGATCACCTACTAAATAATAAAAGTCGGCCTACTTTTTAGCATGCAAATTCTATCTACTTTCTCAGTATATAAAATGATGTTAAAATGATCTCGCTTTATAGTATCTTTTCCCTATAGCAATACAAATGTCAAAAAAGAGATGTAAGAATAAAAAGTTCACATATTGACTTGGGGGGAATTGCCTCACCATTAATATTCTGCTTGGCAAATTATTTTTTGGTTTGGTTGTATTTTTGTTGCATTTGTAGCTTCTCTATGTCCATTCTTGATTTTGTATTGGCTTCCTTATTGGATTCATCCACATTGTTATGGTACACGTGTGTATGGGCTTGATCTTGTTAATGGTCTGACATTTATGTATTCTCTCTCTGTTAAGCTCAGTTAAGATTGTACATTTTCTTATCAATATAATTCACATTTACCTAATTAACCACCCACCCAAAAAGATAAAATAAAAAAAATTTGGTACACCCCTATACTCCCTTAGTAGTAGAACAATTGAACTTCAATTGGTATAAGTCATAATATTCTCTTTTCTGAATTCATTATCTGAAGTTGGTGCTCTCTCCATCGTAGATAAAGGATGTAAATTCATCACATTAGAAGACACCTTTGACTTATTCCAATGCATCATCTTTTTTTCCAATTTTTACTGCATCCAGTTCATCCTAAATGTCCTTTCGTTTCAGGGAAATCACTCAGATGATGATCAACCCATAGTTCTAAACCTTGTAAAGGGTAGATCGCAATCACTGAGTTGCACATGTACCAAGGTAAATGACAGTTGTTGTGTTCGATATAATAATCCAGGATTAATCGAACATGTAAGAGCGACACTTGTAATATTTATTAAAATAATCATGCCCAATGGACAAGTATTCGCTACTCAGATCAGGAAAGAGGAATTAAATGAGCCAAGTAAAAAAGACTCAGATATCCTGAAAGGATCAGATATCCTGAGGGTCAGTATGCTCGCAGCTCAGATATCCTGAAAGGCTCAGATATCCTGAGGGTCAGTATGCTCGCAGCTCAGATATCCTGAAAGGCTCAGATATCCTGAAAGGCTCAAATATCCTGAAAGGCTCAGATATCCTGAGGGTCAGTATGCTCGCAGCTCAGATATCCTGAAAGGCTCAGATATCTTGAGGGTCAGTATGCTCGCAGCACAACATTCTGAAGACTCAGGCATCCTGAAGGGTCAGAGTGCTCGACACTCAGATATACCGAAGACCCGAACATCCTGAGGGCGCAGTGTGCTCGAGGAGGACAGTATTCCAGCATAAAATTGATATGGTTAAAGGGGCAAACAAAACATCCAACCGAGCAAAAGATTAATTTGGACGACCAAAAGAGTGCCTTGCAGACAAGCAAGCTCCAAGATCAATCTAGAAGACGAAGTTGGGAACGTGGCAATATCACCTGGATTCTTGCATGATCCAAGTCTCCAAATCATGCTTGCAACCCAAATGCTTGTCGGAGTGATATAAAAGGAAGAAAAAAGAAGAAGAGACGGGTTCAGAAAAATTTCCCAGAAAAAGTTATACCCACACAAGAAATTCTCCAGAGAGGTGAGGAACGGAAAAATCCGAGTGATTATCCACACACACAGAAACCCTAGCACTCATATGCTAACTCTCCAAATTATCTTCATCTGTAATGATTCATCTTCATAAGGTGTATCAAATATTGTACGTGTAAAGCTCGCAATACCACATCCTGGCTTGGTATGCCCCCAGAGTAGTCATTTCCTGACGAATTGGGTCAACAAATTCATCTTATTTACAGTTTATTTTACACGTGCATGTTTTGTTTGTGAGTCGTTCCCAAATTAGCCACATCATATTCCTCTAATAAAACGACTCGATACAATTGGCGCTAGAAGGAGGGTGTTTCACCAAGAAACCAACCCATACACAAACCCTTAGTGAGCCGAGGCAGAAAAAAGAAATATAATGCCTCAATCTAGGAACACACAAACAAAGAGGTCAGGGCAAAGTTGACCTCATGATCAGAAAGAGGCTCAGCGCCAGCCTCATAAAGATCAGGGAGTGGAGATTACTAATCTTGAGGATATTACAAATGACTCGGCGGCCACAATAAGGGCCATCACTTTCTTGCTACGAGCGCAGAAAGAGAGGGCTAAAAAAGAGATGGCCAAGTTGGAAACTCAAGAACATGAAGAGCGACGCTCGCGTACACCTGATAGCGAGCAAGTTAAAAAGAAAACTGCGAAGCGGGCCAGTAAAAAAGCCGATGATACGTCTGATGACGAACAGCCTCAAGGGTCTAGACCATCAGCGTTTGGATGTTTGAGGCTCTCTGCCAAAGACCGAATCGGCAATAATAGGCGGCAGGATCCAGGAAAGGAACAGCCAATAAAAATGCCCGCACATTCAGATCTTCATGATCATCCACAAGCCGAACAAAAATCGGCGGGAACAAAATTGTCTATCCATCATCGATTGGGTAGTCAAGCACGAACTTGGAAAGGGGGACTGCCCCATCACGAGCATGACCCGCTGGGTCCTCATGATGGGAAACAGCCCCGATCTAAGTCTGTCAGTTCCACAAAATTTGCGGAAATGCAAAGAGCCATCGAGGGTTTACAGGCCGACCTGGCCATAACCAAAGGTAACCCTCAAGCGAGCACAATACCCTGCTCGCCATTGTCACCGGCGATCATGGCGGCCGAAATAAAAGAGAAAGTGCCGAAGTCCCGACCGCCAATTTCCATGTTCGATGCTGAGTCTGACCCTCATGTCCATCTAAGCAAATACTCAGACTTTATGATCACGATGGGGGCCACAGACGCAACGCAGTGCCGATCATTCCCCATGACTTTGGGTGATCGGGCACATAGATGGTTTTCTACTTTGCCCGATGCGTTTATCACATCTTTCGCTCAATTGGGACAACATTTTCTGTCCCACTTTTCATCCATGTGTGCTCCCCCCGCGCCAAAACAAAGGTTGGCGCATTTTTCCCAACTAAAAGGTGAGTCTGATCGAGCATACATCAAAAGATTTGATAAATGTTTGTATGATGGGGCCCCAGTCAAAGAGGATGCCAAGATCCTTGTGGTGGTCGGGGGCCTGACCCTGAATACTGACATGTGGAAGGCCATGCACCAAGACTGGTCGAACACATACTCAGAATTCCGAGAGCGAGCGGCCAAAATTATAGCCATGCAAGATTTGCTCGCCCAATCATGATTGGGTCAGGAACCTACAACTAGGAAAGTTTTCGGGAAGAAAGTGATGAATGAAGAGGGGTACAAACCCCCAGGCTCTTTCAAACCATTTGAAGAAAGAGCAGAAGCAAACGCCCTGCAAAGTCTTTTGGGCATTTCAACGGAAACAATCTTTAACCAAATCAGAGATCGGGACATGTTGGATAGGCCGAGAAGAATCATAATGGACAAGCATCGACATAATGCTTCCAAATATTGTAACTATCACGAGTACATCGGGCACAATACAGAAGATTGTCGCGATTTACTCCGCCAACTTTGGAAGCTATACGAAGATAATCGTCTTACCCAATTCTTAAAAAAGCCAGCGAGTAGAGACTCTCGAACAGAAAAAATAGAAGATCGAAGGGGTAAGCGAAAAGCCGAACAAACATCTGACAGTGATCCCGAAGAATCACGTAAGAGGTCTGAGTTACCTAAAAGAGGGCCTCCTACTGTGGGAAGAGGTCGAGAAAGTCAAGAGATTCACATGATACGTCCTGAATATGGTCCAGTGGGTGGATGTTACCAGGCACCAACATTATCGAACAGACAAAAAAAGATGGAGATGCGTGCCATGCAAAGCATCCATCAAGTGAAGGTGGTGAGCACATCAGCTAGCAAGCCACCCTCTCACCAAATTATGTTTCAGAAGACGATCTCGACGGAATCATAACTCCCCACAATGACTCCTTAACCATCAGTGCTCGACTCCTCGGGTTGAAGGTGCACCGCCTCCTGGTTGACACCAGAGCTTATGCGAACATTTTGTTCGTCAACACCCTTCACCAGATGGAAAAGCAAGTTGGGGACTTGAGCAGTTATATTGAACCGTGTGATCATTCCATAATGGGTTTTGGGGAATCTGTAACCCGACCCTATGGCATGATTAGGTTAGGAGTCGAGTTAGAATCAACTCTGAATCCGGACATCCGACGAACTAGAATGCTAGATTTTGAAATCGTCGATGCTCCGTCTACTTATAACGGGTTTCTAGGTCGCCCGTTTATTCAAGAATTTAAAGTGGCCTGTTCTACGTATTACTACTTTTTTAAATTCCCAACACATGATGGAACAGGTAGCGTAAAAGGAGATCAGAAGAAAGCTCGAGATTGTTTGCTATCATGTGCACCAGAAAAACAAAATATCATCAACATGATGGAGCAAACAGGGGAAATTGGCGAGTCAAGCCAGCGAGCAAATGCCTCGCCTAAATATCCTCCGACGAACATAAGTTTGACGAGCATAGATCCTCGCGCGAACACAGAATGTGCGAACACAGAGTCCGGGGTGGAAACTTATGCTCTAGATCTCCTTGATCAAATGAATATTGATCTGCCAAACGAGCAAATGGACCTAGAACCTCGCATAGGTTTTGAACCCATGGAGGTTGATGACGAGCACCGGGGATCCATTCAAGATCCTCGGTGGAAGCAAAAAAGAAAGCGAGCAACACCTGTCGAACAACTGGAGCCTATCAACATCGACCCGAACAGACCTGAGTTAAAATTGTTCATTGGATCAGAATTACCTGAACCAATTCGAACAGAAATGATTGCTTAGACGTGTTCGCATGGTCGCACGAGGACATGGTTGGAATTGATCTAAAACATGCATGCCACTCCCTCAACCTTGATCCAATACAAACTCCAGTTATCCAGAAGCGCAGAAAGTTTAGTCCGGAAAAGTATGCGGCAATGAATAGTGAAATCAAAAAGTTGCTCGACAACAAACTGATTTGAGAGGTGAAATGCCCAAGATGGCTTGCGAACCCTGTGCTCGTTCGCAAGTCCAATGGATCTTGGAGACTATGTATTAATTTCACTGATTTAAACAAGGCATGTCCGAAAGATAACTTCCCGATGCCGCATATCGATTATTTGGTCGATAATACAGCAGACCATGAACTCATGACTTTCATGGATGCATTTGCTGGTTATCATCAAATACCCATGCACCCGGATGATCAAAAGAATACGGCATTCTGCAGTGAAAGGAATATGTACTGTTGGCAACGCATGCCATTCGGATTAAAGAATGCCGGAGCAACATATCAACGTTTGGTGTACAAAATGTTTGACGAACACATCGGCCGAACAATTGAGGTATATATTGATGATATTGTGGTAAAGAGCGAACACAAGGAAGACCACATCGCTCACCTCGCACAAACGTTCGATATACTCAGGAAGTACAATATGAAGTTAAATCCGAAGAAATGCAGCTTTGGGGTTCACTCAGGAAAATTCCTCGGACATATGATCAGTCAACGGGGGATCGAAGCGAACCCATCAAAGATTCAAGCCATGCTCGATATGCAGGCCTCTAGGAGTGTAAAAGAGGTCCAAAAGTTAACCGGACGTTTAGCTTTCGTAAGCCGGTTTATATCACGAACTGGAGACAAATGCAAACCTTTCTTTGATACATTAAAGAAAGGGAAATTCCATTGGACCGAGCATTGCCAAAATGCATTCGAATCATTGAAGCAGTACCTTGCAGACACTCAGACACTGTCTAAGCCTGTCCAAGGCGAACAACTCTATCTGTATCTTGCTGCATCCAAACATGCAATCAGTGCTGTGCTCGTACGAGCAGAAGGGACCATACACTTTCCCATTTACTATGTAAGCCAAGTGCTTAAGGATGCCGAGCTCCGGTACCCTCCATTGGAAAAATTAGCATATGCTCTCGTAATGAGTGTTCGAAAATTGCGACCATACTTTTTCGATCACTCAGTCGAGGTACTGACCACCTTCCCATTGTGCCAAGTCCTTCACCGACCAGATACTGCAGGCAGATTACTCAAATGGGCGGTGGAGTTAGGACAATTTGGCATTACGTTCGCTCCGCGAACAGCGATGAAGGGTCAAGCTATGGCCGATTTTATGGTTGAGTTGACATATCCACAAATACCCGAAAAGGTTATCGACCAACCATGGCATATGTATGTTGATGGCTCATCAACAAGTTCAAGAGCCGGAGCAGGCGTAGTTCTCATCAGCCCAACCAGGCAAACATTCACAACAACCATCCGTTTTGATTTTCCAGCTACAAATAATGAAGCCGAATATGAATCTTTGATCGCTGGACTACAGATGGCAATGACAATGGGAATTCAGAGGCTGATGATTTACAGCGATTCTCAGATAATCGTTTATCAAGTAACAGGCGAGTACGAGGCCCAAGGCTAACAAATGGTACAGTATCAGCAACTAGCAAAAGAGTTGCTCGGGCATTTCGAACAAGTTTTCATAGAACAATTACCACGATTGGGTAATTCGTTCGCTGATACTTTGGCACGCCTGGCAACAGCAGAAGGAGTGACGAACACAATGGACGTTGTGGTCGTCACAACTTGTTCGCCATCAGTTCCCAGAGCTATGATCGCTCAAGTGACAAGCGAACAAGAAACTTGGATGACTCCAATTCTGAGTTACTTACAAAAGGGACTTCTCCCTGAAAATAAGGCCCAAACTACTCGCCTCAGATTATAATCTGCTCGTTATACTATCATAGACAAGCATTTGTACAAAAGAAGCTTCTCACTTCCACTATTGAAATGTATTACTTCTGAGGAAGGTCATGTACTTCTGGAACAAATCCATGAAGGAGTATGCGGAAATCATACAGGTGGGCTCGTCCTTGTGCACAAAATAATCAGACAAGGTTATTATTGGCCAACCCTCAAAAAGATTCGCTCGCGTATGCTCGCGCGTGCCACAAGTGCCAGGTACATGCTCCACTCAAGCTAACAAACCTTTTTGATGCAATCAAAAAGGGGGAAGGGGTAGAAGAGGTAGAAAAATAGGTGCAATTGATTGTTGCGGGTACAATGCCATCTGTTGAACCATCTGTGCCGACTCCATCTGCATCAACTGTTGCCATGCCAGAAATTATCCCAACTGTTGCTATATCTGACACCGAACTTGTGAAAATTGCTCAAATAATTGAAAAGCATGGGGAAGACATGCAAGCTCAAGGGAAGGCCATTTCTGAACAGAAGACTGTCCTATCTGATGTTGTTGCAAGAGTAGATAGGATAGGAGATTTCTCTTCTACAGTTCAGAAAAGGTATGAATCTGAAGATTAGGCCAAGAGCCTTGAGCTGGCTAAGCAATTATTGGAAGAAGAGAAAGGAGCTGAGGCAGAAGCCAAGAAGAGAGAGAAAGGCAAGGGCAAGCAGGTTAAGATTCCCACTCAGACTCAGAAGCAGATTGAGACTAGGTCGAAGTCTCAGATCACCCTAGCTCAGTAAGAAGAGCAGAAAGCCAGGCAGAGAGTGATAAATGTTGCTATCAAGAAGAAGAAGCTGGTTGACTTCAAAGGTCTGCATATAAGCTATGTTGAAAGAAAAAGGAAGAAAGCTGCTGCGCTGAGAATATAGTCTAGGAAGAAAGGACCTTACCTGCATCTGTAAAAGACATACTGGTTGCCCGGGAGGATCTGATACCAGAATGGAATAAGATTCGAGCAGATTGGTTATGTGATGTATACATTCGGGAGAAGATTTCCTTATCTGATGATCAAGGAGAATTCAATGATGAATTCAGAAACTAGTTAGAAACTAAATATCCAGAATTCTCCGAGATTGTAATGAAAGAGGGCAAGACCATGAATCTAATTCCTGAAGCACCACCATTCGAGATTCTCTTGCCACCTCTCAGACCGAACAAGACTCTTGATCCTCTTGCTTTCAAAGAGTTATACTATGAGTTTGCCAAGAAAGAAGGGATCATTGAGAAGGAACGACTGGCTGCTCTGATGCAGAAGATGTACAAAGTGTTTAATATTCCCGAAGAGCTCCAGAAGTTCAGATATTGAAGATGTCAGATCAGAAGACTACGTTAGAACCAGTTGATAGGTAATTCTGTAATTGTAAACGCTTATATCTTCAATGAAATACTCTATCTTTCTGATTCTAAGACAACTTCTCATTGTCTTCTGAACTGTATGTTATCTCTGTTATTTACATTATTGTTATCTGTTTTTCTGATTAAATGTTTTGGTTCCATCAAAAAGGGGGAAATTGTTGGGAAATTTATAGTTTGGATGGAAGTTCCAAAACAGATTGTAATAGGACAAGTCAGACCTGTTAGCTGACTGATGAATTAGATATCAGATAGGATGACCAGCTGAGTTGTATAGACAGCTGATGTAACAGATAGGTCACATATTGAGGGGGAACTAAATACTTATAGGCTAAGTTCTGAAGATTAGATAAGCCGAAGTCTTGAAGATCAGATAAGTTGAAGGTCAGAAGATCAGATAAGCTGAAGGTCAGAAGACCAGAAGAGCTGAAGATCAGAAGACCAGAAGAGATGAAGATCAGAAGACATATAAACCAGAAGACCTACATAAGATAACACGAAGGAGAATCAGTAAGTTGTGCTAAGACAACTTACATCGGAAGATTCAAACCAGATAGACAGATCAGTCCTTATTGTATCAGGTCAGATCCATCAGGTGACTACATCAAGTTACCTAGTATGAGCCAAAGTCAATCGGACAAGCTGTGATCTGGTATCACCACGTTAACTACAATGTAACATGTGTTATTATATGAACGGTTTGCAATAAATATATATAACATTCAATCATATTTAAAGCAATAGTGATAAATAATTTATTTCAGTAAATAAGTGTTTAATGCATAGGTTATACAAAGTAAAAGCATACTTTCACGTATAACCCCAACACATCATCTGGGATCAAGTCCGCAGACTCTCCCAAAAATATGAAATGATCAGTTTGACGAACAACCCTCCCACTACGACGAGGCAATGTATACAAAGGTTCATCAGAGTAACCACGTTGTGCAGTCTCTTGTGGTATTTCCTCTTGCACATTTGGTGTGCCATTGTCTCCCCTCAACTCATTTAGAATGATTTCACTGTTGGACTTATGCTCATTCTTATAGTCTTCCTCTAAGAACCGGGCATTGGTACTCACCATCACTCTATGATAATTAGGACTATAAAAATAACCACCTTTCGTTCCTTTAGGGCATCCTACAAATAATCGTACTTCAGTTCTAGGTGCCAACTTATCAGCTTCCTTATTCAGCACATGTGCTGGACAACCCCAAATCCGAATGTGATTTAGACTAGGCTTTCGCCCAGACCACAATTCGATTGGAGTTTTTGGAAGGTACGTAATTTAGAAGGTACGCTGTTGTTTCCAAGGCATATCCCCAAAAAGAGGTAGGTAATGAAGCATAACTCATCATCGATCTCACCATCTCCAATAGAGTCCTATTCCTTCTCTCAGCCACTCCATTCTTTTGGGGAGTACCAGGTGCGGTGAGCTGGGATGTAATCTCATTCTCTAATAAGTGTTGCCTAAATTCATTGCTAAGGTATTCGCCACCACGATCAGATCGTAGTGACTTGATACTTTTACCATGACGGTTCTCCACTTCTGCCCTAAATTCTTTGAACTTTCCAAAGCATTCAGACTTATGGCGCACCAGGTAAATATATCAATATCTTGAGTAATCGTCAATGAAAGTGACGAAATACTCAAAACCACCTCTAGCTTGAACAGACATGGGTACACACAAATCAGAGTGAATCAATTCCAACAAACCATTGGCCCTATTCCCCTTGACCTTAAAAGGCCTCGAGGTCATCTTGTCTTCCAAACAGGATTCGCAGACTGAGAATGGTTCCACTTCGATAGACTCCAAAAACCCACTACTTACTAGTCTTTGTATCCTTATCAGGTTGACATGACCCAACCTTAGGTGCGAAAGGTATGTTTGATTTAACTTAGAAGGTTCTTTTCTCTTATTTGATGATGACGATGAATGAGCTTCAGTCACGGTATGGTATGCACAAGTAATAGAATAAAGATTATTTTCTAACGCGCCAGAACAGATTAAAAAGTCATTTCTCATAATAACAACTTTGTCATTAAAAACAATTGAGCATCCATCCATAAATAGCTTCGAAACTGAAATTAAATTCTTCCGAAAACTCGGCACGTATAAAACGTTCTTTAATACTAAAACAGAATTAGAAAAACACAAGTGCACATCTCCCACTGCGACCACTGCTACTGTCGCAACATTGCCCAAACTGATAGTAATCTCGCCCTCACTCAGTTACCTTGTCTGCAGAAACCCCTGCAAGGTATAACAAACATGATCAGTGGCTCCTGTATCTACTACCTAAGAAAAGGCAGAACAAGCAGCAAAACATGTTTCAACAACCAGAGCAAGAGACGTACCAGAGTTTTCCATTTTCAGGAGAGGACAATCAGACTTCCAGTGTCCTGTTTTGTTGCATTTGAAGCATTTGCCTTTCGGCTTTTTCACGCCACCAGAAGGTGCTACTTTCTTGCTCCCACTGCTTCCACTACCCTTTTTCTGTAAAGACTTTTTCTTCTTCCCACCCTTAGACGAAGAAGATCCAGCTTGAACAGAAACATGAGCCTGTGGTCCCTTACCCTTACTCATGAGACCCTCCGCCGCGACCAATTCCGCAAGAAGCTCGGCTATGGTATAGTCCTTCTTACTCATGATCACGTTTAAACGGAAGTTTTCAAAGGACTTTGGGAGCGAGTTTAGGATCATATCGATCTTGGTATTACCATCGATTTCTCCTCCGAGGACCTCTGTCTCATTCAGATATTCCATCATCTTGAGACATTGGTCCCTCACGGATGCTCCCTCTGGCATAAAGGTTGACATAATGCTCCTCATAGCCTCAAAACGGGCAGCCCTATCTTTCTCACCAAAAAGCTCTTTTAGGCTCAACATCATATCCGCGGTATTAGGCATGTTTTGATGCTGCTGTCGTAAAACATTTGACATCGAGGCCAAAATGTAACAACGAGCCATCTCATTAGCCTTGTGCCACTTCTTATGAGCCTTCTTTTGCTCTTCAGTGGAATCGGGTTCCAAAGGGGCAGGAGTAGGTGTGTTGAGCACAAATTTGTACTCACTTGCAACTAGGACAATGTCCAGATTATTTTTCCAATCCAAATAATTCAGACCAGTAAGCTTATTTTGATTTAAAATAATCGAAAGTGGGTTGAGTGACATCATCATAATTATCTGAAATAAATAAAATGCAAGCAAGCATTAAATCACATGAATTGAAGCATAAAATATTGGAAACCTTCAAAACCAACATTTAATACAACCTCCAACAGCCCAACAAACACACACGCAAGCCACGTTAGGGTGGTCATTTACGTATGTGTTTGTCAACCAGATAACCAATCTTTGATTTCGATATCACGTCAACCTATCCTTATGACGAACGAAATCAACAGTCGGACCTTCACTGGCCATGTGAATTAGAACAGGGACCCCGTTGGGGGGTTATATTAAAATTCACATCTAAGTGATGACCACAATTTAACTGTAAGAACCACTATTCACAATTGACGAGCTCATCAAGAGAACACATCGCTAGCAAATAATTTCCTACAGTTATCATGAATTATTCTTTACCGATGAACTCATGTACACATCCGTTGGGGAGGACCACACACTTCATCTAAATATTAAAACATTTTGACTAGAAGTCTTAGCTAGTAAGCTCGTGAATGCTGGATCCGTTATGGGGAGACTCCAAGGTCCCACGAGCAACAAACACCTTTTTTAAAGACCAACTGTGGAGGCCAATGAATTAATTAAAATTCATATCTATGTCACTCAGTTATTTGTAACATGAAGGTTATTTACAGGCATAGCATATCAGGAAAAGAAACACAAGCATGCCACAACAAAACAAGAAATAAAAGCAAAAATAAATGCACATTTATCTCAACCCCTTGAAAAACGATCAAAAATAGCTTATTCTAAGCTATTACAATGATAAATGTAGGGCGCAGACGGATGCCTCGCATCGGCCTCTCACGCAAGGCAAACAGCTCGATTTCACGTCCACCGACTTAAACTGGCAGAAAACTTCATCAAGTAAATTGAATCAGCTCCCGCCACAGGCGTTCATTGAAAAGCAGTGAGATATGTAGAGGGCTTGAAGATGTTTCCGAAACATGGTTACAATAGGAAAATGGACAACCGAGTCAAAAGTTATGGCCAAAACGATTTTAACCGACCAATGGCCATAACCCTAACCCTAATCGCCCGTTTTCCATATCCTCCAACCTCCATTGCGATCAAATTACAACAATAATAAGCACCCTATTACAGTGATCTATGTAAAACGCCTATAACTACCCACACTTCTTATCTGGTGGGAAAACAATTACAAACTCACAAAAGGGTTGCGATAGAGAAACAGATTCAAACACTATGAAAAAAAAGATATCTTCAAACGAAAAAATCTCAGGCAGAGCCAATAATCCATGAATCCAGGCTCTGATACCGATTGATGGAACACGCTGGTGAAGGCGGTCCGTCACCCAGGACGTTATTGGATGCCAAACGTACATGTATTAAAGACTGAAACCTAAACATGCATCTAGAGCAAGATTTAGATTTGTTACCCTTGAAGATCGAGATGTTGATTCCACTACAGATCTTCTAGTCTGTCTCCCAGCCTCGTCCGAATGCTGAGTGGACAGTAATCTATCGAACGTGGAGAAGGCGCCTGTTGTTTTGTCTTTTCAAACCCTAACTTGCCCGGCTGCTGCATTTCTATTTTCGTGTGTTAGGGTTTGGAACGAAATCAAGGCCCTTTTATATAGACTCCATAGGTTTTGTGGGCCAGATTAGGGATCCATTAGAAGGTATAGGTTTTGGGCTTCTTACCGACCCAAATACTCTTATGTTCAGCCCAGAACATTATTTTGGCCCGATAACATTAACTCATCCCACTAGAGAATTAATGTTGCACTCCCGTCCTATCCCGAACCGATTAAGGGCTTCTATTAGACTTTATAATTCAACGTTTTAAAGATATCGCACGTCCATTAATTATTAAAGCTTCTGACTGCTTTAATTAATTAATGTCTTTTATACCTTGAGTAGTACCACTCAATCTTTGTTGTCGTGCGGATTAAATCCACCTGCAGGGTTTAATACGATAATCCTTTATGAGTTTCCTCAAGGGGACGTCATCATCCTGGATGTTCAGGACATGGTGCCCTAATGCCAGTAAATAGACATCATGCAAGAGATGTCACTACCCAAAATACGGAGCATGAAGAATCTATCAAGATTCTCACCTATAGTAAATCAAAGTAGTGAACAAGCACCCCACATATCTAAATACCACACTTAGGGTTAAGAATAATAAAATTCACCAAGACCTCTAGTTCTTCTTAATAATCAGAATAGAAGAACATGACTTATCTGTGACCCATTCAATGCGACATATCGCACTAGTATAAACTAATGGCCAAGACAAGCCACCAACAAGTTTATACTACAACTTAAACAAATAGTTATGTCTAGAACTATCTCAGTTGTGAATATTGTTTATATCTTATAAGGAACTTGACGATGTGATCTTCTGTGTGACTACAAACCCACCACATTGTCTACAATATAAGATAAGCAGACACATAAGCAATTTATAAGAATGCAATAATGTGAAACACCATTTATTTAAGATAATAAGGAAATTGAATATACATCCACAAAAGCTCACTAAAAGTTTGCTTTTCAGTATACACCAACAGTTCTTACTTGCCATATGCATTTGGTTATAAGCAAAACACATCATTTAAAATAAAATTTTGGAATCACTATTCCCTCACCCTTGTTTTATATGCATTATATGATTTTTCCGCATTACATTTGGTTTTCACGGGACCAACAATTGGTATCACATTGGGAGTTCAAAAGTTCACTATTTTCAATGTGACTATCTGAACTGATCTTTTAGAAAAACCCATTTTCTGTAAAAGTGCATATATTTTAATGTTTTGGCGTCATTATCAAAAGGGGGAAATTGTTGGGATATTTGAGTTTTGATGAATTATGCCAAAATATTATCAACTTGTGTTATTTAAGCTAATCTACAGATAACAAGTTGAGGGAGAACGAGAGAACATGTTAAGGGAGAACTCATGAAATCATACGAAGATGATCAATTAAGACGAGGCTGCAGAAAATGCTGATTGAGATCAGATGAGAAGGATGAGTTCCAAGTTAACTGATGAGCTAAAGCAAAATCAGAAGAAAAAGAAAAGTTAAGCCAGCTAATCAGAAGAAGAGAATCTGATGATCAGATGACCAGAAGAGTAGTTCAGCTGATCAGACAAAACTGACCGAAAGATCAGAAGAGAAAGTTGCTGATCAGAAGAGGAGCAGAGTAGACTGATCGAGATTAGATGAGGTTGAACAAAGATTAGATAAGACTAATAGTTTAGATGAAGTGCACAAGTCTACTGAAGACAAGTTCACTGAAAGAAGAAGTCGTCTGATCTGATATCCCCAGAAGACATGTCGCCTGAAGACAAGTCATCTGAAGGCATGTTCACTGAAAACCAGAATGCTGATGATCAGATAGCCTGAGTCAAGTAAACTGAGGGTCAGTGAGTGAAAGTGACCTAAGGGTCAGGATGTCTAAAGTCAGAAGAGCTGAATTCAGTAAGCCTGAGTGTCAACATGCCTGTTCAGAAGAGGTCCGCTGAAGAGAAGTCCGCTGAGTCAAGAATCCTGAGTCCAAGGAAGCCCGAGTTCAAGAAAGCTGAGGATCAGATCTCCTGAAGATTATAGTTGTTAGATTCAGCTGACGTGGACCAATGAGAGAAAGAAAACCATCATGACAAAGCTGCACTGATTTCAAGATTAGTATGGATTTGAATGTGACTTTCTCCAACGCTAACATTCAAATCCACACTATAAATACAAGCTTTTCCATCATTTTAAGTGTGGAGAAATGCTATCAAGCCAAGAGCCATATCTTCAAGCATTCCCACCATAGAACACAAATCTGTAGATATCCAAATACATCTATGAGTGTTCTAAACCCAATCTAAGCAATACATGTTATATCCTAAGTATAGAGAGAAACCTTAGCATAAATGCTAAACCATTGTAAGGGAAAATCTCAACCTAGTTGGAGACAACACCAAATCCAAATTCGTTCTTGAGAGAGACTTATTTGTTAAGTGAGGTAGTTTAGAGGCGATCCCGTGAGGGTGATAAGTCCAGAGGCGAACCCGTGAGGGTGATAAGTCCAGTTGAGTGAGAACTCATTAAACATCTGTAAGAAATCCAGCAAGGGAGGGTAGGTAATACCGTATAAGGGAGATAAGTCCCATTAGGTGAGAGCTCTATAGATATCTAATTGTACTGTGTTGACTAACACAATAAACTAGTCGATTGAGTTGAAGGAATTTCCCTGCGGATAAGGGAGAGTGGGCGTAGGATCTTGAGTCTCTGAACCACTATAATTTTTTGTGTTCTTTATTGCTTTATGCTCTTAAATGCCATATGCATTTGGTTATAAGAAAAACACATCATTTAAAATAAAATTTTGGAATCACTATTCCCTCATGCCTGTTTTATATGCATTACATGATTTTTCCGCATTACATTCGGTTTTCACGGGACCAACAATTAGTATCAGAGTGGGAGTTCAAAATTTCACTATTTTCAATGTGACTATCTGAACTGATCTTTCAGAAAAACCAATTTTCTGTAAAAGTGCATATATATTAATGTTTTGGTTTCATTATCAAAAGGGGGAAATTGTTGGGATATTTGAGTTATGATGAATTATGTCAAAACATTATCAACTTGTGTTATTTAAGCTAATCTACAGATAACAAGTTGAGGGGGAACGAGAGAACAGGTTAAGGGGGAACTCATGAAATCAGACGAAGATGATCAAGATAAGACGAGGCTGTAGACAAGGCTGATCAAGATCAGATGAGTAGGATGACTTCCAAGTTAACTGATGAGCTGAAGCAAAATAATAAGAAAAAGAAAAGTTAAGCCAGCTAATCAGAAAAAGAGAATCTGATGATCAGATGACCAGAAAAGTAGTTCAGCTGATCAGACAAAATTGACCAAAAGATCAGAAGAGGAGATTGCTAATCAGAAGAGGAGCAGATTAGACTGATCGAGATTAGATGAGGTTGAACAAAGATTAGATGAGACTGATAGTTTAGATGAAGTACACAAGTCTACTGAAGACAAGTTCACTGAAAGAAGAAGTCGCCTGATCTGATATCCCTAGAAGACAAGTCGCCTGAAGACAAGTCATCTGAAGACATGTTCAATGAGAATCAGAATGCTGATTATCAGATAGCCTGAGTCAAGTGACCTGAGGGTCAGTGAGTGAAAGTGACCGGAGGGTCAAGATGTCTGAAGTCAGAAGAGCTTAACTCAGTAAGCTTGAGTGTCAGCATGCCTGTTCAGACGAGGTCCGCTGAAGAGAAGTCCGCTGAGACAAGAATCCAGAGTCCAAGGAAGCCCGAGTTCAAGAAGGCTGAGGATCAGATATTCTGAAGATTATAGTCGTTAGATTTAGCTGACGTGGACCAATGAGAGAAAGACAACTAGCCTGACAAAGGTGCACATATTTCAAGATTAGTATTGATTTGAATGTGACTTTCTCCAACGGTAACATTCAAATCCACACTATAAATACAAGCTCTTCCATCATTTTAAGTGTAGAGAAATGCTATCAAGCCAAGAGCCATATCTTCAAGCATTCCCACCATAGAACACAAATATGTAGATATCCAAATACATCCATGAGTGTTCTAAACTCAATCTAAGGAATACATGTTATATCATAAGCATAGAGAGAAACCTTAGCATAAAGGTTAAATCGTTGTAAGGGAAAATCTAAACCTAGTTGGAGACAAAACCAAATCCATACCCGTTCTTGAGAGAGAGTTAGTGGTTAAGTGAGGTAGTTGAGAGGCGATCCCGTGAGGGTGATAAGTCTAGAGGTGAACCCGTGAGGGTGATAAGTTCAGTTGAGTAAGAACTCATTAAACATCTGTAATCAATCCCGCAAGGGAGGGTAGGCAATCCCGTATAAGGGAGATAAGTCCCGTTGAGTGATAGCTCTATAAATATCTGATTCTACTGTGTTGACTAACACAATAAACTAGTCGAGTGAGTTGAAGGAATTTCTCTGCGGATAAGGGAGAGTGGACGTAGGAGCTTGAGTCTCTGAACCACCATACTTTGTTGTGTTCTTTATTGCTTTATGTTCTTACTTGTCATATGCAGTTGGTTATAAGCAAAACACATCATTTAAAATAAAATTTTGGAATCACTATCCCCTCACCCCTGTTTTATATGCATTACATGATTTTTTCGCTTTACATTGGTTTTTCACGGGACCAACAATTGATATCAGAGAGGGAGTTCAAAAGTTCGCTATTTTCAATGTGACTGTCTGAACTGATCTTTTAGAGAAACTCGTTTTCTTTAAAAGTGCATATTCTAATGTTTTGCGTCATTATCAAAAAGGGGGAAATTGTTGGGATATTTGAGTTTTGAAGAATTATGCCAAAACATTATCAACTTGTGTTATTTAATCTAATCTACAGATAACAAGTTGAGGGGGAACGAGAGAACAAGTTAAAGGGGAACTCACGAAATCAGACGAAGATGATCAAGATCAGACGAGGTTGCAGACAAGGCTGACCGAGATCAGATGAGTAGGATGAGTTCCAAGTTAACTGATGAGCTGAAACAAAATCAGAAGAAAAAGAAAAGCTAAGCCAACTGATCAGGAGAAGAGAATCTGATAATCAGATAACAAGAAGAGTAGTTCAGCTGATCAGATAAAACTGACCGAAACAGCAGAAGAGGAGGTTGCTGATCATAAGAGGAGCAGATGAGACTGATCGAGATTAGATGAGGTTGAACAAAGATCAGATCTGACTGATAGTTTAGATGAAGTGCACAAGTCTACCAAAGACAGGTTCACTGAAATAAGAAGTCGCCTGATCTTATATCCCCAGAAGACAAGTCATCTGAAGACATGTTCACTGAGAACCAGAATGCTGATGGTCAGATAGCCTGAGTCAAGTGACCTGAGGGTCAGTGAGTGAAAGTGACCATGTTGGGGAATTAATTGCCCGGATATATTCGGGATGAATATTTAAATACAAATTTAATTCTAACAATTATTACTAGCATGAATTAATCCTATATTAATTCAAATAATAATTCAACAACAAATCATGCATATAAACAGTTCACATAAATCCTACCCATGCGGAATTGCTACGGGTTTACGTGAACTAACCTCTTGGAGTGGCAATGGTCTCGTCGATAAAAACACACCAAAAAGCCTTCCCAAGTATTCCCTAACAATTAACAAAAGGGAAAATAAAAATTTGTTGCACCACCTTTGTGGATTTCCTAATTTTTCCAGCACATGGAATTGTACTTGGGGATGAAGAAATCATCCCCTATTTATAGATAGGTGGTGGCCGATTTTTGGTCATGGAATAGGTAGGAAAAAATCTTTTCTTGATCTCCAAGAAATCTTGAATATATCTCCTATATTCTTTTCTCCATAATTAAAATATTCCATAAAATCCCACATTCTCTTGTTATGGTTATTTTCGAAAAATAAGGATAAAGATTCCAAGATTTGGATCTTCTTGAATTTATTAGATATACCTGTATTGCAAGAATACATATCTTCCATAATATCTTTTCAAGAAAATCAAGAAAATCTTTCTTTCCCTTATTCTTTCAAAATTTTCGAAATTTACATACAAATAACCAAGTGGGAGATTTCTTGAATTTAATGAGATAATTTAATGACCCCAATAGGTTTGAGCATTGCTACAGGTGAAAAGGTTTCCTCATAATCTATCCCTTCTTTCTGAGTATAACCTTTCGCCATAAGCCTTGCCTTGAAGGTTTCCACCTTCCCGTCCGGTCCTCTTTTTCTCTTGTATACCCACTTGCAACCAATGGGTTTGACCCCATTAAGTGGTTCGACTAGCTCCCACACTCTGTTATGATCCATAGAACCCATTTCGGCTTTCATTGCTTTTTGCCAAGAAACCGCATCCTTGTCTTGGATTGCCTCATCATATGTCCATGGGTTTGATTCGTCTTGTTCGGGAATCAAGTCCAAGGACTCTCCTATCCCCATGAATCTCTCGGGCTGTCTCACAACCCTCCCACTACGACGAGATTCCGGTTGTGAAAGTGTGTCGTTTGGTATGTCATCTTGTACAGTTGGCAATGAGGTTAGCCCCCTTAGCTCATTTAAGGTAATCTCACTTCTGGGTCTTCTTTCATTCATATATTCTTCTTCCAAAAATCTAAAGTCGGTGCTTATTACCACCTTTTGATCTTCGGGACCATAGAACATACACCCTTTTAATCCCTCGGGGTATCCTATAAACAACCTTAATTCTGATCGAGGATCCAATTTTCCAGCTTCTTTGTCCAACACGTAGGCCGGACACCCCCAAATTCTCATGTGTCTCAAACTGGGCTTGCGCCCGGTCCACAATTCTTTGGGAGTTTTGGGAACCGATTTGGATGGCACCAAGTTCAGAATGTAAGCTGTTGTTTCCATGGCATGACCCCAGAACGACTTGGGAAGATCCGCATAACTCATCATTGATCTAACCATTTCCAAAAGAGTTATGTTTCTTCGCTCTGCAACCCCGTTTTGTTGAGGGGTTCCGGGTGCAGTTAGCTGGGATACAATCCCCTCATCTGACAAGTAGTTCAAAAACTCATCGCTGAGGTACTCGCCTCCACGATCGGATCGTAGAGACTTGATACGTTTTTCCCTATAATTCTCTACTTGAGCCTTAAATTCTTTGAATTTCTCAAAGGTCTCAGATTTATGCTTCATAAGGAAAATATAACTGTATCTTGAGTAGTCATCAATAAAAGTGACGAAATACTCATAACCTCATCTTGCTTTGGTTGACATTGGACCACATACGTCTGTGTTAACGATTTCTAACACTTCTTTGGCTCCATTCCCCTTGGCTCCGAATGCCCTCTTGGTCATTTTACACTCCAAACATGATTTGCAGGTTGGAATTGGTTCAACTTGGAGAAACTCCAGTGAACCGTCTTTCACCAACCTTTGGATCCTCTTTGGATTAATATGTCCCAATCTTAGATGCCATAGAAGTGTCTCGTTCACATCTGATGAACATTTTCTTTTATCAGAAACAGTTGATGTGTTATAGGATGCATTTCGTGAGTGGTGTGCACAGTTAATTGTATAGAGACTATTCGACAACGTTCCATGACAGATAAATTTATCATAAAGAGAAATGGTAACAACTTTATCAAAAGTAACCAAATATCCTTCAAGGTAAAGTTTAGAAACTGAAATTAAATTCTTTCTAAAATTCGGAACGTAAAGAACATCTCTTAAAATTAAAACTCTATCTTCAAAATACATGTGAACTTCACCCACTGCTTCAGCTGCCACTCTCATAGCATCGCCCAGTGTGATGAGGACCTCACTCCCACTAAGTTGTCGGGTCCGCTTGAACCCCTGTAAAGTGAAACAAACATGATCAGTGGATCCCGTATCCACCACCCATAAATGGGAGGCATACGCCGCTAAGCAAGTTTCAACAACTAGTGCGTGAGAATTACCTTTCTTTCCATTCCTTTTGGATTTGGAACAGGCTGACCTCCAATGTCCTTTTTCACCGCATTTGAAGCACCACCCCTTAACTGGCTTGCTCACTCCTCCACCTCCCTTCACCTTTTCTTTGCCATTGGCAACACTTGAGTTCACTTGCTTGTGGCTTTTGTCCTTTTTCTTGTTCTTACCACCCCTTGGCCTAGAAGAAGAAGAAGGTCCATTTGCCACCAAGGCTTGGCTCTTTTACCCCAATATCGCCTCTGCCGAGACTAAAGCTTGCAATAGATCAGGCATCGAGAACTTCTGATTGTTCATCTGGTAGTTCAGCCAGAACTGTTCAAAACTTTTTGGCAGAGAGTGGAGCACGAAATCGATTTGTATCTCGATGTCGTATTCAGCGCCAAGTACCTCAAGTTTGTTAAGGTGAGCCATCATCTGGAGAACGTGCTCCCTTACGGGCGTTCCCTCCACCATTTTCATAGAGAGCAAGTCCCTCATGGTGATCTGACGAGCCACACAGTTCTGATGTTGAAATATCGCTTTAAGACTAGTCATGATGTCTGCAGCGGTCTCAACGTTCTTGTGTTGGTGTTGCAACATATCTGACATTGAAGCCAAGATGATACACTTTGCCATTTCGTTGGAACGCTCCCAGTCAGCATACTATTTCTTAACCTATTTAGTTGACTCATCATTTGGTTTTTCTGGTTTAGGTGTAGTGAGAACCCAGTTATGGCTTTGTGCAGTGAGGATAATAGTAAGTTTACGACTCCAATCAACGAAGTTTTCACCAGTAAGCAAATTGTCTTTAAGTATATTGAACAGTGGATTAAAAGGTTGCGATATGATGAACTGAAATAAATAACTATATGCGTAAGAACAGATATATCACAAGGTTCGATCACATGCATCATATTAAAATATCAAAAAAAATATGAACATGCATCAGCCAACATCTCAAAACAGTTTAAATAAGCCACGTGGGTGGGTCATTATTTAAACACATACAAGCAGGTTACAAACAAGAACAGTTACAAACCTTTAATACTAGATTAATAGTTGGCTCCCACTTGACCAATATAAAATTGACAGGGACTTCGGGGAAGTATATGCATATAAATTTTATACCTAAGTAATAACCATGATTAAATACAGAATTATTATTTCGCTTTGAACAAGCCTCGTGGGGAGGGTCATCGTCGCCACTAGTAATAATTCACAATCATCCATTTGGAATTTATTCATGTGAAAGTTATCTTTTGACCGTCCCGTGGGGGGAATTTCTCCAAAAGAATCCACAAATAAATAAATCATGGATGTCAAAATTAATTCAATTTTATTATCCATAAAATTTTCAATTAATTGTTTGAGCATACTTAGTAATTTTCGAAAGTGAGATTTTTCAAAACATTTTCTCATGTATCGCAAATTTAAACTCAATTTAAAAAAGCATAAAATAATGCATAAACATCAAGACAAAAAATTAAACATATTGGGCACACATATCCAATTGTCACGGTTAATTTTTGTCATGTCTTGATCTCGAGAAATCGTCTTCTTTGCCTTCATCGTTCGTCTCAAAAGGTTCGCCACGTCTAGTGACGTCATCGACCAGCTCGCGGGGCGGAGTGCACGTCTTGCACTCCCCCGGCCGTGTCGATCGGCCTCGCGGCGCCAGACTGCCTAAGCCCGCCCTTGCCGCCATCCAGTATCTTATGCTTGATACCGCCAGAGATCTCGGCAGGGTCGGCGTCAGCGCGTGGATCTGTCTTGGCTACGCCCGCATTGCCTCGTCCCGCGGTGCCCACATCGCGACTTCAGCGATATCGCTCCGCCACACCCACTCCACGCCGCCTGTCCGCCTGGCCGATCCGTGCTTTCGCTCGGCGGATGGCCTCGCCCCCCACCCGTCGCGTGCCTTGACGTCCGCGTCGTTGCTGCGTGCCTCCTTTGGCACATTTCGTGCGACGCACGCTGCCTACGCCCGGTTCCGGATCCCGTCTTTTAATTCTTCGTCTCCGCCTCCGTTTCCGATCCGGTTACAATTTATTTACAAAAATAAATAAACCTAGATCTAGACTAGTCTATTACATTGATCAAATCAAACAAATTCTAATCTACTCGGGGATTTTCTCACGAGGCAAAATGAATTCGAACGAATCGAATTAAAAAAAAACCACAATTTATATGCATGCATAAATAAACACATTAAATTCCATGACAATTGGATACCTGCAAAAAAGATCTAGCAATTCTACTATCCAATTTCAAATTTAATGAAAATGAACAAAATTACAATTTAAAATTCAGAGCCCGAAACCGTTGATCTGATACCAGTTGTTGGGGAGTTAATTGCACGGATCTATTCGGGATGAATATTTAAATACAAATTTAATTCTAACAATTATTACTAGCATGAATTAATCCTATATTAATTCAAATAATAATTCAACAACAAATCATGCATATAAACAGTTCACATAAATCCTACGCATGCGGAATTGCTACGGGTTTACGTGAACTAACCTCTTGGAGTGGCAATGGTCTCGTCGATAAAAACACACAAAAAAGCCTTCCCAAGTATTCCCTAGTCCTTGCTCGTCAATCCGGTGGAAGGAAGCTCGCGAACAATTAACAAAAGGGAAAATAAAAATTTGTTGCACCACCTTTGTGGATTTACTAATTTTTCCAGCACATGGAATTGTACTTGGGGATGAAGAAATCATCCCCTATTTATAGATAGGTGGTGGCCGATTTTTGGTCATGGAATAGGTAGGAAAAAATCTTTTCTTGATCTCCAAGAAATCTTGAATATATCTCCTATATTCTTTTCTCCATAATTAAAATTTCCATAAAATCCCACCTTCTCTTGTTATGGTTATTTTCAAAAAATAAGGATAAAGATTCCAAGATTTGGATCTTCTTGAATTTATGAGAGATACATGTATTGCAAGAATACATATCTTCCATAATATCTTTTCAAGAAAATCAAGAAAATATTTCCTTCCCTTATTCTTTCAAAATTTTCGAAATTTACATATAAATAACCAAGTGGGAGATTTCTTGAATTTAATGAGATAATCTTGTATTTCAAGAATACATATCTTCATTCCATAACAAAATTCAAAGAAAATCTTTCTCCCCTTTTATTTATATTTTTCGAAATTAATGAGGAAAAATAGCAACAAAATTTATTTTATTTTTAAACACATTTTTCAGTTATTGGACTTTATGTTGGGCTACTTGAGGGGCCATTAGGAGAATTAAGATTGGACCTTCCAATGGATCTTGAATTATCAATATTGAGCCACAATATTATTCAAGACCATAAATATTAATTAATCCCACTACATAATTAATATTGCACTATCCATCTTAACCCATATTACAGTCAGTGTGGCTCCCGGTTATTATTTCCCGTGTTTTAGATTATCTAGCCCATTAATTAATTCAAGCCACTGAAATAGCTTTCTATTAATTTATATATTTTATCCTTGGTAAAGGAAAGGTTCAACATTATTATCCATACCGGAAACTAGTTCCACTTGTAAGATTTGGTATGATAAAACTTATGAACCTCCCAAGGGGGCAAATCGAACAAGCGTAATTCCACACGATTCTCCGTATTAAATCTTAGCAATCGCATGTGACCAATAATATTGCCCAAGATATAAAGTATTGAATCTCGTTGATTCTCTACCCGTAATAAGTCAAAGCAATAATTACTAACCACACGCGATCCTATTTAAGGGATGAAGATTAAGAAATAACGAACCACTGAGGTCTAATTCTTCCTAGTTCAGTTCTGAAGAATTTGTCCTCATGTAGGTCCTCTTCAGTGCACTAAACATGCACTAGTGTAATCTCTTTGTCAAGACAAGCCAATCTGAGCCTTACACTTCAACCTTTCACGATGGATTGTTCATTTCCATCTTGGTCGTGAATGGTGTACTTATGGTTACAAGGGACTGGTAATTTAATCTTCTGTGATCTGGTATCACTAAATTAACTACAATGTAACACGTACTATTTATTGAACAATTATGCAGTAAATATATATAACATTCGATGATATTTAAAGCATCAGTGATAAAAAATTTATTTCAGTAAATAAGACCGAAATTCAGTTTGACTATACAAAGTAAAAGCATACTTTCCAGTATAATCCCAACAGGTCAGGATGTCTGAAGTCAGAAGAGCTAAACTCAGTAAGCGTGAGTGTCAGCATGCCTGTTCAGATGAGGTCGGGTGAAGAGAAGTCCGCTGCGTCAAGAATCCTGAGTCCAAGGAAGCCTAAGTTCAAGAAAGCTGAGGATCAGATCTCCTGAAGATTATAGTCGTTAGATTCAGCTAACGTGGACCAATGAGAGGAAGACAACCAGCCTGACAAAGCTGCACATATTTCAAGATTAGTATGGATTTGAATGTGACTTTCTCCAACGGTAACATTCAAATCCACATTATAAATACAAGCTCTTCCATCATTTTAAGTGTGGAAAAATGCTATCAAGCCAAGATCCATATCTTCAAGAATTTCCATCATAGAACACAAATCTGTAGATATCCAAATAAATCCATGAGTGTTCTAAACCCAATCTAAGCAATACATCTTATATCCTAAGCTTAGAGAGATTTTTCCACCCTTATCATAAATGTTAAACCATTGTAGGGAAAATCCCAACGTAGTTGGAGACAACACCAAATTCAAACCTGTTCTTGAGAGAATTAGTGGTTAAGTGAGGTAATTGAGAGGCGATCCCATGAGGTTGATAAGTCCAAAGGCGAACCCGTGAGGGTGATAAGTCCAGTTGAGTGAGAACTCATTAAACATCTGTACGCAATCCCGCAAGGGAGGGTAGGCAATCCCGGATAAGGGAGATAAGTCCCGTTGAGTGAGAGCTCTATAAATATCTGATTGTACTGTGTTGACTAACACAATAAACTAATCGAGTGTGTTGAAGGAATTTTCCTGCGGATAAGGGAGAGTGGACGTAGGAGCTTGAGTCTCGAACCACTATACTTTGTTTTGTTCTTTATTGCTTTATGTTCTTACTGGCCATATGCATTTGGTTATAAGCAAAACACATCATTTAAGAATCGACTACACTGCAGATTGACCGGTGCACTTTTAAGAATCGAGCTACTAAACAGATCTTGCTAACTGGTTCCAAAAAAGGAACGATCTACACTGCAGATTGGGACAATTGTCCAAGAAATGCATGCCTGATTGTTAAGAGTTCCAAACGCTGCAGTTGGCTCTGGCACAAGAGAATGAGTCATCTGAACTTTAAGACTCCTAACAAGATAGCAAGGATGTCCTTGGTTGAGGGCTCCCAACTGAAGTTTTCTCTAAGGATCAGACATGTGCCGCATGTCAGAAGGGAAAGCAAGTCAAGGCTTCATTCAAAGGGATTCATTCACCTCCATCCAGCAGAGTATTGCAATTCCTCCACATGGATCTTTTTGGATCAGTTACTGTTAGTGTTAGTGTTATAGAGACAATCCATTGTAAGGATATAATGCTCAGATAATATTCAGTATTGATTTAATATTATTGTTTATTTAATATTAAATATATGGCATTGCACTTATTAGAATATTATGTTTGATTGTTTGCATTTATTCTTATTTGTGTTCCCTTGAGTCACTATTGTCATTGAGTGTGTGAGAACTCAGATGACCTAAGTATGATTCTCAAAAGGCCCCAATCTAGGATCATCAAGAATGGGATATTGATGATACAATGGAGATTGGTGTGCGATCTGCATCATACTCTTTGAGAGTGTAGTAATATCTCACTTACTATGAGATACTATGTATCTCATGATGGATACACAAATACCTTAGAGGGTATTGGTATGCAAATACTCAAATAAGTTGCTCGCACAATGTTGGTTGAACATGCAACTCCTAACTGTTTCAGGGCAGAAGCAATCAACACTGCATGTCACACTCAGAACAGATGTTCTCTGACTAAGATGCACTTCAAAACACCCTATGAACTGTAGAAGGGCAGAAAACCTCGTGTTTCTTACTTCCACGGTTTTAGGTGCAAATGTTTCATTCAAAACAATGGGAAGAGTCAGTTAAAAACCTTTGAAGCTAAGTCAGATGAGGGTATATTCTTAGGATATTCCTCAACCATCAAGGCCTTCAGGGTATTCAACAGGTGACCCCTAGTTGTGGGGGAGACACCTCATGTGGTCTTTGATGAGACGTTATCTGAACAGGAGAAATCTGCCTCAAAACAAGTCGTACCAAATCACCAAGCACCTGATGCTCATAAAATGGATCAGTTAAGTATCAAATAAAAGGAACCAGATCACGTCATAGTGTATATTCCTAACTTTGATCTTGATGATTCACCAGGTCAGTCAGACCCTAAGGTACGTACAATTGTCAATGAAGAAGCTCGTACAGCTGAGACAGTAAAAACTGAACCATCTGGTTTAGAAGGAACACCTAATGTTCCGGCGGACAGACTTCACTACATGATAAGTCCAACATCAGCTGAGATATGTCCATGCCAAGTGGATCCTACTGAAGTACCTCTCCAAATCTCTAGTGACTCACTATGAGAAGAGGATGATGATTTCCAAACTGATGTAACTCAGGAAAGAAGGACCTGGATAAGGAACCATCCTACTGACCGGATCATCGGAGACCCATCTGGTAGAGTTCAAACTAGACATTAGATTGGTGAAAGTGCAATGTACTGCTAGAGGTGGCAAAATGACCGGGCCGGGCCGGTCCGGCCAGGCCCACCGGGCCAACCACAAGTTTCGAGTCGGGCGTAATTTTTAACGGGCCTCCATTTACGAAGCCCAGCCCGGCCCTAAGCAGGCCACCGGGCCATAATGACCCTTTTTTTAATATTTTTTGTAAATATTAATTGTATAATTTTATAAAAATATGGTACCATTTTTTATTTTTTATATCTCCAAAAGACCTTATATAATACATTATGAGAAACACATGCATGAGACCGTCTCACGGTGAGACGGGGGATAATTTGGACATTGACGTTTGAACACTTTGAGAGGGGTGATCATTTTAATAGATGGATCTCAAAAACAAGTGTAACTAAAAACTCATTTAAATATGTTGGGAAATTTGTAGTTAGTTTTGATGGAAGTTCCAAAACAGATTGTAATTGGACCAGTCAGACTTGTTAGCTGACTGATGATTTAAATATCAGATAGGATGACCAGCTGAGATTTATAGACAGTTGATGTATTAGATAAGAATAGGTCTAGTCTTGAAGAAGATCAGATATGCAAAAGATCAGACACGAAGTTGATCAGAAGGTATCAAGACCAGAAGACCGACATCAGATAACAAGAAGAATCAGTAAGTTGGGCTAAGACAACTTACATCAGAAGATTCATACAGGTAGACAGATCAGTCTTTATCTAATCGGGTCAGTTTCATCAGGTAACCACTTCAAGCTACCTAGTACGAGCCAAGTCACTCAGACAAGAAGAATGTTAACCTTGTTGGAAAATCAAGTGCCAACTTTGTGTACTTATGAGCCAATGAGAAAAAGACACGCACGTACGGAACTGACAAGTGCAGGGCTAGCATTTCAGAGTATAACGGCTAGAAAGGACAAGCTTGCATGCTTTCGGCCATGTTGTCCCTTAAGCACGTCCCATCCGCCTGCAAACCTACCAAAAATAGACTGAAATTCGAATTGCTCTCCAATGGTTAGTTCAATTTCGTGCCTATATATATGGGATAAAACCTTCATAGTAAGGTTACGGAAATTATCATCAAGCTCAAGCTCAAGCTCAAGCTCAAGCTCAAGCTCAAGCAGATTTCCGCACAAAGAACACTAAATCGAAGATTATTTTCTAATTGTTCATCCCATTAGTTCTTAGTCTTGAATACTTATCCTTTAGCTTTAGGCTACCCAGATACTAGGATAGTATTCCAGTTGGAACATTACAAATCTTATACCCAAACAAAAGTTAGGTTGAGTTTTTTATAGCAAGATTTCAGTCTAGGATTTCTAGATCTGATTTATGGGATTGGTTGAGTGAGAACTCGTGAAACTTCTGTTGGTTGTACTGTGTTGGACTAACATATTAAACTAAGTCCAGTTGGTTAGTTGTTGCCCTGATAGGGAAGAGTGAACGTAGGACAAGTTGTCCGAACCACTATAAATCTGTGTGCCTTTACATTGCTTTACACTTATCTGCACACTCTTTTTAATTGCATGCATATTCTGAATCTGGATCAGACTAGCATCAAGCTACTGAACTGATCAGCTTGACACTTTCGTCATCTGATTTAAAATAGATTGATCAGAATCTTGGTTGAGTAAAACTGGTTTTCACACGGGTTAACTAATCTTCCGCACCATCAGTTAAACTGATAGACGCCGAACTGATCTGCCTCTGAGCAATCATTAAGTCGGATATCAGTCCATACTGATTCACTTCGCACTTTGATCAGGCATACTTGCTAATCACACCTGATCCACGAAATTTTTTAGAAGTCTATTCACCCCTCCCCTCTAAACTTTTACCCTCACTAACACCCGTTCGGGACCTACAAGTGGTATCAGAGCAGTGGTTCTTCTGACCACTGGCTTTGAGTATCATCGGTTCTTGCGGAAGAACCTTTGTGGTCACTTGAACTGATCTTGAAAAACCGTTTAAAAACTCATACTTTGCAAAACCATCACAAGCATGGATAACACTTCAGGAATGCATCATAATTTACCCATGTTTTTGTTGGGATTATACTGGAACGTATGCTTGTACTTTGTATAATCAAACTGAATTTTGGTCTTATTTACTGAAATAAATTGTTTATCACTGATGCTTTAAATATCATCGAATGTTATATATATTTACTGCATAACTGTTCAATAAATAGTACGTGTTACATTGTAGTTAATTTAGTGATACCAGATCACAGAAGATTAAATTAACAGTCCCTTGTAACCAAAAGTACACCATTCACGACCTAGATGGAAATGAACAATCCATCGTGAAAGGTTGAAGTGTAAGGCTCAGATTGACTTGTCTTGACCAAGAGATTAGACTAGTGCATGTTTAGTGCACTGAAGAGGACCTACAGGAGGACAAATTCTTCAGAACTGAACTAGGAAGAATTAGACCTCAGTGGTTCGTTATTTCTTAATCTTCGTCCCTTAAATAGGATCGCATGTGATTAGTAATTATTTCTTTGACTTATTACGGGTAGAGAATCAACGAGATTCAATACTTTATATCTTGGGCAATATTATTGGTCACATGCGATTGCTAAGATTTAATACGGAGAATCGTGTGCAAGTACGCTTGTTCGATTTGCCCCCTTGGGAGGTTCATAAGTTTTATCATACCAAATCTTGCAAGTGGAACTAGTTTCCGGTATGGATAATAATGTTGAACCGTTACTTTACCAAGGATAAAATATATTAATTAATGGAAAGCTATTTCAGTGGCTTGAATTAATTAATGGGCTAGATAATCTTAAACACGGGAAATAATAACAGGGAGCCATATTGACTGTAATATGGGTTAAGTTGGATAGTGCAATATTAATTATGTAGTGGGATTAATTAATATTTATGGGCTTGAATAATATTGTGGCTCAATATTGATAATTCAAGATCCATTGGAAGGTCCAATCTTAATTCTCCTAAAGGCCCCTCAAGTAGCCCAACATAAAGTCCAATAACTGAAAAATGTGTTTAAAAATAAAATAAATTTTGTTGCTAATTTTCCTCATTAATTTTGAAAAATATAAATAAAAGGGGAGAAAGATTTTCTTTGAATTTTGTTATGGAATGAAGATATGTATTCTTGAAATACAAGATTATCTCATTAAATTCAAGAAATCTCCCACTTGGTTATTTATATGAAGTTTTCGAAAATTTTGAAAGAATAAGGGAAAGAAAGATTTTCTTGAAAAGATATTATGGAAGATATGTATTCTTGTAATACAGGTATATCTCATAAATTCAAGAAGACCCAAACCTTGTTTTTCGAAAATAACCATAACAAGAGAAGGTAGGATTTTTATGGAATATGTTAATAATGGAGAAAATAATATATGAGATATAATCAAGATTTCTTGGAGATCAAGAAAAGATTTTTTCCTCCCTATTCCATGTTGAAAAATCGGCCACCACCTCATTATAAATAGGGGATGAATGTATCATCCCCAGTAGAACACGAAAATTGGTTTTTCGGAAAAATATCAGCGTCGATAAAATATCAAATATTTTGAAACGTCGACAGATTGTGTATTTTCGAAAAACGTCAATTGTGAGGTACAATTCCATGTGCTGGAAAAATTAGTAAATCCACAAAGGTGGTGCAACAAATTTTTATTTTCCCTTTTGTTAATTGTTCGCGAGCTTCCTTCCACCGGATTGACGAGCAAGGACTAGGGAGTACTTGGGAATTCTTTTTGGTGTGTTTTTATCGGCGAGACCATTACCACTCCAAGAGGTTAGTTCACGTAAACCCGTAGCAATTCCGCATGCGTAGGATTTATGTGAACTGTTTATATGCATGATTTGTTGTTGAATTATTATTTGAATTAACATAGGATTAAATTGTTAGAATTAAATTTGTATTTAAATATTCATCCCGAATAGATCTGTGCAATTAATTCTCCAACAGTTTTCTGTTGATGAGTATGCAGATTGGTCTATCGACATGAGAGACCATCTGGGAGTGATAAGCAACAGAATGGCTGAGATTCTTGAGATAGGACCGATCATCATCTATCACTATAATCCAGCTGAAGTAGGAGATCCTACTCAACCAGTTGGAGCAAGGATCAGAAAGAGTCCCTCTCCGATGGATGCAGATGAGAGGAAATTGTCAAATTTGGATACTGTTGGCAGACATCTCATCATGAAGACTATGGATTCTACTACACGAGAAAAGGTGAAGTACATGAAGACTGCTACGGAAGTATGGGATACACTTGCTGAAATCTGCAAAGGAAATGAACAGATTAAGGACAGTAGATTGCAAGCTGAGCTGGTGATATTTGAGAAACTTAAGATGCTACCAAATAAAATAGTTGATCAATTTGATGGAAGGATCACTCGTGGAGTCAACCGACTTCGTCGAACAAAGATATCAACTACAAGATTCTAAGATCGCTGACCAAGAAATGGGATACTAAAGTCACCGTGATTAAGGACTGTCAAGATATTGCTACTATGAAGTCAAATGATCTAATCTTCAGAAACCAGGTCATTACAGTGCTGGCTGCCCCGACCTGACTCCCAAGGAGAGAGAAGAAAATCGGAACCGAAGAGAACAAAGGTTCCGAGACAGAAAAGCAATGGTCACCGACACATCTGGGATCGATGATTCTTATCTAACTTTAGATGACTCAGGCTACTCATCTGTTGAAGATTTCTGTCTGATTACCACAACTGATTATGTCGATGATATGAACTTCTCATCTGATGACGACATCTGTCTTATAGCCAGAAAAGAAGATCAATCTGAGGTAATCTCTAAACCTTCTGTGGTTTCCTGTTCTACACCTGTTGTGCTGAGCACATCTGCTGGAGAGATTAACAGTTCCACAATGACCAGTTGCTTGATGATCTATATAATGCAATAGATACTTATACACGAGTGGAAGTTGAGAACGATAACCTAAGGGCTGAGAATGTCCGCTTGTCAAGGAAATTGAGGCAAGTAAAGAGCTGAACTAAAATCAGCTGAAACTGTTCAGAAGATGACTATAGAACTGGAGTTTCTGAAAGTCAGTACTACTGATTAGGGAAAGCTGATTAAGGAACAGTTGGCTCTCAATGAACAACAAGCTAGAGAACTCAAAGTCCTTCAGGCTAAGTTTGATGAACTCTTCCGAATGCATGAGAATCTGAAAGCTATTGAGGACAATTTGAGTAAGAAAATAGAGGTTTTCACGAAATCATCTAAAACCGTTCAGAATTTGAACAACTATTTTCGAGCGCCAACTGACAAGAAGGGTATTGGGTATGAGAACCCTTCTGGATCCTCAAAAGTCTCATCTGGTTCACATCAGAAAAGTGTAACCAAACGAGTTTCTGATCAAGATACACGAAGTGTCAAATCTGTATCAGATAAGGGAAAAGGATCAGCTGACCAAGCAAGGCGAGTGCCGGATATGAAAGGGAACAGAAATGGACCCCAACTGATCAGACATCAGCCGAGGAATCAACAGAAGAATCATGTTCTTCTGAAGAGACCTCAGCCAAATCAACAGAGTAGGCCTCAGTCTGGACCATCTCGCGAGAGACAGTCCCAGCTGAAGTCGACTCAGTCTGAGCTGCATAATAAGTAAGCTAAAGGTAAACTGCTAAGACCACCTATGCGAAGAAGATATGAATCTTTTAATGGTAGCAGTCGTACCTACCCTTACAATCAGAAACCTAGGGCTACTGCACCTGAGCCCCACTGGATCAAAAGAAGACAAATTTCAATGAAAAGTCCCAAGTCTTCTGATTTATCCAAGGCTCACACTAATAATCATACTGACCAGATTGCATATGAAGAGACGTATGATTATGTAGATGTATATGGGAGATAAATCAAGCCTTCTATTTTCGACAAAGGTGCCAGATTTGTTTGGATCTCGAAAGGTACTTCTAACCCCCAGGACCCGATTCTACTGGGGTACCTAAGATCTGACTTGTTCGTAGGTTCGAGTGGGACTGGCCAATAAAGAAGGTGTACAAGCAACTATCTAGTACATAGATAGTAGATGCTCAAGGCACATGACTAGAAGTCAACATCTCCTCAGCAATTACATTGAAAAACAAGGCCCACGAGTTCTCTTTGGTGACGACAACTTTGGTTTTACTAGAGGAGTTGGAACCTTAGTGAATGATGATGTACAGGTTACAGGTGTTTCATACGTTGATGGCTTAAGGCACAACTGTTATCTGGATCACAATTCTGCGATAACGGATTTAGTGTTGAGTTCTCGTCAGATAAATGCACAATCAGAAATCGAGTCAGTCAACAGATCGTGCTAACTGGCTCAAGAAAAGGAACGATCTACACTGCAGATTGGGACAGTTGCCCAAGAAATGCATGCTTGATTGTTAAGAGTACCAAAAGCACCAGTTGGCTATGGCACAAGAGAATGAGTCATCTGAACTTTAAAACTCTTAACAAGATAGCAAGGATGTCCTTGGTTGAAGGTCTCCAGAATGAAGTTTTCTCTAAGCATCAGACATGTGCCGCATGTCAGAAGGGAAAGAAAGTCAAGGCTTCATTCAAAGGGATTCCTTCTCCTCCATCCAGCAGAGTATTGTAACTGCTTCATATGAATTTGTTTGGACCAGTTACACCCCTTAGTTTCAATAGACGCAAATACACTCTGGTGGTCGTAGACGATTACTCCAAGTTCACCTGGGTTGTATTCCTGTATAAGAAGAATGAAACTACAACAAAGCTACCTGAACTTCTCAAGAAGATTCAGAATGAAAAGGGTCTCAGCATAGAAAAAATCAGATCAGATAAAGGTACAAAATTCTTGAACCAGTCTATATCTAATTTTTGCTCTGAGTTTGGTATACAACATGAGACATCAGCTGCAAGAACACCACAACAAAATGGCGTAGCAGAAAGGAGAAACAGAACACTTAATGAAGCTGCACGCACCATGTTAGTTGAGCATGCAACACAAAACCGTTTCTAGGCAGAAGCAATCAACACTGCATGTCACACGCAGAACAGATGTTCTCTGACTAAGATTCACTTCAAAACACCCTATGAACTGTGGAAGGGCAGAAAACCTCGTGTTTCCTACTTTCATGTGTTCGGGTGCAAGTGTTTCATACACAACAATGGAAAGAGTCAGTAGAGAACCTTCGATACCAAGTCAGATGAGGGTATATTCTTAGGATATTCCTCAACCAGCAAAGTATTTAGGGTTTTCAACAAACAAACCCTAGTTGTGGAAGAAACACCTCATGTTCTTTGATGAGTCAACATCTGATCAGGAGAAATCTGTCGCAGAACAAGATGCACCTGACAAACCAGAATTACTGAAAATTGATCAGTTGAGGCTCAAAGAAAAGCATCCAAAATATGTCACAGTATACATTCCTAACTTTGACCTTAATGATTCACCAGGTCAGTCAGACCCTAAGGTACGTACAACTGTCAGTGAAGAAGCTGGTACAGCTGAGACAGTAATAACTGAACCATCTGGTTCAGGTGGAACACCTGATGTTCCGGTGGACAGACTTCAGCATATGATGAGTCCAACATCAGCTGAGATATGTCCATGCCAAGTGGATCCTACTCAAGTACATCTCCCAGTCTCTAGTGATGAATCTTTGTCAGAAGAGGATGATGCTCTCCAAACTGATGATAATCAGGAAAGAAGGACCTGGATAACCAGTCATCCAACTGACCTGATCATTAGAGACCCATCTGATAGAGTCAAAACTAGAAATCAGATTGGTGAAAGTGCAATGTACTATTGTTATCTGTCTTTGAAGGAACCACTCACAATTGAAGAAGCTCTTCAAGATGCAAGCTGGATTCTAGCCATGCAAAAAGAACTAGAGCAGTTGGAAAGGAATCAAGTTTGGGAACTTGTAGACAGACCAACTCATCAAGATGTGATTGATACTAAGTGGGTTTTCAAGAACAAAAAGGATGAGCACAATGTGATAACCAGAAATAAGGCAAGACTTGTTGCTAAGGGATATGTTAGTGTTAGTGTCCTAGAGACAATCTATTGTAAGGACATAATACTCGATGATATTCAGTTTGATTTAATATTATAGTTCATTTAATATTAATGTATGGCAATACACTTGTTTGAATATTATGTTTGATTGTTTGCATTTATTCATGCAAGTGTTCCCATGAGCCATTGCTGTCATTGAGGTTGTAAGAACTCAGATGACTTAAGCATGATTCTCAAATAGCCCCGATCAAGGATCATCAAGAATGGAATATTGATAATGCAATGGAGATTGGTGTGCGATCTACATCATACTCTTAGAGAGTGTAGTAAGATCTCACTTACTACGAGATACTAGGTATTTCATGATGGATGCACAAATACCTTAGAGGGTGTTGAACCGTTTGATGTATTTCCACTATATATGTTTACGGGTGTCTTGGTTAGTGGGAGCGATGCGATACTCCTTTGACTTGAGGTCAATACACACGATATGTGTGGAGTGATGAACTTTGACCATGACTGACGTTTGCACCCGTTTATGGGTAGATATGGCTTGGATTGGGTTCATCACGAAGTGCATGTGCGTGGTAGTTGAGCCAAGAATAGGATTCATTCCTCAATGTGGATTTAGAGAGAATACTCATCTTCTCATCATAATTGGATCTAAGTCATCGGCCGATGCACGTCAACTTAGACTTTGTGGCTGAGTGTGACATACATGATCAATTAGTGATTTGAGATAAATTGATTAAGTTATTTGAATAGACACTTCATCATGTTCAAGACTTAATCGAGTATTCGCGAATGAAAGGAGGAAATCGCAATAGCCCATGTTTCAGTTACAAGTAGTTGCACATTTCCTCGCATGGTACCTCATATATTGAGAATGTCTGATTTAGTGTCTAGGGTTCAATTAAGACCGTTAGTTTGACTAATCGCTCGATATATGAGGGTCTATGGGTCACACAAAAAGTAACGGTTCTTTACTAATTATAGTTGGTTGATTAAATGTTAAATTAGATTTAATATTTAATTTATGGAGAAGAAATTAATAATAGATTAATTTGGAATTAATTATTATTAATATTTAATTAAATTAGATTTAATTAAATAAGAATTCCCAATAATAATATTTGGAATATTATTGTAGGATTTAATATACATGGAAACAAATCATAGAGATTTGTCATCTATGGAATTTAATTCCGTGGAGATTTATATGTGGGAAATAAATCTAAGAGATTTATTTAAATTAAGATTAGGGATTTTATTTCCTAATTATATTAGCTTGAGACTTAAGCTAATCCTCTCCTATATATATGAGCTCTTGGGAATTCATAATATGTGAGTTCGTATTTCTCCATAAAATCTCTATGTTAGAATTTTCCTAGAAAATTCATCTCGGGGATTCAATGCTGGCAGATCTGTGCGAGTTAGTAAACGACTGTTACATGGATACCATAGTTGAGAAATTCGTGTATGAATTGATGTAAGAATTCTGTTTATTTTTACTCGTATTTAATTATGCAATTAACTGTTCGTTGTTGGTAAACTGTTTATTTCTGCTACGCATGTATTACGTGTTTACGTGCCTCTAAATTCCAAAAGGATATTCACAATCAGAAGGAATTGATTATGATGAAACCTTTGCACCAGTCGCTCGCCTGGAAGCCATTCGGTTGTTTCTGGCTTATGCCTCTCATAGGGGATTCATTGTGTATCAGATGGATGTAAAGAGTGCATTCTTAAACGGGGTGCTAGCTGAGGAAGTTTATGTTGAACAACCTCCTGGCTTTGAAATGAGCAACCAAGTGTACCATTTAAGAAAAGCTCTTTATGGACTGAAACAGGCTCCCAGAGCATGGTATGATACATTGTCTCAGTTCTTGATAGAAAATGGTTTCACCAAGGGATTGATTGATAGGACCTTGTTTAGAATTGAAGACGGAGAAGATATTCTAATGGTTCAGATCTATGTGGACGACATAATCTTCGGTTCTCCCAATCAAAAACCGTGCGAGAAATTTAGTAAACTGATGCAAGGGAAATTTGAGATGTCCATGATTGGTAAGATGAGCTACTTTCTAGGTCTTCAAGTGAAAAAAGCTCATACTAGGATCTTCATCTGCCAGGCGAAGTATACAAGGAATTTGTTGGCTATATACGGACTTCAGAATAGCAAGGAAGTCTGGATTCCAATGATGACTTCATTCAAGATGGATCCAGATGAAGGTGGTAAGAAAACTAATCAGAAAGAGTATAGGGCTTTGATTAGATCTCTACTATACCTTACTACAAGTAGACCATATATAACCTTCGCAGTAGGTGTATGTGCCAGATTTCAGGCAAATCCTAAGCAAAGCCACCTAAAGGCAGCTAAGCAGATTCTTAAGTATCTGAAGGGTACTGTAAACCTTGGTTTATGGTATCCAGCAGATGATAATCTAGAGCTTAGTGGGTACTCTGATTCTGATTATGGAGGTTGTAGGATAGACAGAAAATTAACCTTAGGTACCTGTCAGTTTTTGGGAAGCAAGCTGGTCTCGTGGTTCTCAAAGAAGCAGACATCTATTGCCACATCTACTACTGAAGCAGAATATATGGCCACACGAAGCTGTTGCTCCCAACTGCTCTAGCTCTGTCAGCAGTTGAGGGATTATAACATTGTAGCTACGAATGTGCCTATTTTCTGTGACAGTAATAGTGCAATTGCTATCACTCAGAACCTAGTTATGTACACGAGATGCAAGCATGTGGACATCAAACACCATTTTATCAGAGACCATGCATAAAAGAAGAACATCAGAATGGAAAAGATCCATACTGATAAACAAAGAGTGGACATCTTAACCAAGCCCCTAAATGAAGTCAGATTCAGAGAACTATACAATGAGCTAGGACTACTGGATTTAGGAGATGAAGCACCAGATTACTTTGGTGGACTAATCTCCAACACCAGTTGGTTAAGAAACTGATCAGGAAAGAGGGTCAGATGAAGGGGGAACTTCATCTGATCAGGAAAGATCAGTTGGGAACTGATCAGAGAAGAATGTCAGTTGAAGGGGGAACTCCAACTGACTAAGGGTTTTAGATCAGAAGGAACCTGATCAGAGGGTTAAAACATTGTTGGGAAAATTTACTAAGCTTTAGGCTACACAGTAAGATCGACAAAAATCAGAGAGAAGTCAGAACAGATCAAGTGGTAGCTGATTGATTACAATATCAATCAATCAGATACATTTTCTGATTTTCAATTATCTGCTTTGCCTTATCCGATTTATATTATCTGTGTTTATCCATTTAAAATATTATAATTACTGTTCGGTTACCTTTATGACGCACGCCCTTCAAAGCATTAAATTCGGACGTGGGGAATATGTATTTAATGATATTTATTGCACTTTTCGCGTCGAAAATACAAGCGGGTACTTTTTCTCAATCGCATGATTAAAACACTTTACGATTGCTAAATCTTAGTCGTTGATTTTAAAACACGGATACTCAAGTATTTATGGGAAGTTTTGTAAAATGTTTTTCCCTCGCATTATATATAACCCTAATTTAGGTTCCAGAAAAATTTTACACTTCTAAGTTTTTACCAAATCCTTGAGAGAAAATACTTATGTGTACACAATCTCAAACTCTCAATCAATTCATTCAACCTTCACATTTTCAAATCTTCGAATCAATACTTGGTAAATTTTCTGAATGTGTTCTTGCTAAATATACTCTTGGTTTCACAGTTTGTCAAAATTATTTATATATGCCTACAAATTGTGTTACTGAACTTCTAGAGATAAATCCTGTTGCGATATTATATTGTTCTTGACATGTTCTAATACATATTTTCAATATGAGTCTGTGCGAAATGTACTCGATTCGTATATTAGGGTTGTTGGTTTGACTATGTTTATTGAAATAATCTACTCGAATTCATCCCTAAATTTGTCTGTGTCTCACAGAAATGACACAACTCATAGCCCGACAAGGACAAGGCAAAAATGTCTGCAATTTCGCATCAATGAAAAAGGACATCATTGATGAGAAATTTGTTATGTTCTCGGTCACCTCAAACCTCGAATCCTTAGAAATTCTGGAGTGTCTTTGTGCTTGTGGATTGGATCAATACTGCTATCGTCATCAAGACGTCGTGCGCACTTATGAGGCCCTAGAATTTCTATACAATCTGAAGAGAGAGGAGGATGACGATGAGAAACTGATCTCTTATGTCGGAGGAACGGAGGTAATTGTCACAGATAATGATCTACGAAGGATTTTCGGTCTCCGACAAGGATGTTTTGACCCAGAAACATTCACATTTGAACTGGGAGAGAAAGGATTTCTACAAGCCGAACTGCTAAGACCAGCCAATAGAGACCATACTGTGAATGTTAAAGCCCTTCATCTGAAGAGAAAGTATCGCCTGTTGTTCGAGATAGTGTCAAAGGTGATCATGTGCCTAACTTATTCTCTTGATGCTATAACTGCTTACAAGCAGTGCGTAATGACTGCCATCATCAAGAAAGCACCGGATGTTGACTGGCTTGGGATGTTCAAGACCAAATTGTTGAAGGAGACTGCGAAGTTTGATCTAAATGAGAGGAATGAAGTCTATCGTACTTCAAAGTGCTCCTTCATTCACAAAGTTTCCATCATTCTTTCAGACAAGTTGCCTGACAACTTTGCGTGGAATGAGGATGGCAAGAAAGTGTACTTGGCGAAACTCAAGGCAATCTTGGGGATAGATAAACCATTGCCTGGCCAATCTGATGATGATCCAGCTCCCTATGTGGCCAGACAGTGAGGCGAAGGGAAAGGAAAAGAAACAAAGTTAACTGCGTCTTCTGTCCAGTCAGAAACGCAAGTAAAGGCCGCCCCCAAGAAAACGCTGAAAAGGAAGGTTCTGGCCAAGAAACCAGAAGAGCCAGAAAAACGACAGAAGAAGATTACAACTCTTATGAAGAAGGCCCCCGGACCAGTTCAGATTGAATCACATTGAATCACATTGAATCAGAGGAGGAGGTTGCTGCCAGTTCTGAAAGAACTACGAGTAAAGACAGGGAGGAGCAGATGCTGGAAGGAGAAGGGGAGGCTGAAGGAGAAGAAGTTGAGCCTACTGGGGAGCAATCACCATCTAACTCTGTTCCCCTCAGTACGTTATTCAGAAAAGAAAGATTACCCACACCAACTTCCAAATCACCCTCAACATCACCAACCAAACCACCATCTTCAACCCTAATCCCATCTGCCCCCGAACCACAACCTGAACCCCTACCTGAGCCAACTCCACAACCTGAACCCCAACCAGAACCCACTTTACCCACTGAACCACAAATACCCACCCAGCCTTTAGACCAAATAGCCCAGGAATCAGAAAGGGTAGAGGAACCGGTTGTTGAACAAAGTATTCCCGAGAGGATATGTATGTTTCTCTTACCCACAATCCATTTGAACACTCGGATTGTTCAGGAATATCCTGAATCAGACTCTGAGGATCCCACCCTATTTATACTTAGGCAGCAGGTGAATGCTTATCTTGATAAACTATCTCCAGATCTGATCAATCATCCTGGCTATCAGCCCAAGATCGAGGAGATTGTGTTCTAGAGGGACGTAAGGTTGAAGGGCATTGAAGAATTCTTAATTCTAATGGAAGCTTTGGGAGGAGACTATTTTGTGGATCTGGAGACAAGGTGTCTGGAGAACGCGGGTGTCAGCAGTGCAGCTGAGTTAGCCACTAATGATGATATCAGGTGGTTAATTCATGAGAAATTTGGCATTGCTGAGGTTAACGGAGAGGAAGCTTACTGTGCTCAAGATATTGAGCAAGCTGTCGATGAGCCAGGTACGGGTGCTGCAGATGTGACCCTACCTGGGGAGGCATCAATATCTGGAAGGTCTGTTGCCATTGATGCAAATACCCTAGATAATCTTTCGAAAACTATTCAAGATAGGGTGAATTCATCACTTGAAACTCAGTTCAACACTCTGGCAACTGATCTGATGAACAGATTCAGAGAAGAGCAACATGCTCTTGTGGAAGCAGAGAGGAAAGCGAATGTAGACAGAATGCTACACTTACATGACGTCATCACCGAATCAGTGATGAAACATGTAGACCCAGTCATGGAGAAGGTATGTCTGCACGAATCAATGCTTTTTTACCTAGGCAAGTTACTGGAGAGTGTTTGGTCCTCTCTGGAGAGGACAGACACATGCTTAGATGTCGGGTGGAAGTGATTCGAGGCATCTGTTAAAAGGGCCGGGAAGTTCATTGAAGATGGTCTTAACAGACTGCTGGGCCCTGCGCTAACATCTTCCACGGTCCAGATCTCCCCTCTCATCATTAAGGAGTTAAAAGATGAAATGGTGCATATGTTCAACGCGCTTAACGTCAGATTGACAAAACTTTTTTATGCAACCGAAAAGAGGGAAGAAGAGAAGGAAAAACAGATGTAGTTGATCGCCTTTATGCTATCTGCTGGGACATTTGTACCAACTCCTCCTACACCATCTGCTGCTGCCATGCCAAACTATTGTACCAGCTGTTGATTTATCTGACACCGATTTGGTGGAACTTTTTCAAACAGTTGAAAAGCATGGAGAGGACATTGCTGCTCAAGGAAAGGCAATTTCTGAACAGAATTCCATCTTATCTGAGGTAGTTCAGAGAGTAGATAAGATTGAGGACTTCTCAAAAAAATTTCAAAAAAGGCATGAAGTTGAAGATCAGGCCAAGAGCCTATAGTTAGCAAAGAAGTTGATCAAAGAAGACCAGTCTGCAGAGGCTGAAGCGAAGAAGAAGGAACAGGTTAAGGGAAAGCAGATCATGGCTCCTTCTCAACCTTAGAGGAAGACACGGTCCAGATCACAGCTGACTCCTGCACACCAAGAAGAAATGAAGGCCGACGAATCAGGATCGATGCACCATCGAAGAAGAAAAACCGGCCGACAAAGAAAGGCCTTGCGACCAAATATGTCAGAAGAAAGAGGAAGAAGGCTGTCACAGCTAAAGATGTTTCCTGGGAAGAAAAGGTCCTACCTGCTCCAGTGAAAGATATTCTTATTTTGAAGAAGAATTGGTGGCGAGAATGGGAGAAGATCAGAGTAGACTGGCTAGAAGACATCTACATCTTGGATAAGATTCCAGTGTCTACTGATCAAGGGGAATTTAATGAAGAATTCAGAAACTGGCTTGAGATGAAGCACCCTCAATTGTTCGATGTGGTCATGCTATAAGGTGAGGAGATGGGACTTATTCATGAAGCATCTCCGTTTGAGAACATCTTGCCACCACTCAGACCAGATAGATCGCTTGACCCCATTCGCTTCAAGAAGCTGTATTATGATTTTGCCAAGATGGGAGGAATCATAGAGAAGGAACGTCTGGCTGCTCTAATGCAAAGAATGTACAAGGTGTTTGCTATTCCGGAAGAGCTTTTGAAGTTCAGATGATGCTGCAGGTTTCAGAAGACTAGAATAGGATCAGAAGATAGGTATTCTCTGTACTTGTAAACCTTTCACCATTAATGAAGTACTCTATATTTCTGATTCTAAGACAACATCTCATTGTCTTCTGAACTGTGCGCTATCTTTATTATCTGTCTTTCATTCATGTCATCTGTTTTTCTTATTAACTGTTTTGGTTCCATCAAAAAGGGGGAAATTGTTGGGAAATTTGTAGTTAGTTTTGATGGAAGTTCCAAAACTGATTGTAATAGGACCAGTCAGACCTGTTAGCTGACTGATGATTTAAATATCAGATACGATGACCAGGTGAGATGTATAGACAGTTGATGTATTAGATAAGAATAGGTCTAGTCTTGAAGAAGATCAGAAGACCGACATCAGATAACAAGAAGAATCAGTAAGTTAGGCTAAGGCAACTTACATCAGAAGATTCATACATGTAGACAGATCAGTCTTTATCTGATCTGGTCAGTTTCATCAGGTAACCACTTCAAGCTACCTAGTACGAGCCAAGTCACTCAGACAAGAAGAATGTCAAACTTGTTGGAAAATCAAGTGCCAACTTTGTGTACTTATGAGCCAATGAGAAAAAGACACGCACGTACAGAACTGACAAGTGCAGGACTAGCGTTTCAGAGTATAACGGCTAGAAAGGACAAGCTTGCATGCTTTCGGCCATGTCGTCCCTGAAGCACGTCCCGTCCGCCTGCAAACCTACCAAAAATAGACCGAAATTCGAATTTCTCTCCAACGGCTAGTTCGATTTCGTGCCTATATATATGGGATCAAACCTTCATAATAAGGTTACGGAAATTATCATCAAGCTCAAGCAGATTTCCGCACAAAGAACACTAAATCGATGATTATTTTCTAAGTGTTCATCCCATTAGTTCTTAGTCTTGAATACTTATCCTTTAGCTTTAGGCTACCCAGTAACTAGAATAGTATTCTAGTTGGAACATTACAAATCTTATACCCAAACAAAAGTTAGTTTAAGTTTGTTATAACAAGATTTCAGTCTAGGGTTTCTAGATCTGATTTCTGGGATTGGTTGAGTGAGAACTCGTGAAACATCTGTTGGTTGTACTGTGTTGGACTAACACATTAAGCTAAGTCCAATTGGTTAGTTGTTGCCCCTGCTAATAGGGAAGAGTGGTCGTAGGACAAGTTATCCGAACCACTATAAATCTGTGTGCCTTTACATTGCTTTACACTTATTTGCACACTACCTTTTATCTGCATGCATATTCTGAATCTTGATCAGACTAGCATCAAGCTACTGAACTGATCAGCTTGACACTTTCGTCATTTGATTTAAAACAGATTGATCAGAATCTATGTTGAGTAAAACTGGTTTTCACACGGGTTAACTAATCTTCCGCACCATCAGTTAAACTGATAGAGGCCGAACTGATCTGCCTCTGAGCAATCAGTAAGTCGAATATCAGTCCATACTAATTCACTCCGCACTCTGATCAGGCATACTTGCTAATCACACCTGGTCCACAAAAAGTTTTAGAAGTCTATTAACCCCTCCCCTCTAGACTTATAACCTCACTAAAACCCGTTCGGGACCTATAAGTGGTATCAGAGCCCAGCCCATCCCATTTCTCGGGCTGCACGTACCATCTCTATGTACTGCTGTTATCTGTATTTGAAGGAACCCGTCACCGTTGAAGAAGCTCTAGTTTGTGCGAACTGGAGCCATGCAGGAAGAACTAGAGCGGTTGAAAGAAATGAAGTTTGGGAACTTGTAGACAGACCAACTCACCAATATGTGATTGGCACTAAGTGGGTTTTCAAGTACAAGAAGGATGAGCACAATGTGATAACCATAAATAAGGCAAGACTTGTTGCTAAGGAATATTCACAATCAGAAGAGATTGATTATGATCAAACCTTTGCACCAGTCGCTCGTCTCGAAGCTATTCGGCTATTTTTGGCTTATGCTGCTCATAGAGGGTTTATCGTGTATCAGATAGACGTAAAGAGTGCATTCTTAAATGGGGTACTAGCTGAGGAAGTTTATGTCGAACAACCTCCTAACTTTGAAATGAGAAACCAGGTGTACCGTTTAAGAAAAGCTCTTTATGGATGAAACAGGCTCCCAGAGCTTAGTATGATACATTATCTCAGTTCTTGATAGACAGCGGGTTCACTAAGGGACTGATAGATAGAACCTTGTTCAGAATTAAAGACGGAGAGGATATTCTGATGGTTTAGATCTACGTGGACGATATCATTTTCGGATCTCCCAATCAGAACTTATGTGAGAAGTTCAGCAAGATGATGCAAGGGAAATTCGAGATGTTCATGATGGGTCAGATGAACTACTCTCTAGGTCTTCAGGTAAGACAAAGTAGTGAAGGGATATTCATCTGTCAGGCCAAGTATACCAGAAATTTGTTGGCCAAATATGGAATTCAAAACTGCAAGCCTGCCAGAATTCCAATGATGACTTCCTTCAAAATGGATCCAGACGAGAATGGTCAGAAAACTAATCAGAAAAAGTGTTGGGAAATTTGGAGTTTTGATGGAAGTTCCAAAACAGTTGTAATAGGATCAGTCGAACCTGTTAGTCGACTGATGAATAGATAGGAAACTAGCTAAACATGTTAGACAGCTGATGATTTAGAATATGTCACATATTGAGGGGGGACTCAATATATGAAGATCAGAAGTGAAATTCAGGATCAAGATCAGAAGAGAAGATCAGAAGGAAGACCTGAATCAACTCAGAAGACCTACTCTATGAGGACATCAGCAGAGTCGATAAGTTGCAGCTAAGACAACCTTATCAGATGACTCAAGACTACTGATCTGATGGATAACAAATCAGTAGAGGCCAAGAAAGAACCACGGTATGTATTTCTTCTTATCTTTAAAGCAAACGATGTTTCTCAGACTCGAAGTATACTTAAGTCAAAGCTTTTCTAAGACGCCCAATAAGTGTACTTGTTTAGCCACTTAGAAAGAGACACGTATGTACGGTTCTGAAGATTGCAGGATATGGCGTATCAAGCCAAACGGCTAGAAAGGATAATATTGCACGAAGACGGCAAGGCCTTTCTGCGCACATCAAGTCAAGCCTGCAAGCCTACCTAAAATAGACCGAAATTCAAATTGCTCTCCAACGGCTAGTTTGATTTTGTGCATATAAATAAGGGATCAAACCTTCAGAGAAAGGTTACGGAAATTATTCACAAGCAAAAAGCTCACAAGATTTTCGCAAGAAGAACACAAGCTCAAGATTATTTCTTAAGTGTTCATCCCTTAGTTCTTAGCAGAATACTTGTCCTCTAGCTCTTGGCTACTTAGAAGAGAGGATAGTATTCTAGTTGGAACAAAACAAATCTTATACCCAAACACTGTTAGGTTAAGTTTGTTATAGCAAGATTTCTATATATGGTTTCTAGATTAGATTTCTGGGATTGGTTAAGTGTGAACTCGTTAAATATCTGTTGGTTGTACTGTGTTGGACTAACACAATAAACTAAGTCCAAGTTGGTGCCCCTGCTGATAGGGAAGAGTGGACGTAGGACAAGTTGTCCGAACCACTATAAATATGTGTGTCTTTAATCTTGCTTTACACATCTGCACACAACTTGTTATTTGCATGCATATTCTGTACCTAAATCAGATTAGCATCAAGCTACTGATCTGATCAGTTTGACATTTTAGTCACCTGATCCTAACTGTTGGTCAGAATCTCATTTGAGTAAAACTGGTTTTCTACATGGGTTAACTTATCTTCCGCACCATCAGTTAAGTTGATAGACGCCAAACTGATCTATCTACCAGATCAGTAAGTCAGATATCAGTCCAAACTGTTAACATCACACTCTGATCAGACATACGTGCAAACACATCTGATCCACTAAAAAGTTTTTTGAAGTCTATTCACCCCTCCCCTCTAGACTTCAACCCTCACTGAAACTCATTCGAGACCTACAAGTGGTATCAGAGCAGTGGTTCTACCGACCACTGGCTTTGAATATCATTGGTTCTTGAGGAAGAACCTTTGTGGTCATAATCTACCCATGTTTTCTGTTGATGAGTATGCAGATTGGTCCATAGACATGAAAGACCATCTGGGAGTGATTAGCAACAGAATGGATGAGATTCTTGAGATAGGACCAATTATCATCTATCACTACAACCCAGCTGAAGTAGGACGAGATCCCACACAACCAGTTGGAGCAAGAATCTGAAAGAGTCTCTCTCTGATGGATGATGTTGAGAGGAAACTGTCTAACATGGATACTGTTGCCAGACATCTCATCATGAAAACCATGGATGCTACTACAAGAGAGAAAGTGAAGTAACTGAAGGCAGCTAAGGAAGTCTGGGATACGCTTGCTGAAATCTGCAGAGGAAATGAACAGATCAAGGACAGCAGACTGCAAGCTGAGCTAGTTGTATTTGAGAAACTCAAGATGTTGCCGAATGAAACAGTTGATCAATTTGATGGAAGGATCACACGAGGATTCAACCGACTTCGTGATCTCGGATGAGTAATGTCAAACAAGGATATCAACTACAAGATTCTCATATCGCTGACTAAGAAATGGGATACGAAGGTGACTATGATTAAGGACTGTCAAGATATTGCTACAATGAAACCAAATGATCTAATCTTCAGTTTGAAAGCTCATGAGTTCGACCTTATCAAGAGAGGACAAAGATCTGATGATGTCCCAGCTGAAACTACTCCTAATCCCAAATTTGTTGCATTTCAGGCAGCAAATAGTAGTTCACGAATTGTGGAACCAGTTGGAAACATCATCAGTCAAGCTGGAAAGAACAAATGTTCAAATGGGAAAATACAGGAAGTTTTATGATGACTATCGAAGGAATGGAGGAAGAGATCGTCGTTCATCTGACAGATCGCAAGAGAGGTATCGTTCATCTGACAATCGAGATAACAGAAGAGAAGAAAGACAGGACGATCATTCTGACGAAAGGAAGGATGATCGAAGAGATGACCAGAAAGAAAGTAGACGTGATGATCGATCAGATAGGAAAGGTTCTGACTATCGACATAATGGGAAGTCTCCTGACAGGCATTATAGAAGACACGATTCTCCAGGTAGAGGAAGCTCAGGGGATTCAAGAGTGTACTATAACTGTCAGAAACCAGGCCATTACAGTGCTGACTGTCCTGACCTGACCCCCAAAAAGAGAACAGAGATACAGGGACAGGAAAGCTATGGTTGCAGATACGTTTGGAATTGATGATTCCTACCTGCCCTCAGATGATTCTGGTTACTCATCTGTCGAAGACTTCTGTTTGATAACAACAACTGATGATGTCGATGACCTGAGCTTCTTATCTGATGATGACATCTGTCTCATGGCCAGAGAATCAGATCAAACAGAGGTACTTTCTAACTCTTTTGTGCCTCTTTCTTCCACACCACATGTGCCGAGCACATCTGCAGGAGAGGTCAACTTGCAGGTCTACAATGACCAATTGCTTGATGATCTGTCCAATGCAATAGATACTTATACACGAGTGGAAGTTGAGAACGATAACCTGAGAGCTGAGAACATCAGTCTTGATAAAGAAATTGAGGCAAGTAGAGCAGCTGAACTAAAATCAGCTGAAACTGTTCAGAAGATGACAACAGAACTGGAGTTTCTGAAGGTCAGTTCTTCTGATCAGGGAAAGCTGGTTAAGGAACAGTTGGCTCTCAACCTACAATAAGCCAGTGAACTCAAGTCTCTTCAGGCTAAGTTTGATGAACTCTTCCGGATGCATGAGAATCTGAAAGTTCTTGAGGACGGTCTACGTAAGAAAATAGAGGTTTTCACGAAATCTTCTAAAACTGTTCAAGACTTGAACAACTATTTTCGTACATCAATTAACAAGAAGGGAATTGGGTATGAAATCCCTTCTGGATCCTCAAAAGCCCCATCTGGTTCACATCAGAAAAGTGTAACCAAACGAGTTTCTGACCAAGATACACGAAATGCCAAATTTATATCTGGTAAGGGAAAAAGACCAGCTGATCAGGCAAGGCAAATGTCAGATCAGAAAGGGAACAGAAATGAACCCCAACTGATCAGACATCAGCCGAGGTATAATCAGATGAACCCAGTTCTTCTGAAGAAACCTCAGCCCAATCAGGAGAGTAAGCATCAGGCTGGACCATCTCGTAAGGGACAGTCCCAGCTGATGCAGACTCAGTCCAAGCTGCCTAACAAGCAAGCTAAGGGTAAACTGCTAAGACGAATTATGCCAGAAAGATATGAATCTTTTAATGGTAACAGTCGTACCTACCCATACAATCAAAAACCTAGGGTTGTTGCACCTGAGCCCCACTGGATTAAAAGAAGACAAGTCTCAATACAAAATCCCAAGTCTTCTGATTTATCCAATGCTCACACTCATAATCATACGAACCAGATTACATATGAAGAGACGTATGACTATGTAGATGTTTATGGGAGACAGATCAAGTCTTCTGTTTTCAACAGACGTGCCAGATATGTTTGGATCCCGAAAGGTACCTCTAACCCCCCAGGACCCGATTCTACTGGGGTACCTAAAGTCTGAATTGTTTGCAGAATTGCTTGGGACTGGTAAATATGGGTGGAGAACAGGCAGCTATCTGGTACATAGATAGTGGATGCTCAAGACACATGACTGGAAGCCAGTTTCTCCTTAGCAACTATGTTGAAAGACCAAACCCAAGAGTTCTCTTTGGTGATGATAACTTTGCTCATACCAGAGGAGTCGGAACCTTAGTGAACGATGACGTACAGATCACAGGAGTTTCATATGTTGATGGATTAAAGCACAACCTGTTATCTGTTTCACAATTATGCGACAATGGTTTTAGTGTTGAGTTCTCGATAGAAAAATGCACAGTCAGAAATCGAGCTACTCAACAGATCTTGTTGACTGGTTCAAGAAAAGGAACGATATACATAGTAGATTGGAACAGTTTTCCAAGAAATGCATGCCTAATTGTTAAGAGTTCAAAGAGCTCCAGCTGGCTCTGGCAAAGAATGAGCCATCTGAACTTTAAGACTCTTAACAAGATAGCAAGGATGTCCTTGGTAGAAGGTCTTCCGAATGAAGTATTATCTAAGGATCAGACATGTGTCGCATGTCAGAAGGGAAAACAAGTAAAAGCTTCATTCAAAGGAATACCTTCTCCTCCATCCAGCAGAGTACTGCAATTGCTCCATATGGATTTGTTTGGACCAGTTACACCTCTAAGTTTCAGTGGACGCAAATACACTCTGGTGTTCGTGGATGATTATTCCAAGTTCACCTGGGTTATATTCTTATACAAGAAAAGTGAAACTACAACCAAACTACCCGAGCTGCTCAAGAAAATTCAGAATGAAAAGGGTCTCAGCATAGTGAAAATCAGATCAGACAAAGGTACTGAATTCCTTAACCAGTTTATATCTAATTTTTGCTCTGATTTTAGTATACAGCATGAGACATCAGCTGCAAGAACACCACAACAGAATGGCGTAGCAGAAAGAAGGAACAGAACACTCAAAAAAGTTGCACGCACTATGTTAGTTGAATATGTTACTCAAAGCCGTTTCTGGGCAGAAGCAATCAACACTGCATGCCACACGCATAACAGATGTTCTCTGACTAAGATCCACTTTAAAACACCTTATGAACTGTGGAAGGTCAGAAAACCTCGTGTTTCTTACTTCCATGTTTTTGGGTGCAAGTGTTTCATACACAACAATGGGAAGAGTCAGTTGAAAACTTTTGATGCCAAAGAAGACGAGGGTATATTCTTAGGATATTCCTCAACCAGCAAGGCATTTAGGGTCTTCAACAGACGAACCCTAGTTGTGGAAGAAACACCTCATGTGGTCTTTGATGAGTCATCATCTGATCAAGAGAAGTCAGCCTCAGAACAGACGGCACCAGATGCAACTGCTGTTCCAGATACACAGAAAATGGATCAGCTAAGGCTCAAAGGAAAGGAATCAAAATATGTCACAGTATATGTTCCTAACTTTGACCTTGATGATTCACCAGGTCAGAAAGACCCCAAGGTACGTACAACTGTCAGTGAAGAAGCTGGTACAACTGAGACAATAACAACTGAACCATCTGGTCCAGGGGGAACACCTGATGTTTCGGCAGATAGACTTCAGCACATGATGAGTCCAACATCAGCTGAGACATGTCCATGCCAAGTGGATCCTACTCAAGTAACTCTCCCAGTCTCTAGTGATAAATCTTTATCAGAAGAGGATGATGTTCTCCAAACAGATGACAATCAGGACAGAAGGACCTGGATAACCAGTCATCCAACTGATCGGATCATCGGAGACCCATCTGATAGAGTTAGAACTAGACATCATATTGGTGAAAGTGCAATGTATTGTTGTTATCTGTCTTTGAAGGAACCACTCACAGTTGAAGAAGCTCTTCAAGATGCAAGCTCGATTCTAGCCATGCAAGAAGAACTAGAGCAGTTTGAAAGAAATCAAGTTTTAGAACTTGTAGACAGACCAACTCATCAAGATATGATTGGTACTAAGTGGGTATTCAAGAACAAGAAGGATGAGCACAACGTAATAACCAGAAATAAGTCAAGACTTGTTGCTAAGGGATATTCACAATCAGAAGGAATTGATTATGATGAAACCTTTGCACCAGTCGCCCACCTGGAAGCCATTCGGCTGTTTCTGGCTTATGCAGCTCATAGGGGATTTACTGTGTATCAGATGGATGTAAAGAGCTTTTCTTAAATGGGGTGCTAGCTGAGGAAGTTTATGTTGAACAACCTCCTGGCTTTGAAATAAGCAACCAAGTGTACCGTTTAAGAAAAGCTCTTTATGGACTGAAACAGGCTCCTAGAGCTTGGTATGATACATTGTCCCAGTTCTGGATAGAGAATGGATTTACCAAGGGCTTGATTGATCGGACATTGTTCAGAATAGAAGATGGAGAAGACATTCTCTTGGTTCAGATCTATGTGGACGACATTATATTTGGTTCTCCCAATCAGAAGCTATGTGAGAAATTCAGTAAGCTGATGCAAGGGAAATTTGAGATGTCCATGATGGGTCAGATGAGTTACTTTCTAGGTCTACAGGTCAAGCAAGCTCACGCTGGGATCTTCATCTATCAGGCTAAATACACAAGGAATTTGTTGGCTAAGTATGGAGTTCAGAATTGCAAGAAAGTCAAAATTCCAATGTTGACTGCATTCAAGATGGATCCAGATGAAGGTGGTAAGAAGACTAATCAGAAAGAGTATAGGGCTTTGATTGGATCTTTACTATACCTGACTTCAAGCATACCAGATATAACATTTGCAGTAGGTGTATGTGCCAGATTTCAGGCAAATCCCAAAAAAAGCCACCTTAAAGCAGCTAAGCGGATTCTTAAGTATCTGAAGGGTACTATAAACTTAGGTTTATGGTATCCAGCAGATAATAATCTAGATCTTAGTGGGTACTCTGATTCTGATTATGGTGGATGTAGGATATATAGAAAATCTACATCAGGTACTTGCCAGTTCTTGGGAAGCAAGCTGGTCTCGTGGTTTTCTAAGAAGCAAACATCTGTTGCCACATCTACTACTGAAGCAGAATATATGGCTGCAGGTAGCTGTTGCTCCCAACTGCTCTGGCTTTGTCAGCAGCTGATGGATTACAACATAACTGCTACCAATGTACCTATCTTATGTGACAGTAATAGTGCGATTGCTGTCACTCAGAATCCAGTTCTGCACACGAGATACAAACATGTGGACATCAGACACCACTTTATCCGAGACCATGCAGAAAAGAAGAACATCAGAATGGAAAAGATCCATACTGATAAGCAAAGAGCTGATATTTTAACCAAGCCCCTAGCTGAAGTCAGATTCAGAGAATTATGGAACGAGCTAGGTCTACTGGATTTAGGAGATGCAGCCCCAGAGTATTTTGGTGGTCTGATCTCAAACACCAGTTGATCTCAATAGACCCGTAGGTCGAAAGAAAAATCCTAAATCCTAAACCCTAAACCCTAAAACCGATAAGCCTTCTCACTTTAGATGAACACGAATGTCACACATTTGGTGCAAAACATAAGGTATTGTAAAAGGGCAACTTGGCTTGATCAAGTTCGCATATACAATACTAAATCCATATTACATGTCAGAAATTGCTCATTGATGTTAACCACGTCGTCTCGATCGGAACACAAGGTATAGACGGCCACCTCCATGATAAAGGCGACAAATTCGCAATTAGGGTGGCAGTGAAGCTTTGCAATGGCAGTTTGTTCACCTTCCGATGAATACGAGATCAGGAACAAGGGAAGCATAGGGATTGACTGAGAACCGGAGGGCTTGTCGGAATAGAAGAAGCCTACTGGCGGAGGACTTGCCGGAATCAAGGACTCACCGGAAATTCTCATGTGCAAACTTGAGAACGAAAATTGATGAATGATTGTCTAAACTCAGTTCTATTTATAGAGGATAAGCGGGGGTGGAAATGAATTTTTTAAAAGTTTGAGACCCCCCCCCAAATAAATTGACGTCACAAAGTGACAGACCATCATTGCGGGTATGTCACATCACACCGATTCAGGGAATCGAGGCAACCTTTCGACTCCCCGAGAATTAGGTTTTGGCTAGAGCACATTCCAAGACCCGGATAGGATCAGATTGGATCAGATTGGTTCAACAGAAATTTGATCGGATAAGTTGGACATTGTTGGGAAAACTTGCTAAGGTATAGGTTACACGGTAAGATCAACAAGTCAGAAGAGTTGGATCAGATACAACAGGTAAGATGGTCAGATGAAAAGAGAACTTCATCTGATCAGAAGAGATCAATTGGGAAATAATCAGAAAGGAAGGTTAGATGAAGGGGGAAGTTCATCTGATCAGAAAAGATTAGTAGAGTACTGATTTGAGCAGAACAGACGGTGGGAAAAAACTTAAGGTTTAGAGGATATATTAGGTTCAACATATTGGAAATCAGAAAAGAGGGACAAGAATCTACATTTGTGGTAATTGGCTGATTACAATATCGACCAATCGACACGCTTTTCCCGATCCCTTTACTTTATTTTATGTTTTCCTTATTTGTTTATTCTTATCTCCTTAATGCGTATGACGTCACTCTGTCTTTCATTAAATGCGGACGCGAGGATTTTGTATTAAATGCATTTATCACGATTTTTTAAATCCAAAAGTTGTGGCCTACAATTTTTCCTAAGTCGCACGATGTCTACTTTAACAAACCACCTAATCTCAACCGTAGATTTTGATTGGACGTCTTTTGGGTTCCCAGTTTTTAAAATGATTGGGTTTCCCTCTCGTTTATAATTCCAAAAATCCTCCCACTCCACCATTTTCACAAAACTCACAAACCTCAAATTTTCTCTCTGCAGCTATTATCTTCTCGCTCTAAAACATCTCTGCAAATTCCAAAACATTTACTTGTTCATCTTTTTCCAGATTTAAATGGTAATTTAAATTTGGTCTTAGATATGCTCCTATTTGCTATTGATATGATATGATGAAGTGGCAGCTGTGAAACCAGCTATGGAGGTCAGGAAGAAAGGAGCGATGGGACGAAGAAGAAAAACTGCTGCGAAAACCGTAAAAGGGATATCTATCGAGGAACCAACAAATCAAGATAGCAAAACCCGGTTCGAAAGTGTTCCAGCTTCTTTGGAAAAGGAAGTCCAAGGGATTTCAGATATTGGACGAATCATCTGATTCTGATGCAGACAATGTGCCCATCAGCAGACTCCCCAAGAAGAGGACAGGTCAAGGATCGAGGTCTATTGCTGCACCAACGTTTTCTCACTCTGAGACACAGCAGCAGACCACATCAGCTGCATCAGATCAGCCAATCTCATCTCCTCAAATTCTGATTGATGATCCGTAAACCGCTTGACTATGATCCTTTTCTCCGCACCGGCTTCTCCCCGGTTGAAGAAGTCAAGACTGCATCTACACCAAAGACTGCACATGCTCTGATCTATTTCACAGAGAAGATTATTCGCAGGAGGCTGGAGAAACACCTTTTGGAAAAATATCCAGAATTGGAGTTGAAGCCAGAGGCACGGACTGCTGTTCTTGATGTTCTCGCCTGGCGAGACATCCGCTTGAAAAAGTTTGAAGACTTTGGAACTGTGCTTGAGCAGAAGGGTGGTATTCGCCCATTTCTGGAATACGAACTTGAGATGAGGAAGATAGCTGAGGTGGAGATTGCCACAGATCTGATCTCTGATGATGCAGTGGCTGGGCTGATAACTAGGAAGTTGGGAATTCCGGACACTCCATTGCACAGGGAGATCACTCACAAAATTGTTAAGTACAGCAGAACAATGCAGCAAAGGAGATGGTTTGAAGAAGAAGTTGAGGCTTGAAGGCCGATTGAGGTGGATGAAGTTTTTGAACAAATGGCTGACACGGAGCAGACTGCTAAAGAGATGGTTATCATTGAAGAACCAGAAGAAGTTGAGGCAGTCGCCAATGAAGCAGTTGTGGGAGAAGCGGCAGAGTCCCCATCAGCTGAGGCACAAGGAGCCGATGAGTTAGTCTATCTGACTGCTGAAGAAAGTCCAGCGCGCGAAGCCGATGTTGAGAGACCTTCTTCTTCAGCGGGTCAACTGGTACAGATTCTCCAAAACCTCTCCACATTTTGAGGAGAATCTGATGAAGCACATCAGGACATCCTTCAGGGCTAATATGACCAACATGTTCAGAGACGATGTAAGCTTCTTTGTACCATCTCACATCGAGATAGCGATCAGATCAGAGAGAGAGCGAATCTCAGAGCACTGCGCCAGAATTGCAGAAGATGTCAGGGACACAACAACTAACAAATTGCTTGAGATGACACAAAAGATGACTGAGATCGAGCAGAACAGATCCCACCAGTTTACGCTGATGATGAACGAACAGATAGTCAAAATGACCAAGTTGTATGAGGATCTGGCTGCTGCACAGCACAAGGCAAATTCTACAGCAGATAAGCTTGATAACCTTTTTGCCCAAGTTCAACCTGCTGCTGAAGCTGAATCCCCTGCCCTTAAAAATCTTCAACAAGACTTATCTTCGAAGATTACCAATCTAAGTGCTGAACTCAAGAGCCTTTTTGAAGGAACCAAAAAGGGGGAAGAAGCTAAGGATGCTGATATTCAGGGAAGGCTGAACCAGGTTGAAAACTATGTGGCGAGCATCCAGATTACATTGGACAAAAAGAGACTAAGGAAAGGTGCCCAAGCTACTGCTGAGTTGGAGAAAGCTGAGCTGATCGAATCTTCAACTGAATCAGACGAACCAGTAAGAAAGAAAGGCAAGAAAGTCATGGTTGCCAAAAAGAAAGCTCGAGCTGCTCTGCAAGATAAAAGAAAAGAAGAAGAGCTGAAGAAAGCAGAGGCTGAGAGGCAAAGAAGAAGGGAAGAAGCAGCACAACTTGACAAAGCCTATTGGTTGAAGAAGAAGAAAGGCTTTGTGGCAGGAGAAGGAGAAGGATCGCACTATGTTGAGCCAATCCTAGATGCTGATGTTGATCTAATAGTGCGAGCTCGTCCAGACCTGCAAGGAACTTGGAAGATAATCAAAGCAGAATTGTACATTTCAGCTTACATCAACCAGGTCATCCCAACTGAAACTGACAAGAATGACATGTTCAGAGACTGGTTGAGTAACAAACATCCATAATTCTTTGTTGAGCTGATGAGGGAGGCAAAAATGCTGAGCAGCACACCGGTCACACCAGACATTGAGGTGATGGACTACAAGAAGACTCCGGACGACAAATTGGACAAGATTGCTTTTAATGACACTCTTAACAGATACCTTGAACAAGATGGCATCACTGATGAAGACAAGGTTGCTCAGATAAAGACAAGATTGTTCAACTTTTGTGAAGTTCCTTTGGAGGAGAGATACTGAATCAGAAGACTTATTTTGTAAGATCAGGATATGTATATTTCACTTTGTACTTGTAATTCTCACACGCTATCAATGAAATATCCTATTTCTCTGATCTTAAGACAAACTCTCATTGTCTTCTGATGAATTGTCTCTTTTATTTATACTGCTTTATTTTTGTTCAGCATCCATTCTGATTAAGTTTTGGTTCCATCAAAAAGGGGGAAATTGCTGGGAAATTTGGAGTTTTGATGGAAGTTCCAAAATAGTTGTAATAGGATCAGTCGAACTTGTTAGTCGACTGATGAATAGATAGGAAACCAACTGAACATGTTAGACAGCTGATGATTTAGAATAGGTCACATATTGAGGGGGAAATCAATATATGAAGATCAGAAGTGAAGTTCAGGATCAAGATCAGAAGAGAAGATCAGAAGGAAGACCTGAATCACATCAGAAGACCTACTCTATGAAGACATCAGCAGAGTCGATAAGTTGCAGCTAAGACAACCTTATCAGATGACTCAAGACTACTGATCTGATGGATAACAGATCAGTAGAGGCCAAGAAAGAACCACGATAAGTATTTCTTCTTATCCTTAAAGCATACGATGTTTCTCAGACTCGAAGTATACTTAAGTCCAAGCTTTTCTAAGACGCCGAATAAGTGTACTTGTTTAGCCACTTAGAAAGAGACACGTATGTACGGTTCTGAAGATTGCAGGATATGGCGTATCAAGCCAAACGGCTAGAAAGGACAATATTGCACGAAGATGGCATGGCCTTTCTGCGCACATCAAGTCAAGCCTGCAAGCCTAACTAAAATAGACCGAAATTCAAATTGCTCTCCAACGGCTAGTTCGATTTCGTGCCTATAAATAAGGGATCAAACCTTCAGAGAAAGGTTACGGAAATTATTCACAAGCAAAAAGCTCTCAAGATTTTCGCAAGAAGAACACAAGCTCAAGATTATTTCTTAAGTGTTCATCCCTTAGTTCTTAGCAGAATACATATCCTCTAGCTCTTGGCTACTTAGAAGATACGATAGTATTCCAGTTGGAACAAAACAAATCTTATACCCAAACACTGTTAGGTTAAGTTTGTTATAGCAAGATTTCTATCTTGGGTTTCTAGATTAGATTTCTGGGATTGGTTGAGTGTGAACTCGTTAAATATCTGTTGGTTGTACTGTGTTGGACTAACACAATAAACTAAGTCCAAGTTGATTAAGTTGGTGCCCCTGCTGATAGGGAAGAGTGGACATAGGACAAGTTGTCCGAACCACTATAAATATGTGTCCCTTTAATCTTGCTTTACACATCTGCACACAACTTGTTATTTGCATGCATATTCTGTACCTAAATCAGATTAGCATCAAGCTACTGATCTGATCAGTTTGACATTTTAGTCACCTGATCCTAACTGTTGGTCAGAATCTCATTTGAGTAAAACTAGTTTCTACACGGGTTAACTTATCTTCCGCACCATCAGTTAAGTTGATAGACGCCGAACTGATCTATCTACCAGATCAGTAAGTCAGATATCAGTCCAAACTGATTCACATCGCACTCTGATCAGACATACGTGCAAACACATCTGATCCACTAAAAAGTTTTTGAAGTCTATTCACCCCTCCCCTCTAGACTTCAACCCTCACTGAAACCCGTTCGGGACCTACAAAAAGTATAGGGCTCTAATTGTATCACTGTTATACCTGACTGAGAGCATACCAGATTTAACATTTGCAGTAGGTGTATGTGCCAGATTTCATGTAAATCAATTGCAAAGCCACTTGGAAGAAGCTAAGAGGATTCTTAAGTATCTAAAGAGGACAGTTAACCTTGGGTTATACTACCCATCAGATGATAATCTAGAGCTTAGTGGGTACTCTAATTCTGATTATGGAGGTTGCAGAATAGACAGAAAGTCAACCTTAGGAATATGTCAGTGCCTAGGCAATAAACTGATCTCTTGGTTTTCAAAGAAACAGACATCTGTTGCCATGTCTACTACTGAAGCAGAATACATGGCCGCAAGAAGTTGTTGTTCCCAACTGCTCTGGGTTAGTCAGCAGCTGAGAGATTATAACATTGTATCTACGAATGTGCCTATATTTAGTGACAGTAATAGTGCTATTACAATCACTCAGAACCCAGTTCTACATACCAGATGCAAGCACGTGGACATCAGACATCACTTCATCAGAGATCATGTTGGAAAGAAGAACATTATAATGGAAAAGATCCATACTGATAAGCAAAGAGCTGATATATTAACCAAGCCACTAGCTAAAGTCTGGTTCAGAGAACTATCAGTTGAGTTAGGGCTTCTGGACTTGGGAGAAGATGCACCAAATTTTTTTGGTGGATTGGTCTCCACGACCAGTTGGTTAAGAAACTGGCGAGGAGAGAAAGATCAATTGAGTAAAGGAACCTCAACTGATCAGGTAAGATCAGTCAGGAACTGACCAGAAAAGGAATAATAGTTGAAGGGGGAATTTCAACTGATAAGATAGGATCAGGAGAATATTGATCAGAAAAGTGGGACATTGTTGGGAAATTCTGAAGTATAGGCTACAATTAGTAAGATCAACAAGAATTAGACAAGTCAGCCTCGATAAAGTTGTAACTGATTGATTACAATATCAATCAGTCAGATACGTTTTCTGACTTCATTTATCTAATCTCACTTACCTGAGATTTTTTATATGTTTTCTTTATTTGTCTGAACTTATCCATTCTTACTTTGCGCATTACTTTATGATGTCATGCCTGCAAGCATTAAATGCGGGTGTGGGATTTTTGTATTAAATGCATTAATTGCTAGTTTTTAAGTCAAAAAATCATCCGCTTTTTAACCTCAACCGCACGATTTATTTACTTTTCAACCGCTTAATCTTGATCGTCCGATTTAAAACATGGATACTCAAGTATTCACAAATATTCATGCAAAATGTTTCCATCCCATCTATTTAAACCCTAAGACCTTTAGTCTGAAAACCTTTTGCATTATTTCTCAAACTCTCCAGACTTAAACTCTTCCGAAAAACTTTCCAAATACTCATCTAGCGATTCGCATTCTTTCAAAACCTTTAAATCACTACTCTGGTAATTTGTTTAATGTGATTTTACTACTCTTGAATCTTATGCATTAGGGTTATAGGGTGTATGTATGTTGTACTGTTCATATGTCTGATTTAATTTGCTAATTGCTAATGTGTTCTGCAACTATGAACAATACATATATTTTGGGTTATTATTTGAGTAAATGCTTCACAAATTGCTCTATGGTATTTCATATTGCTCTATGGTATTTCATATTGCTCAACACTGTATGATTTTTTCAAAAACCTAATTTAGGGTGTTGTATTTGTGTTGCAGAAATGGAAACTTCAAAAGCTACCCCTGAAGTGTGCGACTATGCTTCAATGATGAAAGGTGTCATCGACAAAAAATATGTGATTTTCAATCTGAGGCCCAGGGTCAACCTTTCAAAAGGATCCTGAAGAGAAAGCAGATGGCAACCAAGCCTGCCCGTAAAGCTGAAGATGTGAGTGAGAAAAGACAAAGAAAGCTCACAACAATGCTTCAGAAGAAGAAAGGGATGCCTTCTGGGGGTTTACGAGATGAAGATAGTGACGTAGAGAACTTGGAGTCAGCAGAAGAGCAACCTGAGGAGCGAATTGCTGAGGAAATCGGTGGTGAGACTGGTACGAGTTCTGAGCGCACAGTCAGCACAAAGAAAGAACTGGCCGCAGAAGAGACAACTGGTCAGTTGGAAATTATTATTGTCGCAGAAGGAGAAGAGGAATGAAGGATGGAAGAGGCACAGGATGAATCTGAGCCATCTGGTTCTGCTCACCTGAGCTCGTTGTTCAAATGACTTGAACCTACCCACCTACCAAGATCCACTACTCCAACAGAACAATTCTCACCCTCACCCATCAGATAAACCACTCTCGTTCTCACCCCTGCTCAACCTGAACAACCAATATCTGAGCCAACCCGACCTGCAGATATTCCATCTACAGAACTCCAACCTGAGCCTGTACTAGAAATAATCCAACCTGAGCCTCAACCAGAAATAATCCAACCTGAGCCAGAACCAGATTAGCCTGAGCTGATCCAAGAACCTACTCCAGAAATCCAAACAGCAAGATAACAAGCTATGTTTGTCTCGGTTGTCCACAATCCGTTCAATAGTCAAACAGTCTTCGAACCAAAGTCACCTGAGCAGGTGTAGCCGGTGATAAAGTTCTTACGAAGAAGAGTTGATAACTATCTGAACAAGACCTTTCCTCACCTGGTCGAGCATCCAGGAGTTCTAAAGTAGGTAGCTGATATTCTATTTTGGAGGGATATCAGGCTACAAAATATTGAAGATTTCCTGATGTTTCTGAAAGCTATGGGAAATTATGAGTTTGTGGATCTGGAGTTAAGGATGAAGAATCTGGCAAGAGTGTCCAATGCTGCGGAGTTGGCAACAGATGTTGATGTTGCCTGGTTGGTGAATAAGAAGATGGGACTCTCGGAAGAAGAGGATAATGATCAAATAATCTGGGACGATGCTCAACAATATGCAGAATTTGAGCAAGCTGCCGATGAACCAGTTGAGGGTGGACCAGATGAGACCCTAAATGGTGAAGCACAAACATCTATACCAGTGGCGGTGATTTCATATGAAACCCTAGATCACCTTTCGACGACTATTCAAGATCGGGTGAAGGCATTTGTGGAATCTCAGTTCAATATTCTAGCAGCAAATCTGATGATTCAGATGGAGGAAAGAACCAAACAGCTGGTTGAATCTGAGAGGAATCAGACTGCAACAAAACTGGTAGAAATGCACTCTGTGGTTGCTGAAAATGAAATGAAACGAGTGGAACTGCTTCTGGCAAAGCTTGGGTTAGAGGTTTCCACGTTATATGATGTCAGGATACTTCTAGAGGAAGTTTACAAATCCCTGAAATAGGCAGATACGAGTTTTGATGCTGCCTGGAGACGCTTTGAAGCCTCCATGTCTGTTGCAAAGAAAGCCTTGGAGGATGCTATCTCAAAGATGCTTGGACCTGCTCCTTCTACCTCATCTGTACAGATCACACCTTTAGAGGTAGAAGGCCTAAAGCAGGAAATGCTTAATCAGTTTGGGAACCTGGAGAAGAAACTCTCACACCTTTTTGATGCAACCAAAAAGGGGGAAGGAGATACGTCAGAAAAACAGGTTGCCCAGGCCGGTCAACTGACCATGGTAACTGCAACTGCTGCACCCAGACAAGCTTCTGTCACTTCTGCAGAAGGTATTCCAGATATTGAATTGGCCGAGTTGTTCACAATTATTGAAGAACACATTAAATAGTTGGATATTCAAGACAAGGCCCTTTCTGAACAGAAGATTGCTATGGTAGAGTTGAATGCAAGGGTTGACAAAATGGAGGACTTCTCCTCAATTGTTCAGAAGAGGATGCACGCAGAAGATCAGGCAAGAAGTCTTGAACAGGCCAGGAAACTTGAAGCAGAAGAAGAAGTAGAAGCAGAGGCTGAGAAAAGGTTACAACTGAAAGGGAAGCAAGTCAAACGACCCATTCAGAAGACTGTTGTAACCAGGTCTGAATTGCTACTATCAAAAGAACAGATTAGGGGTCAGGAGGACCAGGCGAAGAGAAGAAAGGTCATCGATGAAGCTATCAAGAAAAGGAAGCTGAGAGAAGCAGCTGGACTGAACAGAGCCTTCAAGAGGAGACAGAAGAAGAAGGCATCTGATGAGGAAGTGGGTCGAGAATGCTCTTCCTGCAACAATCAATGATATCCTGGTGTGTAGAGAGGATCTACATGAGCCATGGAAGGTGATCAAGACAGACTGGCTCTGTGATGTATTCATGATCCAGAGAGTCTCAGAAGAGAAAGATGATGACAAATTCGATGAACACTTCCTGGATTGGCTGGAAGCTGAGTACTCTGAATTCTACAAAGCAGTAATGAGGGAAGGAAAGAAGATGCAGTTCAGACCAACTGCTCCCAGATATGAATACTTGATTCCACCTCTCAGAAAGAATTTGACCTTCGATCCAGTAGCATTCAGAGAAGCCTATTTTGACGCACTTGAGAGAGAAAATATCATTAAAGAAGATCGACAGAAGGAAGTGTTGAAAAGGATGTATGACATCTTCGAAATCCCTGAAGGTCTGAGAGAGAAGGAGTAAGAAGTCAGAAGATGGTTCTTAGGATCAGATGTTAGGTAACCTTGCTTATCATTTCATGTACTTGTAATTTGTCAAAATTATCAATGAAATGCATTACCTTTCTGATCACACGACAACGACTCATTGTCTTCTGATTTCTGTTTATGTTCTTTACATTTCATGTTATCTGTTTTTCTGATTAACTGTTTTGGTTCCATCAAAAAGGGGGAAATTGTTGAGAAATTTGTAGTTTTGATGGGAGTTCCAAAATATATTTAATAGGAACAGTCGGACTGTTAGCTGACTGATGAATTAGAAATCAATATATGACCAGATGAGATGTATAGATAGGTCACATATTGAGGGGGAACTCAATATGTATAGGTTAAGTCTTGAAGAAGATCAGAAGAGCAGAAGACTCAGAAGACTTGAAGATCAGATGACTACCAGATAACAAGACCAAGAAGACCTCAGAAGAACGCAGAAGAGTCTGTAAGTTGTGCTAAGACAACCTACATAAGAAGACTCAATCAGGTAGACTGATCAGTTTTAACTGATCAGGTCAGCTCAATCAGGTGACAACCGAAGGTTCACCAAAGTCATCCGAGTGCACCAGACAAGAAGAATCTCAACCTACGTTGGTAAATCAAACACTGAACAAGTGTACTTGATAACCAATGAGAGCAAGCCACGTGTGTACAGAGCTGACAGTGCGGGATTCGGCGTATCACAGTCAAACGGCTATAAAGGACAACAAGCACGCATTTGACCATGTCGTCTCTGAGCACGTCAAGTCAATCCTGCAAACCTACCTCAAATAGACCGAAATTCGAATTGCTCTCCAACGGCTAATTTGATTTCGTGCCTATAAATATGGGATCAAACCTTCAGAGTAAGGTTACGGAAATTATCATCAAGCTCAAGCTACACACGATTTTTGGAAGAACACGAAAATCAAGAATAATTTCTAAGTGTTCATCCCACAGTTCTTAGCATAGAATTCTTATCCTTTAGCTTTAGGCTACTCAGAAACTAGGATAGAATTCCAGTTGGAACAACTCAAATCTTATACCCAAACCAAAAGTTAGGTTAAGTTTGTTTTAGCAAGATCTCAGACAAAGGTTTCTAGTTCTGATTTCTGGGATTGGTTGAGTGAGAACTCTTGAAACATCTGTTGTACTGTGTTGGACTAACACATAAATCTAAGTACAGTTGGTTAAGTTGGTGTTCCTTCTGATAGGGAAGAGTGGATGTAGGACAAGTTGTCCTAACCACTATAAATCTTATGTGCCTTACCTGCTTTATCTGCTTTAAACTACCTGCACACACCTGTTTAAAGAAAACACGCATATTCTAAGTCAGGATCAGATTTGCATCAAGCAACTGATCTGATCAGTTTGGCACTTTGTCACCTGATTAGAATACCTTAGAATCTGATTTGAGCTAACTGGTTTTTCACATGGGTTAATCTTATCTTCCGCACCCTTAGTTAAATTGATAGACACCAAAATGATTTGCTTACAAGTTGCTAGTAAGTTGGATATCAGTCCATACTGTGACACTCGCACTCTGATCAGGAAACATTCTATTCACACCTGATCGCACGAAAAAGTCTCAAAAGTCTATTCACCCCTCCCCTCTAGACTTCTGCCTCACTGAAACCCGTTCAGGACCTACACATTGGCTTGAGAAACTCTCTGGTTCAGGCTGTTGCTATTCACAGGGACTTTATACTTCAGCAAATTGAAAATTTACAGGATCAGATTGCTGAGCTGAATGTGATGAAAAGCTTCTGGGAAAAGTTGCTTTCTGCTCCACCAGAGGAGTACTACCTGATGCATGTGAAGTTGTTGCTGAAGTTCCTATTGCTGAAGATGTTCCTAAGGTTGTTCCTGTTGTTGTGCATGAAGAGAATGAACCAGATCCTCCAGTTGGACAAGGAGATGATAAAGAACCAGTGCATGAAGATGATGAAAAAGCTGACATTGATGAACTCATAGATGAACTCTATGGTGATCTCCCATGATGGTTGATTGAGGGAGTTTGTTTTGTGATCATGAAGATAGGGAGAGTTAAGACAAGTTGAGGGGGAGCATGTGCAGGCCTTGATGATGTTACAATTGATTGTTTCAGTTTGATCACCTCCAACTCTCTTTGTTTCTCCTTCCTTATTCATGAGATCTTATTCTGTTTTGCAAGTTATCATTTGGGTATGTAATCATTGAACAAATAGTTGGTAGGTTTGCTTGTTTATGTTTATGAGTATTATTGTTTGCTCAGATATTCTGTTTTTGAGTATTGATTGTTAGTTTATTTTGATGATCATACTCTGATGATTTAGGTTAAGATATTTAGTTTTCATTGCTTTGATAACCTTGTTTTAATTGCTCTGATAGTCTTACCTTGATGTTTTGAATAAGAGTAATTTGTGTAGATAGTTCGATGTGATCTGTTCATATCTTCCTGACAGCGACTACAAATGGGGGAGATTGTTGATGATGCCACCGATATCACAATATTGGTTACAACATCAGTATTCGTCATTTCTTTTTAACAACTAACACTTATGTGTTCAATGTTATCTTTGATGTTGTTGACTACAGGTTGACGATCTAGGTTGTTCTGCAAAATTTCAGAAGGTTCCACAAGCTTCAAGAATCGAGAAGAAGAGACTAGATCATGCGGTTGTTTTCCGGAATTGAAGAACCCACTGAGTGGCGGTTATACAAAGATAATTGGTTAGTGGATGAAAGAGTTTCTAGATCCTTCAAGGAGACTCTAGTAGAGCACACACGAAGTCTATAAATAGAAGACACTGAAGTGCTTATCAATGGTCGTGTATTGTTTAGTCAAAGCAATAACCAAGTATCAACTGTTGAGTGTTTATTGCATCCAGAGTGATAGGGTCGTTGTTGTGGAGTATTTAGCCACAACAAGTAATTGTAGGGTTTACAATACTTCGAGTGGTACTGGATTTATTTTATGTGGAATGTTAGTCTCGGTGTAGATCGTTTCATACACATAGAATAGTCATCTTTGGTAGTGTAGAGATACACCTAGCCTTTAGATCATATGCTTTATCTTGTTTCAAGAGGGTTCAATCTGTGAACCTCTTTGTACTCATTATTTTGTTAAATAGTTATTTCGGCCATAAGGCATCACAATCTATGTTGATATAGATTGTGCAAAGTCTAATTAAACAATTCGTGTGTTGTGTTTCTAAGTCTTCCGCTGTTATTGTCTCTATTTTACTATTGTTACTTTGAGTGTTACAACTTTCAAAGTAACATCAGTTTATTTTACTTAAACACAGCCCCGATCCACATACTTTCATGAATGGTACAAAAAATTGTTAAAAATAAAAAACAAAAAATGAAATAGAAAAATTATCTAGCTAGGTTGACGGAAATAAAATAAAATGAAAAAGTAAAAAATATTAAAAATTGATTTCTCATAGTTAAAAAAATTAAATTAAAAAAGTATAAATTTCGTGTATATATATATATATATATATTAAAGATTACAATTCTCAAAATAGAAAAAAAATAATCAATCTAGCAAATCTATAAATCATCAAAAACTCTGCCTCTGTGTATATATATGCCTTGTGCTCTTCTTGTAAAAGTCAATATAGTGAAAATATTTCACAATGTTGTGAAACTAATATTTTTATGTTGTGAAGCTAATACTTTATAGGGTATGAAAAGTAGGAAAAGTGAAAAATATAGGGAGAAATGGAGAATATTTTTATTTCGTTTCATGTCATGGGATACAAAATGAAGTGGCATACCACCCTTTTATAGGGAGCAAGGGATGCTCCTAGAATAATTCATCATAATTATTTCATAAATAATTTCTACTAGAATAATCTAATAGAAGATGAAAGGACATAGAAATTATTATATTATTTCATAATACACAACTTTTTTCCGTGTGTGCATTAATTTTATCATGGTACCAGTGCAGGTCAAAGGTCAATCAGCTTCCTATAGCTTCACACTAATCTTTATTCAGTTTCGCACCACATTAATATATGTCCAAGAAGGGCGGCAAAACGTCCGATTCGACGTCACCATAAGGTGGAGGAGTATGAAGAGAGAATGAACAAGAGACCAAAATTGCACTCATTGTGGAATCCTATATAAGACATTGGATAAGTGCTACAAAATCCATGGCTACCCGAAAAATCAAGAGAAAGGTGGACGTGAAAGCAACAAAAGGGATGACTCATGGAAGCAAGGAAAGATTCTTGGAAAATCTGCTCATGTTGCATCAGGCAGAAACCCTGTTCCGAGATTAATCGTCAATAAGTACTTGAGCCTTGTGAATTTTTTTAGCAAAGGTATGAATGAATCACAAGGTGCAAATTAAGAAACTCCATCCACTATCAATATAACAGGTAAATTTAATGACTTAACACACTGTATAATTGATTCTGGGGCAATTCTTGTCCTTCTTTGTAGATGAAGAAAACACTTCTCTCACTATTTCAAATTGATTTTCTTCCTTACAACAAAAAAAACTTGTGTTCTCTTCGCCAATTTCTTTCAAAATTTCTTCTTCAAATCTCCTTCCCCAAATTTTCCAATAAGAAGATCACCAAATATTTGTTCATTGTTCAAAAAAAAAATCTAGACAGAAGAAGAAGAAAAGGAGGAAAGAGGAGTTGTGCGCAGCAACTCTATCATCTTATTTGAGAAAAGTAAGTGTTTCAAAATGGACGTCTTTTTCTACTGCAAATGAGAAGGAATACTACTGATTCTTAAGTATCTTCAAATAATTTTTCCTTAGGGTTATTTACAAGTAAATTGGTCTATCTTTTGTGGTGTGAATTGAACTGACTTTTATTGGTATGAATTCGACAACATATTAAGAGTTGAAGTGTGCCATATTTTTGTTGATTTTAATGTAATTTTTGGATTTGAAATTTTGGTGCATTTAACAGGACCCTAATACAAGTTTTCTACTATCATCAGAATTTTTTTTTGTGTATTCAGCTTTGTATTTTAAATAGTTAGTCCAGTTAGTTAGAGCATGTGGGTAGAATTTTATCTTATTATTAGAATTTAGAATTAGAATTCATTTGAGTGTGTGTGGCTGAAATTACGTGTTTATAGGCTTTATGCATTTAAGTTTTTATTCGAAGGATAATCCATACAACTTAAGGGCTAGTCTTGCGTGATTTTTGCCCACTGTTGCATTCAATTTCTTCCAATGATTTGTTGGATAAATATTGCAACTTAAAACTACTCGAATAGCTACAAATATATTAAATGAGACTAAGAGATGAGATGAAAAAAATTATTAAAGTTATTTGTTAAAAATTGTAAGTTCAGGGGTGTTCCCTTTAGAGAGTGGGCTGCGAATCCTAGGCTTTCTATTTCCTAAAATTTAATAGTCACTCAAAACATTAGGGAGTTTGAATTCTAGCTACTGCCATGTAGTTTATTTAAGTGTTACATTATTGTAAAGGAGTTATACAGGGTGTGAAGCATAGGTTGTGTGTCTTACACACGCCCCACATAGGATGCTCTACCTTGTTATATAAGAGGCATGAAACCCTTTTAGGCAATTATTCTTTTACTACCATAAGACCAAAGTGACACACTTACTAGATTTATTATTAGTTTTTTCTTGAGAGTGTCTAGTAATTCATGCTTATTGAAACTCAAATTTAAAACTTGCACATAGATTTATATGCAAAATCTAAAATCAGGTCTAATCAAAGCTCCAGAAGTAATAAGCTGCAGGAAGAGAACACATGAAAGAACCCTAAACAAATTAAGCCAAAAAAATATGCTTCCTACATAAAAATTCGATGGGAACAAGAAATAACAAATAACTAGTAATATATGTTCTCGGCCTAAATTACATCAAATTGTGGTTGTTATTACTTCAAATTACATGTATTTTAAATCTTTTATATTCAAAACCTACATAACTTATGATCTTGCAGAAGCTGAAATTCATTTAACACCATATAACTCTTTACTTATTCAAATTTTCGTGCAACGGGTATTGCACAATGGAGTATGTTATCTCTGCTGATAAGCGGTTTGATTCAAAAGTGGGCACACGTAGTAAGCTATCAATAGTTAGAAAAATTAATAGCGACCTGGATCAAGAACACAGAAGAAAGTTGAAAGATTCTTGTTTTGGCAAGTTATTTAGAAATGGAGGAGATGAAGTTTTCTGGCAAGTTAATGAATAGCTTGCTCTTAAGAAGAATTGCACGCCAAAGGAATCACACCAAGCTTATGAGTAATGATGAAGAGTTATGGTTCAAAATTGGTGATGAAACTTTGTGTTTCTCCTTGATGAAGTTCACTCTAATTACAAGTTTAAATCCTGGCAAAGAAGAGGATTATACAACCAAAATACCTAAAGAAAATAGGCTTCTAAATAAGTATTTCGAGGGTACTGATTAAGTCACACCAAATACATCAAAAGAAGCATTTGAAAATGCTAAGGATCAAGTGTTGGTGTATACTGTAAAGCAAACTTTTAGTGAGCTTTTGTGGATGTATATTCAATTTTCTTATTATCTGAAATAAATGGTTTTTCACATTATTGCATTCTTATAAATTGCTTATATTTCTGCTTATCTTATATTGTAGACAATGTGGTGGGTTTGTAGTCACATCGAAGATCACATCGTCAGGTTCCTTATAAGCTATAAACAGTATTCACAACTGAGATAGTTCTGGACATAACTATTGGTTTAAGTTGTAGTATAAACTTGTTGGTGGCTTGTCTTGGCCATTAGTTTATACTAGTGCGCTATGTCGCATTGAATGGGTCACAGATAAGACATGTTCTTCTATTCTGATTGTTATGAAGAACTAGAGGTCTTGGTGACTTTTATTATTCTTAACCCTAAGTGTGGTATTTAGATATGTGGGGTGCTTGTTCACTGCTTTGATTTACTATAGGTGAGAATCTTGGTAGATCTCGCATACTTCGTATTTTGAGTAGTGACATTGCTCGCATGATATCTATTTATTGTCATTGGGGCACCGTGTCCTGGACATCCAGGATGATGACTTGAGGAAACTCATAAAGGATTGTCGTATTAAACCCTGCAGGTGAATTTAATCAGTTCGACAACAAGGTTGAGTGGTACTACTCAAGGAATAATAGATATTAATTAATTAAAGCAGTCAGGAGCTTTAATAATTAATGGACGTGCGATATCTTTAACACTGGGAATTATAAAGTCTAATAGAAGCCCTGATTCGATTCGGGATAGGACGGGAGTTCAACATTAATTCTCTAGTGGGATGAATTAATGTTCTCGGGCCAAATAATGTTCTGGGCTGAACATAAGAGTATTTGGGTCCGTGAGAAGCCCAAACCCTATACCTTCTAATGGATCCCTAGTCTGGCCCACGAAACCTGAGGAGTATAAATAAAGGAGCCTGGTTTCTTCTAAAACCCAAAGCACATGAAATTGAAATTTCAGCAGTCGGGGCAAGTTAGGGTTTGAGGAGACGAAACAGCAGGCGCCTTCTCCACGTTCGATAGATTGCTGTCCACTCGGCATTTGGACGAGGTTGGTAGATAGACTGGAAGATCTGTAGTGGAATCAACATCTCGATCTTCAAGGGTAACGAATCTAAACCTTGCTCTAGACGCATGTTTAGGTTTTAATTTTAATACATGTACGTTTGGTATCCAATAACGATCCTGGGTGACGGACCGCCTTCACCGGCACGATCCATCAATTGGTATCAGAGCTTGGATTCGTGGATTATTGGCTCTTCCTGAAACTTTTTTGTCTGTAGATATCGTTTATGTTTTGCTCGTGTTTGAATTTGTTTCTCTATCGCAACCCTTTAGTGTGTTTGTAATCGTTTTCCCACCAGATAAGAAGTGTGGGTAGTAATAGGCGTTTTACATAGATCACTGTAATAGGGTGCTTATTATTGTTGTAATTTGATCGCGATGGAGGTTGGAGGATAATATAGAAAACGGGCGATTAGGGTTAGGGTTATGGCCATTGGTCGATTCAAACCGTTTTGGCCATAACTTTTGACTCGGTTGTCCATTTTCCTATGATAACCATGTTTCGGAAATGTCTCAAGGTCCTCTACAAATCTCACCACTATTCCATGACCGCCTATGTCGGGAGATAATTCAATTTCCTTGATGAAATTTTCTGCCAGTTTAAGTCGGTGGACGTGAAATCGAGCCGCTTGCCTTGCGTGAGAGGCCGATGTGAGGTATCTATCCATGCCCTTAATTTATCATTGTAATAGCTTAGAATAGGCTGTTTTTGTTAGTTTTACAAGGGGTTGCGATTGATGTGCATTTATTTCTGCTTTTATTTATCGCTTCTTGTTTTGTTGTGGCATGCTTGTGTTTCTTTTTCTTGATATGTTATGCCTGTAAATAACCTTCATGTTACAAATGACTGAGTGACATAGATGTGAATTTTAATTAATTCATTGGCCTCCACAATTGGTCTTTAAGTGAGGTGTTTGTTGCTAGTGGGACCTTGGAGTCTCCCCCTAACGGATGCAACATTCACGAGCTTACTAGCTAAGACTTCTAGTCAAAATGTTTTAATCTTTAGATGAAGTGTGTGTTCCTCCCCAACGGATGTGTCACACATGAGTTCATCGGTAAAGAATAATTCAAGATAACTGTAGGGAATTGTTTGCTAGCGACGTGTTCTCTTGATGAGCTCGTCGATTGTGAATAGTGGTTCTTACAGTTAAATTGTGGTCATCACTTAGATGTGAATTTTAATATAACTCCCCAACAGGGTCCCTGTTCTAATTCACATGGCTAGTTAAGGTCCAACTGTTAATTTCGTTCGTCATAAGGATAAGTTGACATGATATTGAAATTAAAGACTGGGTGTCTGGTTGATGAACACATGCATAAACGACCACCCTAACGTGGCTTGTGTGTGTGTTTGTTGGGCTGTTGGAGGTTGTGTTGAATGTTGGTTTTGAAGGTTTCCAATATTTTATGCTTCAACTTATGTGATTTTAATTCTTGCTTGCATTTTATTTATTTCAGATAATTATGATGATGACACTCAACCCGCTTTCGATTATTTTAAATCAAAATAAGCTTACTGGTCCGAATTATTTGGATTGGAAAAGAAATTTGGACATTGTCCTTGTTGCAAGTGAGTACAAGTTTGTACTCAATACACCTACTTCTGTCCCTTTGGAACCTGATTCCACTGAAGAGCAAAAGGAGGCTCATAAAAAGTGGCACAAGGCTAATGAGATGGCTCGTTGTTACATTTTGGCCTCGATGTCAAATGTTTTACAGCAGCAGCATCAAAATATGCCTAATGCCGCAGATATGATATTGAGCCTAAAAGAGCTTTTCAATGATAAAGATAGGGTTGCCCATTTTGAGGCTATGAGGAGCATTATGTCGACCTCTATGCCAGAGGGAGCGTCCGTGAGGGACCACTGTCTCAAGATGATGGAATATCTGAATGAGATAGAGGTCCTCGGAGGAGAAATCGATGGTAATACCAAGATCGATATGATCCTGAACTCGCTCGCAAAGTCCTTTGAAAACTTCCGTTTAAATGTGATCATGAGTAAGAATGACTATACAATAGTCGAGCTTCTTGCGGAATTGGTCGCGACGGAGGGTCTCATGGGTAAGGGTAAGGGACCACAGGCTCATGTCTCTGTTCAAGCTGGATCTTCTTCGTCTAAGGGTGGGAAGAAGAAAAAGGCTTCACAGAAAAAGGGTGGTGGAAGTAGTGGGAGCAAGAAACTGGCGCCTTCTGATGGCGTGAAAAAACCTAAAGGTAAATTCTTCAAATACAACAAGACAGGACACTGGAAGCCTGATTGTCCTCTCCTGAAAAAAGACAACTCTGGTACGTCTCTTGCTCAGGTTGTTGAAACATGTTTCGCGGCTTGTTCTGCCTTTTCTTGGGTAGTAGATACAGGAGCCACTGATCAGGGGTTTCTGCAAACAATGCAACTGAGTGAGGGCGAGATTACTATCAGTTTGGGCAATGCTACGACACTAGCAGTGATCGCAGTGGGAGATGTGCACTTATGTTTTTCTAATTCTGTTTTAGTATTAAAGAACGTTTTATACGTGCCGAGTTTTTGGAAGAATTTAATTTCAGTTTCGAAGTTGTTTAAGGATGGATGTTCAGTTGTTTTTAATGACAAAGTTGTTATTATGAGAAATGACTTTTTAATCTGTTATGGCGCGTTAGAAAATAATCTTTATACTATTGCTTGTGCATACCATACTGTGACTGAAGCTCATTCATCGTCATCATCAAATAAAAGAAAAGAACCTTCTAAGTTGAATCAAACATACCTTTGGCACCTAAGGCTGGCTCAAGTCAACCTGAGAAGGATACAAAGACTTGTAAGTAGTGGGTTTTTGGAGTCTCTCCAAGTAGAACCATTCTCAGTCTGCGAATCATGTTTGGAAGGCAAGATGACCTCGAGGCCTTTTAAGGCCAAGGGGAATAGGGCCAATGGTGTGTTGGAATTGATTCACTCTGATTTGTGTGGACCCATGTCTGTTCAAGCTAGAGGTGGTTTTGATTATTTCGTCACTTTCATTGACGATTACTCAAGATATGGATATATCTACCTGATGTGCCACAAGTCTGAATGCTTTGGCAAGTTCAAAGAATTTAGGGCAGAAGTGGAGAACCGTCATGGTAAAAGTATCAAGTCACTACTGTCTGATCGTGGTGGCGAATACCTTAGCAATGAATTTAGGCAACACTTATTAGAGAATGGGATTACATCCCAGCTCACCGCACCTGGTACTCCCCAACAAAATGGAGTGGCTGAGAGAAGGAATAGAACTCTATTGGAGATGGTGAGATCGATGATGAGTTATGCTTCATTACCTACCTCATTTTGGGGATATGCCTTGGAAACGACAACGTACCTTCTAAAGCAGTTCCAAAAACTCCAATCTAATTGTGGTCTGGGAGAAAGCCTAGTCTAAACCACATTCGGATTTGGGGTTGTCCAGCACATGTGCTGAATAAGGAAGCTATTAAGTTGGCACCTAGAACTGAAGTACGATTATTTGTAGGATACCCTAAAGGAACAAAAGGTGGTTATTTTTATAGTCCTAATGATCAGAGGGTGATGGTGAGTATCAATGCCCGGTTTTTAGAGGAAGACTATATGAATGAGCATAAGTCCAACAGTGAAATCATTCTAAATGAGTTGAGGGGAGACAATGGCACACCAAGTGTGCAAGAGGAAATACCACAAGATACTGCACAACGTGGTTACTCTGATGAACCCTTGTATACATTTCCTCGTCGTAGTGGGAGGGTTGTTCGTCAACCTGATCATTTTATGTTTTTGGGAGAATATGCGGACTTGATTCCAGATGATGAACATGATGATAACGATCCCTGAACTTACAAAGAGGCAATTCAAGACAAAGATGCAGAGTCTTGGCACAAATCTATGGATTCAGAGATTGAATCCATGGATGCTATGGAAGTGTATGACCTAAGTGAACTTCCCCATGACAAAAAAGTCGTTGGGTGCAAGTGGGTCTCTGATCGAAGAGAGAGGATTTGATGGGCGATTATTGCTTTTAAAAGCACGCGGTTGGTGGCAAGGGTTTTACCCAGAAAGAAGGAATCGACTATGACGAGACCTTTTCACCAGTAGCCATGCTAAAGTCGATCCGGATTCTCTTATCCATAGCCAATCACATGAACTACGAGATTTGGCAAATGGATGTCAAGACAGCTTTCCTTAATGGAGAGTTGGATAAGGACATTTATATGCAGCAACCCGAGGGTTATGTGAAGAAAGGCCAAGAGCATCTAGTCTCTTTATGGGCTGAAGCAAGCTTCCAGGTCTTGGAACATCCGTTTTGATGAGGTGATCAAATCTTTTGGATTTGAACAATGTCAAAATGAAAGTTGTGTGTACAAGAAGAGTAACGGAGACGTAGTGGTATTCTTGGTACTGTACGTAGATGATATTCTTCTTATTGGCAACAATGTGAAAGTATTATCAGACGTAAAGGTGTGGCTTTCAGAGCAGTTTCAAATGAAGGATATGGGAGAAGCGTCGTACATTCTTCGTATTAAGGTCATTCGTGATTGGAAAAAGAGAATATTGTGTTTATCTCAAGCGTCTTACATTGATACTGTGGTTGCTCGTTTCAGCATGCAAAACTCCAAGAAGGGCATACTACCTTTCAGACATGGAGTTCCCCTATCTAAGGATATGTGTCCTGAGACACAGAAAGAGATAGAGGAAATGGCTAAGGTTCCTTATGCATCAGCTGTAGGAAGCCTTATGTATGCAATGCTGTGTACGAAGCCTGATATTTGCTATGCAGTTGGCATGGTAGCTATATATCAGTCTAACCCTGGTCAAGGGCATTGGATAGCTGTCAAGTACATTCTCAAGTATCGGAAAAGGACTCGAGATTATGCGTTGGTATACCAGTTAGACAGCATGATTCCTTTGGGTTATACTGATTCAGATTTCAAAGCTGATCGAGTTGAACGGAAGTCTACCTCGGGTTATGTGTTTATGCTGGGAGGCGGAGCCATATCTTGGAGAAGTGTAAAGCAGAAATGCATTGCGGACTCCACTATGGAAGCCGAGTACGTAGCTGCCTCAGAAGCGGCTAAAGTGGTTATCTGGCTACGTAGTTTCTTACTAGACCTAGAGGTTTCTGAGAGTATGCCGAGGTGCATCACCATTTATTGTAATAACGCTGGTGCAGTGGCAAACTCGAAAGAACCTAGAGCCCACAAAGCGAGTAAACACATAGAGCTGAAGTACCACATTATACGAGACATCGTAAATCGAGGAGACGTGGATGTGGCTAAGATTGCATCGTTGGACAACCTGGCTGATCTTTTCACAAAGACTCTGGCAATAAAAGTCTTTGAGAAACATCTAGATGGTCTTAGTTTACGATGTATTACAACTAGACTTTAGTATAAGTGTGAGAATTGTTATGGCTTCATGTGTATACTAAAAGTTTAGCTTTAGTATAAGTGGGAGATTGTTGGTGTAAACTGTAAAGCAAACTTTTAGTGAGCTTTTGTGGATGTATATTCAATTTCCTTATTATCTGAAATAAATGGTTTTTCACATTATTGCATTCTTATAAATTGCATATGTGTCTGCTTATCTTATATTGTAGACAATGTGGTGGGTTTGTAGTCACACAGAAGATCACATCGTCAAGTTCCTTATAAGATATAAACAGTATTCACAACTGAGATAGTTCTGGACATAACTATTGGTTTAAGTTGTAGTATAAACTTGTTGGTGGCTTGTCTTGGCTATTAGTTTATACTAGTGCGCTATGTCGCATTGAATGGGTCACAGATAAGACATGTTCTTCTATTCTGATTGTTATGAAGAACTAGAGGTCTTGGTGACTTTTATTATTCTTAACCCTAAGTGTGGTATTTAGATATGTGGGGTGCTTGTTCACTGCTTTGATTTACTATAGGTGAGAATCTTGGTAGATCTCTCATACTTCGTATTTTGGGTAGTGACATCGCTCGCATGATATCTATTTATTGTCATTGGGGAACTGACACGTGTTTTGCAACACACTAACCTCTCAAGTATAAGAGGGTCGTTTCGTGCCCAGTTAAATATCGATCCACGGGACTAGGTGTGGAATATAGTCCAATTGTTATATGTTGTCGCATGATTATAGTGTGACATGATTTGAAAACTTAAAACAAGCAAAATCCAACAATCACACAAAGATAAACAATAAATAAGCAAGCTAAGAGAAAGCAATTAAATAGCAAACGAGTTTGTTCACTAGCGAGAGAAAATGTGCTCGGGTGTTTTTCCTTGTGAGACGATTGTCAAAAGATCAATTATGGTGTTTACCTCTATTTCCGGTTATTCCATAAGGGCGATCACTAAATATATACCATTCCCGTACTTGGTAAGCTTAGGGTACGATATCGGTTGAAATCCTAGGACCGAGAGGTGAATCTCCCTTTGCTAACCCGGGTAATTGCACGGATATGGTCCTCTAATTAGCTAACTACTCTGCCACCGTGTGTTCCCACTTGTAGACTAAGGTTGATGCTCCTATGTGCTCTTCACTACCCACCCAAGGTTTTAACTCAAGAAGATAATGTAGATTAGGGGGGTTCTAAAGTATCTACCCAACTCTCGTTGTGATAGGACTTAATCGACTCCAATTCGGATGAATTAAACCAATACCCATATGCCTAAACCCGTCTACCCAACACTCGTTGAAATAAACTAGCAAAAACACACAAGCTCATAGCAAAACCACCAAAATAGAACAAGTAAATTCCCCTAATCTAAAGGATAACCATCAATAGAGATAAACATCCATAATCAAGCAATTAAACAATCATCACCACAATTCCAAACACCCAAACACTAATAACCTTAGCCCATGGTGCACAAGGCAAAACTCATGGCTAAACAACAATAAATCAAAGAACTCATATCAAAATAAGCAACAAATAAACAAAAGAGAGAAAGAGACACCTTACTATTGAAGTTCAAGCACCAAACCATACAAAATCCATCAATACTCCTTGAATTCTTGCTCAAAACTGAAAATGAAACTATATCTATGCTATTCTATGAGGATCTATGCTATCTATAGAAGCAAAATTGTAAAACAGGAAAAAGTATTTTTGTCCTGCTCGACTCGAGCAAGCATGAAATCGTGCACCCATTTTCATTTCTCTTGCTGCTCGACTCGAGCAGTGTTGCTCAAAACCAAATTTTGGTCGAGCAACTCAAATTTTCGAAAATATTGCTGAACTTCTCCTGTGCTCGACCAGAAGGAGGTCGAGCACTTTTGCTCGACTCGAGCAACCCTCCTTTGACATTTTCTTCGAAATCGTATTTCCACAAGCCCGATTTAGGCTCTGCTCAACTCGAGCCATCTTGCACGACTCGAGCAACTGCTTTTACCCAATTTCTTCATAAAACCTTCGTTTTTTACTCGATTCCTGCACAATTGCAACACCAAAGCATTAGATAAACTTTCATAACAATTCCAACCATATGATAGTTAAAATCATGTAAAATCATCACTCCAAGCTAGGAAAAAGCACAAAACTCAAGCGAAATCACCACTAACCAACCCCCCAAACTTAAAGATTTGCTTGTCCCCAAGCAAAGAAAAAAAAACCAAAAGGGGTGATTGCTTGAGACAAAACATGGTTGTTGGGAGATGAATTTAATAAAAGATATATGATTTTGATTAAGATCCCAAAAACTCTGAGTATGACATGTTCAGAATAATCTTGATAGTTGAGTCAAGATTCAGTTTTAGAGTATTCAGGATGTTATCTGCAAAATGTATAGTCAGCAGATATAGATCAGGATAGGTTCTGAAGACTCAAGAGCTCGAGACGTTTCAAGAAAATCGAAGGTTCATGATGAAACTGAAGTTTACAAGACTCGATATGACATCGAGATATCAAAACTCAAGATGAAATCGAGGGAATCAAGACTCAAAGATGACGACTCAAAGATATCGGTCCAAGATATCTCAAAGAAGACTCAAGACTCAAGACTCAAGACTCAAGACGCAAGATCAAGATCAAGATCAAGAATATCAAGGCACGAATTATCAAGACTTCGAAGAATGTCTTCAATGCTCGATATAAACCTGAATGTTCCGAGGCACTGAATATATCTATTTGAAGGATGCAATACTGAGAAGATCGCGATTCTTTAGAAGAATAGATATATGCCAAGACATTCAAATGCAGACAAAAGGAACTAAGTCAGAAGTGTTGTTAAGGTTATATCAAACTCAGAGTTTGTAACCAAAAGAGCCGTTGAAAGTGTCTACCTTTAACCGGAGACAAAAGTCAAAAAGAGGAAGACAACATCATGCCCATCTTGACAATTGACGATGAAGGTCATTTGAAAAAAGATGTCAGATGTACAAAAGTTCCAGACTGCAAAAAGTGAAGACCGGCTACATGAAAGGCTATTGCCTAAAAAGTGTTAGGGAGTTTCAATCCCTAAATATAGTCGTTCCTCACACACCATAAGAGGGAACTCACGAAGCTGTCTCTCCAACGGATAGTTTTCAAGAGTGACCTTGGTGTATGCCTATAAATACTGGTGACCCTCTACATTGTAAGGTTACGGGAAATTTATACGCAACTCAAGAGCTCAAACTTATTACTGCAAGTTAAAGCACTCGAAAAACCTAGAATTTCCCAAGTGCTTCTATATCGAAGAGAGCTCACTATATTAAACCTAGCTTGATAAGATTTATCCAAAGCTTAGTCGAGATATCCTAACCCTTTGCATTGTTCTTCATTGTAAAGGATATCTCATCCTAGTTGGAAACCAACCGAGAAACCCCAAACCCTTGAGAAGGTAGTTGGAGTGTGTTTGTTGGTGAGAAAGAGTTGTAAAGAGTTAGTAAACTACGCGGAGTAGTCGAAAAACTCTAGAGGAGAAGTTAGTAAGCTCTGGGGGTAGTCAAAGCTTGTTTGTTGTTGAGTAAGTAAACTACGAGGTAGTCGAAAAGCTCAAGGTCGGGTTGAGTAAGTAAACTACGTGGAGTAGTCGTAAAACTCGGGGCGAGTTGAGTAAAGTAAACTACGCGAGGTAGTCGAAAAGCTCGAAGTGATTAGTGAATTTCTCTCGAGGATCGAGAGAGTGGGCGTAGGAGCTTGAGTCTCTCGAACCACTATAATTGTTTGTGTTGTTTATTGCTTTCCTTATCTCGTGCTTAACCGCATTGCATTGACCTGATTTTGAAAGCATACTTTTCACTGATATTCAGTTGGAATCAATCCACCGAAGTTGCATGTAATTGAATCACAGCCTAATCACTATTTCATAAAGGGAAGGTTTTCAGCAAAACTTAAAACGAGTATAAACTAAAAATCAACCATTCAAGACATCCGAGTAAATAGAACAGATAGTTACCAAACTGAACGTACTCTTCTGAGGGTTCAGTAAGTTAGTTATCTGATCCAAGCAACTCAGGATCTCTGACACTCAGGACTCAGTTGGGATTATCTAAGGTATCTAAAAGCACTTCGATATCATTTGTCTCGATGAGACTTTGACTCGGGCGATTTGTGCTTCTCAGTACCTAATCTTCAGGATTATCGACCCAAAAGTGACCTCGAGAAGAAAAAGTTTTAAAAACACTGAACATGTGTATTCCCCCCCCATACACGTGTAAGACTCATTTACACTGGGACCAACAAGTGGTATTAGAGCAGTGGTTCAACTTGACCTCCCGCTTTGTTGACCAAAGTTTTATTTTTCAAAAATACTTGTGGTCTATCTGAACTGATCTTATTTGCTGATTTTTCTTTTCAAAAGATCAGATAAAAATGTCTTCTAAAAAACTTCCCATGTTCTCAGTGGAGAACTATGATCTATGGAGACTGAGAATGCAGGCTCACCTGATTCCAAACAATGAGCGTATGTGGAGAGTGGTCTCTCAAGGACCATTCCAGTTTACTGTGGTGAATCCCAGAGGAACAGAAGATGAGAGAATTGATCCTAGAAGCGAGAATTTCCTAAGTCGATGACCAACCCGACTCTGAGGAGAGAAAGTTAATCAATCTAGACTACATTGCAAAAAGACACACTATACAATCTAATTGATGATGGTGTGATGGGAATGATCTCTCACCGTAATCTTGCTAAAGAGATTTGGGATACACTAGGTAATAATGTGCCAAGGCACGATCATATCATATAAAGAGAACAAACTTTCAAAGTGGCAATTGGAAAGTTTGATAGTTTTGAAATGGATGATGGTGAATCAATAGACAAATTGGAAGTCGATTCACTAAAGATCATGAATGATCTAAATGCACTTGGAAAGAAATGTCCACAAAGAGAAGTTGCATTGAAAATTCTTAGAGGTCTTTCTAAGAAATGGGATATTCATGCGGGGTGATTGAAAACACCAAGAACATTAATTCAATGCCATATCAACAAGTCTTCTCTCGAAATTTGAAGGCCTATGAATTTGTAATTGATAAGAAATCCAAAAAGGTCGACAAAAGAAAGATGATTCATCATCTAGTAAGAATGTGGCTTTAAAAGCCAAAGATAAAACTCAGAAAAACTAGAGAGTTCGAGAACCCCCATGCCAAAAAATCGGGATGAGCTTGAGGAAAAGCTAGACTCGATGGCAAGGAGGTTTGAAAGACTTAATAGTAGATTTGGAAAATACAAAAGCTATTACAGGAACCACAGGTACCAGAAGAAACCTGAGGACAGATCAACTGAGAAGAAGAAAGACCTGAAAGCTGAAGGATCTTCATCCAAGAGAAAGGACTCCAAAGAAGAAACTGATCAGGATGATGATGCCAACAGATGCTATAATTGCCAAAAGAAAGGTCACTTCCAGTATGATTGTCCAGATTTGAGTGCTAAGGAGAGAAGAGAAAGACAAGCTAAAAGGGACAAGAAGTTCTCTAGCAAAAAGGCCATGGTTGCAGAAGAAGAACACTCTGAGGAGGGATCCAGCTCTTCAGATGAAATATTCTCAGACAGTGAAAGTGATGACATCTGTCTGATGGCCATTGAGGAGGAGGAAAACAAGGGCACTAAGCTAATGAAAGATCACATGGCACTGATGAGCAGAGATGAAAAAGCTCCTGATGTATGGTATCTTGACAGTGGATGCTCAAGACATATGATAGGATTCAAGAAGATGCTCAGTGACTATGTTGAACAAAGAGGCCCACAGATCACTTTTGGAGATAACTCCAAGGGACAGACTGAAGGATATGGAACTTTGGAAATCGACTCAGTTCATATCCATGGTGTTTCATATGTATCTGGATTGAAGCATTACTTGCTTTCAATTAGCCATCTGTGATAAAGGTTTTAATGTTGAGTTCTCTAAGAACTTATGTTTTGTGAAAGATGATACATCACAGAAAGTATTACTGACTGGTACAAGAAAATGAAATGTGTATCTTGCTGATTGGAGTTCAACTCCTAAAGATACATGTTTGGTTGCTAAAAGTTCCACAGATACCAGTTGGTTATGGCATAAAAGAATGAATCACCTGAATTTTAAAACCCTGAACAAGCTTGCAAGATTAGCTCTTGTAAGAGGGTTGCCTAATGAAGTGTTCAGTAAGGAACATATTTGTGATGCGTGCCAGAAAGGAAAACAAGTTAAAGCATCATTTAAAAGCAAAGTTGATGATTCCACTGAGAGAATACTTTAACTATTGCATATGGATCTCTTTGGTCCTATAACACCAGTGAGCACCAATGGCAGGAAATACACACTAGTAGTAGTTGATGACTACTCAAGATATACTTGGGTCATATTCTTACTCAGTAAGAAAGAGACTCGAATAAAAATTGCCAGAATTCTCGAAAAAGGCTCGATGATTGAGAAAAATCGAGTGTGGTCGAATCGATCCGACAAGGAACTGAATTTATTAATCATATCACATCTGATTATTGTGCAGCAAATGGAATTTCACATGAAACATCAGCTGCAAGGACCCCTCAACAAAATGGTGTTGCTGAAAGGAGGAACATGACTCTTAAAGAAGCTGCAAGAACAATGATAAATTTGTTGTTATTCCTAAAAGGTTTTGAAATTTTGTCATAACACTGCATGCTACTCACAGAATAGATCCATGCTGACAAAGAGTTAAGGCAAAATGCCTTATGAACTTTGGAATGAAAGGAAGCCTCTTGTTTCTTTCTTTCGTGTGTTTGGTTGCAAGTGTTTCATACACAATAATGGTAAAGATCAGTTGAAAACTTTTGATAGTAAAGCTGATGAAGGAACATTCTTAGGATATTCTGAAGTCAGTAAAGCTTTCAGAGTTTACAATTGTAGGACTCTTATTGTGGAGGAAACACCTCATGTTGTTTTTGATGAATCTACTTGTGTTCAGAAGAAACGGGAACATGATGCAAATGAATTGACTAAGAGGATCACCATATTAAGCCTGAAACAGAAAGATAAATCATCCACTGAACCTGAAACGAAGAAGTCAGTCACATCCTATGATTGGAGTGACTCAGACTCGAATAAAAAGTTCGGGGATGGAACTCGGGATGGTGAGACTCGGAAAACCAACACTCCAAAGGTGACCAATCGAGCAGACACCGTTCGGACTCGGGTATGTGATGCCAATGAAGATGTGGTCACACAAAAGAGGCAAATTCTGAATCTATCAACCAAAGGGGAACAAATGTCTCGACAATGTTCGAATAGAATTTCCCCGAGGAAGATGATTCCCTTTCTCCTTTTCTCGTTGTTCCTCGAAGCCATGAACTAACTGAACCTAACATTTCAAATGTTGAGGATATTTCTGAAACAGGAACATCAAGAAGGAAATGGTTAGATAGTCATCCTGCAAGTCAAATTGTGGGTGATCTAACTGAAGGTGTCAAAACAAGAAGGTTCCATGGTGAGAGTGCACTATTTTGCTGCTTCCTATCAGAGAAAGAACCTACTGAGATTGGTGAAGCTCTACAAGATTCTCATTGGATTACTGCTATGCAAGATGAGCTGAACCAATTCTCAAGGAATGCAGTATGGGAGATGGTAGATAGACCAGAAAGGCACAATGTCATTGGAACCAAGTGGGTTTTCAAGAATAAGAGTGATGAAAACAACAACATTGTGAGAAACAAGGCAAGGCTAGTTGCACAAGGTTATTCCCAAGAAGAAGGTTTGGATTATGATGAAACCTTTGCACCTGTTGCAAGACTAGAAGCCATCAGATTGTTTCTTACATATGCTGGCCACATGAAGTTCACAGTCTATCAAATGGATGTGAAAAGTGCATTTCTGAACGGTGTGCTTAAAGAAGAGGTTTATGTGGAACAACCTCCTGGTTTTAAACAGAATGACCAAGTTTACAGGCTCAGAAAAGCTTTGTATGGTCTCAAACAAGCACCCAGAGCATGGTATGATACTCTTTCTCAGTTTCTTACTGACCATGGTTTTGTCAAAGGAACTGTTGATAGAACTCTGTTCAGGATAGAAGATGGGGAAGATATCTTACTGGTTCATATATATGTTGATGACATCATTTTTGGATCTCCAAACCATCAGCTGTGTGAAAAGTTTTCAACACTGATGAAAGGCAAGTTTGAGATGTCAATGATGGGAGAGATGAATTTCTTTCTAGGTCTTCAAGTGAAACAATCAAAGGAAGGAATATTCATCAACCAGGCAAAGTACACTAGAGATCTGATTGCCAAGTATGGTGTACAGAATTGCAATGCAGTTAGGATTCCTATGAATACTAACTACAAGATAGATCCTGATTCTGAAGGCAAATCAGTGAGTCATACTGATTATAGAGGAATCATTGGATCATTGCTCTATCTCACAGCAAGTAGGCCGGATATAACATTTGCTGTTGGGATATGTGCAAGATACCAAGCTAATCCTAAGGCTAGTCACATGGAGGCTGCCAAAAAGATACTGAAGTATCTTAAGGGCACAGTGAATAGAGGATTATGGTATCCAGCTGATGATAACCTTGAGTTAACTGGTTATTCAGATGCTGATTATGGAGGTTGCAGAACTGACAGGAAGTCCACTACAGGAACTTGTCAATTTCTAGGAAGTAAGCTGATATCTTGGTTTTTGAAGAAATAGACCTCAGTAGCAACCAGTACTACTGAAGCTGAATACATGGCTGCAGGAAGCTGCTGTGCTCAGATTCTTTGGCTCAGACAACAATTAAGGGTTTATAAAGTTGTAGCCAATGAAGTACCAATATTTTGTGACAATAATAGTGCCATTGCTATTTCACAAAATCCGGTATTGCACACCAGATGCAAGCATGTGGATATCAGACATCACTTCATCAGAGATCATGTCAAGAAGAAGGACATAAGGATGGAGAAAATTCACACTGATAAGCAGAGAGCTGATATCTTGACTAAACCTTTAGCTGAATCAAGATTTTAGGAACTTTCAGTTGAATTAGGGATGTTGGATCCAGGTGTATAGAGTAAAATCTAAAAAATTGAAGGTTTTCAGATGCATGAAGTTTTCTCAGAATTCTACTGAGAAGCTCAGGATAAAATGGAAATACTTAACTGAGTCTCAGAAAACTCAGATTTACTGAAGGTTAGTACTTAGTAGCATACTGAATGCATTCAGTACTCAGTATCATACTGACATTTTATCAAGGTCAGTACTCAGTAAGACTAATAGAGAGAAATTAGTCTGAAGAAGTAATGACTCATGCAACTCATTTATTGGTTAAGTGAAGCTCAGTAATCATTTGCAATAAATACAAAACACCTGAAGAATGTTTTTGGGCGGGATCGTTTGAAATTCCGAAGAAGGTCAACAGTCATTAAATGCTCTGTTACATTTCTTGACCAATGAGGATATTTTGGCGGCTTACTTTTCGGAGATCGTCGATTCGTATACACGATTAATCGGAGATTAATCTCAACAGTTGCTTTTCACCTAACCAACGTGATTCCCCATGATCTCAAAGCTATTTATACCTCAATAAGCCATTCAAGCCAAAATTTTATCAAACCCTTCGTTCCCAAATCCTCTGCAATTGAAAATCCCTTTGCCTAGAAAACTCCAAAACCTTAAATCTTCAATATCCAAAATGGCTCCTACCTTGTTCGAAAGATTAGCCGAAACCAACAAGCCATGGTACGAGTTCGTTGTCTCGCTCGATAGCACAACCAACTCAAAGCCAGAAGAGGAGGCTCTGCATATGATTCGACTGGCTAAACTCACTCATCTAGTCGCAAGCCGACCGGATCAAGAGTATGCGAAAGAGGTAATCGAATTCATCTGTAATATGAGAATAGATGAAGAGGATGGTATGCATTCTGCGATTACTGTATCACACTTAGAGCATTCATCCAAATACATCGATTTTGAGAGGGATTTGTACATTATTCCTAAGAATTTAAATGATGTTTTTGAGCTCTGTGATAAGGGAGAGGATCCTGCGATGTATATGTTGGGTAGAGAGCAGGAGTATTTAGATAGGATTGGTGAGAATCCTGTTAAATTTGAGGCGACGCTGCATAAGAGGCACTTGAAGCCACAATATCGAGTTTTGATGGATATTGTGAGCAAAAGCATCATGAGTCTTGCGGGGAGTTTTGAGCAGATCAGTACCCCGAAGCTCAGATTGATGGCGGCGATCGAGGCCTCACCCACCACTGACTTCAACTGGCTGAAATTTCTGATTCAGATGGTGAGTGAACAAGCCAAGGTCATAAAGAAGGTCAATGGGGCAATCACGATGAAAGGCAAGATCCACCATGCCACCAAAATTGCTTATATTTTGGAGATGTGCAGAGACGAGGAGGATATCTTCGCCAATTCGACCCCATTCCCTAAGTCGAAGGTGCTATTCAAGCCCATTGCTGCGAAGAAGCAGGCCATCAGAGGGAAGAGAGAAAAGAAAGCATAATCACCTAAAGTTGCTGCTGCTGAAGAGACTCAACAAACCAGGGGGAAGGTTTTGTTGGAGGCAAAGATGGAGCAAGGTGCAAAAATGATGAAGCAGAAGGACCTTGCCCCAAAGCGCAGAAGATTGGTGGTTCTCACCGATGAAGATGACAGTGATTCTGAGGAGATTCAACCTGAGGGCCAAACCGCTCAGAGTTCACCATTGCAAGTATTGGCTCAGGATATCTCTAAGGCACAAGAACAAACTGAGGAGCAGGTCTTCTCTGAGGTGCTTGAGACATCATTAAGTTCAGACAAAATTTCTCAGGAAATTTTCAAAGGAACTCGTGCCTCGAGAGATTCCCTCTTGAAAAAAGTGTCGGCTCGCATGCAGAAGAGCCAACTCGTAGTCAATCGAGGATATGCCACCAGTCCCGAACCCACTCGGATCTGGCCCGAGGACTGGACTGCTCAACAATCGTTCTTTGAGACTCGGGAGCAGAATATTCTTGATGAGCTCCTGAGTGATCTACTTCTTGATCCTTCAGCTAATGCTTCAACTGAACTAGAGAGCCCGAGATGGAAGAAGGGCGAGGCTGAAAAGGAGAATGGAGGAGCAAGGGGGAACGGTTCATTCTTGACCACACCCCGAGCTCAAATCATACCCCGATCTGCAAAGATGTCTTCTTCAGATTAAGGACGATTTGTGTTCATCCTCAATTAGACTCTTCCCGGAGATGCTTGATATTGCCGCATTCGAGAGGGGGAAGACCGGTGGAATGAGGAGATAGCCTTCCCGACCGACTTCTCGGTTTCGGGAGGACAAAGCTCGATGAAAAACTCCAATTTTGATGAGCCGTTCGAGAGGAAGTTAATGAGAGGAAAGATGTCAAGTTGGTGCCCCTAGTAAGCGAGACAAATCTCAAGATGGAGATGGGGACCAACAGGGAGATGCCGAGGATCGATCTCGATGGAAAAGGAGACTTCAGTGGTGATCAACTCCGAAATCGGTCAACCTCGATCGAAGTTAGCACTCTTTCGTACCTTTTGCCACTATTCAAAATTATGCCAAAGTTATCGAAAGTTCTATCTTTAATTCTCAATTGTCGATAATCGACCGAGGCTCGATTGGAGACTCGGAGCTCGTGGATGAAGTTTGGCTCAAAAGCAGATGCCCTCGTGTTGTGTCCGAACCTCAGATGATCAAACAAAGACGAATAAAAGCGTAAAGGTTCCTGAGATCGATCTCACTCCCGTGATGGAGAAACTTGAGAAGGTTGAGCCAATGATGATCAAGATTGCTCAGATGGAGAAAACATTGGCCAGCCAAGCTCAGAAGATGGAAAGTCTTAGTCACTCTTCAGAGCTGGTGCTAATCCAAAACACTCTGACCTCACAGATGACCTCCATGGAAGAAAAGCTGAATGAAAAGCTGGAGGGAGTCAAGGCTGAGCTCAGTGCTGAAATGAAACAGAAGCACCAGGAGACAACTGCATTTCTAGAGGTGAAATTGGCAGAGAGAAATGAAGTGATGACCAAATCTGCTGTTGAGGAAATGAGCTCAGTGCTCATGACCAAGATGACAGAGATGCTTAAAGAAGCTCTCTCTGGCCAGTTTGCCCATATGTCTGAAGAATTTTCTGTGGCTAAGAACCACATCAGAAGGCTAGAAGATGAGCAAGATCAGCTAGCAGGGGAGGTGTGCTGTGTGAGCAAAGAACAATATCACATGGACAAAACACTCTCCAGACTTCTTCCAAAGTACGGTGCCAAGAAGGGGGAAAAGGAAGGTGAAGACTTCAGGAAGTTATTGGCACGTACAATGGAGAAAATGGCTCAGAAAGATGCTGAAATGTACATTCTAACCAAAGCCTTAAAAGAAGTCGAAGCTACTGAGAAGATGAAGTTTGCTCAGGTGGAGAAGCCTATCTACACTCGAGTTTCTAAGGAAACTATGCTTGATGTTGCAAGAGAGAAACTGAGTGATAGAGTTAAGGTTGGAACAAGCCAGGCTGCTGCTGAATTGCCAATGAAGAGGAAAGCCTTGGGTGTTGTTCAACCTGAAAGTAAGCGAGCTAAGGCTTCTAAGCAAGTTCAGAGGAAGCTGATTGAAGATATCGAAGAGTCTGAAGGTCAGGCTCAGAAGAAAGTCTTCAATACGAGGAATGCTCTGAAGACACTCCAGATAGAACAAGCTAAGAAAGTTGCCGCTTCAGTCTCAGGCGTGCCTGTGATAAGAAAGAATACTGAAGAGGAGCTAAGGCGAAGGAGTGGATTCAAGAAGTTTGCGAGCAAGAGGAAAGAGACATCAAAAGCGCTAAAATGGCCCCACGTTGATAAATGGATGCCTATCAAACTCAACGATATGTGGGAAGAGGTCAAGAGAACCTTCTGGTTCTATTATGATGTTCTCAGGGAATGGAGAGGGGAAAGCTCAGAGCAGAATGAAGCCTTCATAGAATATCTCCTAACCTTCTATCCAAAATATCTCCAAAGTTGGATGAACCTAGCGGATGAAGGAAATGTGCAGATTGAAGCCCCCGGTCCATACTCCTATTCTCCTCCAAGACTTGGTAATGGCTTGGTAAATGAGAAGGCCATTACTCAAGAAATTGCTCAGTATGCTGGTCAGTTGGGTCTAACAGGAAACAGTCCGGATATCATCAAGGAGAGAAATGAGCTGAAGAAGAGGTATTTCGGAATGTTCGACCTGGAGGTGCCAGCTGATGAAGTTGAAGTAGAAGCAAATTGAACAGCAGAAGAGCCAAAATCTGAAGACTGAAGACTCTGAAGATTTTGTAATCTTTAAATTATTTTCTTTTTGATTTTGTTGATAAACTCATTGTAATTTGTAACTCAAACCAATCATCAATGAAGATTTATCATTTATGCTCAAAAGATAATACCTCATTATCTTATTTACATGTCTTTTATATTTGATATGCCTGAATGAATGTCGCTGAAATTAATTGTTTATGGGAAATTGTTTAAGTATTCAGTGATGAACTATTAAGAAGATTCATTACTGAAGAAATTATTGAATGATTAATTGTTGGGAGACCCTCTGAAATTATTTGGAAACTCATCATTGAAGGGGGAAGATTGTTGAAAATTGTTAACCAATCTTGTAATAGAATAAACTGAAACCTGAGTATAGGTTATATGTTTGTAACAAGATAGGTTTTGGCATCATCAAAAAGGGGGAAATTGTTGGGAGATGAATTTAATAAAAGATATATGATTTTGATTAAGATCCCAAAACCTCTGAGTATGACATGTTCAGAATAATCTTGATAGTTGAGTCAGGATTCAGTTTTAGAGTATTCAGGATGTTATCTGCAAAATGTATAGTCAACAGATATAGATCAGGATAGGTTCTGAAGACTCTGAAGAGCTCAGTATGTTTCTGAAGAAACTGAAGGTTCAGTATGAAACTGAAGTTTCTGAAGACTCAGTATGAAACTGAGATACTGAAGACTCAGTATGAAACTGAGGGAACTGAAGACTCAGCATGAAGACTCAGTATATCAGTCAGTATAGCTGTAAAGACTCAGAAGACTCTGAAGACTCAGAAGACCCTGAAGACTCAGAAGACTCTGAAGACTGAAGACTGAAGATCAAGATTACTGAAGGCACAGTAATTACTGAAGACTCAGTAATGTACTGAATGCTCAGTATAAACCTGAATGTTCCGAGGCACTGAATATATCTATCTGAAGGATGCAATACTGAGAAGATCGCGATTCTTTAGAAGAATAGATATATGCCAAGACATTCAAATGCAGACAAAAGGAACTAAGTCAGAAGTGTTGTTAAGGTTATATCAAACTCAGAGTTTGTAACCAAAAGAGCCGTTGAAAGTGTCTACCTTTAACTGGAGACAAAAGTCAAAAAGAGGAAGACAACACTGTACCATACTGACACTGACAGTGACAGGTCGCTGAAAAAGATGTCAGATGTACAAAAGTTCCAGACTGCAAAAAGTGAAGACCGGCTACATGAAAGGCTATTGCCTAAAAAGTGTTAGGGAGTTTCAAACCCTAAATATAGCCGTTCTTCACACACCATAAGAGGGAACTCACGAAGTTGTCTCTCCAACGGATAGTTTTAAAGAGTGACCTTGGTGTATGCCTATAAATACTGGTGACCCTCTACATTGTAAGGTTACTGGAAATTTATACGCAACTCAAGAGCTCAAACTTATTACTGCAAGTTAAAGCACTCAAAAAACCTAGAATTTCCCAAGTGCTTCTATATCGAAGAGAGCTCACTATACTAAGCCTAGCTTGATAAGATTTATCCTTCATTGTAAAGGATATCTCATCCTAGTTGGAAACCAACCGAGAAACCCCAAACCCTTGAGAAGGTAGTTGGAGTGTGTTTGTTGGTGAGAAAGAGTTGTAAAGAGTTAGTAAACTACGCGGAGTAGTCAGAAAACTCTAGAGGAGAAGTTAGTAAGCTACAGGGGTAGTCTGAAAGCTTATTTGTTGTTGAGTAAGTAAACTACGGACGTAGTCAGAAAGCTCAAGGTCGGGTTGAGTAAGTAAACTACGTGGAGTAGTCAGAAAACTCAGGGCCGAGTTGAGTAAGTAAACTACGCGAGGTAGTCAGAAAGCTCAGAAGTGATTAGTGAATTTCTCTGAGGATCAGAGAGAGTGGATGTAGGAGCTTGAGTCTCTGAACCACTATAATTGCTGTGTTGTTTATTGCTTTCCTTATCTGTGCTTAACTGTTGCATTGACCTGATTTTGAAAGCATGCGTTTCACTGATATTCAGTTGGAATCAATCCACTGAAGTTGCATGTAATTGAATCACAGCCTAATCACTATTTCATAAAGGGAAGGTTTTCAGCAAAACTTAAAACGAGTATAAACTAAGGGCCAACCATTCCGCACATATGAGTAGCTAGAACAGATAGTTACCAAACTGAACGTACTCTTGTGAGGGTTCAGTAAGTTAGTTATCTGATCCAAGCAACTCAGGATCTCTGATACTCAGGACTTCGGTTGGGATTATCCGAGGTATCCGAAAAGCGATTTCGATATCACCGTCTCGATGAGACTTTGACTCGAGTGTCTTGTGCTTCTCGATTACCTAATCTTGAGATTATCGACCCAAGTGACCTCGATGAAAAAAAAGTTTTAAAAACACTGAACACGTGTATTCCCCCCCCCATACACGTGTAAGACTCGTTTACACCGGGACCAACAATGGTCTAAGTCAAAGTTCAAGACAAGACAAACCAACTTCCCTCTTCATGAACCACATTGCTCTTGAACTCTTCACCACTTCATGCCAAACGTGATCAAAATGTAACTCGGTCAAATGCACTCATTCATCATTCTCACGGGTAGTGTATCCCTCATCCCTCATGTGTATAGGGTCATGCATCTCTCCAATGTCAATCCACACAAATGAACGACCATAAGCTTGCCCTTGATCTCAATTCTCTACCATCTACTTAGGCATCATCATCTAATCAAAGAGGTCTTTGCAAGGTTGTAATGTCGGGCTCTTTGGATGGGTAGGTTATGTATTGTATAAGTGACAACATTCAACTTGTGGAGCTCAAGAGTGGGTACTAAAGATTCACAATTGTTCCAAACTCTCATCTTCAACTTCATGCTTTCTTAAGAGTCATTTTTATGAACTCTTACCCACACCCAACACCTATCCTCACAATTTTGGCAACCTCACACTTTTATTTTCCAAGGGTTTTGGGAAACTTTGTTCCCCCCTTTCTTAAGATTCACTTTTTTTTTTTTACACATGTTTCAGTTTCATATTCTATCATTCCCCACCAGGCCATTTTTCATTTTACCTCTTTCCTTTTTTTTTTTCAATCATTCCTCCCAACTTTGAGTGTGTACATCCTTTTCTAACTTTTATTTCACAATCATTTCTCCCTAGATACCTCACTTAAGTTCCCCAAATTGACCAAGGATCAAATGGGCTTTCGAAACAATGGGCACTTTGGTTACATGATGTAGCTTGTCAAGAAAAAGGATTACATGGCTCAAACGGGCTACTATGGAAATTCTTTTCTTTTGGTAGGGGTAATATTTGGCCAAGTGACTTCATAGAATAAAGAAATGCCACTTATCCTCTTAGATGATTCCTCCTAGGTCAAGTTTCAAACAGATTCGAAGGGCAAGTTCTAGCTTCACAAGTATGGACGACCACTCAAAGAACAAAAATGCAATCAAAATTGAAAGATCACATCAATAGGCTCAAAAGCTCACAAGCTTTGTAATAATGAATGAGCATACTCTTCCAAAATTCACTCAATCAAAATCAACAATTCATGAATGAATCCTTCTCATAACAACATAACACAATTCAAGGAAAGGAGATTCATCCATCACAAACTCAAACAAGTACCACATCCAATCACAAACAATCCAAATCCAAGGTAATTCTCACAAATTAATCATTCAAAGTCAATTCATCAATCCAACAAAACAAAGTACCAATCCATCAACAGGAAATTAAACAATTCAATAAGTACAAACCCAATATCCAAATCATATCAATAACCAAAAGAGATAAAGAGGTTAGAACGAGGGTAAAGAGAGAAGAAATGGCATTTGAGGCCACTTCCCTTTTCAATGTGCTCCACGACGTCGATTTCGAGGGGGAGGTGGTTGATCGGGATCTTCATTTGGGAAGCGGTCTACATAGAGGGCCCTCATCCAATAGTTCATTTGATCTATTCCATCTTGTTATTCCCTCATTGCCTCTGCCATTCGTGTCATGTTAACACTCATTGTGTTCATTCCTCCTCGAAGGTCGGACACATCATGGTTGAGCCCTTCCCAATCCTCTCTCCTCAATCTCCATCCTCCCACTTCCTCTGGTTTGTCCTCCGGTGGTCCAAGACCTAGGTGGTAAGGTTCTTCCTCCATTTGCTCTTCTTGATTTCCCCCCTTGGGGGCTTCTTCACCACCTTCTTCTTCTTCTTCTTGATGGGGCATATTCGGGTCTTGAAGGTTGGGCACTTGGTTGCGGAGGTTTTCGTATAGGTTGGTGGTGGCATCGCGATGTCTCTGGCCCAACAAGTTGATGTTGTGCCGATTGCCCAAGACGCTCGTGAGTCGAGGGTTAGGCAAAGGAAAGTAATTATCATGTCTTTGCCTAAAGCATAATCGACCTTGGAGGCGACTTACGACTTGTTTGTTCTCCATATTCCTCAAGTCTAGCTTCTTACACTCTAGCTCTCCATCATCAAGGTCGTATTCGCAATGCTTGGCGATCATGGTCACAAGCAATCCAATTTTGACCTGAGAAACCACCTTCTTCACCATCCCATCGATTTGAAGCATTAAGTAGGACCCGGCATCAAATTGGTGTTGGTTTAGGAAACACCATAAGCAATAGAGCTCATCATTCGAAATGGAGCCACTCTCGGTTCTAGCAAATATAGTGTTGGCTAGAATCTTCTCCAAGTACCGAATAGTGGGGTTCCGAATCATCTTTGCCTTTGCACTTTTTGATTGATATGGCGGTGGAAATCGAAATGGCCCTCTGCAAATCACACTCCAAAATTCTACCGGGTCAAAGTCTTCCCTCTTAATGAACAAACCCCCACTTTGGTCCCCCGGGCACCCTAGTATCTCATTCACTTCCGATGCGTACAAGCTATAGGGATTCTTATTCACTGTGAACTCCATCATTATTGGTCTATCCCCATGCTTGTGAACAACCACACTACTCATAAACTCCATGGTAACCTTCATTCATGGCGAGTGGTTGTTCTACGGTGATCCTATCAAAGAAATCCCTCATTCCAACCCTTTGGAAGAGGGTCCGAATGTCATCAAAAATCCCCATCATGGTCATGCATTCAATGCCGGGAACCCGGGTACCCTCAATCTTGCCCGCAAATTTTTTCCACCTTCGTGCCATTCCCCTCCATCTATCCCCTAAATCCATATTATAGTGTCTCGGCATGAGCTCGTTAGCTTCCGACCTTGCCTCGATTTCCATCAATTCCTCATCCGTAATTGGTTGCTATTCATTTGGCCCTCTACCACGGCCTCAGCCTCTCCCCCGACCTCTACGATTTCTATCTGCCATTTCCTTTATTTCAATTGCTCAAGGGTTAGGATAAAGTTCACATAGTCAAATAAGCATAAACACAAACATATGAACATTCATCCAATTTCTCAAGCAAAATTTCCATCAATTAATTCCATCAACCAATTCCAACAATTATATCAAACAAGCTGTTGACAATTCATATCCCACCTCACACTTAACACATTCCCAACAAGGAGGTTCACCAACACTCTACTAGAAAGTTTCTGAGAGTTTCTAGGCACAAATTTCAACTAATTAATCAAGCACATGAGAGTTTCTAGGCACAAAGTCAACAAATAACTCAAATAACCAACATTTATAGACCACATCTCCACAAATTCAACCAAAGCATATTAAACTCTTCCAAAATTAGCACATATGTCATGCACTCCAAGTGTTCGACAAAATGTCTCAAAGAAAATCCAATTTCAAACCACAAAATGGAAGCACATAATCATTCAATAAGCTCAATACCACAATATAACATGAATGACACTAAATAGAAGAGCAATGCTTACTTTTAATGGATGAAAGTGAGAAAAAATGCTTCTTGGCTTGTAAAAATTGAAAACCCTCCAATCTTGGCTCAAATTGGCTACAAAGGTGAGTAAAAGAGAGAATTTGTGGAATATTTGAGTGAAAGGATGGACTTTATGGAAGAAATTGGAGAGGAAATGAAATTTTTTGGGTTTTTGGGTGTTTTTAGGGTTTGGATCGAGTAGAAGGAGAAGATAAATGGGAGAGAAAGGAAGAAAGAGGGTTATGTAATGTTGAGCCCGTGTTGCTACTCGACTCGAGCAACACTGCTCGAGTCGAGTAGCAGCTCATGCTCGAGTGTTTTCAAATTTCCAGGGTTGCTCGACTCGAGCAGGGTTGCTCGACCAAAATGGGTCGAGCAACTCAAAAGTTCGTTTTGGTCGAGCAGTCTTGCTCGACTCAAGTAGGAGCCAATTTTAAAAAAAATTAGAAAAACTAACCATTTGACCCCTCGATTCAAGCCAGGTCTCTCGGTCGATCGAGAGAGTCAGGGTCTCTTCCTTATGCACCTCAATCCTCTCCTTAGCAATCCCGCATTTGAATGTCATTTGTTTCCATCAACTCGTCCCATTTATAACTCCACACTTACCATTGCATTTCTTTCCCAAATGATAGAATTGGAACAATCAAGTAGGAGCCAATTTTAAAAAAAATTAGAAAAACTAACCATTTGACCCCTCGATTCAAGCCAGGTCTCTCGTTCGATCGAGAGAGTCAGGGTCTCTTCCTTATGCACCTCAATCCTCTCCTTAGCAATCCCGCATTTGAATGTCATTTGTTTCCATCAACTCGTCCCATTTATAGCTCCACACTTACCATTGCATTTCTTTCCCAAATGATAGAATTGGAACAATGATGCTCAACTATTAAGCACAAATTGACACCAACAACATAAAGCATAAGTGCATTGGTGCAAGTGAATTTGTGAAAACGAACACACCCCCCCAAACTTTTTCATTGTTATGCAATTAAAAGTTTGGAAAAACAGTGAAACAAAGAATTTGCACCAAGCACCATGACTATTAAGCTCTAAGCTATCCACATCTTAACAATTAAGCTCATCATCATTCAACTTCAACAAGCAAGTATACCAACAAAAGAGCGTCCAACACGGCAAAATTCATATACAAGTATTTTCACCATTAAGCTAAAAAACATGCCACACGATGAACATCACCAAAACCAAAACAAGGGTGTGTCGGTGCAACAAAAACGCATAAGAAAATGCACACCCCCCCAAACTTAAACTTTGAAAAGCAAATCTAAGTTCGGGGAAAGTGCTTGTACCTAAAGTGCCCTTCGAGTACACATCTTCCTTTAAAGCTCGATAATCCACCAAGCCTCGAACACACGACCCCATCACCTACAAAAAACAACACTATATAAAACACTATCAAACGAACACACAAACACATAAAAGCAGTAAAAATGGGTTGCCTCCCATTGAGCGCTAGGTTTAACGTCCTTTGCCGGATGGAGCTTAAAGTCTCTCAACTTTATTCAAGAAAATCGACACCAACGATCCCAACTTGGGATGTAGAAAGGTAATGCTTGACCCAGTGACCATTTACCATGAAGTGGTCACCCTTTTCATTCTTCAACTCCATATATCCACTTGGAAATACTTTGGCAACCTCAAACGGCCCACTCCAACGAGATTTCAACTTCCCGGGAAAGAGTTTCAACCGGGAATTGAAAAGTAGCACCTTATCTCCAACTTTGAACTCTTTCTTTTTGATCCTTTGGTCGTGCCAACGATTAGTCTTTTCCTTGAAAATTCGGGAGCTCTCATAAGCATTCTCACGGAACTCTTCCAACTCATGGAGTTGAAGCAATTGATTCTCCCCCGCCTTATCGTCATCCATGTTCAATTGTTTGGTGGCCCAATAGGCTTTGTGCTTTAGCTCAACCGGGAGATGACATGACTTACCAAAGAAAAGTTGGTACGGAGACATGTTCCATGGAGTTTTGTAAGCCGTTCGATAGGCCCACAAGGCGAATCGCCCAATCTTTCCGATTCGAGTTCACCGTCTTTTCCAAGAAGTGCTTGATTTGACGATTTGAAACCTCCGCCAATCCATTTGTTTGTGGGTGATATGAGGTGGCGACCTTGTGCTTGACCCCATACTTCCCAAGTAACTTTTCCATGGCTCGATTGACAAAGTGGGTCCCCCCCATCACTTATCAAGGATCTTGGCACTCCAAATCTGGTGAACACATTCTTCTTGAGGAATTGAATCACTCTTTTTGCATCATTGAGCTTGGTAGGAATGGCCTCAACCCATTTTGACACGTAATCCACCCCAACAAGGATATAGATGAATCCAAATGAAGGTGGAAACGGTCCCATGAAATCAATCCCCCAAACGTCAAAAATCTCTACCTCCAAGAAGATGTTCAAAGGCATTTCATCTCTCTTGGTGATGGTCCCCATCCTTTGGCATCGATCACACCTTTGAACGAACTCTTGACTGTCTTTGAAAATCGTGGGCCAATAGAAGCCCGATTGGAGAACTTTCATTCTCGTTTTCGATGCTCCAAAATGGCCCCCACATGGCAAAGAGTGACAATGGGTCAAAATCTCGTCAACCTCTTCTTTTGGAACACATCTTCTCATGATCGAGTCTTGACCTCTCTTGTATAACACCGGATCATCCCAAATGAAACTCTTCACATCTTTGAGAAATTTCTTTTTGGCATGTGAAGGGATTTCATTGGGAAGCTTTCCACAAGCCTAGTAATTGGCAAAGTCGGCATACCATGGCTCTTGCACCTCAATTCTCATTACCGAAATCTTCTCAACTTCTTCAAAGAACTCCTCCAAATTTAAAAGCTTCTCATCCGGGAATTCTTCCTTCACCTCGGTTTCTTCTTCTACAAAGTCTTGGTCCCTCTCTAGCCTCGAAAGATGATCGGCTATCACATTTTTGGTCCCCTTCTTGTCTCGAATCTCTATATCAAACTCTTGAAGGAGAAGCACCCATCGGATCAACCTTGGCTTTGCATCTTTCTTTGCCATAAGGTACCGAATTGCCGCATGGTCCATGTACACAATAGTTTTTCCCCCCACAAAATAGGGGCGAAACTTATCAAACGCATAGACCACGACCAATAGTTCCTTCTCCGTTGTGGTGTAATTGGCTTGGGCGGGGTTGAAGGTCTTCGAAGCATAATAGATAGCTCTAAACTTCTTCTCCCGGACTTGCCCAAGTACCACCCCCATTGCATAATCGCTTTCATCGCACATGAGAACGAATGATTCCTCCCAATTCGGAGTCACCAAAATCGGAGAAGCTATAAGTGCTTCCTTCAATGCTAAGAAAGCTTCAAGACAATCATTAGTGAACACAAATGGGACATCCTTTTCAAGTAGATGAGAGAGGGGCTTTGAGAGTTTGGAAAAATCTTTTATAAATCTTCTATAGAATCCGGCATGTCCAAAGAAGGAACGAATGCCTTTTTCATTAGAAGGTGGATGAAGTTTCTCAATTGCCACCACTTTTGCTCGATCTACTTGAAGTTCCTTTGAAGAAACATGGTGACCAAGTACTATCTCGTCCTTAACCATGAAATGACATTTTTCCCAATTAAGGACAAGGTTAGCCTCTTGGCACCTTGTTAGCACGAGTTCAAGGTTAAAGAGACACTTATCAAATGATTCACCAAACACAAAAAAATCATCCATAAACACTTCCATCACATTTTCAATCAAACCAAGGAAGATTGACATCATGCACCTTTGAAACGTAGTCGGAGCATTGCACAACCCGAAGGGCATGCGTCTCCAAGCATACGTTCTATAGGAACAAGTGAATGTCGTCTTCTCTTGGTCCTCTGGTGCAATTATGATTTGATTATAAACGGAGTACCCATCAAGAAAGCAATAGAAATCGAAACCCCCAAGTCTATCTAGCATTTGGTCCATGAAGGGAAGGGGAAAGTGATCTTTGCATGTAGCTTTGTTCAATTCTCTATAGTCTACACACACTCTCCACCCCGTAGCTACCCGTGTAGCTATCACCTCATCATTATCGGTTTTGATAACCGTCATTCCACCTTTCTTAGAAACCACGTGGAGTGGTGACACCCATGGACTATCCGAAATTGGGTAAATCATACCCGCATCAAGAAATTTTATGACCTTTTTCCTAATTACCTCTTGGATTATAGGGTTCACCCTCCTTTGGTGTTGGACAATTGGTTTACTCCCCACCTCTACTCTTATTCTATGCATGCATAAGGAGGGGTTAATTCCCTTGATATCCTCAATTGTCCACCCAATTGCGGACTTGTGCTTACGAAGCACCCCCAATAATTTGTCTAACTCACACGAATTAAGAAAGGAAGAAATGATTACCGAAAATTTTTCACCATCCTCAAGATAGGCATATGTAAGATGCTCAGGCAATGGCTTTAACCCGGTTTTCTGCTCCTCTTGCTTTACCACTCCTTCAACCGGTTCCCTTAATGGCAAGCTTGGGATCTTGTTCCTTCCCCACACTTCATTGACTTGATCCACTTCAAGCACATCTTTGCAATCATCCTCCTGAAAGGAGCTTTCATCGTTCTCAAAGAGTGCATTGTAGTATCCATTGGTAAAGTAGGGGTCAAAGGATTTTTCAAATTCCGTTTGAACATTATTTTCAACGACATCAATCGTTTTTGCACTCCTCCTTCTCAAGTGTATGCTTCATGGCTTTGTAGGAGTCAAACACGAGCTCTTCATCATCGAGCTTCAAGGTCACCTTGCCCGTGTACATGTCCACCACCGCCCTTGCGGTAGCTAGAAATGGTCTACCCAAGATCAAGGGAATTTCAACGTCCTCTTCCATCTCTAGCACCACAAAGTCCGCTGGAAAGATGAATTTGTCAATTTTTACGAGCACATCTTCCACAATACCATCTGGGTAGGTGATGGAACGATCCTCTTCCATCTCATGGACGTTGGTTTGAGCTCACCGATTTTCAAACGATCGTAGATTGATCTTGGCATAAGATTGATGCTCGCCCCAACGTCACATAGAGCATTTCTCTTCTCCGTATTGCTTAGCTCACACATCAAAGTGATGCTCCTGGGATCTTTCACTTTCTTTGGAAGGTTCATTTGTAGTAGAGCACTACACTCACTTGTTAGGCTTATCATCTCACCACCTTCCGCCTTCCTTCTCTTGGTGACCAACTCTTTAAGAAACTTTGCATAAGATGACATTTCCTCAATTGCCTCCAAGAAGGGCACGTTCAAGGTCACTTTCTTGAAAATTTCCAAGAATTTGGTGAACTTATCATCAAGTTTTTTTTTCATAAACCGTTGAGGAAAAGGTGGTGGAATGGGAGTTTTAGGAATTCCCCATCCATCACACTCAACCTTTTCATTTTTCTCCTTCAACTCTTTAGCCTTCTTCCATTTCGGAACCCTCTTTTCTTCAACCCCTTTGATGGTCCCGGGTGGGAAAACCCATTTTGCGCGTGCGGAAGCAAACATTTCAGTTCAGTGCATATAAAACAGGGGTGAGGGCAGAGTGATTACAGATTTTTCACTTTTTGAGCTCATGTGTTGTGTTTTGCTTATAATCGAATGCATATGACAAGTATAAACATAAAGCAGTAAATTAACACAGCAATATATAGTGGTTCGGACAACCAGTCCTACATCCACTCTCCCTCTCTAGGGAAATTCCTTCAACGGGACTTATCACCCTCCACGGGATTGCCTATAGATATTTACCGAGCTCACACTTGAACTGGACTTATAACCCTCTCTCGGGTTCGCCTCGGGACTTATCACCCTCACTCGGGATTGCCTAACAACTACCTCACTTCACCATGGGGTTTGGTTTTGGTGTTGTCTCCAACTATGGTGAGATTTTCCCTTACAATGATTTAGCCTCAATGCTAAGGTTGGGAAAATCTCTCTAAGCTTAAGATACATCGTGGGTTGCTTAGGTTGGGTTCTAGAACACTCTTTGATTATATTTGTATATCTATAGACTTGTGTTCTAGGGTGGGAAAGCTTAACTCTCTTTGGCTCTGTAGCATCGTTGCTATCTTCTCATTTCCGCTTTTCACACCTGATAATGAAGGAAGAACTTGTATTTATAGTGTGGATTTGAATGTTACCGTTGGAGAGAGTTACATTCAAATCCATACGGGCGATGCCAACATAGTGCCTTTGCACTTGAGGGTTGAATTATTCCCACATTGGGCAATCTCCATTGTCACCCCCTTCCAAATTCATCCGATTGTTTTGATTTTCGCCCATTACTCTTTGTTGGGCTAATCTTCGATTCCGGTCTCAATTTCTTCTCCTAGTCGTGGCTTCAATCTCAAGATCAATGGGAATTGGTTCAATCCCACTTGCTCTTGTGATCATACACACCTAGAGAATCAACAAACACCACAAATCTCCAAGCCAACTATTAGTAATGTTAGTTACTTAAAAGAAAAAGACACTAGTAATCACGTTCAACGAACAACTAGTTATACTCAACACAACCTAGTCCTCGGCAACGGCGCCAAAAACTTGACACGTGTTTTGCAACACACTAACCTCTCAAGTATAAGAGGGTCATTTCGTGCCCGGTTAAATATCGATCCATTGGACTAGGTGTGGAATATAGCCCAATTGCTAAATGTTGTCGCATGATTATAGTGTGACATGATTTGAAAACTTAAAACAAGCAAAATCCAACAATCAAACAAAAGATAAACAATAAATAAGCAATCTAAGAGAAAGCAATTAAATAGTAAACGAGTTTGTTCCCTAGCGAGAGAAAATGTGCTCGGGTGTTTTTCCTTGTGAGACGATTGTCAAAAGATCAATTATGGTGTTTACCTCTATTTCTGGTTATTCCATAAGGGCGATCACTAAACATATACCATTCCCGTACTTGGTAAGCCTAGGGTACGATATCGGTTGAAATCCTAGGATCGAGAAGTGAATCTCCCTTTGCTAACCCGGGTAATTGCACGGATATGGTCCTCTAATTAGCTAACTACTCTGTCACCGTGTGTTCCCACTTGTAGACTAAGGTTGATGCTCCTATGTGCTCTTCACTACCCACCCAAGGTTTTAACTCAAGAAGATAATGTAGATTAGGGGGGTTCTAAAGTATCTACCCAACTCTCGTTGTGATAGGACTTAATCGACTCCAATTCGGATGAATTAAACCAATACCCATATGCCTAAACTCGTCTACCCAACACTCGTTGAAATAAACTAGCAAAAACACACAAGCTCATAGCAAAACCACCAAAATAGAACAAGTAAATTCCCCTAATCTAAAGGATAACCATCAATAGAGATAAACATCCATAATCAAGCAATTAAACAATCATCACCACAATTCCAAACACCCAAACACTAATAACCTTAGCCCATGGTGCATAAGGCAAAACCCATGGCTAAACAACAATAAATCAAAGAACCCATATCAAAATAAGCAACAAATAAACAAAAGAAAGAAAGAGACACCTTACTATTGAAGTTCAAGCACCAAACCATACAAAATCCATCAATTCTCCTTGAATTCTTGCTCAAAACTGAAAATGAAACTATATTTATGCTATTCTATGAGGATTTATGCTATCTATGGAAGCAAAATTGAAAAAGAGGAAAAATTATTAGTTGCAGCTCTCAAAAGTATCACTTGCTATCTTCCCCTTCACTCCCTGTTGCTGCTGAATGGTTGCAAAAATGAACTCCTGGCCTTTTATATGCTTTTGATTCCTCTGGCACGTGTCCCTAGGTCAGAAATGGGAAATCATATATTTTTGGCCTGCTCGACTCGAGCAGGCGTGAAATCGTGCACCCGTTTTCATTTCTCTTGCTGCTCTCAAATTTTTGAAAATATTGCCGAACTTCTCCTGTGCTCGACCAGAAGGAGGTCGAGCACTTTTGCTCTACTCGAGCAACCCTCCTTTGACATTTTCTTCAAAATCACATTTCCACAAGCCCGATTTAGGCTCTGCTCAACTCGAGCCATCTTGCACGACTCGAGCAACTGCTTTTACCCAATTTCTTCATAAAACCTTCGTTTTTGACTCGATTCCTGCACAATTGCAACACCAAAGCATTATATGAACTTTCATAACAATTCCAATCATATGATAGCTAAAATCATGCAAAATCATCACTCCAAGCTAGGAAAAAGCACAAAACTCAAGCGAAATCACCACTAATCAGGCACCATGTCCTGGACATCCAGGATGATGACGTCCCCTTGAGGAAACTCATAAAGGATTGTCGTATTAAACCCTGCATGTGGATTTAATCCGTACGACAACAAGGTTGAGTGGTACTACTCAAGGAATAATAGATATTAATTAATTAAAGCAATCAGGAGCTTTAATAATTAATGGACTTGCGATATCTTTAACACGGGGAATTATAAAGTCTAATAGAAGCCCTGATTCGATTCGGGATATGACGGGAGTTCAACATTAATTCTCTAGTGGGATGAATTAATGTTCTCGGGCCAAATAATGTTCTGGGCTGAACATAAGAGTATTTGGGTCCGTGAGAAGGCCAAACCCTATACCTTCTAATGGATCCCTAGTCTGGCCCACAAAACCTGAGGAGTATAAATAAAAGAGCCTGGTTTCGTCTAAAGCCCTAAGCACACGAAATTGAAATTTCAGCAGCCAGGCAAGTTAGAGTTTGAGGAGATGAAACAGCAGGCGCCTTCCCCACGTTCGATAGATTGCTGTCCACTCGGCATTTGGACGAGGCTGGGAGACAGACTGGAAGATTTGTAGTGGAATCAACATCTCAATCTTCAAGGGTAATGAATCTAAACCTTGCTCTAGACGCATGTTTAGGTTTTAATTTTAATACATGTACGTTTGGTATCCAATAACGATCCTGGGTGACGGACCGCCTTCACAGGCGCGATCCATCATCAAGTGGACAAATACAAGTTAGGATTAGTCCTCATTTATGAGAGCGTGTTGAGAGCCAAAGAGCTTGAAACATCAATTGAGAAGGAAAATTTGGCTATAGTTGATGACCTGGAGCTTTTTTATGAATTATCCATGGGGAAGAAAGTCTTATAATTACACGATACATGAATTTTTGAGGAAGAAGCCGAGTCCAAATCAATATTCTTTGTGGGGGTTTCCAACAACATTACTCTTTGTGAAGCATAACCATCTCTAAACAACACAATTATATATACTATATATATATTATTATTTTTTTAAACATGAAACTAGCCCTAAACATAAACGAAGACAATGTTGAAAAAGTAAACCGTCTGAATCGTAGAAGAACTGTTGTGTAAATGAATCTTGTGGAAATTATTTATTATTTATTTTACTTACAATGAGGGTAGTTTGGGGGTTTCAATAATTGATGAGGACAAAATCATAAATTGGTTCTTTCATTTAACTAGTTCCACTGCGCACACTCTCGCACTAGTCATTGTAATGAGTAGATAGTATCAAACAAGATAAAACTAGTCCTAAGTCTAATAATCTTGCCATGATTTCTAGTCACTCTAATCGTGGTGATTTTTCATCTAGGCTATCAAACTAACCCCGATTCAAGTCATTTTTCTCGAGTGATGCAATCAAGTCTTTCAATTATCTCAGAGGATAAATAATTCTTATAATCTCCCACCTTGCCCTTTCAAAAGAATATATTGTTCTTTTCCTCACCAAATTTTATTTTCCTATATATTTATAAAACATGTTAATATCCAAATTACGTTTCTCTTGAAAATATGATTGAACTGATGCCTACTAATCTCATAGATCATATAATTATATACAATAAACAGAACTCATGTATAAGAAAATAGTCCCCTGCAAAGTTTTTGCCAAAAAGGAAAAAAGAAAAACTCATAACTCGATTCAATTTTCATTTCACCATTTCGAGCAATTCAAATTTGGCAATAATAATCAAACCGAAAACATATCTACAAACCAATTCCAAAAATCAGATGAAATCAAGAATACTTAAAACTTTTCTTGGAGCCATCGTGCTTGAACCTCAAGCCCTGCATCTCTCAACGCATTCATAGCAGATCTATAAAACCTTGTATCTAATACCGCTCCTTGCTTACTCATATCCTGCAAAAGCTCAACAAGCTCATCCACTCTGTTCATCTTCGAGAAAACCGAAACCATAATCCCTGCCATCGCCTTATCCATATTCTCACCCGTTAGCTTGAACTCCTCGTAATATTTGATGCACATTTCTAGCTCTCGTGCTCTATGGTACGCACTGATAACCGTCGTGTAACTCACGCGATCGGCCTCGATTTTTCTCCGTTTCATCTCTTTCCACGTCTTCTCGACCAACCTCAAATTCAAGGCCTTTCCGTTCATATCGAGAAGAGAGTTATAAGTCCACAAATTGGGCTCACACCCTCTCTCTTTCATCTTTCCCACAAGCTTCATCGCGTCTTTTGTTCTTCCCATTTTACCGTACGCCACGATCATGCTAGAGTACGCCACCACGCATTTGTGAAAACCCTTTTTCTCCATCTCTCCGAAGGCGGTTTCCGTTTTGGAGTATAGCCCGAGACGAGTGTACATGTTTATGATCGAAGCGTACGTCACTTGACCTGGCTCACACCCTCCGAGGATAAGATCCTCGTACACTTGTGTTGCGGCCTTAACTCCTCGTTTTTTGGAGTATCCGTTAACTATCGCGCAAAATATGCAATCAGAGACACGTATGTTTACGCGTTTCATTGTTGCAACGACGTCAAGAGTCTTTTCCATCGTCCCGTCTTCGACGTACCTACTGAATAAGAACAAACAATGATCATGAGTCAAAATTATCCGAGGCCTACAAAATTACATTATCCTAAAACATTTACTTGAGTAATCCCCATAACACAACCAGACTATTAAAACTAGGATCAGGTGCAATAATATTATAAACTCAACAAGATTTGGAGAGAAAAAGAATTATATAGAGTAATAGTGTATATTATCAAAGAATCACTTACTATTTCCCCCAATCATAAAAAAATATGAGGACATTAACCAATTTTTAGAAAAATTTGTTCATTAGGACACTATCCAATATTAAACTACCAAACACAATTGAAAAATCTTCCAAACAATTTACAATCACCTCAAGACGAGCTTCAAGAACAAAGCAGGATCTCTCAACATCTTCTTATTTTCAGCCTCATTCATAACCTCTTCCGCCATTTTAACCTCACCGGAGCTTGCAAGAGCAGCAATCAACGACGAGTAATGCGAATGATCCTCCTTTATTCCCTTCCTCTGCATTTCTCTAAAGTACTCAATTGCCTCAAACACTCTCCCCAATTTCCCCAACGACTCGCATAAAAGCCAATAAATCCTCGAAAAAAACGACGAATCTCCTACTCCAACCATTTTCTTACTCTCAAAATCTCGAAATATCCCAACAGCCTTCTCATAGTGTCTCAGTTTCAAATACGCTTCCATTATTCGCGAATAGCAGCCCGGGTTTAAATCCAGGCCATCCGATTTCATCCGTTGGTACAAACAAACGGAGGTGCTGTACATGTGCAGCTGATTAAACCCCTTCATCGCGCAATCGAAAGCTAAAACAGCGGTATTGGCATCATTTTCTATAAAAATTTGGAGAAGAGTATTCACAATCTTCAATTTCCTAGCCTTAATGCACGTGGTAATCAATCTACAGCACGTGGCCTTATCGGGCAAAACCCGAAAATCGTTAAGATCTTGACAGAACTGCGATAACAGGGCCCAATTCTTGGACCGGATCAAGTACCTTAATAGAAGCTGAACCGAATAACTCTCGGGTTTAAAACCCGGGTTTTTTTTCGCCTTTTCGTAGTAATCGAAAGCGAGGTGTTCAGTTTGTGGGTCTTTGGATAAGCTGCAGATTAAGGCGTTGAGTTCTCTGTAATCCTCTGTTTTGTCATTGGGTTGGAAGTTTTGGAGTTTCAGAGCTAGCTCGATCACCGGCGTGTCTCCGGCGGCGGCGGCGGCGGCGTCTTCTAGGACCGGGGACGAACATGCAGTTACGGCTCGGGAATTGGAGTTGAAAAGGGGGAAAGGGATTTTGGATTTGTTTGTGTAGTGGGAATGGAGGGTTTTTCTGTTGTTGCGGCTGATTCCGGCAACGATTGACCAGTCTAGGGAGTTGGCGACGGCCATCGGAGCTGGTGGAAAGCCGGATTCTCCGGCGAGAATGTAAAATGAGAAATATTGCTTCTTTTTTTTAAATTTTTTGTTTAACTGGATGGATTATCACCATACCTTTTCGAGATGGTTGTTTAGATTGCAGGGTGTGGTTTGTAGCCACTGAATGACTGACACGTGTGGGTCCATGAACTTTGGTTCGGGTGGGAATTGAAATGTCTTGTGCAAAGAAAAATTCTAGTACTAGAGGACCTAAACGTGGGGCGGCCAGTGGCCAGTTGATATTATATTTTCAATTTAAATTTGACTTTATTAATTATAAGCTACTGATTTTATTTTAGTTTTTCTTAATTTAAGTTTTTTTTAAAGGGCTTGTTAGTTTAAGTTATTGAATAAACTGATTATTGGGTTTTATTATTGTGTTTGCCTTGTCTGAAAATTACTAATTTTTCAAAAATTCGCGGATAAATAGTTAACTGATGAGTTAGATTTCATAAGTTATTATGATTAGCACACATCATTATAATATAACATACATTTGATAAATAATTTTTTCAATTTTAAAACCCTTTGTCTTACCACTTGGCCACGCCCCATTTCGATTTCTAATCGACACTAAGGAACATTAGTATTGGTATTGCTTCTTTGTCAACTCTCGACCAAATATCTATAGATCTATAGAATCGATTGGTACTAAATTTTGATACGACTAAGTCATGTATGTATTCAGGTGTATCGTGCACTCATAGTGCATTTTAGAACAATGCAACTTGCTTACACTAAATCGTGCAACTATTAATATTGAAAAATAGTTGCACGATTTAGTGTAAGCAAGTTGCATCTTTCAGTAAAACAAATTGCACAGTTTGAAAATACACAATGAGTGCACGGTGCACCTAGATGAACATGTGACCCACTCTTTTGAGACATATAGATATAGAATTGAACTTCATTTATTGATCATTACATAGAATTCAATTAAGATACTGTATGAAAGTATGGTTTCTTCTATTCTCCTTTGAGAATTGGAGATTTTTCGATTGGGTGGATTCTCTTATAATTAAGTACAGAAAATTTATAATTTGTCGGCTAGGTGGATTTCAAGTTGTTAGGCGTGTTGTAACCTAGATTTTACGTCTAGGGCAACACACAAGTACTGGATTGGATCAAGCAAGTAACGAACAACAGATATAAATCACACTCAAATTTGGTTACCCAGTTCGTCTTTTGAAGAAGACTACGTCTGGGGGCGCCCAAGTCAGGAATATTTTATTATTATTTTCTGCCTAGAACTCTAAGATTTTCTTCCCTTTACAATGAATGATACATGCTGTATTTATAGACAAGAAACTAGGTTACATATCTTCATGGGCTTCCTTCGACGGGCTTGTAGAGTCTCCAGCTGCCAGGGCTAGGGCTTCCCTAGTCAATCCGCGATTTTTGCATCTGGATACACTTGCCTTGCTTACGCCCCGCGATATCCGCACCACTACCTGTCCATATTTATACCATGTTTATCTCTTCACTGATTTCTGTTCGAAGTCGCTCCCGACTTGTGGTTTCTTCAAAGTCGCTCCGCGACCTTCATATATTTCAAAATCGCTCCGCGACCTCCTCATCCAAATGAAGTCGCTCTGCGGCCTCCCGATCCCTGGCGAGGTCGCTTCAACTGACTGGCTCACGAGAGAGAGTTGCCTCACCGAGTTGGATTATTTCATGCTACAACAATTGCCCCTCAAGTCGAGGTCGCGTGCTCGCATCGGGACCTAGACTTGACTCGTAATTTAATCGACCTATGGCGGGTCGACCTCGGAACGCGTTCCCGAGGCGCCTGGTTACCCTCGGGAAGGTGAATCGTTACCTCGGTTCCTGGGGTCGGCGTGAGATGTGATGGGTTCGCCATGATGATTTTGCAAGCGGATGAGGTCATGCGCCGCAAGCCCCTCCAATCGGTGACCGCGGTGTAGACTACGCGCAACTTGCGCGACTTCGTTTCTTCGGGAGAGGCCCGAATTACACCCTTATTGCACTTTGACCCCCGTTCTCTTCTATAAGAAGGGCTAGGGCTTCGTACTTGTTCCCATTTCCTTCTCCTTCTCGAGCAGCCAAAATCCTCTCTGAATCCAAGCGTTTCATCTCCGGCCAACTTCTGATTTCCTGACGAGACAACATTCAGGTAACCTTCCTCATTTCAACTCTCTTTCAATGGCTTTCGATCCTTCGACACCGATTGCCCCTCGTCCCACGGTCTTTTCATCCTCCGAGGAAGAGAATATCACGATAGCATACCTTCGGCAACACCACGGCTCCGGTTCAGCCGCCTGTCACGAGGGTGGATCTTCATCTGCGGGTATCCGGAGCATTATCCGGGATGTTGAGGGCATTGATGAGCGATTCTTGCAGGAGCTGGAGGATATCACTGTTGGGATTATACTGAAAAGTATGCTTTTTACTTTGTATAATCGAAATTGATTTTTCAGACTTATTTACTGAAATAAATTGTTTATCACTGATGCTTTAAATATGATTGAATGTTATATATATTTATCGCATAAGCTTTCAATAATTAAATGCGTGTTACATTTGTAGTTAATTTAGTGATACCAGATCACAGAAGATTAAATTAACAGTCCCTTGTAACTAAAAGTACGCCATTCATGACCTAGATGAAAATGAACAACCATCGCGAAAGGTTGAGGTGTAAGGCTCAGATTGGTTTGTCTTGACCAAGAGATTACACTAGTGCATGACGATCTTGTTGAATAGGACCTCTGAGGAGGATAAATTCTTGAGAATCGAACAAGGAAGAATTAGACCCCAAGTGGTTCGTTGTTTCTTAACCTTCGTCCCTTAAATAGGATCACGTGGGATTGGTAACTATTGCTTTGACTTATCATGGGTAGCGAATCAGAGAGATTCAATACTTTTTATCTTGGGCAATATTAATGGTCACATGTGATTGCTAAGATTTAATCTGAAATCGCGTGTGAAAATACGCTTGCTTGATTTGCCCCTTTGGAGGTTCATAAGTTTTATCATACCAAATCTTGCAAGTGGAATTAGTTTCCTTATGGATAATAATGTTGAACCGTTCCTCGACCAAGGACAAAAGATATTAATTAACGGAAAGCTATTTCAAAGGCCTTTGAATTAATTAATGGGCTAGATAATCTTAAACACGGAAATAATGACCGGGAGCCATATTATTTGTAATATGGGTTAAGATGGATGGTGCAATATTAATTATGTAGTGGGATTAATTAATATTTATGGGCTTGAATTATATTGTGGCTCAATATTATATATTCAAGATCCATTAGAAGGTCCAATCTTAATTCTCCTAAAGGCCCCCTGAGTAGCCCAACATATAGTCCAATAACTGAAAAGGTGATTAAAATAAAATAAATATTGTTGCTTATATTTCCTCTAATTTTTCTAAATTTATGGATAAAAGAGGGAGAAAGATTTTCTTTGAATTTTGTTATGGAATGAAGATATGTATTCTTGGAATACAAGATTATCTCATTAAATTCAAGAAATCTCCCACTTGGTTATCTATATAGAATATTTCAAATTTTGAAAATATAATGGGCAAGAAAAGATTTTCTTGATTTTCTTGAAAAGATATTATGGAAGATATGTATTTCTTGAAATACAAGAATATCTCATAAATTCAGGAAGATCCAAATCTTGGATTCTTGTAGCACTAAATTTTCGAAAATCACCATAATAGAGGAGGTGGGATTTTTGTGGAATATTTTAATTATGGGAAAAAGAATATAGAAGATATATTCAAGATTTCTTGGTGACCAAGAAAAGTCTTTTCCCACATTGATTTTCTACATAAAATTCGACCACTCCCTCTCCTATAAATAGGGGATGATTAGTTCATTCCCAAGTACAATTCCATGTGCTGGAAATATTAGCAAATCCACATAAGTGGTGCAACAAAGTTTATTTTTTTCCTTTTGTTAATTGTTCGCGAGTATCCTTCCACCGGATTGTCAAGCAAGGGCTAAGGGAATACTTGGGAAGTCCTTTTGGTTAGTCCGTCCGACCAAAGCCACTGCCATCCCGAGAGGTACGTTCACGTAAACCCGTAGATTCTCGTGATCGTGGGTTTTACATGGCTTTTTATATGCATGATATGTTGTTGCAATTATTATTTGAATTAATATAGGATTAATTCATGCTAGTAATAATTAATGAATTAAATTTGTATTTAAATATTCACCCCGAATAGATCATGCAACTCATTCCCCTATTAATCGTATCGAGCCACTTTTGTTTGACTCTGAATTTTTTAAATTGTAATTTAATTCGTGGACATTAAATTTGAAATTGGATAGTAGAATTGTTAGATCTGTTTTGCAGGTATCCAATTGTCATGGATTTTAATGTTTTATTTTGCATGCATATAAACTGTGGTTTTTTAATTCGATTAGTTCGGATTTGTTTTTGCCTCGTGAGAAAATCCACGAGTAGACTAGGATTTGTTTGATTTGATCAATGTAATAGACTAGTCTAGATCTAGTTTATTTATTTTTTGTAAATGAATTATAACCGGATCGAAACGAAAAAGACAAAGAATTAAAGGATTTAAATCCGAAATCGTATTGTGTAGTAGCAGCCAACGCCCTGCCTCAAGCACTGGCAGGCAGGCGGCCGAGCCGCGCACAGAGATGAGGCATGTAGCCTTGTAGTGATCTTGCTGGCGCTCAGTGTAGCAGACGGGGAAGCCCGGCCTGCAGACCACCCATGAGAAACCTGTGATAAGCCTTAGCCTTAACCTTGAAACTGGTATTGTTATTGTATCAGAGGGGGCATGGCCAAAAAGCAAAGCCTGATCGCCTTGTAGCGCGCAGTCCGCGTCGCTGCCGAAACAACAACCCCCGATACTGCCAGCGTGCCGAGCAACAGCGCTTGTGAACCGCGGCCAGCCGAGGCGGTCATCGAGCTGCCCTAAAGAGCGCCCTAAAACGTCCCAGAGCCAAGTGGCCGGCCCGGATCTTGGCGTCATCGGTGAAGGCTATGGCGTGTGATTCGAGCAATATTTTTTGAAACCCGAGCGAGTGGGAAATTGACCGAGCGTGTTTATTAGTCAAAGTCAAGCGTCAAACCGTAGCGGTTGGATAATTTGTGCCCAATATGTTTATTTTTTCTGTTTTTGCTTGATTTATTTGTGCTATCTTATGCTTTATTTAATTTGTTTAAATGTGTTTGCATGAGGGTTGCCAAATTGAAAAATCTCAACTCCAAAATTACTAAGTATGTTTTAAATAATTAATTTACAATTTTATTCCGGATAATAAAATTGAATTAATTTTGACCTCCATGAGTTATTTATTTGTGAATTCTTTTGGAGAAATTCCCCCCACGGGACGGTCAAAAGATAGGTTTCACATGAATGAATTCCAAACGGATGATTATGGGTTATTACTAGTGGCGACGATGACCCTCCCCACGAGGCTCGATCAAAGCGAAATAGTAATCATGTATTTAATCATGGTTATTACTTAGGTATAAAATTGATATGCATATACTTCCCAAAGTCCTGTCCAATTTTATATTGGTCAAGGGGAGCCAACTATTAATCTGGATATTAAAGGTTTGTAACTGTTCTTGTTTGTAACCTGCTTGAATGTGTTTAAATAATGACCCACCCCACGTGGCTTATTTGAACTGTTTTGAGATGTTGGCTGATGCATGTTCATATTTTTTTGAGATTTTAATATGATGCATGTGATCTAACCTTGTGATAATTTTGTGCTTATGCATATTATTGTTTATTTCAGTTCATCATGTCGCAACCTTTTAATCCACTGTTATATACACTCAAAGAACACCAATTATCTGGAGAAAACTATAATGTTTGGAAACGAAATATGATGCATGTCCTACCTGCACAAAAACATTATTGGATTCTTTATGTACCCAAGCCACGTACGCCTACTGATGAATCAACTGATGCGGCAAGACATGAGTATAATATTTGGGAGCAGGCCAATGAACCCATGAAACGTGTAATCTTGACTTCACTGTCTGATGATTTGAAACACGTTCATGAAGGTGTTAAGTCCACTGCGAAAATTATGCAAAGTCTTGAAGAAATGTTTTCAACAAAAGACCTCATGATCGATCAGTTTAAAAACGACGACGTGGCTAGGCTGAAAATGGTTGAGGGAACACCCGTAAGGGAGCATGATCTCTGAGTCAAAAACCATTTTCTAAAACTGGCTTATCTCGGAACTAAGTATTGTGATGAGGCCCAAATCGAATTTCTGTTGCTTACTCTGCCAAGAAGCTTCAATGAATTTTACTGTGGTTTTGTGATGAGTGATCACATGTTTACCATGAATGATCTTCAAGAAGCCTTGGAGAAAGTGGAGAAGCATTTAGGAAAGAAAGACGAGGCATTGGTGACCAAAAGCCTTTTCTCGAGATCTAGGCCAGTGGAAGGCAAGTCTCAAGAAAAGGAAAGTGGTCAGAACCAAAGCAAGCTCATCATTAAGAAAAGTGAGAAAAAGACGGTTAGCTGGTTGGGTGTCAAGAAAGAACCAAAAGGAATATGTTTCAACTGAGGGGAGAAAGGACATTGGAGGTCAACCTGTTCCAATCCCAAAAGGAAAGGAAAGAAAGGTAATCCTCACTCACTAGTTGTTGAAACTTGGTTAGCGGCGTATGCCTCCCATTTATGGGTGGTGGATACGGGATCCACTGATCATGTTTGTTTCACGTTACAGGGGTTCAAAAGGACCCGACAACTAAGTGGAAGTGAGATCCTCATCACACTGGGCGATGCTACGAGAGTGGCAGCTGAAGCAGTGGGAGAAGTGCACCTGTCTTTTGAAGACAGAGTTTTAATTTTAAGAGATGTTCTGTACGTTCCGAGTTTTAGAAAGAATTTGATTTCAGTTTCTAAACTTTTTCATGATGGATATTCGGTTACTTTTAATAAAGTTGTTACCATTTCTCTTTATGATAAATTTATCTGTAATGGAACGTTGGCGAATAATCTCTATACAATTAACTGTCACACCACTCAAGAAATGCATCATATAACACATCAACTATTTCTGAGAAAAGAAAACGTTCATCAGACGTGAACGAGACACTTCTTTAGCATCTAAGATTGAGTCATATAAATCCAAAGAGGATCCAAAGGTTGGTGAAAGACGGTTCACTAGAACTTCTCCAAGTTGAACCGTTTCCAACCTGCGAATCATGTTTGGAGGGTAAAATGACCAAGAGGGCATTTGGAGCCAAGGGGAATAGGGCCAAAGAAGTGTTAGAGATCGTTCACACAGATGTATGTAGTTCAATGTCAACCAAAGCAAGAGGAGGTTATGAGTATTTCGTCACTTTCATTGATGATTACTCAAGGTACGGTTATATTTTCCTTATGAAGCATAAATCTGAGACCTTTGAGAAATTCAAAGAATTTAAGGCTCAAGCAGAGAATCATAGGGAAAAACGTATCAAGTCTCTACGATCTGATCGTGGAGGCGAATACCTCAGCGATGAGTTTTTGAACTACTTATCTGATGAAGGGATTGTATCCCAGCTCACTGCACCCGGAACCCCTCAACAAAACGGGGTTGCAGAGCGAAGAAACAGAACTCTTTTGGAAATGGTTAGATCAATGATGAGTTATGCGGATCTTCCCAAGTCGTTCTGGGGTCATGCCTTGGAAACAGCGGCTTACATTCTGAACTTGGTGCCATCCAAATCGGTTCCCAAAACTCCCAAAGAATTGTGGAGCGGGCGCAAGCCTAGCATGAGACACATGAGAATTTGGGGGTGTCCGGCCTACGTGTTGGACAAGGAAGCCGGTAAATTGGATCCTCGATCAGAATTAAGGCTGTTTGTAGGATACCCCGAGGGAACAAAAGGGTGTATGTTCTATGGTCCTGAAGATCAAAAGGTGGTCATAAGCACCCACTTTAGATTTTTGGAAGAAGACTATATGAACCAAAGAAAACCCAGAAGTGAGATTACCTTAAATGAGCTTAGAGGGCAAACCTCATTGCCAACTGTACTAGATGATATACCAAACGATACGCTTTCACAACCGGAGCCTCGTCGTAGTGGGAGGGTTGTTAGACAGCCCGAGAGATTCATGGGAATAGGAGAGTCCTCGGACTTGATTCCCGGACAAGACGAATCAGACCCATGGACATATGACGAGGCACTCCAAGATAAGGATGCAGATTCTTGGCAAACAGCAATGAAAGCCGAAATGGGTTCTATGTTTCATAATAGAGTGTGGGAGCTAGTCGAACCACTTAATGGGGTCAAACCCATTGGATGCAAGTGGGTATATAAGAGGAAAAGAGGACCGGACGGGAAGGTTGAAACCTTCAAAGCAAGACTAGTGGCGAAAGGTTATACTCAGAAAGAAGGGATCGATTATGAGAAAACTTTTTCGCCAGTAGCCATGCTTAAGTCCATCCGTATTTTCTTATCGATTGCTGCACATTTCGACTTTGAAATCTGGCAAATGGATGTCAAGACAGCTTTCCTTAACGGAAGTCTTGACGAAGAGATCTATATGCAACAACCCCAAGGTTTCATTGAAACAGACCAAGAACATCTTGTTTGTAAGCTCAAGAAGTCCATTTACGGACTCAAACAGGCATCCAGAGCTTGGAACCAATGTTTTGATCATGTTATAAAGTCTTATGGGTTTGATCAAAATGAGTTTGAAAGTTGTGTGTATAAAAAGCGTGTCGGAACTGCATTGGTATTCTTAGTACTATCGTGAAGCGACATTCTCGATCATCGGGAACGATATGAAGGTGTTATCGGGGCGTAAGGGCATGGCTTTCAAAACAGTTTGATATGAAGGACTTAGGGGAAGCCGGGCACGTCCTTGGGATCAAGATCACTCGAGATCGCAAGAAAAGGATGTTAGGCTTATCACAAGCTTCATACATAGACACTGTCTTGAAACGTTTCAGTATGCAAGATTCCAAGAAAGGATTCGTACCTTTCAGGCATGGAATCCATCTATCCAAGAAAATGTCCCCTAAGACGAAAGAGGAGATAGATGACATGAAAGGCATTCCTTATGCTTTGGCTGTCGGAAGTCTTATGTATGCAAAGTCGTATGCGAGACCAGGATATCCGCTTTCTTGTAGGCATGGTGGTGGCAAGATATCAAAATAACCCCTAGGAAAGAGCATTGACGGCGATTAAAAACATTACAAGTATCTGAAAAGAACTCGGGATAGAATGTTGGTTTATCAGTCAGGAAGTCCAATCCCCATTGGTTACACGGACTCGAATTTCCAATTGGACATAGACTCCAGAAAATCTACCTCCGGTAGTGTGTTTTGCATGGGGGGAGGAGTCGTGACATGGAGAAGCGTCAAGAAGAAATGCGTCGCAGATTCTACCATGGAAGCCAAATATGTAGTCACTAATGCCGAGGCAAATGAAAAAAAGCGGTTTAGCTCAAGCACTTTCTTGTGGACTTAGATGTGGTTCCGAATTTGCCCAAATAGAATCATCATTTATTGTGACAATGCGAGCGATTTGCAAATTCAAGGAACCAAGAGCCCACAAAACCCAACAAACACATTGAAAGGAAATACCATCTTATACGAGTCATCATTAAGAGAGGAGATATAGATGTGGCAAAGATAGCGTTTGAGGACAACCTAGCAGATCCATTCACAAAGAGTCTGCCTCAGAATACATTCGAGAGACATGTGGAAGGAATGGGTGTCAAGACCGTTGCCAATCTGCTTTGAGTATAAGTGGGAGAAATTATTAGGTTAAATGTAGGTGACATTAGATGTCACGGACTACTCGAGACATGTTGTAGTATACTTAAAAGCGATTTTGAGTATAAGTGGGAGATTGTTGGGATTATCTTGAAAAGTATGCTTTTTACTTTGTATAATCGAAAACAGTTTTTTTCGACTTATTTACTTAAATAAATTGTTTATCATCGATGCTTTAAATATGATTGAATGTTATATATATTTCTTTGCATAACTGTTCAATAATTAAGACGTGTTACATTTGTAGTTAATTTAGTGATACCGCATCACGAAAGATTAAATTAACAATCCTTTGTAACTAAAAAGTCGCCATTCACGACCTAGATGGAAATGAACAACCATCGCGAAAGGTTGAGGTGTAAGGCTCGGATTGGTTTGTCTTGACCAAGAGATTACACTAGTGCATGATGATCTTGTTGAATAGGACCCTCTGGGAGGATAAATTCTTGAGAATCCGAACAAGGAAGAATTAGACCTCGATGGTTTCGTTGTTTCTTAACCTTCGTCCCTTAAATAGGATCACGTGGGATTGGTAACTATTGCTTTGACTTATCATGGGTAGCGAATCGAGAGATTCAATACTTTTTATCTTGGGCAATATTATTGGTCACATGTGATTGCTAAGATTTAATCTGAAGAATCGTGTGTAAGCACGCTTGCTTGATTTGCCCCCTAGGAGGTTCATAAGTTTTATCATACCAAATCTTGCAAGTGGAATTACTTTCCTATATGGATAATAATGTTGAACCGTTCCTCGACCAAGGACAAAAGATATTAATTAATCGAAAGCTATTTCAAAGGCTCTGAATTAATTAATGGGCTAGATAATCTTAAACACGGAAATAATGACCGGAGCCATATTGATTTAATGTCTGGGTTAAGATGGATGGTGCAATATTAATTATGTAGTGGGATTAATTAATATTTATGGGCTTGAATTATATTGTGGCTCAATATTAGATATTCAAGATCCATTAGAAGGTTCAATCTTAATTCTCCTAAAGGCCCCCTGAGTAGCCCAACATGTAGTACAATAACTGAAAAGGTGATTAAAATAAAATAAATATTGTTGCTTATATTTCCTCTAATTTTTCGAAATTTATGGATAAAAGAGGGAGAAATATTTTCTTTGAATTTTGTTATGGAATGAAGATATGTATTCTTGGAATACAAGATTATCTCATTAAATTCAAGAAATCTCCCACTTGGTTATCTATATAGAATATTTCAAAATTTTGAAAATATAGTGGGCAAGAAAGATTTTCTTGATTTTCTTGAAAAGATATTATGGAAGATATGTATTTCTTGAAATACAAGAATATCTCATAAATTCAAGAAGATCCAAATCTTGGATTCTTGTAGCACTAAATTTTCGAAAATCACCATAATAGAGGAGGTGGGATTTTTGTGGAATATTTTAATTATGGGAAAAGAATATAGAAGATATATTCAAGATTTCTTGGTGACCAAGAAAAGTCTTTTCCCACATTGATTTTCTACATAAAATTCGACCACTCCCTCTCCTATAAATAGGGGATGATTAGTTCATTCTCAAGTACAATTCCATGTGCTGGAAATATTAGCAAATCCACATAAGTGGTGCAACAAAGTTTATTTTTTCCTTTTGTTAATTGTTCGCGAGTATCCTTCCACCGGATTGTCGAGCAAGGGCTAAGGGAATACTTGGGAATTCCTTTTGGTTAGTCCGTCCGACCAAAGCCACTGCCATCCTGAGAGGTACGTTCACGTAAACCCGTAGATTCTGCATGCTTAGGTTTTACGTGGCTTTTTATATGCATGATATGTTGTTGCAATTATTATTTGAATTAATATAGGATTAATTCATGCTAGTAATAATTAATGAATTAAATTTGTATTTAAATATTCACCCCGAATAGATCTGTGCAACTCATTCCCCTACAATCACTCATCTCCCTCCCCTGGATATCGATACATTTCGCCCTGCCGCGTCGAAGCGGGAACAACCTGCCGGCACCTCGGCTCCGACCCAGGATTACGGGGCCTATGAGCGGGCATTCGACTATCACTCTTACTCGTCCGAGGCCCCATATAAGAGACCTGAACGTGCATATAGAAGGTCGGTCCGCTCTGAGTACATGGCTTCCGACCTATCTAAGTACAAATTGGTTCTGTCTAGCAGGCACGTGCGTTCCCTCTGTCGATTGTATAAAGTTCCCCGAGACGTGCATTTTTATGGGGCAGCCTCCGCCGAGAGTGCCGACCAGTTGCCTCTAGGGATGATTGCGGTCAACGAGCACACAATGGAGGCGGGGATTCGCCTTCCCCTTCACCCGGCGATCTCCCACCTACTGGCGGCTTGGAATCAAAGCCTCACCCAGATCACCCCAAAAGGTTGGAGCTACATAATCTCTTCGATGACCGCTCGGGGTTGGTGGCTAAACCGATCTTGAGCCCACGGGCGAGGTCGCTTATGTGATGTTGCCAATCATTCAAGCCGACGGCTATAATGTCGTACGACTTCGCAAGGGCCGGAGCTTATGAGTGGGATTCTGAACAAAGTCGTCGATTGGCACTGGAAGTGGTGGTTTGTTGGGGATGCTTCGGTATCAACGGACCCTTCGAGTACACTGCCCATTCGGGTTCCCACGGATTACGCGCGTCGAGTCGAACATGGTATACCTTTCTTTTTATACTTCCAAGGTCGTACTGATCTCATTCTCTTTTTCTTTTGCAGTGTTTACGCCCTTGACTGCCGACCTGTACTGGGACTTCCAAGAGGCTTTCAAGATCGTTCGCGACATCGCCCCGAGTCTTTGCGACATCAACGCCCTTAACTCTGAGCTCGATCGACTAAAGGCCGGGCTTTATAACTATCCTCGCCACTTGAATATCCCTTGTGAGTACCTGTTCTTACGCTTTCAACCTCCCCTTATACATTTTTTTTTGGTGGCTGATTTTTTGGTGTGCAGATCCCGACATTCCCGTCTACCGCATCGATCATGGCCTCCAGGAAGAAGTCGATGCTGAGTTAAATGAAGCGTGTGGTGGCCGCTGATGCCCCTCCCCCGAGCTCGACTCCTTTTGGCCCCTCTGCCGCTGACAAGGGCAAGAGGAAGTCAAAAGAGCCGACTTCAGAGCCCACTCGGAAGAGGGCGAGGGACGAGACCAGCCAGGAGACCAAGAGGTCGCAGCCCTGCCTGTCCTCGCAACCCGCCCCCGCTCCTCGAGGATATCGTCTCCCGGAGGATGATTCCTGGTTAGGTTGGGACGCCGACCGTGTCAGCGAGTAAGTTCTTGATTGTGTGAATCCTTTTCTATTCTTCCCCTGCTTAATCGACTTCCGGATTTCTTTTGCAGCCCGGAGCTCACCCCGCACAAGTTCGGCCCCGAGGCCCTGAGCTTTCTGAGGTTGGGTCATATCGTCCTGGCTGGGGTCCCCGAAAGTTGGCCTGCCTATCTACGAAGGGGTCTGCAGAACCTGACCCGGGGGTGGACGCAGTCGGACCACAGGAATGCTCGTCGGCAGAAGGTGACGGGCAACTTGTACTCGACCCTTGCCCACTCTCAGAAGGCGGTCTTCTATCTGGAGAAGACCAGTGTGCAGCTGAAGGCTGAGTTGGAGGAGCTGAAGAAGTCGCAAGCTAGGGTCGCCGATCAGGCAAAGATGCTGGTCTCTACGGCCGATGCTCAAAAGAAACTAGAGTTCTCCAACTCCGAGCTGCTCAAGCAGCTTTCTGGCACCGAGGGGCGTCTGGCTCAGGTCAAAGGCGAGTTGAGGGCCGAAAAGGCGAATGTGACCCGGCTGGAGGGCGAGCTGACTGAGGCCGGGAGGGTGCTGGTCGCCAGGGAGGACTACTTCAAGAGGACCGAGGAGCTCAACGCCAACTTCGCATATGTGATGGCCTATGTTAGGGCCATCCGGGTCTTTCACAGGGCAAATCCGGCTGGCGACCTCGCCCCTTTTGTCGCTGAGCTGTGTGATTACGTCCGTGACTACCCTCCTGCCCCCACCGTCCTTCTGGAGATTAAGGATTTGGAAGACATGGGTGTCGACCTTTCCTTTTTTGCCAATCCAAGTCGGATCGTGCACCCAGTCCCTGACTCGGAGGTCGTCCAGCAAGCGTTCGAATCGACCACTGAGGTCCCGTTACTGGAGGTCGCGGAGGGGAACGCCAGGGAGAGGCCGAATGGCAGTTCTGTAGGGCCCTGAGTGGCGGTACTTTTGAAGACCCTATCTTGCTGTGTTGGGATTATACTAGAAAGTATGCTTTTACTTTGTATAATCAAAACTTAATTTCGGACTTATTTACTGAAATAAATTGTTTATCACTGATGCTTTAAATATCATCGAATGTTACATATATTTACTGCATAACTTTTCAATAAATAGTACGTGTTACATTGTAGTTAATTTAGTGATACCAGATCACAGAAGATTAAATTAACAGTCCCTTGTAAACTAAAAGTACACCATTCACGACCTAGATCGAAATGAACAATCCATCGTGAAAGGTTGAAGTGTAAGGCTCGGATTGGCTTGTCTTGACCAAGAGATTACACTAGTGCATGACTGATGCACTGAATAGGACCTACAGGAGGACAAATTCTTCAGAACTGAACAAGGAAGAATTAGACCTCAGTGGTTCGTTATTTCTTAATCTTCGTTCCTTAAATAGGATCACGTGTGGTTGGTAACTATTGCTTTGACTTATCATGGGTAGAGAATCAACGAGATTCAATACTTTTTATCTTGGGCAATATTATTGGTCACATGCGATTGCTAAGATTTAATACGAAGAATAATGTGCAAGTACGCTTGTTCGATTTGCCCCCTTGGGATGTTCATAAGCTTTATCATACCGAATCTTGCAAGTGGAACTAGTTTCTGGTATGGATAATAATGTTGAACCGTTCCTTAACCAAGGACAAAAGATATTAATTAATGGAAAGCTATTTCAGTGGCTTGAATTAATTAATGGGCTAGATAATCTTAAACACGGGAAATAATGACCGGGAGCCATATTGACTGTAATATGGGTTAAGATGGATAGTGCAATATTAATTATGAAGTGGGATTAATTAATATTTATGGGCTTGAATAATATTGTGGCTCAATATTGATAATTCAAGATCCCTTGGAAGGTCCAATCTTAATTCTCCTAAAGGCCCCCTAAGTAGCCCAACATAAAGTCCAATAACTGAAAAAGGTGTTTAAAAATAAAATAAATTTTGTTGCATATTTTTCCTCAAAATTTCGAAAATTATGGATTAAAAGGGGAGAAAGATTGTCTTTGAATTTTGTTATGGAATGAAGATATGTATTCTCGGAATACAAGACTATCTCATTAAATTCAAAAAATCTCCCACTTGGTTATCCATATAGCAATTTTTGAAAATCTTGAAATATAAAGGGCAAGAAAGATTTTCTTGATTTTCTTGAAAAATACAAGAATATCTTATAAATTCAAGAAGATCCAAATCTTGGATTCTTGTTCCCTATATTTTTCAAAATTTCCATAACAAAGAGAGGTTGGGATTTTTGTGGAATATTTTAATTATGAAGAAAAGAATATATGAGATATATTCAAGATTTCTTGGAGATCAAGAAAAATATTTTTTCATATTATTTTATCCCAAATTTTCGACCAACACCCTCTATAAATAGGGGATGAGTGTTTCATTCCCAAGTACAATTCCATGTGCTAGAAAAATTAGTAAATCCACAAAGGTGGTGCAACAAAGTTTATTTTCCTTTTGTTAATTGTTCGCAAGCGTCCTACCACCGGATTGTCGAGCAAGGATTAAGGGAATACTTGGGAAGGTTTTTTTGGTGTGTTTAATCAACGAGGCCATTACCATTTCAAGAGGTACGTTCACGTGAACTCATAGAAATTCCGCATGCGTAGGATTTACGTGAATTGATTATATGCATGATTTGTTGTTGAATTATTATTTGAATTAATATAAGATTAATTCATGCTAGTAATAATTATCATAATTAAATTTTTATTTAAATATTTATCCCGAATAGATCCGTGCAACTTATTCCCCAACAAGCGCATCGAGCCTCGGTTTGAAGACTCAATTTTTTAATTGTAATTTAATTAGTTTTCATTAAATTTGAAATTGGATAGTAGAATTGCTAGATCTGTTTTTGCGGTATCCAATTGTCATGGAATTTAATGTGTTTATTTATGCATGCATATAAATTGTGGTTTTTTTAATTCGATTCGTTCGGATTCGTTTTGCCTCGTGAGAAAATCCATGAGTAGATTATGATTTGTTTGATTTGATCAATGTAATAGACTAGTCTAGATCTAGGTTTATTTATTTTTTGTAAATAAATTGTAACCGGATCGGAAACGGAGGCGGAGACGAAGAATTAAAGGATAGATCCGAAACCATCTTGACGACGACGCGTGCTTTCTTGTACGCGCCGCCAAGCACGCGCTGGCGCGCATCATCGGCATAATCACGGGCGCGACGTTAAGCGTCGGGCGGATCGGGCTTGGATCGCTGGCACGACGGGCGACGCCATCTTATGCGCGGCGGCCGAGGCAGACAGGCGGTGTGGCGTAGCGCCAAGCATGGGGATGCGGGCGCTACTAGGCCTTTCGAAAGCGAGGCGAGAGGCGGCGAGCGTTGCTGACGCACGCGATAGACGCCGCCGAAGCCGCCGCTTAGGGTGTGGCGAGGGCACGGCGGGCGAGCTCGCCGAGGCGCGCCCTTAGGCCGCCGAGGCCGACTTCGACCAATGGGCGCCGGATCTTGGGCGCGTGCATCCCGCCACGAGCTACTATGGGCGTGGCGTTTCGAGATGGAGTACTATTCGAGACGATCGAGTGGGAGAAATTCAAGACGGCGTTTCTTCAAAATCAAGCCAAGAAAAATCAAACCATGACAATTGGATAATTTTGTGCCCAATATGTTTATTTTTTTGCTTTGCTTGATTTATTATTTGTGCCCAATATCAGAACCGTGTTGCTCGTCAGATCACCATGAGGGACTTGCTCTCTATGAAAATGGTGGAGGGAACGCCCGTAAGGGAGCATGTTCTCCAGATGATGGCTCAACTTAACAAACTTGAGGTACTTGGCGCTGAATACGACATCGAGACCCAAATCGATTTCGTGCTCCACTCTCTGCCAAAAAGTTTTGAACAGTTCAGTTTGAACTACCAGATGAATAATCAAAAGTTCTCGATGTCTGATCGATTGCAAGCTTTAGTCTCGGCAGAGGCGATATTGGGGCAAAAGAGCCAAGCCTTGGTGGCAAATGGACCTTCTTCTTCTAGGCCAAGGGGTGGTAAGAACAAGAAAAGGGACAAAAGCCACAAGCAAGTGAACTCAAGTGTTGCCAATGACAAAGAAAAGGTGAAGAAGGGTGGAGTAGTGAGTAAGCCAGCTAAGGGGAAGTGCTTCAACTGCGGTGAAAAGGGACATTGGAGGTCAGCCTGTTCCAAACCCAAAAGGAATGGAAAGAAAGGTAATTCTCACGCACTAGTTGTTGAAACTTGCTTAGCGGCGTATGCCTCCCATTTATGGGTAGTGGATACGGGGTCCACTGATCATGTTTGTTTCACTTTACAGGGGTTCAAGCGGACCCGACAACTTAGTGAGAGTGAGATCCTCATCACACTGGGCAATGCTACGAGAGTGGCAGCTGAAGCAGTGGGAGAAGTGCACCTGTCTTTTGAAGACAGAGTTTTAATTTTAAGAGATGTTCTTTACGTTCCGATTTTTAGAAAGAATTTAATTTCAGTTTCTAAACTTTTTCTTGATGGATATTCGGTTACTTTTAATAAAGTTGTTACCATTTCTCTTTTTGATAAATTTATCTGTCATAGAACGTTGTCGAATAATCTCTATACAATTAACTATGCACACCACTCACGAAATGCATCCTATAACACATCAACTGTTTTCGAGAAAAGAAAACGTTCATCAGACGTGAACGAGACACTTCTATGGTATCTAAGATTGGGACATATAAATTCAAAGAGGATCCAAAGGTTGGTGAAAGACGGTTCACTGGAGTTTCTCCAAGTTGAACCAATTCCAACCTACGAATCATGTTTGGAGGGTAAAATGACCAAGAGGGCATTTGGAGCCAAGGGGAATAGAGCCAAAGAAGTGTTAGAAATCGTTCACACAGATGTATGTGGTCCAATTTCAACCAAAGCAAGAGGAGGTTATGAGTATTTCGTCACTTTTGTTGATGATTACTCAAGGTACGGTTATATTTTCCTTATGAAGCATAAATCTGAGACCTTTGAGAAATTTAAAGAATTTAAGGCTCAAGCAGAGAATCATAGGGAAAAACGTATCAAGTCTCTACGATCCGATCGTGGAGGCGAATACCTCAGCGATAAGTTTTTGAACTACTTGTCTGATGAAGGGATTGCATCCCAGCTAACTGCACCCGGAACCCCTCAACAAAAAAACAGAACTCTTTTGGAAATGGTTAGATCTATGATGAGTTATGCCGATCTTCCCAAGTCATTCTGGGGTCATGCCTTGGAAACAGCAGCCTACATTCTGAACTTGGTGCCATCCAAATCGGTTCCCAAAACTCCCAAAGAATTGTGGACCGGGCGCAAGCCCAGTTTGAGACACATGAAGATTTGGGGGTGTCCAGCCTACGTGTTGGACAAGGAAGCCGGTAAATTGGATCCTCGATCAGAATTAAGGTTGTTTGTGGGATACCCCGAGGGAACAAAATGGTGTATGTTCTATGGTCCCGTAGATCAGAAGGTGGTAATAAGCACCCACTTTAGATTTTTGGAAGAAGACTATATGAACGAAAGAAGACCCAAAAGTGAGATTACCTTAAATGAGCTAAGGGGGCTAACCTCAATGCCAACTGTACAAGATGACATACCAAATGACACACTTACACAACCGGAACCTCGTCGTAGTGGGAGGGTTGTGAAACAGCCCGAGAGATTCGTGGGAATAGGAGAGTCCTCGGACTTGATTCCCGGACAAGACGAATCAGACCCATGGACATATGGCGAGGCAATCCAAGAAAAGGATGCAAATTCTTGGCAAACAGCAATGAAAGCCGAAATGGGTTCTATGTATCATAACAGAGTGTGGGAGCTAGTCGAACCACTTAATGTGGTCAAACCCATTGGTTGCAAGTGGGTGTATAAGAGGAAAAGAGGACCGGACGGGAAGGTGGAAACCTTCAAGGCAAGACTCGTGGCGAAAGGTTATACTCAGATAGAAGGGATCGATTATGAGGAAACTTTTTCGCCCGTAGCCATGCTCAAGTCCATCCGAATTCTCTTATCGATTGCTGTGCATCTCGACTTTGAAATCTGGTAAATGGATATCAAGACAGCTTTCCTTAATGGAAGTCTTGATGAAGAGATCTATATGCAACAACCCCAAGGCTTCATTAAGAAAGACCAAGAACACCTAGTTTGTAAGCTCATGAAGTCCATTTACGGACTCAAACAGGCATCCAGAGCTTGGAACCAATGTTTTGATCATGTTATAAAGTCTTATGGGTTTGATCAAAACGAGTTCAAAAGTTGTGTGTACAAAAAGCATGTTGGAACTGCATTGGTATTCTTAGTACTATACGTAGATGACATTCTGATCATCGGGAACGATGTAAAGGTGTTATCAGACGTAAGGGCATGGCTTTCAAAACAGTTTGATATGAAGGACTTAGGGGAAGCCGCACACATCCTTGGGATCAAGACACTCGAGATCGCAAGAAAAGGATGATAGGCTTATCGCAAGCTTCATACATAGACACTGTCTTGAAACGATTCAGCATGCAGGATTCCAAGAAAGACTTCGTACCTTTCAGATATGGAATCCATCTATCCAAGAAAATGTGCCCTAAGACACAAAAGGAGATAGATGACATGAAAGGCATTCCATATGCTTCGGCTGTCGGAAGCCTTATGTATGCAATGTTGTGTACGAGACCGGATATCTTCTTTGTCGTTGGCATGGCGGCAAGATATCAAAGTAACCCTGGGAAAGAGCATTGGACGACAATTAAAAACATTCTGAAGTATCTGAAAAGAACTCGTGATAGAATGTTAATTTATCAGTCAAATAGTCTAATCCCCATCGGCTACACAGACTCGGATTTCCAATCAGACATAGACTCCAGAAAATCTACCTCCAATAGTGTGTTTTGCATGGGGGGAGGAGCCATGACATGGAGAAGCGTCAAGCAGAAATGCGTTGCAGATTCTACCATGGAAGCCGAATATGTAGCTGCTTGCGAGGCAGCGAAAGAAGCGGTTTGGATCAAGAACTTCCTAGTGGACTTGAATGTAGTTCCGAATTTGCCCAGCAGATTCACTGTTTATTGTGACAATGCCGGAGCAGTTGAAAATTCAAGGGAACCAAGAGCCCACAAGGCCAGCAAACACATTGAAAGGAAATACCATCTTATACGAGATATCGTTAAGAGATGAGATATAGAGGTGGCAAAAATAGCGTCTGAAGACAACCTAGCAGATCCATTCACAAAGGGTCTGCCTCTGAATACATTCGAGAGACATGTGGAAGGAATGAGTGTCAAGACCGTTGCCAATCTGCTTTGAGTATAAGTGGGAGAAATTGTTAGGTTCGTGTAGGTGACATTAGATGTCACGTATTAGGAACTACACGAGACATGTTGTAGTATACTTAAAAGCAGACTTTGAGTATAAGTGGGAGATTGTTGGGATTATATTAGAAAGTATGCTTTTACTTTGTATAATCAAAACTGAATTTTGGACTTATTTACTGAAATAAATTGTTTATCACTGATGCTTTAAATATCATCGAATGTTACATATATTTACTGCATAACTTTTCAATAAATAGTACGTGTTACATTGTAGTTAATTTAGTGATACCAGATCACAGAAGATTAAATTAACAGTCCCTTGTAAACTAAAAGTACACCATTCACGACCTAGATGAAAATGAACAATCCATCTTGAAAGGTTGAAGTGTAAGGCTTGGATTGGCTTGTCTTGACCAAGAGATTACACTAGTGCATGACTGATGCACTGAATAGGACCTACAGGAGGACAAATTCTTCAGAACTGAACAAGGAAGAATTAGACCTCAGTGGTTCGTTATTTCTTAATCTTCGTTCCTTAAATAGGATCACGTGTGGTTGGTAACTATTGCTTTGACTTATCATGGGTAGAGAATCAACGAGATTCAATACTTTTTATCTTTGACAATACTATTGGTCACATGCAATTGCTAAGATTTAATACGAAGAATCGTGTGCAAGTAAGCTTGTTCGATTTGCCCCCTTGGGAGGTTCATAAGCTTTATCATACCAAATCTTGCAAGTGGAACTAGTTTCCGGTATGGATAATAATGTTGAACCGTTCCTTAACCAAGGACAAAAGATATTAATTAATGGAAAGCTATTTTAGTAGCTTGAATTAATTAATGGGTTAGATAATCTTAAACACGGGAAATAATAACCGGGAGCCATATTGACTGTAATATGGGTTAAGATGGATTGTACAATATTAATTATGTAGTGGGATTAATTAATATTTATGGGCTTGAATAATATTGTGGCTCAATATTGATAATTCAAGATCCATTGGAAGGTCCAATCTTAATTCTCCTAAAGGCCCCCTAAGTAGCCCAACATAAAGTCCAATAACTTAAAAAGGTGTTTAAAAAATAAAATAAATCTTGTTGCATATTTTTCCTCAAAATTTCGAAAATTATGGATTAAAAGGGGAGAAAGATTTTCTTTGAATTTTGTTATGGAATACAAGATTATCTCATTAAATTCAAGAAATCTCCCACTTGGTTATCCATATAGCAATTTTCGAAAATCTTGAAATATAAAGGGCAAGAAAGATTTTCTTTGAATTTTGTTATGGAATGAAGATATGTATTCTTGGAATACAAGATTATCTCATTAAATTCAAGAAATCTCCCACTTGGTTATCCATATAGCAATTTTCGAAAATCTTGAAATATAAAGGGCAAGAAAGATTTTCTTGATTTTCTTGAAAAGATGTGTATTTCTTGAAATACAAGAATATCTTATAAATTCAAGAAGATCCAAATCTTGGATTCTTGTTCCCTATATTTTTCGAAATTTCCATAACAAAGAGGAGTTGGGATTTTTGTTGAATATTTTAATTATGGAGAAAAGAATATATGAGATATATTCAAGATTTATTGGAAATCAAGAAAAAGATTTTCCCATATCATTTTATCCCAAATTTTCGACCAACACCCTCTATAAATAAGGGATGAGTGTTTCATTCCCAAGTACAATTCCATGTGCTGGAAAAATTAGTAAATCCACAAAGGTGGTGCAACAAAGTTTATTTTTCTTTTGTTAATTGTTCGCAAGCGTCCTACCACCGGATTGTCGAGCAAGGATTAAGGGAATACTTGGGAAGGTTCTTTTGGTGTGTTTAATCAACGAGGCCATTACCATTTCAAGAGGTACGTTCACGTGAACTCGTAGAAATTCCGCATGCGTAGGATTTACGTGAATTGATTATATGCATGATTTGTTGTTGAATTATTATTTGAATTAATATAGGATTAATTCATGCTAGTTATAATTATCAGAATTAAATTTGTATTTAAATATTTATCCCGAATAGATCCGTGCAACTTATTCCCCAACATGCTGTACCTCTTTTTTCCTTTTTTGATGTATCCGCCTTCGGGCTTAATTTCGTGTATCTGCCTTCGGGCCACCTCTTTGAATATAATGAAATTTCTCCTCTTTTTTTTTTGTGTTCCTTCGATGTGTTGACTTGATTTTCGTATGCAACTTGGTATCTTTTTAGTCCTCGTCATCTTATTATTTATGCGACTTTATGTTTGGACTTTTACTTTTGGTCGTCTTACAAAGTCGGGGGAGGTCACCCCTCAAGGGGTGTCGATCCTTCCCTCGGTATGTCGAAAGTCGTACCTCGGGTAATTTATGTTTTTCTTTACATAATCCCTCCGGGTTTCACACGAGAATTTTTAAAGGAAGAAAAAAACATTATTATTGATAAATAATTGATTACAAGGGTGTAAACTTATTGATAATATTTCCTCAAATGTGCTGCGTTCCACGGGTATTGAGCCTTGGCGCCATCTGGTCGTTCGAGCTCGTAGGCTCCATTTGGCAGGATTTTTGAGATCTTGAATGGGCCCTCCCAGTTTGGACCGAGGGCTCCTTTCGATTCACCGAGTACCTTATTAAGTACCAAGTCTCCCTCCTTGAAGCGTCGGAGTCGTACTTTGGATTTATAGTACTTCTCCGACCTTTGCTTGTACCTTGTGTTTCTCATGTTGGCCTCCAGCCGCCTTTCTTCGAGCATGTCGAGGTTTCTGGCCAAGGCCTCCTCGTTTTGGTCAAAGGCGACTTGACTTGTGCGAAGATTGGGGAAGTCGACCTCCGCGGGTACAACCGCCTCGGTCCCGAAGGCTAGTGAGTAAGGGGTTTCTCCTGTTGAATTTCTGCAGGTCGATCTGTAGGCCCACAAAACATCCGAGAGCTCGCTAGCCCATCTTCCCTTGCCCCCCTAAATTTTGGCCTTGAGAGTGTGTTTAATTATTTTGTTCATGGCCTCGACCTGGCCGTTCGACTGTGGATGGTATGGAGTCAAGAAGAGTTTTGTGATCTTCCATTTCTTGAAGAATTCTTCGATTTTGAGGCAGTCGAACTGTTTACCATTGTCTGATATGATTGCTTGTGGTAAACCAAATTTGTAGATGATATTCCGCCATATGAACTTGATGACCTGATTTTGATCTATGGTCGCTAGTGCCTCAACTTCGGCCCATTTTGTAAAGTAATCTACCGCCACCAGGGCGTATTTGACCGAACCCGGCGCTGTTGGGAGTGGGCCAATAATATCTATCCACCACTTTGTAAACGGCCAAGGACTGAGGATGCTTGTGAGCTTCTCTGGGGCACTTTTGATGGAAGGAGCATAAATTTGGCACTTAGTGTGGGCCAAAAATACCCTTGTCTTGTGGTCTTGTGGGCCAGCGATTCTCCCCCAGTGTGGTTTTCGCATGCCCCTTCGTGTATTTCGCGCAGGATCACTTGCCCTTGTTCAGGTGTGATGCAACGGAGTAGGGGAATGCTGAAACCACGCTTGTACAGCTCGTTTTGGATCATTGTGTATCTTACCGCTCGCAATTGTAGATGCCGAGCTTGGATCCTGTCTTTTGGCAGGAGACCTGTCATCAAGTATTCGATGATAGGTGTCATCCAGCTCGAAGTTGGGGTTTCCAAGGTCGTTTGTGCAGTGGATGGGTGGGATAATGTCGTGATGGTGACATCTTTCATCTTTGGTGACCCCTCGGAAGTCGCTAGTCGTGCTAATGCATTGGCTCGCGAGTTTTGTTCTCTCGGGATTAGCTTGACATGAATTTGGTCGAACTTCTGACATAGCATTTTCACAACCTCTTAGTAGGCTGCCATCCTGTCGTCTCTTGCCTCATATTCTCCCGAGACGTTGTAGGACACAAGTTGGGAATCTGTATGGACTTGCAGTCTCTTGACACCCATAGCCGTCGACATTTCTAGGCCGCTGATGAGCGCTTCATAATTGTCCTTGTTGTTAGTTACGGGAAAGTCGAAAGTGATTGCATTCTGGAAAGAGGTTCCCTCCGGGCTCATCATAACTATACCGCCCCCGATTTATGGAAGGTCGTTGATTCGTCCACGAATAGCTCCCACGGCGGGCTATTTGAACATCCGGCCTTTGATGAGAAGGTGAGCTCCACGATGATGTCGGCCAACACCTGGGCTTTAATGGCAGGTCGGGGTGTGTATGTTACCCCGTACTGTCCAACTTCGATTTCCCACTTGAGGCATCGGCCCATTGTATCTGGTCGATGCAACACATTCCTAAAGGGAGTGGAAGTGAGGACCTCGACTTGATGATAAAAAAAGTACGGCCTTAGTTTTCTCACGCTCATCACTAGTGCGTATGCTAACTTCTCCAGCACCGGATATCGGTGCTCGATTTTGTTCAGTGTCTGGCTGACGAAGTAAATAGGAAATTCATTCATGTCTTTTACCTGGACGAGGACTGCACTCAGAGTCATTTCGGAGGTCGCGAGGTATAGGAAAAGCTTTTCCCCTGGAACTGGCTTCGACAGAATGCTTACGTCCGCCAGGTAAGCTTTGATTTTATCAAGAGCTTCCTGGCTTTGGGCGTCCACTCGAATTTAGACTTTTTTCGGATTGTGTCGAACAGTGGTTTGCATTTGTCCCCCATTCGGGAGATGAACATGTTCAAGGCGGCCAGACACCCTGTGAGCTTTTGCACTTCTTTCACACTTCGAGGCGCTCCCATGTCCAATATGGCTTTGACTTTGGTGGGATTCACCTCTATTCCTCGCTTGCTTACCAGATGTCCCAAGAATTTTCTCGACTCGACCCCAAATTGCATTTCTTGGGGTTTAGTCGCATGTTGAATTTTCTTAGGATGTCGAAAGTTTGCTCCAGGTGTGTTAGGTGGTCTTCCAACCTCAAACTCTTGACGACTATGTCATCCACGTAAACGTCCACCGACTTGTCGATGAGGTCGGAAAACATATGATTGACCAGCCTTTGATACGTTGCCCCCGCGTTTTTTAAGCCGAAGGGCATCCTTTTCCAGCAATAGATGTTCTTTTCCATCAAGAACGAGGTATGTTGCCGATCTGGTTCATACATGGCTATTTGGTGGTAGCCTGCAAAAGCGTCCATGAAGGACATCATTTCATGGCCCGCCGTGTTGAGATCGGTGAAGTCGATACATAGCCGCCAAGTCCCATTTGATTTTTTCACCAACACGACATTAGCCACCCATTGGGGTTGGTCGGCCCATGTGATCAAGTTATTATCCAAGAATTTCTTCGCCTCTTCGGCCAACACTGCGTATTTCTCAGGGCTAAATTTTTGCCTTTTCTGGGCTATCGGCTTCCGAGCTTGATCTATGAATAATTTATAGCACGCGACTTCTGGGTCGATCCCTACCATGTCTTTGTGTGACCATGCGAAGATATCCAGGTTCTTTTTGAGAAAGTCGATGACTTCCCCCTTCAGGTCATCCGGCATTTTGGAGCCTATGATCACTTCAAGATCAGGTCGGGCTGGGTCTACTTTGACTTTCTCGAGGTCTTCCCCCGTGGCGGCCCTTGGGGTATTTTGCCGTGGGTCATCTATCTCTTCTTCGAGTAGGAATTCTTCTGGTTCATGCCCCATCCTTAGGTCGAGGTAGTCGCAACTTCTTTTCTTGTTCGTCTTGTTACTTAAAACTTCGCATTGTTTTTCACTATTTATTACAAGTATTTGTTTGCTAGATACCAGTGCGGAATTTAAAAGAGGCGAGGAATAAATCAAACAACCTCTTGCATCAACTTGGTCACCTTTGACGGTGCCAACCTGCCCACTCTTAGTGGAGAACTTTACACAAAAATAAAATGTTTAGGACACAGCCTCGAATTCGTGTTCAAAAGGCCTCCCGAGAAAACCATTATAAGACCTCGGGAGGTCGACAACTAGAAAATCTAAAAGCCTAGTGGCCCTAATTTCTTCATTCGAAGTGGAAACTAACTCCACAGCTAGTCGGATCATTCCCCGCTTCATGGTTGCATCTCCAAAGCCTTTCATGGTTGATCCAGATGTTTTCCCGAAAAGATCCGATGTTTTTTTTGAAAAGGATGTTGCAAAAGGCTCCCCCATCCACTAGCAAACGACATACGATTGTGCCCATGATATTAACTTTGATTACCAGAGGGTCGACGTTCGGATAGACTATTTCGGCCTTGTCTTTTTTGCCGAACTCGATCGTGCTCATCTCTTCTCCTATCGTGAAAACTGGTAATACCATCATTCTGGCATTCTCTATTTCCCTTATCTCTGCCTTCATTCGCCTTTTGGACGAGCCGGTCGCAGAAAGTCCCCCGACTGTCCCAAGTAGGGATAGGGTGTGTATGATGTGACCTCCAGCGCCCTCTGGCATGGGTGGCACTGGTCGTTCCCCCTGGCAGGCATTTTCCAGAGCGGGTTCGGCCTGTCGCGGTTGGTTTACCTGTTGGCGACCTTTCTGGGTGTGATCTTGATTCCTCTGAGGTCGCTTGACAAATTCATCCAATAGCCCATCTTCGTACAGCCTCCAAAGCTGGGGAGGAGATCTTTGCACTCGCTCGTGTAATGGCCAGTCTGTTCATGAAAGTGGCAGAACTTGTTAGGGTTCGCCTTACCCTTATTCTTGATAGGTCGTGGTGGGAGGAGTAACTCTCGATCTCTGATCTGGTTGTAGACATGACCAGGTGTCATGCCCAGTACTTCCATCAGTTTTACTAGGATGTTTTCTTCAAAAGGCTTGAAGCTACTGGGTGCCTTGTAGTGACCCCCAGTTCTCTTGGAGCTTTTCTTGGAGTCTGCGACCTCTCTGTCATTGGAGAGCCTTGATTCCAGAAGCTCTGATGCGTGGATAATGTCACTAGCTCGCCTTCGGAAGTCGTTATAGCTGACCTGGTATTCGGTGGTCATGCGTCGCCATAACTTGGTTCCCTTTTTGAGGCCGGCAACAGCCCCGATTACCTTGGCTTCATCCCCGATTGGATCCCCCTCGAATATGAGTTTGTCGATCCTTTCGATGTAGGATTGATCAGACTCATTGTCCGCCTGTTCGGTGTTCAGCAGTAGCTGCCTGGTCGCAGGTCGCAGTGCCAAGGCCGTGAAGTGGGTTAGGAATAACCTGGCGAGCTGCTCGAACGTATCCACCGAGAAGGGTGGCAGCTAATTGAACCATTGATGTGCCTGGTCGCTCAAGGTCAGGGAAAATAGGCGGCACTTGGTGGCATCCGTCACAACCATGGAGGCCATGTAAGAGTTGTACTTGGCTATGTGGACCCTTGGATCCGTGTTCCCACTATAGCGATCTAGAGCCGCTGTGTTGATTTTTCGTTGGGTGGGTGCCAAGGTGACTATGGTTTCGAGGGGAGAGTCTGGGATGGTGAGGTTATGGTCCGCTCCTGCTAGACCACTTTGATTCTCCGCCCGCTCAAGAAGTCACTGGACCATCCTGGCCAGCGCGTCGATCTTCACGTCGCGATTGTCCTTGGGGGGAAAGGTCGCCCGTGGATCGCCCTGGTGAATTGCAAAGCCCCTCGGTAAGTCGTCATGATGCATATTCAGGGCCATAGCTAGGTCTCGCTCCACTTGGTCGGCGAGCCAGGACTGAGTGTGTGTCTCGTCCTCGATGACCATCGGGGCTTTCTGGGCCTCCTGTCCTCCAAGTCGACTGAATACATTGTCCAATCCCGTCGGCTTTTCCAAGAGCCGGCGATTCCGAACAATGGCGTGCCTCGCCGGATCATACGTCAGTTGGCCCATGGAGCGCCCTTTTTCAACAAGGGCGTTCTTGCCCTTAGAGGCTCCTGGATTGTGTGCCGCCTTCTTGATCGATGGTTGCTCGTCTTCTTCATCGAAGGCGAGGCGTTTCTGGTGGAGGACGACCATCACGGCCTTCGCGTCCTCTGGAGTCTGGACAAGGTTCCACCAATCGGGGGGTGGCCTCTGGGATGAGGGGGTGAGATCACTGTGAACTCATTGAGGCCTTGACACCGTCACGAAGATCTGTCTCGTTTCTGGTAGCGTTACCTTGATTGATCGCCATTGACAAAGGATGGGTTTCCTGAGGATTTATGAGTAAATCGACAGAAAATTTCCCACAGACGGCGCCAAATGTTGTAACCTAGATTTTACGTCTAGGGCAACACACAAGTACTGGATTGGATCAAGCAAGTAACGAACAACAGATATAAATCACGCTCAAATTTGGTTACCTAGTTCGTCTTTTGAATAAGACTACGTCTGGGGGCGCCCAAGCCAGGAATATTTTATTATTATTTTTTGCCTAGAACTCCAAGATTTTCGTCCCTTTACAATGAATGATACATGCTGTATTTATAGACAAGAAACTAGGTTACAGATCTTCATGGGCTTTCTTCGACGGGCTTGCAGAGTCTCCAGCCGCCAGGGCTAGGGTTTCCCTAGTCAATCCGCGATTTCTGCGTCTGGATACACTTGTCTTGCTTACGCCCCTCGATATCTGCGCCACTACCTGTCCATATCTATACCATGTTTATCTCTTCACTGATTTCTGTTCGAAGTCGCTCCCGACTTGTGGTTTCTTCAAAGTCGCTCCGCGACCTTCATATATTTCAAAATCGCTCCGTGACCTCCTCATCCAAATGAAGTCGCTTTGCGGCCTCCCGATCCCTGGCGAGGTCGCTTCAACTGACTTGCTCACGAGACAGAGTTGTCTCACCGGGTTGGATTATTTCATGCTACAATAAGGCGGGTTTCTAATTTTTTTTTATTCAGATTTCAGTGATTAAAAAAATCAAAATTAAAAATAACATAAAAATCAAGGGACTAACCCTAAGTTCGCAACCCTAAATTCCAATTTAGAAAAATAACTGAGAAAGAAGAGAACATAACTAAGAACTTATGTTGTTCGCATCTGTGGCAGCCACCATAGCACACAATTCGCGCTCATTGCTCGCTCTAAGCAATGGCGGACCAGAATTCTGAGATTGGGGATTCGAACAATAGATAATTTAAGAATGATAATTTATATATACATATTATTTTATATAAACAAGATAAAATATTATTAGAATAAATGAAACTCATTAGTCAAGACACCGAAAGGAGATTCACTAATATTGGAAGGACCAAAGGAGAGATAAAGTCGCAAAGAAACATATTGAGCAAAGGAAGCCATATACAAAAGACCCACAATTCCATGAAAAAATGTAACACTCCTGTAAACCAAGTCTATACATGAACTCCATTATTTTAAGGTACTTTTTTCTTTTCCTAAATTTTGAAGGTCTTCTTTTCAGGTTGCTGCTTCTTGCTTGTATGCTTGCTACATCAGTTTCTTAAGTAGGCCCACTAGGGCAATATTAATTATTTACTTGGAATTAGTTTTCCAATATGCTTTCTAAAGAACAAAATTTTCTTTAACAAAAACTTGTATGCAATATTGCATACAAGTGATATGTGGCTTTTTTTCCCTCGCGGGTCAGGAGGACGGATTAGGGCAGGTGGCTGGTGGGCTAATGTGCTTTCTTCATCTTCTTCGCATCGCGCAGCACGGACGCTGTCAAGTTCCTTCTTCTTCCTCTTCTCTTCAGATTGCTGGTGGATCTCACGGGTTCTTCTTCCTCGTTCGTGCCCTAATTTCTTGTTCAATTTAATTTTATTTGATTCGCTCTGATCACTGAATGAAATCAGGTTGTTCAATTTAACTTTTGGTGTGGATTCATTGAGAAGAAGAGAGAATATGTGTGTGGTGTTTGAATTAACCCTCAACACAAAGTGTGTGCTGAAATTCAGATCCTTCTGCACTATTTTCACGTTGTTCTGTAAATTTATAATTTTTGACTGATGATTTTTTTCGCATTTGTACTAGTTTTTTTTTTCATGTAGTAACACTCATTTGCTCATATGGTAAAACTCCTTTTGTTCATGTAGTAACACATCAAGTTGTTCTTTAAATATGTAATTTTGGAATAGGGATTTCTTTTCGCACTTATACTGGTTTTGTTCATGTGGTAACACGTTTTTCTTCATAGGGTAACACTTTTTGTTCATCTAGTAACACATATTTTTTTAGTAATATGTAACACTGTTCATATATCGTTGTAATACTATGTGAATATTCATGTGTTACCTTAATAATAATGATGTGTTACCTTGTGACCCATGTTACCTTATGAATATTTATGTGTTACGATATGTTTTATTACGTGTTACATAAGATATGAAGTTTTTTCAATATAGCAATGTAGTAATACTTATACATAAATATAGTAACACACAAAAATTTGACAAAAAGTTCAGTAGGAATCAAACCTGCGACCAAATTCATTAACAACAAACCTGAACCAATAGGCTACAACACATATTTGATAAAGATATTCTTCTATAAATACATATGTTCCCGCGCCAACTAGAAGCCCACTCTCAACTGCTTCAAATTGCCCTCCCGACCCCACCCCCCCCTATTTCTCTCATGAATTTAGACCATTTTTGTCTTATTTGTGTTGTATTGCACATAACACTTGTGTGTAGTACTTCACACAAGACCTTCTCCTATTTCCAATTCTTGTTTTCTAATTTTTGCTTCTATGCTTTCCCAAATTCAAAGTTTTTATAGTATTTTAGTTTCTGTCGTTTTTTATTTAGGGTAATTATATAGTTGGACTGTTTGTAGTAATTTCCTAAAAAAATGAAAATCGGTCCGCTTAGGCACTGGACTGCATAATCCGTCCGTCTATTAATTTCCAATTCTCGCACTTCTGATTTGCAGTTTCCCCATCTTCTCCCCTGAACCCCAGTAACTCTATCTCTTCTCTCAATCTTAGCTTATGTAGAATCAATGAATAAAAGACTTTCAAAAGACTGACCGATATGCTCAATTTATATTGGTGAGGAGCAAGCAATCCTTCGGAGATCACGTGATTTCTGGAGAATCAATGAATAAAATAGGAACAAGATTGGAGAGGCTGCCAAGAAGTTTTACACCGTTGAAATTAGGTAAGAAGGAAAGAAAATATGTTTTTTGAGCCAAAGCTATATGAGCTAACTCAAATATAAATGAGCCCAACACATTACAGTCAATATATAATACTTGCGTCTTTTTTTTTCTCATACTTTATTTTTTTCCTGAATATCACAAACCTTATTTTTTATAATATTATAATTTTGCTATCACTTATTTAGTCTCTATCATTTTTTCCATTTTGCCCTACTACATCTTATCAACCAAACACACACAAAATTCTTATTTTAAAAAAAAAAAAATCTTAACTAAAATTTTCTTAATCCCCGCACCACGAAACAAAATGTTACAAAACGAGTGGGTCTCATGTGCACCAGGTGCACCGTGCACTCCATAGTGTATTTTACAACCGTGCAACCTATTACATTGAAATATGCAACTTGTTTATTCTTAACAGTGCAACTTATTTCTCATACTAATAGTGACACAATTCAGTATAAATAAGTTACACATTTTAATACCACAAGTTACATGGTTCTAAAATACACTATAAAGTGCAAAGTGTTCCTGGTGCATACAAGAAAACATTTATCATATCATTTTCACTCAATGGTGTCAATTAGTATATAATATAAACAAAATTTGTTTTGTAAAATTATCAGGTAAATATAATACGATTTTGTTCATGTTAAAAAATATGACTTCCTCCGTCCCGGTATCTTTTGAACATTTGTCATAAAGTCCGTCTCAAATTTAGTTGAACATTTTTTAAATTAAAATAAAACAACTACATCAATATAAATTATACCCTCAATATATTTAAATATTACACGTCATGACATTACATTTGTCACTAAAGTTAATTTTATTCTCTTTTATTTACACTACATGTCATTATTTAATCATTTAATATTCACCAAAAAATAACTTAAATTAATAAACAATTCTCACATTAAACTACGCATAAACAATATATGTTCAAACGTAAACAGTAAATGTTCAAACGATTTTCGGACGGAGAGAGTACTAAAATACTACTGGATGAATTAATTATAAATTTTCTAATAAAAGGTTTATATCAAAATCAAATTTCATTTTCATTTCATCGTCTCATACTCCTCTTCTCAAGGACACCCTTTCTCTCCCAAAGTATTATTCAAAATGGAATCATAGTATACAAAACTATCATCTCACGAATTAACAAGGAGTTCCAATTTAGATCTATTTTCCTGATCAATCACATATAAATAAATTGGATCCACAATCATGTATGGTTCCACCACAGATAAAATTTTTACGAAATTGTTTGCATATATATAAAAATTTCCGCAAAGAACAAAATCGAAAAAATAAAAATAATGAACAAAAATAAAAAAGTGTTAAAGAAGTGAACAAAGGCCAAAACTTAGAGAACACATAAGAAGCTAACCTGCTCTAAATAAAAAAACAACGCAAAAAAAAAAAAAATGAAAAAGACAATTTCAAAAATATAAAAAAATAATTAGGAACTCCGCCATTGGGTCGGGGGCCTGTATATGAAATCTGTATTTGATTCCTCAAATCTGTCATTTTATACATGCCATCTTACATTCATATTTCTAAAATTTCAAAGAGAGCAAAGATCGAGGTTTGAGAATTGAGATGGCTTCTTATGCTGCTTTGGTTTCTGCAGTGCACACCTTAAATCACATCAAGAAACACCCTCAACCTCCCATTTCAATCGACCAAAACCAGATGGACTCTCTCACCCAAAATCTCGCTTTCTTACTAAACATTCTTGAATGTTATTCTTGCAGCCGCAACGAAGTAGACGACGATTCGGAGAGGCGCATCACAGCTGCAGCTTATGCAACAGAAGATGTTATCGAATCTCATATAGTCGGATTTAACATTAGTGCGATTGACTTGTACCAAGGTCTAGAGAGAGCGATACAAGATATGTATTTAATCAAGATGGACGAGAGCATTAGAGAGATAATGGTAGTCCCTACGAAATCTTCAGTAAGACCTGCTTCCACACGGCAGAGCAACGCCGTATTTGAGTTTGACGATGCCTTGATCGACAAAGTCTTGGAGAAGCTCGTTGGACATCAACATTCTTTCCAAGTCATCCCTGTTGTTGGAATGGGTAGAATCGGTAAGACTTCGCTTGCTCAAAATATCTATGAAAATCCTCTTATTGTCCATCATTTTGATATTCTTGTTTGGGTTACGATTTCTCAAGAGTATAGTGTGCAAGAAATTTTTTCACAACTTCTTTCTTATGAAAATAAAGGGGGCGAACATGAATTAGGAGAAAGAGTGTATAAAAGGTTGTCGGGGTTGAGGTATTTGATTGTGATGGATGATATATAGAATACTGAGGCTTGGAATCAAGTTAAATGCTTCTTTCCCAACAACAACAATGGAAGTAGAGTTATGATAACCACTAGGCTGTCAAATTTGGCTTTTGATATAAGTGGTTCTCGTGACTTTCAAATGAATTTTCTAGATGCGGATAAGAGTTGGACTCTGTTTTTCAAAATTGTGTTTGGTGAAAAAGGTTGCCCGATTGAATTAGAGGACATTGCAAAGAAGATTGCAATAACATGTGGAGGACTTCCTTTGTCAATAGTTGTGATTGGAGGAATTTTAACAAATTCCAACATGACAAACTTATTGGGAGGATAGTTTGAAAGATCTAAGTTCATTCATAAATTTGGATGATGTTGAATATTGCTTGCAATTGTTACGCATGAGTTACAAGGAATTGCCAATATATCTGATGTCATGTTTTCTCTATATGGGAATTTTTCCAGAAAATCATGAAATTCGAGTTTCGGAACTCATCAAATTATGGTTTGCAGAAGGAATTCTGAGACCTAGCGAGAAAAAAAGGTTAGAAGAAATTGCAGAGGATTATATCGACGAACTTATTGGCAGAAACCTTATTTTAGTTTATAAATGTCTTTGGAATGGGGAAGTAAAAATATGCAAAATTCACGACCTATTGATGGATCTATGCTTAAGAGAAGGGCAAAAATGAAGATTCTTTTACGCAATAAAGGATCAACGAGATTTAAATGAGAGTGTGTGTGCGTGTATTTTCAGAGTGTTGTTGAAAATGTTATGCAACATGTAAAACAACATTTGACAGCTGAAGTATAAAACGCAGTGCAAAGGATTTCAAAATTGTGTATAGTCTATAATCCAGACTATACGAACCTCATGGTTAAAAACATCACTATAACAAGTAGTGAGATACACAAGAACCTCTTACAAGATCCTAAAAGGTGAAGTGAAAAATCACACACCAAAAAACAATCTATTGAATCAAGTAACTAGTGATCTTATTCAACCTAAAACTTGATCTAATAAGATAAACACAATACTGATGGGAGAGATTGTATTCCTTCAACCAGTACAAATAGAATAATAATGACCCTCACACTTCTACTGGATACAAACACTCTAGGTTGTACTTTCGGTTGTGTCTCGGATGTTACACTCTAAAGTTTGGAGTAGAGCAAATGGTATTTCACTTTTCCTCAAATTTGAATGTCGACCAATGCAGTGTATTTATAGACTTTCGGATCAACTGCATTGTCCTATCCACTAGGCTTGGATAACCTTTAACTTCTCCTCCACTATCTCCATGATCTTGGTGTAACAACCATGATCTTTCTATTCTCACTCCACCACAGTGCAACCGCTTGACAAGATCCGAATTTGTCTTCAACCTGCAATATAGGAAACATAGAAAAATACATCTAATAAAATGGAGTCAGTGTTTGGAGAAAGGGCAAATTTATGATGTTGTGCTGAATGTTGTCCAACATCTGGAACAACATCCGTGCAACATCAACAAACTCCCCCAATTCGGCTTTTCTACTACAACACACCTCAATATCCGAACTTGTGTCAGGAAAGAAACAAATAATAGTCATTCAGAGCACAACTACTATTCAACCAAATCTAATTTAAAAACAGACAGACAACCACAAACACTAAGTACATCAGCAGTGTACTTAGGCCAACAAAGTATCCAACATAAAGTAAATGACAGAAATATAAACCTATCATCTAGTTGTCCATTAACAAAGTTTATAAAGTAAATAGCAGTAAATAAAATATTACAACATAGAAAGGAATTTTTATAGTGAAATATAGGGAAGGACTGGGCTATTGGAATGGTTTCATCTCCATAATCTACAAATGTTCCCCCATACTTCAAAAACTCCCCCTGTCTTGAATCCGTTCACCAGTTATCAGCACCATATAGCTGGTCAATGATAGCAACACTCTCTGGGGATATACTCTCCCTGTTAGGAGTCTTCTTCTGCTCATCATTAGTGTCATCAGGGCTATCATCTTCAACTGGTTCAGCTTCATCAGGTACCATTTGTTCAGCAGCAGCATCAACTTCAAGTGCTTCCTCCACAACTTCCTTTACAGCATCATCAACAACATCTTGAACAGCCTCATCAACCTCTCTATCATCAGCAGCATTCTGATTATCTTGTGCAGCAGCACCATCATCATCATAAACATCATCTTCAACATTATCAGCAGCATCTGGTGCATCATCCTTCTCATTTGCATGGCCAGATGGACCAACTCCATCATCACCACCATCATTGTCACAATCATTAGGTGATCCTCCCCCTGTTGTAGTAGAAAGCAGGCTTCTCCAGAAGGTCTGTTGGACAATCAGAGCATCTATGTTCTGCTGGAAAGAATTTTTAAAAGTGACGGAGGGGATACCATTTCTTCTGGTGATTGTGTAAGGAATGTTGCCATCAGAATGGGCAACATTTTCTGTTTGCTGTGAAGGATCTTCCAAGGGTAGATCAACAGTGCGGTTTCCAGACCTCAGCACATGTGAGATTCCAAAACTTGGTATATAACCACTGATCCTCTCACCTCTAGGTCTCACAATCTCTAGCCTATCCAGGAGTTGACAGATTAAGCTTGGATATGGCAGAATGGTTCCTTTAGAGTGTTTACCTACATATGACACAATGTTGTCAAATATGATTTGACTCATGTTGAACTTATTCAGATGTACAATTTTGTACAACAAGAATGCATGTTCCTTAGTTAACACAGTAGAGTTCTTTGAAGGCAACCAATTAGAGACTAACATCTTATGCATCATAGAGTATAAAGAGGTCAGTTTTGCCGCAGAAAATTGTAAAGTCCATACGGAATGTCTACCACCAGTGATGACAGACATCACTTCCCCTATTTCCAATTCTCCAATATCATTCTCCATTTGTCTAATCTTCAGAAATATGTTTATAATCCTAGGGGTAATGGTAACAACATTGTATCTAAACCTTACTTTACCATAATTTGAAGACTGCCTATTCCCACAACTTTTCATCAAATTGGCATAAAATTCAGCAACCCAAGCAACATAATAAGGTTTGGCATATTGTAGAGCATGCAACAGAGCTTCAAAATTGGGCATTTTGATTATACTTTCATCCACTATAAATCTCTTAAGCATAGCTTTAACAACAACAAACTTTATGTTGGGAGATGAATTTAATGAAAGAAGATTTTGATTAGATCCCAAAACTCCTGAGTATGACATGTTCAGGATAATCTTGATAGTTGAGTCAGGATTCAGTTTTAGAGTATTCAGGATGTTATCTGCAAAATGTATAGTCAGCAGATATAGACCAGGATAGGTTCTGAAGACTCAGTAAGTTTCTGAAGAAACTGAAGTTTCTGAAGACTCAGTATGAAACTGAGATACTGAAGACTCAGTGTGAAACTGAGAAACTGAAGACTCAGCATGAAGACTCAGTATATCAGTCAGTATATCTGTGAAGACTCAGAAGTCACCGAAGACTCAGAAGACCCTGAAGACTCGGAAGACACTGAAAACTCAGAAGACTCTGAAGACTCAGAAGACCCTGAAGACGCAGAAGACAGAAGATTGAAGACTGAAGACTGAAGGATACTGAAGGCACAGTAATTACTGAAGACTCAGTAATGTACGGAATGCTCAGTATAAACCTGAATGTTCCGAGGCACTGAAAATATCTATCTGAAGGATACAATACTGAGAAGAACGCGATTCCTTAGAAAAATAGATATTGCCCAAGACATTCTCATGCAGACAAAAGGAACTAAGACAAAGTGTTGTTAAGGTTATATCACTCAGAGATGTAACCAAAAAAGAGCCGTTGTGTTTGTCTACCTTTAACTGGAGACAAAAGTCAAAAAGAAAAAGACAGCACTGTACCTTACTAACACTGACAGCGATAGGTCACTGAAACATGTCAGTAGTACTATGTTCCAGACTGCAAAAAGTGATGACTAGCTACATGAAAAGCAGTTTACCTAAAACGTGTTAGGGAGTCTCAAACCCTAAATATAGTCGTTCATCACACACCATAAGAGGAAACTCATGGAGCTATCTCTTCCAACTGATAGATTTTCAAGAGTGACCTTGGTGTCTGCCTATAAATACTTGTGACCCTCTACATTGAAGGTTACAGGAAATTTGTAAGCAACTCAAGAGCTCAAACTTATTATTGCAAGTTGAAGCACTCGAAAACCCAAGAATTTCCCAAGTGCTTTATATCGAAGAGAGCTCATTCCACTAACCCTAGCTTGATAAGATATATCCAAAGCTTAGTCGAGATATCCTAGCCTTTGCATTGTTCTTAATTGTAAAGGATATCTCATCCTAGTTGGAAACCAACCAAGAAACCCCAAACCCTTTGTAAGGTAGTTTGAGTGTGATTGTTGGTGAGATTGGAGTTGTAAAGAGTTAGTAAAATACAAGGAGGTAGTCAGAAAGCTCTAGAGAAGAAGTGAGTATACTATCTTGGATAGTCAGAAAGCTTGTGTGTGCTTTGAGTAAGTAAACTACAGAGGTTGTCAGAAAGCTCAAAATAGAAAGGTTAGTAAACTACAGAGGTAGTCAGAAAACCTTAGGAAGTGGAAAGGTTAGTGAACTACAGAGGTAGTCAGCAAAACCTTAAGAAGTGATTAGTGAATTTCTCTGAAGAGATCAGGGAGAGTGGACGTAGGAGCTTGAGTCTCTGAACCACTATAACTTGCTGTGTTATTTGCTTTCTGTATTGCTTTGTTTAAATGTTGCATATCTTAAACTGAAAGAAAATTTTCACTGATATTCAGTTGGAATCAATCCACTGAAGTTGCATCTGAACTGAATCACAGCCTAATCACTATTCCATTAAAAGGAAGGTTTTCAGCAAAGCTTAAAACGAGTATAAACTAAGGGCCAACCATTCCGCACATCTGAGTGGCTATTCAAGCAACTCAGTAACTCTGAAAGAACTCAGGATCAGTTGGGATTATCTGAGGTATCTGAAAGCAGCTCAGGATCACTGTCTCAGATAGACTTTGATTCAGAGCAATTTATGCTTCTCAGGACCAAATCATCAGGACAACCTGACCCAAGCTGACCTCAGTAAAAAAAAGTTTTAAAATCACTAAACACGTGTATTCCCCCCCATACATGTGTAAGACTCGTTTGCACCGGGACCAACAAGTGGTATCAGAGCGGGAGTTCAAAAGATCACTAATTTGAAAAGTGATCACCTGGACTGATCTAAAATTTTTAAACCCCGTCTCTGTAGTTGTTCACTTGACCACTAGCTTTGTTGACCAAAGTCTAAATTGCTTAGACTCCCGTGGTTTTCTAAACAGAAATATTTGCTGAAATTTTATAAATCTCACACATCATGCCTTCTACGAAGCTTTCAATGTTCTCAGTTGAGAAATATGATTTGTGGAAATTAAGAATGCAGGCTCATCTGTATTCTAAGCATTAAAGAATGTGGAGAGTGGTTACTGAAGGACCATTCCAATTCACTATTGTGAATCCCAGAGTTACAAAAGATGAGAGAAATGATTCCAGGACTGAATTTCCAAAGTCAGATGATCAACTTACTCCTGATCAGAGGAAGTTAGTCAATCTTGACTATATTGCCAAAGATACAATATATAGCACTATTGATGATGGTGTTATGAGGAAGATCTCTCATTGTGAGAATACAAAGGAAATATGGGATACACTTGTTGAGATTGCTAAGGAAGAAAAGGAGTCTGAAGAAAGTTCCAGCTCCTCAGAAGAAATGTGCTCAGAAAGTGATAGAGATAACATCTGTCTCATGGATGTAGGAGAGGTAAGTTCTTCTATCTCTGTTGTTGCTCCTACACAAGCACAAGAGTTATCAAGTTCTACTGTAAACAGTCAATTTGACCTGATGGATTCTTTTGAGAGTCTTATGAAGGATTATGCTGTTTTACAAGAACTGCTAAATGAAACTCAAGAGTAGAACAAAGAACTGAAGGCTGAAAATCTTAAGTGGAAAGACTCTAGTAATACTGAAATCACTTCTCAATTAATGGGAGCTACTGATGAACTGGATGTTCTGAAAGTACAACTCTCAGAGAAAGAGAAGTTGATAGTGACCCTTAATGAAAAACTAGAGAAATCCACTAAAGAGATTCAGCTGATCAGAACCAAGTTCAATGACCTCTCTGAGAAGCATGAAACTCTACAAAAATGTGAGGATAGTGCGCAGAAGAAGCTAACTCTATTGAATACTGCATCTAAAGTAATAGATGAAATTCAGAGTTATCAAAGACCTGCCACTATAAAATCTGGATTGGGATACATTCCAGGGGGAACCTCACAAGGTCATCTGAATGCTGCATCAAGTAGCAAGAAGATAATCTTTGTTAAACCAGTGGCACCTACACTTCGAACTGAAGAAATGCCCAAGGTATTAGACAAGGGAAAAGGACATATGGTTCCAGTAAAACTGAATGATCAGGTAAGAAAGCCCAAACCTCAGGTGAAGGCTAGAAAACCTGAGCACTCAGTAGGAAAATTTCAGGCAAGTACTTCGAAGCCTCAGGCTAAGAATGCAAACCTGAAAGGATCTGCACTGAACCATCAGAGGAATCTTCAGAAGAGAAACACTCAGCAGAGACATTCTCAACTGAAGAGACCAAGTCCTCAGTATACTGAAAGACCCATATTTCAGTACAGGCAACCTGAACCCCACTTGCCTAAGGGTAAAGGTTACCTGAACCCAAGTCAGCAAAGATTCAGACCAGCTGCACAGAAGCCAAAGCAAATGAACAAAAGGCCTGTACCAAAGAAAAACTCTAAGGCTCATGTTCATGCTAAGGCTAGCACTCATACACAAGACACTGCTAAGGCACCAAGAGTAGTAAATGTGTATGTAGATGTTTACGGAAGACAGATCAGCCACTCTAAAGTGATTAGAGTTGTGAGGCAGATTTGGATTCCAAAAGGTACAGCTAACCTGGTAGGACCCTATACCAAATGGGTACCACAGATCTAATCTATTTTTCAGAAAAACATAAAAGGACACTGAGCTGAATGAAGACATCATTAGCCCTGTTGAAAGAAGATCTGAGATGTCATTGTTGGAAGATGAATTTCCTTCATGGACTTCAGGAGAAATCAAACTGAAGAAGGAACTTCATCAGCGATCATATTGAAAAAAAAGGACATCAGGATGGAGAAAATTCATACTGATAAGCAGAGAACTGATATCTTGACTAAACCTTTGGCTGAATCAAGATTTCAGGAACTATCAGTTGAATTAGGGATGTTGGATCCAGGTGTATAAAGTAAAATCTGAAAAATTGAAGGTTTTCAGATGCATGAAGTTTTCTCAGGATTCTATTGAGAAACTCAAGATAAAATTAGAAATACTGAACTGAGTCTCAGGAAACTCAGATGTACTGAAGGTCAGTACTCAGTATCATACTGAACCCATTCAGTACTCATTATCATACTGACATTTTATCAAGGTCAATACTCAGTAAGACTGATAGAGGGAAAATAGTCTGAAAAAGTAATGACTCATGCAACTCATTTATTGCCTAAGTGAAACTCAGAAATCATTTGCAATAAATACAAAACACCTGAAGAATGTTTTTGGGCGGGATCTTTGAAATTCCAAGGAAAGTCAACAGTCATTAAATGCTCTGTTGCTTTTAATCACCAATGAGGTTAAATTGGCGGCTTACTTTTCGTGAGAGTCCTTTCGCATACCCGATTAGTCGGTGGACTAATCTTAACCGTTGATTTTAATTAATCACACGACTTCCCACGAATCAGTCTATATAGTCTTTTGGAAGCCATTCAAGCCATTTTTATAAACCCTCGTTCCCAAAATCACTCTGCAAATAAAAACCTATTTTGCCCAGAAATCGTCATTCCGAAACCCTAAACCTTCAAATTCTTCAAATGACTCTATCCATATTCGACAGATTGGCTGAAACCAATAAGCCATGGTATGAGTACGTGGTTTCTCTAGAGAGTACCTCAAACGCAAAACATGAAGAAGAGGCGCTTCATTTGATTCGTTTGGCAAAACTGACGAACCTCGTCGCAAGCCGACCGGAGGCAGAATATTTACGAGAGGTAATAGAGTTCGTCTCTAATATGGAAATAGATGAGGATGATAATATTGAGTCCAAGATTTCTGTTTCACATTTAGAGCATACATCGAAGTATGTAGATTTTGTTCGGGAGCTGTACATAGTCCCTAGAAATCTAAACGATGTTTTTGAGTTGTACGATAGGGGAGATGATCCCACTTTGTATATGTTAGGTCGGGAGCAAGAGTATCTTGATAGGATTACTGAGAATCCTGTTAAGTTTGAGGCGACCTTACATAAACGGCATTTAAGGCCAAAGTACAGAGTGTTGATGGATATTGTGAGCAAGTGTATTATGAGTCGATCGGGGAGCTTTGAGCAGATTAGCACTCTCAAACTCCGATTGATGGCGGTGATTGAGGACTCACCCACCAAGGATTTCAACTGGCTGAAGTATCTGATCAAGGTGGTGAGTGAGCAAGCCAAGGTCATAAAAAAGGAGGATGGCTCAATATCGATCAAAGGCAAGATTCTCCATGCCACCAAAATAGCCTTTATTTTGGAGATGTGTCGAGATGAGGAGGACATCTTTGCCAACACTACTCCATTCCCTAAGTCCAAGGTGATGGTCAAGCCTGTTGCCACCAAGAAGACCATCAAAGGGAAGAAGGAGAAGAAGGTGGAATCACTGGTTGCTGCTGCTACTAAAGAAACCCAACAAGCCAGGGGGAAGGCTTTGTTGGAGGCCAAGAAGGAGCAGGGTGAAAAATTGAAGAAGCAAAAGACCCTTGCTCCAAAGCGCAAAAGGATGGTGGTTCTCACTGATGATGACGAGGAGAGTGAGGCTGAGGAGATTCAACCTGAGGGCCAACAAGCTCAGAAATCGCCTTTACATGTATTGGCTCAGATTATCTCAACGGCACAAACACAAGAGCAAACTGAGGAGCAAGTCTTCTCTGAGGTTCTTGAGACGTCATTAAGCTCTGACAAGTTCTCTCAAGAAATATTCCAAGGACCTCAGAGCAAGTACAGATTCCTCCTGAGGAAGCACCTGCTCAGACCTCAGAAACTGCTCAGGATCCTGCTGAGGAAGTGCCTGCTCAGACCTCGGAGCAAACTCAAATTCCTATTGAGGAGGCGCCAGCTCAGACCTCAGAACCAGTCCAGATTCACACTGAGGAGCTGCCTGCCCAACCCTCAGATATTGCTGAGCATCAGGAGCCGATGAACTTTGATGAGCTCCTGAGTGATCTTTTGCTTGATCCTTCAGCAGACTTTTCTACTGAACCTGAGAGCCCGATACTCAAGAAGGGTGAAGATGAAGAGACCGAATGGCGAAGCAAGGGGGAACGGTTCATTCTTGACCGCTACCCTGAGCTTAGCTCATTCCCTGACCTCCAAGACATCTTCTTCAGATTGAGGTCAACGGTCTATATCCTCAACCAGACTCTTCCAGAAATGCTCAACTTAGCTTCATTCAGAGGCAAAGACTGATGGAACGAGGAAACAACTTTTCTCACTGAATTCTCAGGATTCAGGAAAACCAAGCTCAGAATGAAAATCTCTGACTTTGATGAGTTGGTTAAGAAGAAAGTTGCTGAGAGAAAGGTTGCTGAAGTTGGTGCCCCGAGCTCCAAAGACAAATCTCAGGATGGGGACCAACAAGGGGATGATGAGAGTCAATCTCAGAAGGAGAAAGACTTAACTGATGCTGAAGAGGCTGCTGTCGAACATCCTCAGACTGAAGTTAGCCTTCAGGTAACTTTTGGCACTATTAACAATTATGCCAGGATTACTGAAGTACCTATCTTTAAATCTGTAATGTCTGATATGCAGACTGAGGCTCAGGTGGACACCCAAGCTCAGGGTGAATCCCAGACCCAGACTGAGTCTGATGCTCAGGTTCAGACTGAGACTCAGGCTGAACAGCCAGCTCAGGAGACACAGCAGATCAGATATGCTCCTGAGATTGATCTCACCCCTGTGATGGAGAAGTTGGAGAAGGTTGAGCCAATCCTGATCAAAGTTGCTCAGATGGAGGAGGTATTGGCCAACCAAAGTCAGAAGATGGAAAGCTTGAGTTCTTCTTCAGACCTGTTGCAACTTCAGAGCTCTCTGACTGAAAAGCTGACCTCCATGGAAGGAAAGTTAGAAGAGAAGATGGAGGGGGTCAAAGCTGAGCTTAATGAAGAGCTGAAGCAGAAGCATCAGGAGCAGACTAAAATTCTTGAAGCTAAATTGGTAGAGAAGAATGAGATGCTGGTGAAAAATGTTGTTGAGGAGATGAGCTCAATGCTCATGGCCAAGATGACAGATATGTTCAAAGAAGCTCTCTCTAGTCAATTTGCTCATCTGTCTGAAGAATTCTCAGTGGCGAAGAACCACCTAAGGAGGCTCGAAGAGGAGCAGGATCAGTTGGCAGGGGAGGTGCGTAGTGTCAGTAAAGAGCAGTATCATATGGACACAGCACTCTCCAGGCTTCTGCCTAAGTATGGTTCCAAGAAGGGGGAAAGACCCGGAGCTGATCTCAGAGAATTATTGGAACATACTTTGAAAGGCAAGACTGTCAAGGAAGCTGAAAAGAAAATCATTGCTGAAGCCATGAAGGAGATCGAAGCCACTGAAAAGCTTAAGTTTAAAAAGGTGGAGAAGCCATTCTACACTCAGGTTTCAGAGGAAACTATGCAGGAAGTTGCTGCAGAGAAACTGAGTGGTAGAAGAATTGGGACAAGCCAAGCTGGAGCTGAATTGCCCATCAAAAGAAAGGTTGTGGCGTTTGAAGAGCCTGAGGGCAAAATAGCTAAGGCTTCTAATCCAATTCAGAGGAAGCTGATCCTGGATATTGAAGAATCAGAGGAAGTGCCACAAAAGAAGGTCTTCAATACCAGAAGTGCTCTGAAATCACTCCAAGTAGAGCAAGCTAAGAAAACTGCTGCTTCTGTTTCTAGTGTGCCCGTGATCAGAAAGAAGATGGAAGAAGAGCAGAAAAGAAGGAGTGGTTTCAAGAGGTTCGCGAGCAAGAGGAGAGGGAACACTAAAGCACAGAAATGGTCGCATGTTGACAAGTGGATGCCAATCCAGTTCAACGATGCATGGGAAGAGATTAAATGAACCTTTTGTTTTTACTATGATGTGCTCAGAGAATGGAGAGGGGAGAGCTCAGATCCCAATGAGGCTTTCATTGATTATCTCCTGACCTTCTATCCTAAGTATCTTCAAAGCTGGATCAATCTTGCGGATGAAGGAAAGGTGCAGATAAATGCCCCTGGTCCATACTCGTACCCTCCTCCTAGGCTGGAGAATGGCTTGGTGAATGAAAAACCCATTTCTCAGGAGATTGCTCAGTACGCCATTCAGTTGGGCCTGACAGGGAACAATCCTGATATCATCAAAGAAAGAGATGCGCTGAAGAGAAGATATTATGGAATGTTCAACCTTGAAGTCCCTGCTGATGAGGTGGAAGATCAGAACTGAAGAGCCCGAGCAGAAGAGCAAAAGAAGACCGAAGATGAAGACTCAGAAGATTCATGTAATCCTTTATCTTTTAGTCTTTTTGATTTTGTTTTTCAGATAAGTTCATTGTAATTTGTAACTGTCTACCATTCATCAATGAAACTTTATCATTTATGCTCAAAAGATAATATCTCATTATCTTACTTTACATGTCTTTACTTTTGATATGCCTGAATGTTGTCTCTGAGAAAATTGTTGGGAGACTTATTGTTTGGTGATGAAATTGTTGGGAAATTCATTACTGAAGAAATTGTTGGGAGATGTACCTATCTTGTAATAGGAAAAACTGAAACCTGAGTATAGGTTAAGTGTTTTGTAACAAGATAGGTTTTGGCTTCATCAAAAAGGGGGAAATTGTTGGGAGATGAATTTAATGAAAGAAGATTTTGATTAGATCCCAAAACTCCTGAGTATGACATGTTCAGGATAATCTTGATAGTTGAGTCAGGATTCAGTTTTAGAGTATTCAGGATGTTATCTGCAAAATGTATAGTCAGCAGATATAGATCAGGATAGGTTCTGAAGACTCAGTAAGTTTCTGAAGAAACTGAAGTTTCAGTATGAAATTGAAGTTTCTGAAGACTCGGTATGAAACTGAGATACTGAAAACTCAGTGTGAAACTGAGAAACTGAAGACTCAGCATGAAGACTCAGTATATCAGTCAGTATATCTGTGAAGACTCAGAAGTCACTGAAGACTCAGAAGACCCTAAAGACTCAAAAGACACTGAAGACTCAGAAGACTCAGAAGACTCAAAAGACCCTGAAGACGCAGAAGACAGAAGATTGAAGACTGAAGACTGAATGATACTGAAGGCACAGTAATTACTGAAGACTCAGTAATGTACTGAATGCTCAGTATAAACCTGAATGTTCCGAGGCACTGAAAATATCTATCTGAAGGATACAATACTAAGAAGAACGCGATTCCTTAGAAAAATAGATATTGCCCAAGACATTCTCATGAAGACAAAAGGAACTAAGACAAAGTGTTGTTAAGGTTATATCACTCAGAGATGTAACCAAAAAGAGCCGTTGTGTTTGTCTACCTTTAACTGGAGACAAAAGTCAAAAAGAAGAAGACAGCACTGTACCTTACTGACACTGACAACGATAGGTCACTGAAACATGTCAGTAGTACTATGTTCCAGACTGCAAAAAGTGATGACCAGCTACATGAAAAGCAGTTTACCTAAAACGTGCTAGGGAGTCTCAAACCCTAAATATAGTCGTTCATCACACACCATAAGAGGAAACTCATGGAGCTATCTCTTCCAACGGATAGATTTTGAAGAGTGACCTTGGTGCCTGCCTATAAATACTTGTGACCCTCTACATTGAAGGTTACGGGAAATTTGTAAGCAACTCAAGAGCTCAAACTTATTATTGCAAGTTGAAGCACTCGAAAACCCAAGAATTTCCCAAGTGCTTTATATCGAAGAGAGCTCATTCCACTAAGCCTAGCTTGATAAGATATATCCAAAGCTTAGTCGAGATATCCTAGCCTTTGCATTGTTCTTAATTGTAAAGGATATCTCATCCTAGTTGGAAACCAACCAAGAAACCTCAAACCCTTTGTAAGGTAGTTTGAGTGTGATTGTTGGTTAGATTGGAGTTGTAAAGAGTTAGTAAACTACAAAGAGGTAGTCAGAAAGCTCTAGAGAAGAAGTGAGTAAACTATCTTGGATAGTCAGAAAGCTTGTGTGTGTTTTGAGTAAGTAAACTACAGAGGTAGTCAGAAAGCTCAAAATAGAAAGGTTGGTAAACTACAGAGGTAGTCAGAAAACCTTAGGAAGTGGAAAGGTTAGTAAACTACAGAGGTAGTCAGAAAACCTTAAAAAGTGATTAGTGAATTTCTCTGAAGAGATCAAGGAGAGTGGACGTAGGAGTTTGAGTCTCTGAACCACTATAACTTGCTGTGTTATTTGCTTTCTGTATTGCTTTGTTTAACTGTTGCATATCTTAAACTGAAAGCATATTTTCACTGATATTCAGTTGGAATCAATCCACTGAAGTTGCATCTGAACTGAATCACAGCCTAATCACTATTCCATTAAAAGGAAGGTTTTCAGCAAAGCTTAAAACGAGTATAAACTAAGGGCCAACCATTCCGCACATCTGAGTGGCTATTCAAGCAACTCAGTAACTCTGAAAGAACTCAGGATCAGTTGGGATTATCTGAGGTATCTGAAAGCAGCTCAGGATCACTGTCTCATATAGACTTTGATTCAGAGTGATTTATGCTTCTCAGGACCAAATCATCAGGACAACCTGACCCAAGATGACCTCAGTAAAGAAAAGTTTTAAAATCACTAAACACGTGTATTCCCCCCCCATACACGTGTAAGACTCGTTTGCACCGGGACCAACACTTTATATCATGCTCAACCTTATCATCAGGGTTAGAATCAAACATAAGTACCTCATCAGAATCATATGAAAAAAGATCATCTCCAGATTCAACTTCATCATCATCTTTTTCAGGCTCATCTTCTTCAACATCATCCTTTTCAGGATTTTCCTCTTCCTCAGGTGTTAGTGTTAGTGTCCTAGAGGCAATCCTTTGAATGGACATAATACTAAGATAATATTCAGTGCTGGTTTAATATTATTATTTATTTAATATTAAATGTATGGCGTTACACTTATTAGATATTATGTTTGATTGTTTGCATTTGTTCTTATCTGTGTTCCCTTGAATCACTGATGTCGTTGAGATGTGAGAACTCAGATGACTTAAGCATGATTCTCAAATAGCCCCGATCAAGGATCATCAAGAATGGGATATTGATGATGTAATGGAGATTGGTGTGCGATCTGCATCATACTCTTACTACGAGATACTAGGTAATTGAGAGTGTAGTAAGATCTCACTTACTACAAGATACTAGGTATCTCATGATGGATGCACAAATACCTTAGAGGGTATTGGTATACCCATCCGAGCAATCGTTTGATGTAGTTTCACATTATGTGTCTACGGGTGTCTCTAGTGGGAGCGATGCGATAATCCTTTAACTTGAGGTCAATACGCACAACTTGTATGGAGTGATGAACTTTAATCATGACCGACGCTTACACCCTTCATGGGTAGATATGGTTTGGATTGGGTTCATCACGAAATGCATGTGCGTGGTAGTTGAGCCAAGAATATGATTCATTCCTCAAAGTGGAATTAGAGAGAATACTCATCTTCTCATCATAATTGGATCAAAGTCATTGGTCAATGCAAGTCAACTTGGACTTTGTGGCCAAGTGTGACATAAATGATCAATTAGTGATTGCAGATAATATGTTCAAGACTAATCGAATATTCGTGAATGAAAGGAGGAAATCGTAATAACCCATGTTTCAGTTACAGGTAGTTGCAAGTTTCTCGCAACGTACCTCATATATTGAGAATGTCTGATTTATTGTCTAGGGTTCAATTAAGACCGTTACTTTGACTAATCGCTCGACATATTAGGGCCTGTGGGTCACACAACAAGTAACTCTCGTGTACGGATTATAGTTGATTGATTAAGTATTAAATTGGATTTAATATTTAATTTATGGAGAATTAATAGTATATTAATTTAGAATTAATTATTATTACTATTTAATTAAATTAGATTTAATTAAATAGGAATCTCAAATAATATTATGGAATATTGTTGTAGGAAAATATCCGTAGGGAAAAACATATATTTGAGATTTATTTTGCAAGATTTGGAATTATCTTCCTAATAAAGATGGCTTAGGATTTAAGTCAGTCTCTCCCTATATATATGACATCCAGGGATTCATTATTCACTACAACAAGAAAACCTAGTTTCTCCATAAAATCTAGAATAAGAATTTTTCTAGCAAATTCCGTCTCAGATTCAACGCTGGCAAATCTGTGCAAATCTGTCCACGGGGATTACGTGGATACCATAGTTGAAAAATCTGCTATCGAATTACTGTAAGATTTCTCGTTATGATTATTCGTTCTTGTTTATGCAATTAACTGTTCGTTGTTGGTGAAATATTTAATTTCGCTTCGCATGTATTACGTGTTTACATGCCTATATATTCCAACATCAAGATCCTCTGCTTCAAAATCCTCTGCTTCAAAATCCTCTTCCTCGGAGTCCTCTTTCTCAGAATCATCTTTCTCAACATCCTTAGATGGTTCTATAGCATCAGGAACTACATTCACCGGAGGGTCATTTCTCCTTTTAGTTCTTATTTCCTTCTTAGCCATTTGCTCTTTCATTGTAAGGTCATCATCAGAGTCCTTTGGTTCAGCAACAGGGACTTTTGGAACTGCCATCTCTTCATTTGAATCCTCTACAGTGGTAGGATCATCAGCACCACCATCAGTCCTCTTAGGTCGTTTCCCAGTATAGTCCACCTTTTTACCAAGGTTTCTCTGTGAGACTCTCCTCTTTCCCCATTTTCCACCTCTTTTGGGAGCTAACTTTTTTTTTCTCAGCCGAATATTCTTCAATTTCTCCCCCATTCCTTCTGAATCGGAGGAATCAGCATCATGCATCTCAGTATCGACGGGTTGAGTGGTATCTTCAACGGGTTTAGGAGTAGGTTCATCAGGAATTTCAGAGGCTAAGGATTTTGCAGAAAGATCAACAAAATTAGACACAATGATCAGTTTGGAACCAACATAGATGTTAGGCAAAACCAACGGGTTTAGATCGACGGTTTGTTTGACAATAATTTCAACAAGGGATTTTGGAGATGAATCAGGAATTTTAACAGCAGGAGGTTTAGGAATAGATGAAGACGATGATCCACCAACATTTGTGGAGTCATAATCTGGATTTTGAGTGGCCATTTCTGCGAGAAGGTTTAGCGGGTTCGAATTCTCCGGAGAAGAAAAGTGTGGGTTTGAGTGAGAAGGGTTAGCGTGTGAGTGTGAATGATCAGAAGAAATCGAAAGGTTTTGTTTATCAGACATCTCACCACCTGAACATCCAATCAAATAATACACTATGATTAAAATAATATTTTATGAAATATAGGAGGGAATAGAAGCATATGACCAAAAATAACGAAATAACACAAGTGTAAATCAAACAAACCTTGAATCCTACGCGCAATAATAATGTTTTCAGCTTTCAGTATTAAACAACACAAACAAATCAACCTTATGTAGAAATTAAAGTAAGGAGGTTATTACACATTCCCATAAAAATCGATCAGGAGTGGGAACAAAAGTAACCACCCACTAAGATGCAAGTTTGTGATCGTGTTATGTGTAATGAGCCACCAAAAACATTTTCAAAACCAGAAAACCATATCCAAAATTAAATAGACACAAATTAAGTTCAAACAACATATTTAATCCACAAAATTTACTTAGCACGAACATTAAATAAATCATGTATGATAGATAAAGTTCGAATCACTTATGGTTTCACAAAATGTCGGCACACATATTGTTGGAATTTAGAGGCACATAAACACGTAATACATGCGCAGCGGAAATAAACAGTTCACTAACAACGAACAATTAATTGCATAATTAAATACGAGTAAACGTAAACAGAATTCTTACATCAATTCATACACGAATTTCTCAACTATGGTATCCACGTAACAGTCGTTTACTAACTCGCACAGATCTGCCAGCATTGAATCCCCGAGATTAATTCGCTAGGAAAATTCTAACTTAGAGATTTTATGGAGAAATATGAACTCACGTATTATGAATTCCCAAGGGCTCATATATATAGGAGAGGATTAGCTTAAGTCTCAAGCTAACCTAATTAGGAAATAAAATCCCTAATCTTTATTTAAATAAATCTCTTAGATTTATTTCCCACATATAAATCTCTCTACGGATTTAAATTCCATATATGACAAATCTCTACGATTTGTTTCCATATATATTAAATACTACAATAATATTCCAAATATTATTATTGGTAATTCTTATTTAATTAAATCCAATTTAATTAAATATTAATAATAATTAATTCCAAATTAATCTATTATTAATTTCTTCTCCATAAATTAAATATTAAATCTAATTTAACATTTAATCAACCAACTATAATTAGTAAACAACCGTTACTTATTGTGTGACCCATAGGCCCTCATTTATCGAGCGATTAGTCAAACTAACGGTCTTAATTGAACCTTAGACAATAAATCAGACATTTTCAATATATGAGGTACATTGCGAAGAAATGTGCAACTACCTGTAACTGAAACATGGGCTATTGCAATTTCCTCCGTTCATTCGCGAATACTCGATTAAGTCTTGAACATGATGAAGTGTCTATTCAAATAACTTAATCAATTTATCTCTAATCACTAATTGATCATGTATGTCACATTTAGCCACAAAGTCTAAGTTGACGTGCATCGGCCGATGACTTAGATCCAATTATGACGAGAAGATGAGTACTCTCTCTAAATCCACTTTGAGGAATGAATCCTTTTCTTGGCTCAACTACACGCACATGCACTTCGTGATGAACCCAATCCAAGCCATATCTACCCATGGAAGGGTGCAAGCATCGGTCATGGTCAAAGTTCATCATCCCACACATGTCATGCGTATTAACCTCAAGTCAAAGGAGTATCGCATCGCTCCCACTAACTGAGACACCCGTAGACACATATAGTCGAAATACATCTAACGGTTTCTCGGATGGGTATACCAATACCCTCTAAGGTATTTGTGCATCCATCATGAGATACCTAGTATCTCGTAGTAAGTGAGATCTTACTACACTCTCTAAGAGTATGATGCAGATCGCACACCAATCTCCATTGCATCATCAATATCCCATTCTTGATGATCCTGTTGGGGTTATATTATCCCAACAGATCATTGATCGGGGTTATTTGTGAATCATGCTTAAGTCATCTAAGTTCTCACAACCTCAACGACACCAATGACTCATGGGAACACTTGTATGAATAAATGCAAACAGTCAAACATAACATTCAAACAAGCGTATTGACATACATTGTATTAAGTTAACTATAACATTAATTCAAACTGAATATCATCAAGTATTATGTCCTTACAATGGATTATCTCTAGGACACTAACAATAACAATCTCTCACTTGGACTAGAGTCAATCACCTACATGTCTAACCCCTGGACCATCAAATGTCTAGTGTGTACATGAACACTTAGTGTTTTTGTGAAATGATCTTCCAAATTAAATATGTGGGAATACATTTCAATTCCATTTCTCCTATCCTTATGATCTCTCGGATCAAATGATAAGTCTAGGTACATACTTGTTTATGTTTGTTGATCTTGGTTCCTTTACTTGCGCATTCGCACCAACGTTGTCTTAATACAACTTTATTAGACAACTGGCACTCGGAACTTCCCCTAGTTCTCATAAGAACTATAAAATCCAGACAGGCTCCTTGAGGCTTGTGATACATCAATGTACTCAACTTCGGTTGTTGAATTTGCGGTCCTTTTGCTTGGAACTATTCCAACTGACCACCTCATTATTGAGAGTGAAACGTAATCTGACTGTGATTTGTAATCATGACAGCCGGATTGGAAACTCGTGTCAGCTTAACCAGTCACTACTAGTTCTGACTGTCCACCATAGACAAGAAAACATTATTTAGTTCATCTGAGATACTTCAGAATGGTCTTGACAGCAATCCAGTGAGAGTCACTCGGATTCTGTTGGTATCTACCAGTGATGTTGATAGCGTAGGCCACGTTTGGCCTAGTGCAAGTCATGGCGTACATGATTGACCCAATTGCATATGCATATGGGACATATTTCATGTGCTTGATATCTGCTTCAACAGAAGGACAATCCTTCTTTGATAGCTTTATCCCATGATTTGCCGATAGAGATCCTCTCATAGAGTTCTCCATCGCAAAACTCTTCAACACCTTGTCTACATAGGTGGACTGTGACAGCCCCAACATCCTCTTTGATTTATCCTTGTGGATATTGATCCCTAGGATGTAGCAGGCTTCACCAAGACCCTTCATCGTGAAGGTCTTCAACAATAAATCTTTAACGGACTGCATTAACGGGATATTGTTTCCCAAAATCAATATGTCATTGACATACATGATTATGAAAGCAATATTCTTACCGCTGCAATTACAATAAACGCAAGGATCTTCTGAATTTCTGATGAAGTCAAAAGGACTTGATAGCTTCATCAAATCGGATATTCCAACTCCTAGAAGCTTGCTTCAATCCATAGATTGATCTCTTTAGCTTGCATACTAGATTAGAATTTGACTTAGATATAAAACCTTCCGGTTGAGTCATAAACACTTCCTTATAAATGTTTACATTGAGGAAAGCTGTTTTGACATCCATCTGTCAAATCTCATAATCACGGTGTGCTGCCATCGCAAGTAAAATTCTAATGGACTTGATTTTTGCAACTGGTGAGAAGGTCTCATCATAGTCAATGCCTTCGCGTTGACTATAATCCTTCGCCACCAACCTAGCTTTGTAGGTTTGTACTTTGCCATTTACAAATGGGTCTAACCCCTTTAGGTAACTCAACCAAGTCCCAGACTTGATTGGTGTACATCGAGTCCATCTCGGATTTCATGGCTTCATGCCACTTCCCTGAATCAATATCTAATATTCCTTTAGAGTAAGTATTAGGATCGTCCTTATCCGGTATTTCCATATTAATGAGTTCCTCCAGGAGGTAACCGTATCTAATGGGTGGATTACGATTATTGATTGACTTACGGAGTTGTGGTTGTGAAGGCTGTACATTCCGATCATGAAAATTTTGTGGTGCATCGATTTCATCAATGTCCGAAGAGTCCTCAAGAGCTACACTTTCAGATGCCTCAAGTGCGGGAGTTTGAACTATGTTGTTCTCATTCAGCCCACTTGGAGGTTTTTGCACTGGCAAGCATAGTCCAATTACGCTCCCACTGGCTGAAAGACGATCACCTAGTGAAAGACTCCCATCGTGAAAGTTGCTAAATGCTCCCACTGATTCCTTGTCATGTTGCTTTGCCAGGATATCAGTCTCTTTGTTAATTTGTGGTTCTTGAATTTCTTCAAGTTCTATCAGCTTAGGACCTTGTTCCTTAAAGACATAGTCTTTTTCGAGGAACTTGGTCTGCCTAGAAACAATCACTGATTATTTCTCAGGTAGATAGAAGTAATATCCTTTAAGTTTCTTTAGGATATCCCACAAAGTAACCCTTTTCACCTTTGGGTTCCAACTTGTCGGTAAGCATCCTTTTCACAATCACGGGGCAACCCCATGTTAGATATGTGTAAAAGTTGGCTTCTTGCCACACCATGGTTCATATGGAGTATGCTCAACCGATTTAGATGGAATCCTATTCAGAATGTAAATTGAGGTTTATAACGCGTATCCCATAAGAATGTTGGAAGACAGGAAAAGCTCATCATGGACCTCACCATGTCTAACAGGGTTTTTTTTCTTCTCTCGTACACACCAGTTCATCTGAGGTGTTCCGGGAGTAGTCCATTGTGACCGGATTCCATGTAACTTTAAGTAATCAGTGAATTCATGGCTAAGGTATTCACCTCCTCGATCCGATCGAAGAGTCTTGATACTCTTACCAAGTTGCTTCTCTACTTCAGCCTTAAACTCTTTGAATTTCTGAAAGGATTCGGATTTGTGTTTCATAAGATACACGTATCCGTATCTAGAGAAATCATCAGCAAAAGTGATGAAGTAGCCGAAGTGACCCCTAGCTAGAGTGGGCAATGATCCACATACGTCATTGTGGATCAGCTCTAGAACTTCTTTGGCATGCACCTCTTTCTCATAAAGGATTAATCGATCATCTTTCCCATGAGAGAAGATTCGCAATCTCCGTAAGACTCAAAGTCAAATGGGGTTATGTAGTCTAACTTTCTTAACTTTGAAATACCTTTCTCGTTTACATGATCAAGTCTATAATGACACAAGTAAGTCGAGTTTTCATGATTACTAAGTTTAAGTCCTTTACTTTTTATTAAGAACATTATATCCACAGTGCAACAAGTATAAACCATTCACCATTGGGGCATTCCCATAAACCACACCATTCAACGTGAAATAACAATTATTATCACTAAAATGGAAGGAATAATCCTCAATGTCTAACATAGGAATGTTAATAGTGTTGCGAGTAATAGAAAGAACGAAATGACAATCATTAAGTTCTAATCTAAAACCAAAGGGTAAGTCTAACACATAAGTTCCCACACATTCAGGAGTATCTCTTGCTCCATTCCCACGTGTAAGACGACTTCACCCGCCCTAACTGTTCTATGACATATAAGCTCTTTCACATTAGTGCAAATGTGAGAGCTAAATCCAGTATCCAATACCAAGCAGTTAGCGCTATTAGTGGACATGTTTATCTTAATAACAAACATACATGTTCTAGTGCTAGAAGCACCTATTGCATTCCTTTTAACAACTAGAACCTCATAGTCCTTCTTCCAGTGCCCTCTTCTACTTATAGTAGAGGCACACATCCTTGTCTACCCGCTCCTTCCTTTGAACACCATCTTAGTGATAGTGAACTCAAAAAGTCTTGAGCACGTTGTGAAGTTCAGGCATGGTCGCATCCATCTTATTCATATTGTAGTTCACAATGAAGCTAAAATATGAATCCGGGATCGACTGGAGGATAGCATAAATGAAAAAGTCGGTCTTTTAGCTCAAAGCCTAAATTACCAAGTTTCTCAATTAGGCTTACCTACCATCTTAAGCACATGAGGTGAAACATTCCCTTCTTCAGCTAACCGGCATCTGAACAGATCTCTCATCATTTCACAAATCTCAGAACGAGATTCAGAATCAAAGAGATCCTTCAGATGCTTGAGCATCTCGAAAGGACCCATTTTCTCATGTTGCCTTAAGTAATTTGGGAGTCATGCCGAGCAACATCACACATTGAGCCTAGGAAGCATCCTCTTGATGCTTCTTCAAAGCTGCTAAGTCAAACGTGGTTGTCTCAGAGTACCAGCTTTAATGGTAACCGGGATATACGTGTCCAACACGTACTCAATCTTTTCTTGCCTTAGCATCAAACACAAGTTTCGGTGCCAGTCCAGAAAATTTGGCCTAGCCAATTTTGTTTGTTTCCAAAACACATCTCAATAACAGTTATACATTTTTCAACTGACCAAGAGAAATAAAATAAAACGGGAATTAAACACATAATTCCTATGATCAATATTCAGCAATCAAAATAAACATGGCCTTTCAAATTTATTTTGTCTCCATTATTTTCACATATTCAACGACCTCATCAGAAGGATACGAATTTATATCTAATATAAATCATAATGGACTAGGATCCACATTCCTACTATTACAATATCTCCTTAGGTTGATTACTGCAATAGCATAACTGGTAGGTCTCCAAACCAATTGCAAAACTGCAATTCCTAGTTGATTGAACCTAGTTCAATCGGATGCCCCTTGACTCTCATTTCCCTTCTTGGGCTGGTGAAACAGAATCCAGTTGATTTACAACTGTCAAACGGCGACACTACGTGTCCCTAGAAAAGTTCTGTTAGATGTAGATCCGAGCAAAAGACTTGGGCCTTAAATACTCATTGGAACGAAATCTCCGGTTTACTTTTAATTTTGATGGAAGGCATCGTTCAATTTAATGAAAATCATATTTTAGTGAGGAACATTTTTAAAGGCGGGGTATTAATTGCTTAATCGAGATCCAACATGTTAATCTACATCACATTTGAGCAATTATTGGGCGCCGCCTACCCAAACATGATTTCATACGGACTAACACTTATATGGGCGTCGTCTACCCAAACAATAAATACTGTCCGACAGTTATTGGGTGTCGCCTACCCAAACAGTCATAATGCGGACTGTAAAAACATTTAACGAATTAAATATAAAACAGTTAAACAGTGGGATTTAATAATTCCTTATAAACCGAACCTTAAAATCTAATTTTAATTCAATTTTAAATTATTAAAATCTTACGATTAATTTAATTAATCGTTAAAATAAAATCCAAATTTTATTTTCATATAGGTCCAACCTTTTAAATTCTAATTTCAAAAATTAAAATTTATTAAATTAAAATTTTGTTTAATTTCCAGGGCTCAGCTGCAATTTCCAAATTTGCACAGGAGGGTCCGTCTCTAAACGAGTTAGCAAAACAGCCCTCCCACATCATCACCCTTCCAAACAGATCCAATCCGTACAGTTTCAGTAATCCCAAAATTTCCAAACCCAAAACAATTCCAGTTTCATCAATCATCATCAATAAAACTGAATCATCAAATTTTGGAACATAGGATAGCACATGAAACGAAGAACAGGGGAGCAAGTCCAACATCAGAAACGAAGCAGAGCCGAAAAGAAAAACCACGCGAATGGTTCAGCCTGATTCGCATTGGATGTGCAGTCCAGAATTGAGGGATCGTCGAAGCCGAGCCTTGAGCGCGTGCATTCTCACCGCGTCGCCTTAGGCACGTCGGTGCAACGCCATCACCGCTCGGCTTCGAGCGTTCGATGAATCGCTCCAAACAATTCAATCAAAGAACGAGCACCGCCGCCGCTAAACCAAAGGTAATTTATCATCGCGATGGCCGTAAGATGGTGAACCACTGATGGCGTCGCAAATCGAGATGGGATGAGGGCTTAGCGGTGAATGGCGAAATGAATTGCAGAGCGAGACGAACATGGCGGCTGACGAGGCACACCGCCACAGCGCATTACAAATGGGTTCGCACGGCTTTCGCCTAGCAACGCGCCGTGGGCCTCTGTCGTGAGCCAGGCGGCGCTGTGATTCTAGGAGGCGCGATTTAGGGCTTCAGAAACCCCCAATCGAAAATAGCGGAGGGGACGAATGTGGTAAGCCCAATCTGCATATGATATTCCGCCATATAAACTTGATGACTTGGTTCTGATCTATAGTCGCTAGTGCCTCAGCTTCGGCCCATTTTGTGAAGAAATCTACCGCTACCAGGGCGTATTTGACCGAACCTGGCGCTGTTGGGAGTGGGCCAATGATGTCTATCCCCCACTTTGCAAATGGCCAGGGGCTAAGGATACTTGTGAGTTCTTCTGGTGCGCTCTTGATGGAAGGGGCATAGATTTGGCACTTGTGGCACTTGTGGGCGAAGATGATGGCGTCAGCCCTTAGTGTGGGCCAAAAGTACCCTTGTCTTGTGGTCTTGTGGGCCAGCGATTCTCCCCCGGTGTGGTTTCCGCATACCGCTTTGTGTATTTCGCGTAGAATCACTTGTCCTTGCTCGAGTGTGACACAACGGAGTAGGGGGATGCTGAAACCACGCTTGTACAGCTCGTTTTGGATCATTGTGTATCTTGCTACCCGCAATTGTAGCTGTCGAGCTTGGACCCTGTCTGTTGGCAGGAGACATGTTGTCAAATATTCGATGATGGTGTCATCCAGTTCGGTGTTGGGGCATCTAGGTTTGCGACCTTCGAGTGTGCGGTGGAGGGGTGGGTTGATGTCGTGATGGTGACATCTTTCATCTCTGGTGATCCTTCAGAAGTCGCTAGTCACGCTAATGCATCGGCTCGTGAGTTTTGTTCCCTTGGGATCAGCTTGACATGGATTTGGTCGAACTTCTGACATAATATTTTCACCACTTCTTGGTAAGCTGCCATTCGGTCGTCTCTTGCCTCATATTCCCCGAGACCTGGCAGGCTACGAGCTGGGAATCTGTGTGAACTTGTAATCTCTTGACACCCATCGCTGTTGACATTTCTATGCCGCTGATGAGCGCTTCATATTCAGCCTCGTTATTTGTTGTGGGGAAGTCGAAAGTGATGGCATTTTAGAATGAGGTCCCTTCCGGGCTGGTCAAAACTATACCGGCCCCCGACTTATGGGAGGTCACTGATCTGTCAACGAATAACTCCCAGGGTGGACCGCTTGAACACCCGTCTTCTGATGGGAAGGTGAATTCCACGATGAAATCAGCTAAAGTCTGGGCTTTGATTGCAGGTCAGGGTGCGTAAGTTACCCCATATTGTCCAACCTCGATTGCCCATTTGAGGCATCGCCCTGACGTATTTGGTTGATGTAAGATGTTCCTCAGGGGTGTGGAGGTAAGTACCTCGACTTGATGGTCGAAGAAGTATGGCCTTAGTTTCCTTACGCTCATGACTAGCTCATATGCTAGTTTTTCCATGGCGGGATATCATTGTTCGGTTTTGTTCAATGTTTGGCTGACGAAGTAGATTGGGAATTCATTCCTGTCCTCTACTCGGACGAGTACCGCACTCAAAGTTGTCTCGAAAGCCACGAGGTATAGGAAAAGTTTCTACCCCGGAACTGGTTTTGACAGAATGCTTACATCCGCCAAGTAAGCCTTAATTTTGTCTAAAGCTTCCTGGCTTTCGTATGTCCATTCGAACTTTGACTTTTTCCGGATGGTGTCGAATAGCGGGTTACATTTATCCCCCATTCTGGAGATGAAGCGGTTCAAGGAGGCTAAGTATCCCGTGAGTTTCTGTACTTCCTTTATGTTTCGAGGTGCTCCCATATCCAATATGCCTTTGACCTTGGCAGGGTTCGCCTCTATTCCCCACTTACTCACTAGGTGCCCCAGGAATTTTCCCGATTCGACCCCGAAATTGCATTTCTTGGGGTTCAATCGCATGTTGAACTTCCTCAGGATGTCGAAAGTCTAGGCCAAGTGTGTCAGGTGGTCCTCCGACTTCAGACTTTTGACGACTATGTCGTCTACGTAAACTTCCACCGACTTCCCAATGAGGTCGGTGAACATGCGGTTGACCAGCCTCTGGTATGTTGCCCCTGCGTTTTTCAAGCCGAAGGGCATCCTCTTCCAACAATAGATGTTCTTTTCTGTCAAGAACGAGGTATGCTGCCGGTCAGGTTCGTACATGGCTATCTGGTGATAGCCTGCAAAGTCATCCATGAAGGACATTATCTCGTGTCCCGCCGTGTTATCTGTCAAGTGGTCGATGTGGGGCATCGGAAAAAAAATCTTTTGGGCATGCGCTGTTGAGATCTGTGAAGTCGATGCACAACCGCCAAGTCCCATTAGATTTTTTCACTAACACGGAGTTGGCCACCACTGGGGTTGATCGGCTTGCGTGATCAAGTCATTGTCCAGTAACCTTTTTACCTCCTCGGCTAATGTTGCGTACTTTTCGGGGCCGAACTTTCGCCTTTTCTGGGATATCGATTTTCGAGCTGGATCTATGAACAGCTTATGGCATGCAACTTTTGGGTCGATCCCCACCATATCCTTGTGCGATCAAGCGAAGACGTCTAAGTTCTTTTTGAGAAAGTCGATGATTTTCCCCTTCAGGTCGTCCGGCATTCTTGAGCCTATGATTACTTCAAGATCTGGTCGGGCTGGGTCTACTTTGACTTTCTCGAGGTCTTCCCCCGGGATGGCCCTTGGGGTATTTTGTTTTGGGTTGTCTATTTCTGCTTCGAGCATAAATTCTTCTGGTTCGGACCCCATTCTTGGATCGAGGTCATCGCGACTTCTCTTCCTGCTCATTTTGTTATTTAAAATTTCACACTGCTTTTCGCTATATAGTACAAGTATTTGTTTGCTAGATATTGGTGTGGAATTTAAACGATATGAGGAATAAATCAAACAACCCCTTGCATCAACTTGGTCACCTTTGACGGTGCCGACCAGTCCACTCTTGGTGGGAAACTTTACACAGAAATAAAAAGTCGAGGACGCAGCCTCAAATTCATGTTCAAATGGCCTCCCGAGGAATCCATTATAGGAGCTCGGGAGGTCGACAACTAAAAAATCTAGAAGCCATATTTTCCCTAACTTTTTCATTCAGAGTGGAGACTAATTCTACGGCAAGTCGGATCATTCCTGTTGGCTTCACTGTCGCGTCCCCAAAGCCTTTCACGACATGGTCGCATGGAGTGATGTATGTGTCGTAATCTCTGAGCTGATCCAGGGTATTCTTGAAGAGTATGTTGCAGAAAGCCCCTCCATCCACGAGCAAGCGGCATACGGTGGTGCCCATGATATTAGCTCTGATCACCAGTGGGTCGACATTGGGGTAGACTACCCCGGCCTTGTCCTTCTTGCCGAACTCGATCGTGCTAGTCTCTTCTCCTATTGTGAAGGGGGGTAGCACCATCTTCCTGGCGTTTTCTATCTCTCTTATCTCTGCCTTCAGCCGACTTTTGGATGAGTCGGTTGATGAAAGTCCCCCAACAGTCCCCAGTGGGGACAAGGTATGTATCACGCGACCTCTCGTCCCTTCTGGCATGGGTGGTACTAGTCGTTCCCCCTGGCCAACATCCCCCGGAGCCGGCTCTTCCTGTGGGTTTGCTTGTTGGAGACCTCTCTGAGCTCGATCCTGATTCTTCTGAGGCCGCTTGACAAACTCGTCCAGTAATCCATCCTCGTATAGCCTCCAAAGCTGGGGGAGTAGATCCTTGCACTCGCTGGTATAGTGCCCAGTTTGATCGTGGAACTGGCAGTACTTGTTAGGGTTTGCCTTCCCCTTGTTCTTGATCGGCCTAGGTGGGGGAAGCAGTTCTCGATCCCTGATCTGATTGTATATGTGCCCAGGCGTCATGCCAAGCACTTCCATCAACTTGACTGGGATATTTTCTTAGGGTTTGAAGATGACGGGTGCCTTGTAATGACTGCCGGTTTTCTTGGAGCTTTTCTTTGAGTTGGCAACCTCCTTGCCTTCGGAAAGTCTTGATTCTAGAAGCTCTGAGGCGTGGATGAGGTCGCTAGCTCACCTCCAAAAGTCGTTATAACTGATCGGGTATTCAGTGGTCATCCGCCGCCACAGCTTGGTTCCCTTCTTGAGACCAGAGACGGCCCCGAGCACTTTGGCTTCATCCCCGATTGGATCCCCTTCGAGTATGAGCTTGTTGATCCTTTCGATGTAGGATCGATCAGACTCATTGTCGCCTTGTTGGGTGTTCATGAGTCGCTGTCTAGTCACAGGTCGCGGCGCCAAGGCTGTGAAATGGGTCAGAAACAGCCTGGCGAGCTGTTCGAAAGTTTCCACTGAGAAAGGTGCCAGCGAGGTGAACCATTGGTGTGCCTGGTCGCTCAAACTTAGGGAGAATAGACGGCACTTCATGGCATCCGTTGCGCCCATGGAGGCCATGTAGGAGTTATACTTAACCACGTGGACCCTTGGGTCCGTGCTTCCATTGTAGCGATCTAGGACCGCTGTGTTGATTTTTCGCTGGGTGAGTGCCAAGGTGACTGTAGTCCCGAGGGGGGAGTCTGGGACGATAAGGTTATGGTCTGCCCCCCGTCAGGCTACCTTGGTTTTCAGCTCGCTCGAGAAGTCACTGGACTGTCCTGGCCAGCGCGTCAAGTTTGACATCGCAGAGATCTTTGGGGGGGGAAGGTCGTTCGTGGATAGCCTTGGTGAATTGTCGACCCTCTCGGTCTCGTTGTGGTGCAAGTTTAGAGCAATGACCAGGTCTCGCTCCATCTGGTCAACGTGATGGGGTTGAGATTGTACCTCGTCCTCAACGGCTATTGGGGCCTTCTGAGCCTCTTGTCTTCCCAGTCGGTCGAACACGTTGCCCCATCCGGCCGGCCTTTCTAGGAGCATGCGGTTCCGAATGATGGCGTGTTTTGCCGGATCGTACGCCAGTTGGCTGGTGGAACGCCCTTTCTCGACAAGGGCATTCTTGCCCTTGGAAGTCCCCGGGTTGGGTGCCGCTTTCTTGGCTGGCGGCTGTTCGTCCTCATCATCGAAAGCGAGGCATTTCATGCGAAGGACGGCCAGTACGGCCTTCGCATCCTCCGGCGTTTAGACGAGATCCCACCAGTTGGGGGTGTCCTCCGGAATGATGGGGTGAGAGCGTTCCGAGCTCATGGAGGCCTCAATACCATCGCGGTGGTTAGTCTCGTTCCTGGTGGTGTTACCTTGATTGATCGCCATCGACAAAGAATAGGTTTTCTGCAGATTTTTCAACAAATCGACAAGTTGTTCCCACAGACGGCGCCAATGTTGTGACCTAGATTTTACGTCTAGGGCAACTTAATATTATTAAACGGGATCAATCAAGTAACGAGTAACAAATATGAAACAGACTCAAATTTGGTTACTAGTTCGTCTTTTGAATAAGACTACGTCTGGGGGCGCCCAAGCCAGGAGTATTTTATTATTCTTTTCTGCCTAGAGTTCTAAGATTTCGTCCCTTTACAATGAGTGATACAAGTTGTATTTATAGAGCAGAAATTAGGGTACACTCCTCCGTGGGCTTCCTTCAATGGGCTTGCCAAGCACCCAGCCGCCAGAGCTAGGGTTTTATCGGTTAATCCTGTGGTTTTCGCGTCTGGATACACTTGCCTTGCTTACCCCGCGATATCCGCGCTTTCAGTTATCTGGATCTTTGCTTTAAATAGCCGTCTGAGGTCATTTCCGACTTGTGGTCTTTCCCAAGGTCGAATGTGACCTTCTTGTTCCTTCTAGGTCACTTTGCAACCTCCTTCAGCCTCTAAGTCGCTGTGCGACCTTCTTTATCTTTAAGGAAGTCGCTCCGCAGCCTCCCGATTCCTACCGAAATCGCTCTACCCAATCTCCTCACCGAGTAGGATTATTCCATGGTACAACAACAAAATGGACCGAAGACAAGTGGGTGGGTTTTATCAAATAAAGCCTACCCACAATGAATTAATACCAATTCATATGCCCAGAACATTAAACAAACAATTTCAATGGTGTGGTTGACGTCAAACTAGACCGCACAAATCATATTTATAAAAAAAATCTTTTTAATATGATACAAATAGAAATTAATTAATCCAGAGCCTGAGCTCTAATACCACTATCGAAATTTAAAGGCACGTAAACACGTAATACATGCGCAGCAGAAATAAACTGCTCACCAACAACGAACAATTAATTGCATAATTAAATACGAGTAAACGTAAACAGAATTCTTACAGCAATTCATACACGGATTCCTCAACTACGGTATCCACATAACAGTCGTTTACTAACTCGTACAGATCTGCCAGCGTTGAATCCCCGAGGTGAATTTGCTAGGAAAATTCTAACTTAGAGATTTTATGGAGAAATATGAACTCACGTATTATGAATTCCCAAGAGCTCATATATATAGGAGAGGATTAGCTTAAGTCTCAAGCTAACCTGATTAGGAAATAAAATCCCTAATCTTTATTTAAATAAATCTCTTAGATTTATTTCCCACATATAAATCTCTATGGATTTAAATTCCATATATGACAAATCTCTACGATTTGTTTCCATATATATTAAATCCTACAATAATATTCCAAATATTATTATTGGGAATTCTTATTTAATTAAATCCAATTTAATTAAATATTAATAATAATTAATTCCAAATTAATCTATTATTAATTTCTTCTCCATAAATTAAATATTAAATCTAATTTAACATTTAATCAACCAACTATAATTAGTAAAAAACCGTCACTTGTTGTGTGACCCATAGGCCCTCATATATCGAGTGATTAGTCAAACTAACGGCCTTAATTGAACCCTAGACAATAAATCAGATATTCTCAATATATGAGGTACGTTGCGAGGAAATGTGCAACCACCTGTAACTGAAACATGGGCTATTGTGATTTCCTCCTTTCATTCGCGAATACTTGATTAAGTCTTGAACATGATGAAGTGTCTATTCAAATAACTTAATCAATTTATCTCTAATCACTAGTTGATCATGTATGTCACACTTAGCCACAAAGTCTAAGTTGACGTGCATCGGTCGATGACTTAGATCCAATTATGACGAGAAGATGAGTATTCTCTCTAAATCCACTTTGAGGAATGAATCCTTTTCTTGGCTCAACTACCACGCACATGCACTTCGTGATGAACCCAATCCAAGCCATATCTACCCATGGAAGGGTGCAAGCGTCGGTCATGGTCAAAGTTCATCATCCCACACATGTCGTGCGTATTAACCTCAAGTCAAAGGAGTATCGCATAGCTCCCACTAACCGAGACACCCGTAGATACATATAGTGGAAATACATCAAACGGTTTCTCGGATGGGTATACCAATACCCTCTAAGGTATTTGTGCATCCATCATGAGATACCTAGTATCTCATAGTAAGTGAGATCTTACTACACTCTCTAAGAGTATGAAGCAGATCGCACACCAATCTCCATTGCATCATTAATATTTCATTCTTGATGATCCTTGATCGGGGCTATTTTAGAATCATGCTTAAGTCATCTGAGTTCTCACAACCTCAACGACAACAATAACTCATGGGAACACTTGTATGAATAAATGCAAACAATCAAACATAATATTCAAACAAGCGTATTGCCATACATTGTATTAAGTTAACTATAACATTAATTCAAACTGAATATCATCAAGTATTATGTCCTTACAATGGATTTTCTATAGGACACTAACACTAACACATATATCTCAACACTCAATTTTGCATGAAATTCATCATCAAAGTGTTGCATATTTTGAATTTTTTCTTTTAAACACATGTTCACATTGATCCATCTTTTCAAGGGAGTGCATCGTAGTAGCAAGCTCCGTGCCTTATAGTTACTCAATGGATTGTGAACAAACATGGATGTATATTTAATCATCTTTTGAAAAGAGAACATCGTAGTAGCGAGCTCCGTGTCCCATAGTTACTCAGTGATTACACATCTAAGTTGTGCATTATTTTTAATGCATTTAAGAGATATATGCCCAGGATTCTGTATCTAAACCATGATTCAAACAATAAGATCAAAACACTATAATTTAAAGTTCAAAATAAGCAAATACAGTAGACAAACTCATCATCAGAACCACAATGTTGCTTCAAATGTTGGAAACATTTGTCACAACATCTAGGGTTTATTTTCAGATATAGCAAAGACCAAGAGATTTTCTAAGTGAAGAAAACCACTCATTATCAAGGGCTTTAGTGAAAATATCAGCAAGTTATTTTTCAGTATAAATGTATTCTAACTTCACAACTTCTTTCTCTACAAGATCTCTTATAAAGTGATGTCTTATACTTATATGCTTAGTCAAAGAATGTTGCACAGGATTCTTGAAAATATTGATAGCACTATTATTATCACAATAAATAGTCAAAATACCACTTTCCAACCCATAATCATCAAACATCTTTTTAAGCCATAGGAGTTGAGTGCAGCAACTTCCAGCAGCAACATATTTAGACTCAGTCGTTGATTGTGAAACACAATTCTGTTTCTCACTATGCCAGGAGATAATGTTGTTTCCCATGTAGAAACATCCTCTACTAGTACTTTTTTTGTCATCACAATCACCTGCCCAATCTGCATCACTATAGCCAACTAAAGAGCAATTAGTATCCTTTGAGTACCAAATACCTAGATCACATATTCCAGCCACATATCTTATAATTCTTTTCACAGAATTAAGATGTGATTCCTTAGGATTTGCTTGATATCTAGCACAAAGACAGACATTATACATAATATCATGCCTACTAGAAGTTAAGTACAAAAGACTACCAATCATTGATCTATACAAAGTAAGATCAACATCTTTTCCAATCAAGTCTTTACTTAACTTTTGAGTTGAACCCATAGGGGTTTTCATAGTTTTAGCACTTTCAAGACCAAACATTTTCACCAAATTCTTAGCATATTTATTTTGACAAAAGAAAATACCATCTTTCATTTGTTTTATTTGAAGACCTAAAAAGTAATTCAGTTCTCCAACCATGGACATTTCAAACGTACTGTCATTTCTTTAACAAAACTTTCAAGCATATCATTACAAGTTGGACCAAATACAATATCATCAATATTTATTGAGCAACCATGATATCATTCTTAGAATTTTTAATGAACAAGGTTCTATCAGCTTCACCTCTCAAAAATCCTAAATCAAGTAAGAAATCAGTAAGTCTTCCATACCAAGCTCTAGGTGCTTGTTTAAGACCATACAAAGCTTTCTTTAACTTGTAAACATGATCAGAAAATTCTAGATTTTCAAAACCTTTAGGTTGTTCAACATAAGCTTCATCATCCAGAATACCATTTGTTGGGAAATTTATAGTTTTGATGAAAGTTCCAAAAACACATGTAATAGGACCAGTCAGACCTGTTAGCTGACTGATGTTTATATTACCTGCTATAGGAGACCAGTTGATAATGATTGTATAGAACAAGTGATGAAATAGATAGGTCACATATTGAGGGGGAAACTCAATATGTATAGGTCAGATCTGAAGACTCAAAGGACAACTGATATCCGACAGGCCAGAATGCAAGACAAGAATAGAAGATCAGATCGTTCTGATCTGGTCAGATATCTCAGCTGAAGTCATAAAAATCAAACTCTGAATACTCAAAGATCGCACGGAAGACCTACATCGGTCGAAATCGCTAGTTGAAGCTAAGTCAACCGCACCAAGACTTATCGAGTAGATCGATCGATTCCAGATCGATCAAATCGACTCACCCGTGAAATCGATGTTTCACCTAATCATACGTCGATGATCCGAACAAGAAGAATGTCAAGCTTAGTTGGAAGACCATCAATTGAAAAAGTGAGTCCGCTATCCAATAAGAACAAGACACGATAATCGAGCCGCAATTGCGGATTTCGATGCTACCTCTCTAGAATTGGCTACAAAGTACAAATTCACGCTTTTGGCCATGCCATTCCCCAAGTTTGTCACATCAAGCTCAAGAAGTCTACCAAATATAGCCCAAATTCAAATTGCTCTCCAACGGCTCTTTGATTTCAAGGTCTATATATATGGGATTACACTTTAGAGTGAAATGACGGAATACTGAACAATCAAGAAGCTCAAGCAATTATCAGATTTCCGCATGAAGAACACGATCAAGAAGATTATTTTTATCAAGTGTTCATCCCATAAGTTCTTAGCATAGAAATCTTTTCATCTAGCTGTTAGGCTGCTTATACGCAAGAAAAGATTTCATAGTTGGAACCAAAAACAATCTTACCCAAACCCCCAAGTTAGGTTAAGTTGTTTAGCAAGATTTCAGACTAGGGTTTCTAGTTCTGATCTCTGGGATCGGTTGAGTGTGAACTCCTTAAACATCTAGTTGGTGTACTGTGTTGGACTTACACATAAAACAAAGTCCAGTTGGTTAAGTAGGTGCCCCTTGTGATAGGGAAGAGTGGACGTAGGACTGGTTTGTCCGAACCACTATAAATCTTGTGTGCCTTTCTTTGCTTTGATTAACTGATTACACAATCGCACACAACCCTTTAAAGCGCATACATATTCCAAGTTGAGATCAGTTAGCACCAAGCTTCTGATATGATCAAACGTGACACTTCAGTCAACTGATTAAAAGATTAACTTTGGAATCTGATTTATCAAAACTGGTTTTTCACACGGGTAAAACTTAAGCTTCCGCACATCAGTTAAACTGATAGTTACCGAACTGATCTGCCTTCAGGCGATCAGTAAGTTGGTTATCAGCCCAAACTGATTCACTCACACTCTCGATCGGTCAATCGCCCTCACACCGATTTGCACAAAAGTTTTCGTAAGTCTATTCACCCTCCCCTCTAGACTTACGCCCTCACAAAAACCCGTTAAGGACCTACAAGTGGTATCGAGTTGTTGGTTCTCTGCACTAATCGACTCTGTGTATCATCGATTCTTGAGGAAGAATCTTTGTGGTCAATCGAACTGGTCTTGAAAAAAAACCATTTTTAAAACTCATTCATTTTCCAAAACCACTCAAAGATGGATAACACCTCGGTATGTATCATGATCTGCAAGTTCTCAATCGATGAGTATGCAGATTGGGCCATATATATGTCCAACCATCTAGGTTCGATAAGCGGCAGAATGATGGAAGTCATCGAAAGAGGACCCATCATCATTTATTACGACAACCCTGCAGTCGGAGGAGATCCAGACTTTGCACCGGGGAGTCTTGTGCGAAAAAGCCCAGCCTTGATGGATGCAGATGAAAGAAAGCTGCATACTCTAGATACTATCGCAAGGCATATTATCATGAAAACCATGGATAAGGTCACCAAGGAAAAGATTAAGTATCTCAAATCTGCGAAAGCAATGTGGGATACTCTAGCTGAGATATGCGAGGGAAATGAACAGATAAAAGACAGCCGTCTACAAGCCGAACTGGTGAAGTTCAAAAAACTGAAGATGCTGCCCAACGAAACCATCAACGAACTCGATGGAAGGATTACAATGTCTATAAACAAGCTTCGAGAACTTAATAGAGAGATGTCTGATAAAGATATCAACTACAAAATCCTAAGGTCTCTCACCAAGAAATGGGACATGAAGGTCACGGTAATCAAGGATTGCCAAGACATTTCAAAGATGAAGCCAAGTAGCTTGTTCTTGAGCCTTAAAGCTCACGAGTTTGATTTGATTGAAAGAGGACAAGCTGATGAAGATGAGGTGCCCGCTGAAGCCTCAACTTCAAAATCAGTTGCTTTTAAGGCAACCAACAGCAAAACGAAGGCAACCGAACCTGTTGGGAATATAGTGAGTCAGGCAGAACAGATCGCTCTGCTTACCAGGAAGCTTGAGAAGTCAAATGTCCAACTTGGTAGGTATCGAAGATTTTATAAGGACTATCAACATAGCCGAGGGAGAGATAGGAGATCAGCCAACAGATCTCCAGAAAGAACCAGATCTGATGATCGGAGGGATCACAGAGATGAAAGGAAAAGAGATAGTCAGACTGAGGAAGGAAGAGATAACCAATCAGATAGAAGAAGCTCAGACTACTATCAGAAAGGGAAGTCACCTGATAGGTCATACAGACGGAGTGATTCACCTAGAAGGAAAGGTTCGGGATCAAGGAGAGCGTGCTTCAATCGGGAGAAGCCAGTCACTATAAGCAGACGCCTGCACTGACGCCAAGAGAAAGGGAAGAAAAGAGGAATGTAAGAGAGCAACGATATAGGGACGTAAGAGCCATGGTTGCTAATACATCGAGAATTAACGATTCCTATCCGCCTCCGAGGACTCTGATACTCCTCTCAGAGAAGACTTCGACCGACAAGAAGTCTTTGTTGACTTCTTGAAAATGAAGATCCGATATTCTCTTCGACGATGATGAGATCTCGCCTCGATGGCCGGGGAGGACCAATGAGGTAACCTCCAAACCTCCTTCGTTCGCTTCTACACCACTATCATTAGACATCTCTTTGGGAGATTGACCACTTACTCTACTCGGAGCAATTGCTTGAGGATCTCTCCAATGCAAAAGAGACACTTATGCTATAGCGAAGTCGAAAATGACAAGTCGAGAATTAGAAATAATCACCTTGCTAAGAGAATGATCTCGAAAAAAGCTCTCGAACTTAAATCTGCTGAAACTGCTCAGAAGGCAACTGAGGAATGTAACATTCTGAAAGTTAAGGCTTCTGATCAGGAGAAGCAGATCAAAGATCAGCTGGATATTAACAAACAGCAAGCTGATGATTTCAAACTTCTTCAAGCAAAATTCGATGAGTTGTTCCAAAAGCATGAAAGTCTAAAATCATCTGAGGATAATCTGCGTAAGAAAATAGAGGTTTTCACAAAATCATCTAAAACTGTTCAAGACATGAACACCTATTTTCGAACAACGATTAATAAGAAGGGACTTGGCTATGAGAACCCCTCCACATCCTCAAAAGCCCCGGCTGATTCATCTCAAAAAGGTGTAATCTGACGAGTTTCTGACAAAGATACACCAAAAGCCAAACATGTATCTAATAAGGGAAAAAGACCGGTTGAGCAGGTAAGGCAGGTGCCTAACCAGAAGGGAAACAGAAATGGACCCCAACGGGTAAAGCATCACCGAGGAATCAACAGAAGAACCCAGTTCTTCTGAAGAGACCTCAACCTGATCAACAGATCGGAATCAGAAAAGACAACCTGTAAAAGGGAAGTCCAATCTGAGACCCAATCAAGGTCAGCTGCCTAATAAGCATGCTTCAGGTAAACCGCAAAACCACCTATGCCAAAAAGATATGAATCTTTTGATGGTAGCAGTCGTACCTACCCCTATAATCGAAAATCTAGGGTCAGCCGCACTTAACCACAATCGGATAAAAAAGAGACAAACGAAATGATAAATCCCAAGTCTTCTAAGTCATCCAAGGTTCACACTAATAATCATACAAATCAGAAAGCATATAAAGAGACGTATGATTATGTTGACAGGTATGGGAGACAAATCAGGCCTTCTGATCTAACTGATCACAATAGAAGTGCTCTGTTTGTATGGATTCCCAAGACTAAACCTAACCCCTCAGGACCCAATCCAAAAGGGGTACCTAAAGCCTGATCTGATTGCGGATCGCGTGGTCCGCCAACAAAGGGGGTGTGCAAGCAACTATCCGGTACATCGATAGTGGATGCTCAAGGCACATGACAGAAGCAAGCACCTCCTCACTCATACATAGAAACGAAAGGCCAGCGTGTACTCTTCGGTGATGATAACTTTGGTTATACCAAAGGGTTCGAACCTTAGAGAATGACGATGTACAAATAATCTGAGTCTCAGATGTCGAAGGTCTGAAGCACAACCTATTATCGGTTTCACAATTCTGCGACAACGGATTCAGTGTTGAGTTCTTGACTAACCAATGCACTATCAAGAATCGAGCCACTCAACAGATTTTGCTAACTGGTTCAAGGAAAGGGACGATCTACACAGCTGATTGGAACAGTTGCCCAAGAAATGCATGCCTGATTGTCAAGAGTTCCAAAAGTAGCAGATGGCTCTGGCACAAAAGGATGAGCCATCTGAACTTTAAAACTCTTAACAAGATAGCAAGGATGTCTCTAGTGGAAGGACTTCCGAATGAAGTATTTTCAAAGGATCAGACATGTACTGCGTGTTAGAAGGGAAAACAGGTCAAAGCTTCATTCAAGGGAATTCCCGGACCGGCATCCAAAGAGAGTAATCGCAAGTACTTCATATGGATCTATTCGGACCCGCTTACACCAAATCGGGTCTCAACGGACGAAATATACTCGTAATCGTGGATGACTATTCCAAGTTTACGGGTTATATTCTTACATAAGAAGAATGAGACGACAAAACGAAGATACCCGAAATTAAAAAGATTACAAAATGAGAAGGGTGTCAGCGTAGTAAAAATCAGATCAAATAAAGGTACAGAATTTCTGAACTCTTTTATTACTGATTTTTGCTCTAAGTTTGGTATACAGCATGAAACATCAGCTGCAAGGACGCCACAACAAAATGGAGTAAATTAACGAGCGAACAGAACTCTCAAAGAAGTTCGCCGCCGCGATGTTAAATGAACATGCAATACCAAGCCGTTTCTGGGCAGAAGCAATCAACACTGCATGCCACACTCAGAACAGATGTCTTCTGACTAAGGCTCACTACAAAACACCCTATGAACTGTGGAAGGACAGAAAACCTCGTGTTTCCTACTTCCATGTTTTTGGGTGTAAGTGTTTCATACACAACAATGGGAAAAGTCAGTTGAAGACTTTTGAGGCCAAGTCAGATGAGGGTATATTCTTAGGATATTCCTCATCTAGCAAGGCTTTCAGGGTTTACAACAGACGAACCCTACTTGTGGAAGAAACACCCCATGTAGTCTTTGATGAAGCATCTTCTGATCAAGAGAAATCTGCCTCAGAACAAGAAGTACCTGATCAACCAGAACCTGATGTTCAGAAAATGGATCAGCTAACGATCAAGGAAAAAGAATCAGAAACTGTAACAATATACATTCCAAATCTAGCTGATTCACCAGATCAATCAGATCCTAAGGTACGAACAACTGTCGATGAAGAAGCTGATACAGCTGAGACAGTATCAACTGAACCATCCGGTTCAGGGGGAACATCTGAAGTTCCCACGAACAGACATCAGCACATGATGAGTCCAACATCAGCTGAGACTTGTTCTTATCAAGTGGATCATAACTCTGCACCACTCACAATCGCTAGTAATGAAATTTTATCAGAAACGGATGATGTTCTCCAAACCGACGCAAATAAGAACAGAAGGACCTGGATAACCAGTCATCCAATTGATCTGATAATCGGAGACCCATCTGATAAAGTTAAAACTAGACATCAGATTGGTGAAAGTGCCATGTATTGCTGTTATCTGTCTATGAAGGAACCAACAACAATAGAGGAAGCTCTACAAGATGCAAGCTAGATTCTAGCCATGCAGGAAGAGCTGGAACAGTTCGAGAGAAATCAAGTTTGGGAACTGGTAGACAGACCAAGTCATCAAGACGTAATTGGCACGAAGTGGGTATTCAAGAACAAGAGAGATGAGAAAAACGTCATCACCAGAAATAAGGCAAGACTTGTTGCTAAGGGGTATTCACAATCAGAAGGAATTGATTTTGATGAGACCTTTGCACCAGTCGCTCGCCTAGAAGCCATTCGGCTATTTCTGGCATATGCTTCCCACAGAGGGTTCACTGTGTATCAGATGGACCTAAAGAGTGCTTTCCTAGACGGGGTACTAGCAGAGGAAGTTTATGTCGAACAACCTCCAGGCTTTGAAAAGGGCAACCAGGTGTACCGTCTAAGAAAAGCTCTCTATGGCCTGAAACAAGCTCCTCGGGCTTGGTATGATACACTCTCTCAGTTCTTGATCGAAAGTGGGTTCACTAAAGGAACAGTGGACAGAACCTTATTCAGAATAGAAGATGGAAAAGATATTCTGATGGTTCAGATTTACGTGGACGACATCATCTTCGGATCTCCCAACAAAAGTCTATGTGAAAGATTCAGCAAACTGATGCAAGGGAAATTCGAGATGTCCATGATGGGTTAGATGAATTACTACGGGTCTTCAAGTAAAGCAAAGTACAGAAGGGATATTCATCTGCCAAGCAAAGTACACTAGGAATTTATTGGCTAAGTTTGGAGTTCAAAATTGTAAGGAAGCCAAAATTCCTATGATGACTGGATTCAAGATGGATCCAGATGAGGATGGTCAGAAAACAAATCAGAAGGAATATAGGGCTCTCATTGGATCTCTACTATACCGACCGCCAATGACCCGGATATAACCTTCGCAGAGGGTGTATGTGCGCGGATTTCGAGCAAATCCAATGATAAGTCACCTAGAAGCAAATTAAGCGGATTCTTAAGTATCTGAAGGGACAATAAACCTTGGTTTATTTTACCCATCGATGATAATCTAGAGCTTAGTGGGTATTCTCGATTACGATTATGGAGGTTGCAAGATTGACGAAAAATCCACCTCGAGAACTTGTCGGGTTCTTAGGAAGTAAACCGATCTCGTGGTTTTCAAAAAGCGGACATCGGTTGCAACATCCACTACAAAAGCGGTATATATATGGTCGCAAAAGTTTGTTGTTCCCAAATCGCTCTGCTTAGTCGGCGAAATGAGGATTATAACATTGAAGCTAAGAATGTACCTATTTTCTCGTGACGATAATAGTCTTTATTGCAATCACTCGAATCCTCGTTCTACATACAAGATGCAAGCATGTGGATATCAGACACCATTTTATAAGAGATCATGTTGAAAAGAAGAATATCAGAATGGAAAAGATTCATACTTGATATACGAAAACCGATATTCTAACCAAGCCACTAAATTTGAGATCGATTCGGAGAATTATGCAATGAGCTAGGGCTTCGGATCTTGGAGAAAATGCACCTAAAATGTTTGATGGAATGATCTCGAAACCACCGGTGGTTAAGAAACTAATCGATTCAAGAGAAATCGGTTGAATTTGGTATCTCAATCGATCGGAAGATCGATCAAGAACCGATATGAGAAGGTCTTGTCGACGATTAAAGTTTATCGATTAAATGAACTGATCGTTTAAAGGATTATCTGATTAAATCTGTTCAGTTATACTTTGTAAGTCGATTAAGCTGAAATTCAACAAGTTTCAAGTGGTATTCACAAAATTAAATCTTAAAATCGCATAAGGATACAAGAATTTTACACAACAATGAAATAACAGAAATTTTCATTAATAAAGACCCGAAGGTCAGATTACATTACAAGATACAAGTACAAGAGGACCCGGAGGTCAGTACATAAACCCTAAACCCTAAACCCTAGACCTTAACACTAAACCCTCATCCTAACCCTTGAAGAAGCGGGGAGAGAGAGATTTTAAATCTGATGCTCTCATTTTCCCCCACTTAACAAGGGTGAGAGAGGCTTTAAAGAAATCCTAAAGCCGCTAAATTTGAAGCTAAAACCAAAGGAGCGGCAAATGCCTTGATAGGATTTTTTAAGCCAGAGCCCTAAGAAAGAGTCGATTGGGCTCTCCAACAGTTAAATGGTGAGTTGATATCTGCATCACCGTTGTCCGATGCGCACCGTTATCAAACTCATGTTCATTTTTTAGATCGAAGTCTGTTGATGCGGGTTACGTCATCTAGATAGACACACAAGGTGCATACGGTTAGGAGAAGTGTCTTCTCAGTTGCGATAGCAAAACCGCCGCCTCGGTGGTAGAGAAGCTTTGCAACAATCGTATGTGAAATCTCTGATGACGACGAAGACAGTGATAAGGGACACTCAGGGATGATTTGAGAAGCTGAAATCATTGAAAAGGGGGTAAAAGTGTTTGACGGAAGTTTAACCGGAAATAAGGGTTCACCAAGATACATGATTCTACAAAGAAGATAAGTATGGTGATTGGGTTATGTTGTGTAAAACAATTGGTCCAATTTATAGAGACCAAGCAAGGGTGCAAATGCAAATTCGAGTTCTCAAAACCTTTTAGAGAAATCTGCACCAAAAGGACAGCGTGTAGAAATCACGCGACTAATAATTGGAGAGATTTACGGCGGATTGACATATCGAAAGATTCAGACGATAATTATGCATGTCAAATCGCACCAACTTAGGGAATAGAAGCTACTACTCTAGACTAAGTTTTGGCGGTAACACTCATCCCAAGAATTGGCTTGATCTGAGAAGAATCAGATTAGGTCAACTAAAATCTGATTACATACGAAGCTGATCAGATGAGGAAGATCAGTTGAGCTTGAAACTCCAACAAATCAGATACATCAGTCTATGGGAAAAATAGAAATATCAGTTGAAGGGGGAACTTCAACTGATCAAGGAGGATCAGAAGGGAAATCAGAAGTATTCAAGGAAGATAAGTTGAACTTGAAACTTCAACAAATCAGATGCAAGTGAAGAAGATCAGTTAAAAGGATCAGTTGGGAAATTTTAAGGCTTAGGCAGAATACTAAGATCAACAAGTGAAATCAACATGGACAAGTGGTATTGACTGATTACAATATCAGTCAACCAGATACGCTTTTCTTTTCTCTTGTTCTTTGCTTATTTATCGGATCTTATCTGATATTATTTGCCTTACTGTACCCAATATCCTTGTGACATATTCTCTGCAAATCATTTAATGCGGACGTGGGGAACATGTATTAACTGCTACTAAATGTGCTTTTAAATCCAAAAGGTTTTCGTACGTGCTTTTTCCTGACCCTACGATCAAAACCGCTTAATCTGGAGCGTTTAATCTTTTCAAACGGTTGATCTTCCAAATCTTGTCTTCTCTTTCCCTCCTCGTCTTTATAAAGTTCATCAAAAACCATACCAGAGTTTTCCATTTCACAAACTTGCGATTTATTCTCTGAAAACTCCAGATTACTTCTCTCAGATTCAAAGTGTTTTTTCCTAATTTCAAAATCATCTTTCCGAAAAACAGAATCTAGTAATTTATGTTTATTTGATATATTTTTTTTTAAATCCATTGATCTTAAATGTTTTTATCCTGTGTTATGCTTTATTGTTTCTTAGTTTCCGCTTGTGTGATATTCTTTGTATTAATGCACAATTTTTAACCGAATCTATCTTATCTGTAGATGATCACTCACGGTATGGGTAAGATAATGTGCAATTATCTTGAATCGGCAACAAAGATTGTGGATGATAAGTTCGTACAGTTCAATATCACTCGGGATCCGGAATCCATGGAGGTCGAGCAAATTCTGCAAGAGCCTTGAGAAATTTTATACTGCTCAACGCAATCCAAAGATGCAAGATGAAAACACTAGAATTCCTAAGGAATTTAAGAGTGGATCTGATGCTCCAGAGAAGAACTACTTTCGACAAATCAACGGAGAAGAAATCGATCGACGAATGAGGATATAACACGTCTGCTCAACCTACCAAAAGGACGGATCTCTTTTGCTCATTACGGGGAGAACGAAGATGAGCCGATCGAAAAAAGAGCTCTTTCGAGAGGTCGACAAACATCATACTTCAGTTTTGTCGGGCCAATGCTCAAGAGGAAATACCGATTGTTGTTTGACATATTGTCAAAAAACAATTATGGGTATTTCATTCAGCCCATGCTCTTACAACCGGCAAAACCAGATAAAGATGGTCATAATAATTGATGAAGCCAAGAACATCAATTGGCATGGGTTTACGAAGGCCATTCTACTCCAAGAACATGATAAATTTGGAGTTGATGAGTGGAGGCGGTATATCTCAAGAAAAAGATCGAAGAATCTCAACAAGGTTGCGGTTATCCTCTGAGATAAAATGCCAAAGGCCAAATGGGAACAGAATGGATCAAGTCCTATAAGGCTTTTCTCACAAACCACTTCACTCATTTTTTGGGCCACCAGACGATGATATGCGCCAACCCCCCAAAGTCAAAGAAAGGAAAAAGCAAGAAAGCAACTTCATCTACACCAGATATGGGGACCACCGAAATGGGTGAAGGCCCCTCGTAGGCCCACCAGATGCCCCCAAAAAGAAGAAAAAAGAAAACCGGTGAAGGCCTGCGAGAAGAGGTCAAGAAGGCGGCAAGCCTCCATGACTCGATGCTTGAAGATGAGTCGATGAAGAAAGAGCGCCAGATCACCACAGTAAATAACAAAAATCGTGAAAAATCGACGGGCAGGCTTCTCAAACCGAGAGTCGCCAGATCATTCTCGAGGAAGAAGCACAAGTCGATCGATCTCCTTCTCTCAAGCTCGAGCCGATTCACCACTCGGGACTAATGGTCACGAAAGCATGTCTCTCCTATTCTTCCACCTCGCCTGAACCTCCGAAATCGCAGATCGGTCATGAACTGTAAAGCTTACTCGATGTGGAACTGTAAGCACTCGCTTCCAAAGCAGAAACCTCTCGCAGGTCGAACCGATCACCAACTTCCGCTTACTCAAGCACAACCAGAACCTTCCACATCTCATCAAACTGAATCTGGACCGACAATTCCTGAGTCCAGATCAACAAAGATCATAATCGGAAATTGATCGTAATGCGAATCGAAAAGAGAAATTGATGAGTTGTATCCGAATCGTCGCCTAACCCGCCATAAGAGAGGAAGTTTTGGAGATCCTCACCGAGAGATCTTCATTAAAAAGCTTCTCGGACTTTATAATAATTATTGAACAGATGGGTGGTGCGGATGAGTTTGCGGACTTCGATTTCGACATGAGGAAATTGGCTAAAGTGGGATCACCAAATGAGCCGATAATCGCTAAATCACAAAGATCTCGATCCACGTGAAGCTAGGGTTGCCGGAACAGATTTAATCGAGATCGCGACAAAGCTCTCCGGGCGAGATGCCATCATGAAGGATGCAGAGTCGCCGATGATAGTGGAATCGGTGTCGCAGTTCATGACCAACCACCGGAGGCACAAAACAATCTGAATCGATCAAGTGACACCCAACATTCCAACATCACACGCCACTATTGATCAACTTCGGAGATCAAATCTTGTCTCAAAGATCTCCCGAAAAGAAGAAGTTGAGGGACGATAAGCGATCAAAGGCGGTGCCATCAAAGAAATAACAGATCAAAGAGAATTGGCTATTTCCCGATTGGGGCAATCAAAGATCGGTTCTCCCAAATCAGGTCCCATCAAGTCGGTGATCTGATAAAGACCGTTGATACAAAACTGACTCAGGTGGATAAACAACAAGTTTCTTTTCTGATGCTCACTGACAAGCTAGAATTGACAGAAGAGAAACTTGACAAACTGATTAAAACACTCTCTACTGCCATGGAATCTGTCAAGACTGAGCTGATATCGAAGATTCAAAATCTAACTGCTCAAACTCAAGGCATATCTGTTGCAGATCTCAACAAGGCGATCGCAGTCAACTTTGGTTCTCTGACCTCCCACCTCACTACTCTTTTTGATCAAACCAAAAAGGGGGAAGGACAGAATGAGAAACCAACTGACACAACAGGTGCAGGGACATCACAAACTCGATCAAAAAAAGATGTCCAAAGAGCGATTAAATTGAAGCCCCCGAAAATGCCAATAAGAAAGAAGGGCAGAAAAAATGGCAGAGGCAGAAAATCTGAGAAAGAAATTCAGATCGAGAGTGAAGAAAGGAAGGGCTGGAAAATCCGTACCAGAACCTAAGCTGCCAGCAAGAGTTGATGAGATCATCCCAAAAACTGCTGCGCATGCTAAGAAATTTGAGGAATGGAATAAGATCAGGAGTGAATGGCTTCTGGATGCCTTTGTTCTTAATCTTGTTCCACAAGAAGAATCTCCTGATGAAGAATTCCTCAACTGGTTAGAAAATAAATACCCGGATTTTCTGAAGTATCTGGAAAATGAGGCCAAGCTTATCAATGTAAAAATAACTCGCCAAGAGTATGATCTGCTGGAATACTCGAAGAAGGCAGATGGCTCATTTGACAGACTGGCATTTCAATGATTCTATTTTGACATCCTGCACAGAACGCAAATAACTGATCCTCAGCAGACTGATGATGTCAAATGGAAACTTTATCATATTTTCAACGTACCTCAAGATCAAAGAGAGATGCCAGAAGGATACAAGCCTAAAGAGTGAAGAATCAGAAGACTACTCAGGATCATCTGTACTTATTTTCAAATTTTTCTGATGTAACATGTAATCAACATTTATTAATGAGAAAAGTTTATTTTCTGATCCTAAGACAAAGTCTCATTGTCTTCTGATTATATGCTCTTAATTGTTCTATTTTTTTTTATCAATCAGTATTTGGTTTCTCAAAGTGTTTTGGTTTCATCAAAAAGGGGAAATTGTTGGGAAATTTATAGTTTTGATGAAAGTTCCAAAAACACATGTAATAGGACCAATCGGACACAAGTAGGTAATGATGTTTATATTACTGCTATAGGAGTCCGGGGGCTTGATAATGATTGTATAGAACAACCGATGAAATAGATAGGTCACATATTGAGGGGGGAAACTCAATATGTATAGGTCGATCCAAGACTCAAAGGACAACCGATATCCGGACCGGCCGAATGCAAGACAAGAATAGAAGATCGATCGTTCGATCCGGTCGATATCTCACCAAGTCATAAAAATCAAACTCAATACTCAAGATCGGACCCGGAAGACCTACATCGATCGAGTCCGCTAGTTGAAGCTAAGTCAACCCAAGACCAAGACTCTATCAGTAGATCGATCGATTCGACGATCGTCACCACCCACCCGGTGAAATCTGATGTTTCACCTAATCATACGTCGATGATCTGAACAAGAAGAATGTCAAGCTTAGTTGGAAGAACATCACTGAAAAGTGAGTCTGCTATCCAATAAGAACAAGACACGTATGATCGGAGCCGGCAATTGCGGGATTTCGATGCTACCTCTCTGTAACGGCTACAAAGTACAAATTCACGCTTTTGGCCATGCCGTTCCTGAAGCTCGTCACATCAAGCCTGCAAGTCTACCAAATATAGCCTGAAATTCAAATTGCTCTCCAACGGCTCTTTGATTTCAAGGTCTATATATATGGGATTACACTTTAGAGTGAAATGACGGAATACTGAACAATCAAGAAGCTCAAGCAATTATCAGATTTGCGCACGAAGAACACGATCAAGAAGATTATTTTTATCAAGTGTTCATCCCATAAGTTCTTAGCATAGAAATCTTTTCATCTAGCTGTTAGGCTGCTTATACGCAAGAAAAGATTTCATAGTTGGAACCAAAAACAATCTTACCCAAACCCCCAAGTTAGGTTAAGTTGTTTAGCAAGATTTCAGACTAGGGTTTCTAGTTCTGATCTCTGGGATCGGTTGAGTGTGAACTCCTTAAACATCTAGTCGGTGTACTGTGTTGGACTTACACATAAAACAAAGTCCAGTTGGTTAAGTAGGTGCCCCTTGTGATAGGGAAGAGTGGACGTAGGACTGGTTTGTCCGAACCACTATAAATCTTGTGTGCCTTTACTGCTTTGATTAACTGATTACACAATCGCACACAACCCTTTAAAGCGCATACATATTCCAAGTTGAGATCAGTTAGCACCAAGCTTCTGATCTGATCAAACGTGACACTTCAGTCAACTGATTAAAAGATTAACTTTGGAATCTGATTTATCAAAACTAGTTTTTCACACGGGTAAAACTTAAGCTTCCGCACACATCAGTTAAACTGATAGTTACCGAACTGATCTGCCTTCAGGCGATCAGTAAGTTGGTTATCAGCCCAAACTGATTCACTCACACTCTGATCAGGTCAACTGCCCTCACACCTGATTTGCACAAAAGTTTTCAAAAGTCTATTCACCCCTCCCCTCTAGACTTCTGCCCTCACAAAACCCGTTCGGGACCTACACCATTTAAGAAAGCAGCTTTAACATCCATTTGATGCAAGTTAATGTTAATGAAATATGCAATAGCAAGAAGTAATATAATAGATTCTATTCTAGCAACTGGAGCAAATGTTTCATCAAAGTCTATTCATTCAATCTGAGTATAACCCTGAGCAACCAATCTAGCCTTATTTCTCACAATGTTACTAGATTCATCAATTTTATTCTTGAAAATCCATTTTGTTCCTATGACATTAACATCAGAATTAGGTCTAGGTACAAGTGTTCAAACATCATTTCTTTCAAATTGATTAAGCTCTTCATGCATAGCATTTATCCAGTTTTCATCATTAAGAGCTTCTTTCACATTCTTAGGCTCAATTGCCGAATGATAACACTCAAAAGTTACCTGATTGCATATGGATGACATGCAAACTGATCTTACAAAGTTATTGATGTGAATACCCATTCTTCTTCTAGTTTGTACACACCAGTGGTAGCTTCTCCAATGATCTTATCTGATGGATGACTTTTCATTATCTTTGTTGAGGGAACCAAATGTTTTGGATACTGTGATTCTTGTGACAGATTTTCAGTTTCTAAAATTTTGGGTAATGTTGTATCAGATGTTGAAGGAACATTCTGATCAACATCCTTACTATCTTCAGTGTCATCAGTATTTCTGGATACTTCTATCAAATCTGATATATTATCTTCAACACTTTTACCTGCAAGACTTGCAAGTTCATCAAATACCACATTAACACATTCTTGCATTGTATCAGTTCTCAACTTATAGATTCTATATGCCTTTCTATTCTTAGAATATCCTAAGAAAAATCATTTATCACTCTTAGAATCAAACTTGTGCAACTGATCTCTATCATTCAAAATGTAACAAACACAACCAAAAATATGAAAGTATTTCAAATTTGGTTTCTTGTTATTTAGAATCTCATAGGAAGTACAATTACTTCCAGAACAAATATAGACTATATTCACAATGTGACAAGCAGTATTCAAAGCTTCTGCCCAGAATTTCTTAGAAAGACTTTTTGAGGTTAGCATAACTCTTGCAATTTCTTGCAAAGTTCTATTCTTTCTTTCAGCAATCCCATTTTGTTGAGGAGTTTTAGGTGAAGAAAACTCTTGCAAAATACCTTTCTTTTCACAAAAATTAGTAAACAGATTGTTTAAAAATTCTCTTCCATAATCAGACTTTATCCTACTGATCTTTAAACATAAAATAGTTTTAAACCTTTTATACATAATTTTGAACTCAGAAAAGGTATCAGATTTTTCTTTTAGAAAGATAACCCAAGTATATCTAGAAAAATCATCTACAAGAACATAGAAATACCTCTTTCCACCTAGACTTTCAGTTTCCATAGGATCCATTGGATCCATATGAATCAACTCACAACATCTATTTGTTGTACATGCTGACAACATTTGATGTGTTGTCCTTACTTGCTTACCTTTCTGGCATGGTCCACAGATTCTTCCTTTTTCAAAGTTAAGATTAGGTAAACCAACAACAATACCTAGTCTATGCAATTTCTGAATACTTCTGTAATTAGCATGACCAAGTTTTTGATGCCATAGAATAATGTCATCTATTTTAGCACTTTTACAAGTATGGTTTGAACCAATCAAATAGCAATTATCAGCAGATCTATTACCAGTCTTTAAGCATTCATCATTCTTATCAAACACATAACATGAAGTCTTGTCAAATATCACATGTAAATCATCATCACATAACTAACTAATACTAATCAGATTAGCAAGTAAACCTTTTACATGTAACATATTTCTCAGCTTTGGAAATCCAGGAACATTCAAGGTTCCTTTACCAACAACTTTACCTTTTGAACCACCACCATAGGTAACATGACCACCATCATAAGATGTATAATTAGTCAGATGGTTGACTTGACCAGTCATGTGTCTAGAACAACCACTATCAAAGTACCAAGATCCAGGAACACATATTTTCAAAGATGTATAAAGAACATTACACAACATGTCTTATGAATCCACTTCTTAGTGTTGTTAACATGTTTTATAGGGTGTTCAATTTTATCAGGTAAAATAATTCCAGCTTTTAAGTCTCTTCTTAACTTAGAACAATATGGACGAATATGACCTACTCCAGCACAATAAAAACAGACATACTCTTCAAATAAACCAGCAGATTTCTTTTGTTTAAGATTCAAAGGTTTTATCAAAGAAGTTCTAGCTTTCACAAAAGAAATAGGTTTACAGGAAATTGGAGTATCTTCAGAATTTTTCTCAAAACCAAGTCCAGCAATACTAGATCTACCAATCATTAAGGCATCATTCAATTCAGTAGTGCTAGCAGAAAACTTTTAAAAACTTAGAGTAGTACTTTTAAGTTCATCTTTCAAAGCAGAAATTTCCACATCTTTTCTAGTTAAAAGAACTTCAAGCTTTACAAGATTCTCTTTTCAATTCTGAATTTTCTAAGGATAAGGAAATCAACACTTGTTTTTTAGTTTCTATATCAGATTTAAACTTCAGATATTCAGAGTTACATTCAGCAGAATTTGAAGTTTCAACATTCAGAATAGTTCCAGCAAAACAGTTAATCTCAGAGTCATATTTACTGAATGTTGTTTCAGATGTTGTGTTAACATCTAAATCTGCTTCAGATCAATAATCATTGAGATCATCATCAAATGTATGATCATAAACTATTCTAGCAGACATAACACTTTAGTTCACATTTACCAGCATCAGTTTCATCATCAGAATCATCACTTAAGGTAGCATTAAAGTTCATCTTCTTCCTAAGCATAGTATTAGCACATTCATTAGCATAATGACCATATCCAGAACATGCATAATATTTAACCTTTTTCCTGTACTCAGGATCATACTTGAACTTGTTATCCTTAGTAAATTGTCTAGGTTGATTGAAACTGGAAGACTGACTTGGAACAAGCTTTTTATCAGAGGGAGATGTATTCTGATTATTTATATCTTTTGGTTGAAAATTACCATTTGGTCTTCTGAATTTTCCTTTTAGAAAAGATTTGAATTGCTTAGCGATAAGAGCAAATTGTTCGAAACATTTTCATCACATAAATCAGAAATATCATCATCAGAATCAACTTCAGTTACATAAGGATGTTTACCAACATTTTCAGAAGTTTCACCTCTAAAAGCAAGTACTTTCTTGTCTTTATATTTCTCATGTTTATCATCATCTAACATATTTGAGATAATCTCATCGGTTTTCAAAATACTAATCAACTTATTTTGACTCAATAAATCAGTGTTCTTAGCCTCTTCTATTGCACATATTTTAGCATCAAATCGTTTAGGAACAGTTCTAAGTATCTTATTAACTAACCGAGTGTTGGAAATTGGATCATCAAGTGAGTGTGACTCATTAGCAATCTCACTTATCCTTTCATTGTATGATGAAATCTTCTCAACATCTTTCATCTTCAAGTTTTCAAACTTGTTTCCCAACATTCTGAGTCTAGTCCTTCGAACACTTTCTGATCCTCCACAATGTTCCAGCAATTTTTCTCATGCATCCTTAGAAGAAACACAGATAGATATCAGTTTAAACATAGAAACATTAGTAACAGTAAAATCGCATTAAGGGCTTTAGAATTGAAATTGGCTGATGTGCATTCATCATTGGACCAATCAATCTCCTTTTGGACTTGCGATTCTCCATCTTTATCATCAAATGTCTTTGGAGGATTCCAACCAGATAACACAGTACGCCATGCTCTCTCATCTATAGACTTAATGTACATGCGCATTTTAGATTTCCAGTAAGGATAATTTGATCCATCCAAAATTGGAAGTTTTAAAGAAGGAGTCAGTGGATAATCTATTGCAAAAACAAACTTTAAACACATGACCTTTAACTTAGTGTATCAAGTTTATGGCTCTAGCGCCAACTGAGAGTATGTGTGGGTGTATTTTCATAGTGTTGTTGAAAATGTTATACAACATGTAAAACAACATTTGACAGCGGAAGTATAAAAATGCGCAGTGCAAAGGATTTCAAAATTGTGTATAGTCTGTAATCCAGACTATACGAACCTCATGGTTAAAAACATCACTATAACAAGTAGTGAGATACACAAGAACCTCTTACAAGATCCTAAAAGGTGTAGTGAAAAACCACACACCAAAAATCAATCTATTCAATCAAGTAACTAGTGATCTTATTCAACCTAAAACTTGATCTAATAAGATAAACACAATACTGATGGGAGAGATTGTATTCCTCGACCAGTACAAATAGGATAACAATGAACCTCACACTCCTACTGGATACAAACACTCTAGGTTGTACTTTCGGTTGTGTCTCAGATGTTACTCTCTAAAGTTTGGAGTAGAGCAAATGGTATTTCACTTTTCCTCAAACTTGAATGTCGACCAATGCAGTGTATTTATAGACTTTCGGATCAACTGCATTGTGCCATCCACTAGGCTTGGATAGCCTTTAACTTCTCCTCCACTATCTCCATGATCTTCACTGTTGCTTTAAATATGGTTGAATGTTATATATATTTATTGCAAACCGTTCATATATTAGCACGTGTTACATTGTAGTTAACGTGGTGATACCCGATCAAAGAAGATCACGTTAACAGTCCCTTGTAAACTAGTGCGTGTTTCACAACTTAGATAGACCCGAACAGTTTATTGGTAGAAGTTGATGTGTAAGGCTCAGATTGGCTTGTCTTGACCAAGAGATTACACTAGTGCATTCGATGCGCTGAAGCAGACCTGCAGAGAGGATAAACTCATTCGCACTGACTTAAGGGATGAAGAGTTAGACCTCAGTGGTTGTTGATTTCTTAATCTCTGTCACTTAATAAGGACCGTGTGCGATTAGTAGTTATTGCTTTGACTTATAAATGGGAAGAGAATCATTGCGACTTCGATACCCTATATCTTGGGCAATAATATTAATTGTACGACAGTTACTAAATTAATACAGAGAATCGTGTGCTTGCAATGTCTTGCGTGATTGGTCCCCTTGGTGGGCTCGGAACCTTTAGCATACCAAATCTTGCAAGTGGAATTAATTTTTCGGTATGGATAATAAAGCTGAGTTGTCCTTACTCCAAGGATAAAGATATTAATTAATATAAAGCTTTTCAGTGACTTAATTAATTAATGGACTAAATAATCTTAAACACGGGAAATAATAATTGGGAGTCATATTACCGTAATATGGGTTAAGTTGGATAGTGCAATATTAATTATATAGTGCCATTAATTAATATTAATGGGCTGAATTATATTGTGGCTCAATATTGGAATTCAGAAGCCCATTGGAAGGTCCATCTTAATTCTCCAAAAGGCCCCTCAAGTAGCCCAAATTAAAGTCCAATAAATAAAAGGTGCTTAAAATAAAATAAATTATTGTTGCATTATTTTTCCTTAATTTTTCGAAAATATTAGAGAAAAAGAGGGAGAATGATTTTCTTGAAAAGATCTTTATGGAAAGGAGATAAGTATTCTTGGAATACAAGATTATCCCATAAATTCAAGAAATCACTCACTTGGTTTCTTTAATAGTAATTTTCGAAATATAAAGAGAAATAATAGGGAGAAGGATTTTCTTGATTTTCTTGAAAAGATTTTATGGAAAAAGATATGTATTCTAGGAATACAAGAATATCTCATAACTTCAAGAAAGATCCAATCTTGAAATATTCCCTATTATTTTCGAAAAAAATAGGCTAAATAAGGGTGTGAGATTTTTGTGGAAAAATTCACATGGAAATAAGAATATATGGGATATATTCAAGATTTCTTGGAGATCAAGAAAAGATCTTTCATAACCCTATTTTGAGCCTAATTTTTGTTCCCCCTCTCTATTATAAATAGGGGATGAATCTTTCATCCCCAAAACACAGGAATTGATCTTTTTTTGGAAAAATATCAGCGTCGATAAAATATCAAATGTTTTGAAACGTCGACAATTTGTGTTTTTTCGAAAAAAATTCAATTGCATGCAAGAAAATTCCATGTGCTGGAAATTTTAGAAATCCACAAAGGTGGTGCAACAATTGTTTATTTTCCCTTTGTTTTATTAATTGTTCATTGGAGAACCTTCCACCGGGGTTATTGAACAAGGAATTGGGAATACTTGAGAAGGACTTTTGGTGGGTATCCAGATACTTGATCCTGTCTGTCTCAGTCCGTTTCTCCAGCGGGTATGTTTACGTAAACTCCTAGAAATTCCGCATGCTAGGATCGTTTACCTGAAATATTATTCGCATGTTGTTGTTGGTTTAATTATTATTTGAATTCACATAGGTAAATTCATGCTAGTAATAATTGTTAATTTAAATTTGTGTTTATGAGGTCACCCCGATAGATCCTGGCAAATGTTATCCCAACAACTGGTATAGACGATTTAAATTGAAATTTTTATCCAAACAGATCTTTTAAACTGTAATTTAAATTGTTGTTCATTAAAATTGAAATTGGATAGTAGAAATGTTAGATTTGTTTTGCAGGTATCCAATTGTCATGGTATTTTAATGTGCTTATTTACATGCAAATAAATTGTGGTTTTTAATTCGATTCGTTCGGATTTATTTTGCCTCGTGAGAAAATCCACGAGTAGATTAGTATTTATTTGATTTGTTCAATGTAATAGACTAGTCTAGATCTAGGTTTATTTATTTTGAAAATAAATTATAACCGGATCAAGAACGACGACGGAGATGGAAAATTAAAGACGGACGTCCAAGTGCCCGAACGTACACGCGCCAAGGCGGAGCACGCGGGCTAGGCCGAAGGCCTAGCGACCGCGCGCATGGCTCAGGGAGACATGGGCGGGGTAGGCGGACGCGCGCTAGGCGGGGATGACTTGGGGTCGGGAGGGCAGCAGCGCACGGCGGGCGCAGATGGACGCGCATTCTGGGCTGTTTCGGACGCGGGGCAAGGGATCCCGGACGCGCATGCGTCTGGGCGATGCTCCGCGCGCATGTGCCGTGGGAGACGGGGTGAAATGGCCAAGCCGGAGGCGCACGCGGACTAGCTTTTTGGGTCGTGAGCTACTCATTTTCCGGACGTCGTCCTAACCCAAAACAGAGGACACTCGTTAAAGAATTGTTGCGGATTCAGTGGGAGCTTTTCGAGACAGACGATGAAATCAAAAGAAGAGACGATTTCTCAAGATCAAGATTTGGAATTTAAACCATGATAGTTGGATATATGTACCCAACTTGATTTATTTTATCTTGATGTTTGTTTTAAATTCGTGCAATTTTATTTGTTAAATGTGTTTGCATGATTTAATATTGTCTAAAGAAAATCTCACTTTCGAAAATTACTAAGTATGTTTTAATTGACAAATTTTATTCCGAATAATAAAATTACATCAATATTGACCTCCGTGATTTATTTATTTGTGAATTCTTTTGGAGAAATTTCCCCCACGGAATGGCCAAAAGATGGTTTTCACATGAATAAATTCCCAAAAGGATGATTGTGAATTATTATTAGTGGTGACAATGACCCTCCGCACGAGGCTCGTTCAAAGGAAAGTAGTAATTCTGTATTTAATCATGGTTATTGATGGTCCCGGTGGAAAACCCATTTTGCACGTGCGGAAGCAAAACATTTCAAAGCGATGCATATAAAACAGGGGTGAGGGCAGAGTGATTCCAAATTTTTTTTTAAGCTCATATGTTGTGTTTTGCTTGTAATCGAATTCATATGACAAGATAAGAACATAAAGCAGTAAACAACACAACAAAGTATAGTGGTTCGGAGGCTCAAGCTCCTACATCCACTCTCTCTGTTCCTAGGGAAATTCCTTCAAACGGGACTTATCACCCTCCACGGGATTGCCTATAGATATTTACCGAGCTCTCACACAAACTAGACTTATCACCCTCTCGGGTTCGCCTCGGGACTTATCACCCTCCACGGGATTGCCTACAGATGTTTAACGAGTTCACACTCCAACGGGACTTATCACCCTCACTCGGGATTGCCTAACAACTACCTCACTTCACCATGGGGTTTGGATTTGGTGTTGTCTCCAACTATGGTGAGATTTTCCCTTACATTTGTTTAGCCTCAATGCTAAGGTTGGGAAAATCTCTCTAAGCTTAGGATACATCGTGGGTTGCTTAGATTGGGTTCTAGAACACTCTTTGAATATATTTGTATATCTACAGACTTGTGTTCTAGGGTGGGAATGCTTTTGAGTATAACTCTCTTTGGCTCTGTAGCATTGTTGTTATCTTCTTCGCACTTCCACACCTGTTAATGAGGGAAGAACTTGTATTTATAGTGTGGATTTGAATGTTACCGTTGGAGAGAATCACATTCAAAACCATACTATTCTCTGTAAGTTCTCGCACTTTTTCCAGTCGGTTGTCTTCCTCTCATTGGTCCACGTCGGTGATCTTAATCGGGCTATATTCCTCGATTCCTCGCCTTGGAATCATTCAGATTCTCTCGAGTCTTGGATCTGTCTCGAGCCTTCACCGACTTTTCTTCAGGGACCTTGTCCGATCGAGCATCTTGACACTCAGCTGACTGAGTTCAGTTCTTCTTGTCTTCAGACAATCTGACCCTCAGTCACTAAAGACTTTCAGCCTAAGCTGATCATCGATGGCGTTCGATTCTCGATGAACATGACTTGGATGACTTCTCTTACGATGACTTCTCTTACGATCTGGTATGTAGATTTACGGTTTTTCGATATCTCGATTTCTTCTACTTTGATCGATCGGCTCACATGATCGGTCGGTATAGCGATTAGGTCACATATCAGTTTATCTGCATCAGATTAGTTCATCAGATTAGCATATTAGGTTAGCATATCAGGTTAACACATTTGGTCTCAATCACGTCTGATCTTGACCATCTGCTCATCTTCATATCTGATCTCGATCACGTCTGATCTCGATCAGTCTCATCTGCTCCTCTTCTGATCTGCAACCTTCTCTTCTGATCCGGTCATCTGGTCATCTAATCTGGTCTCCTGATCAGTTCAGTTTTGGTCATCTAATCATTTGACCTTCTGATTCTTCTGATCAGCTGGCTTAGCTTTTCTTCTCTTCTGATTTTGCACAGCTCATCAGTTTAACTTCGAACTCATCTAACTCATCTGATCTCGATCAGTCTCGTCTGTAGCCTTGTCTGATCTCGATCATCTACGTCTGATTTCGTGAGTTCCCCCTCAATTTGTTCTGTCGTTCCCCCTCAACTTGTTATCTGTAGATTAGCTTCAAAAACACAAGTTGATAATGTTTTGGCATAATTCATCAAAACTAAAATATCCCAACAATTTCCCCCTTTTTGATAATGATGCCAAAACATTTAAAATATATGCATTTACAGAGATCGAGTTTTAGTTTAGAAAAGATCAGTTCAGGTGGTCACTTTGAAAACTGGTGACCTTTTGAACTACCCGCTCTGATACCAATTGATGGTCCCGGTGGAAAACCCATTTTGCACGTGCGGAAGCAAAACATTTCATAGCGATGCATATAAAACAGGGGTGAGGGCAGAGTGATTCCAATTTTTTTTTTTAAGCTCATATGTTGTGTTTTGCTTGTAATCGAATGCATATGACAAGATAAGAACATAAAGCAATAAACAACACAACAAAGTATAGTGGTTCGGAGGCTCAAGCTCCTACATCCACTCTCTCTGTTCCTAGGGAAATTCCTTCAAACGGGACTTATCACCCTCCACGGGATTGCCTATAGATATTTACCGAGCTCTCACACAAACTAGACTTATCACCCTCTCGGGTTCGCCTCGGGACTTATCACCCTCCACGGGATTGCCTACAGATGTTTAACGAGTTCACACTCCAACGGGACTTATCACCCTCACTCGGGATTGCCTAACAACTACCTCACTTCACCATGGGGTTTGGATTTGGTGTTGTCTCCAACTATGGTGAGATTTTCCCTTACATTTGTTTAGCCTCAATGCTAAGGTTGGGAAAATCTCTCTAAGCTTAGGATACATCGTGGGTTGCTTAGATTGGGTTCTAGAACACTCTTTGAATATATTTGTATATCTACAGACTTGTGTTCTAGGGTGGGAATGCTTTTGAGTATAACTCTCTTTGGCTCTGTAGCATTGTTGTTATCTTCTTCGCACTTCCACACCTGTTAATGAGGGAAGAACTTGTATTTATAGTGTGGATTTGAATGTTACCGTTGGAGAGAATCACATTCAAATCCATAATATTCTCTGTAAGTTCTGCAGCTTTTCCAGGCTGGTTGTCTTCCTCTCATTGGTCCACGTCAGCTGATCTTAACGGCTATATTCCTCAGATTCCTCGCCTTGGAATCATTCAGGATTCTCTGAGTCTTCAGATCTGTCTGAGCCTTCAGCTGACTTTTCTTCAGGGGACCTTGTCTGATCAGGCATACTGACACTCAGGCTGACTGAGTTCAGTTCTTCTTGTCTTCAGACAATCTGACCCTCAGGTCACTAGCACTCAGGCTAACTGATCATCAGTAGCGTTCTGATTCTCAGTGAACATGACTTCAGATGACTTCTCTTCTGATGACTTCTCTTCTGATCTGGTATGTAGATTTCTAGTTTTCTGATATCTGATTTCTTCTCGCCTGATCTGATCAGCTCACATGATCAGATCAGTATAGCATTAGTCACATATCAGTTTATCTGCATCAGATTAGTTCATCAGATTAGCATATTAGGTTAGCATATCAGGTTAACACATTTGGTCTCAATCACGTCTGATCTTGACCATCTGCTCATCTTCATATCTGATCTCGATCACGTCTGATCTCGATCAGTCTCATCTGCTCCTCTTCTGATCTGCAACCTTCTCTTCTGATCCGGTCATCTGGTCATCTAATCTGGTCTCCTGATCAGTTCAGTTTTGGTCATCTAATCATTTGACCTTCTGATTCTTCTGATCAGCTGGCTTAGCTTTTCTTCTCTTCTGATTTTGCACAGCTCATCAGTTTAACTTCGAACTCATCTAACTCATCTGATCTCGATCAGTCTCGTCTGCAGCCTCGTCTGATCTCGGTCATCTACTTCTGATTTCGTGAGTTCTCCCTCAATCTGTTCTCTAGTTCCCCCTCAACTTGTTATCTGTAGATTAGCTTCAAAAACACAAGTTGATAATGTTTTGGCATAATTCATCAAAACTAAAATATCCCAACAGTTATTACTTAGGTATAAAATTGATATGCATATACTTCCTCGAAGTCCCTGTTATTTTTATATTGGTCAAGTGGGAGCCGACTATTAATTTTGAATTAAAGGTTTATAACTATTCTTGTTTGTAACCTGCTTGAATGTGTTTAAATAGACAGTTCACCCCACATGACCTATTTAAATTATTTTGAGATGTCGGCTGATGCATGTTCATATTTTTTTGATATTTTGATATGAATAATGTGATCGAATTATGTGATAATTTTGTGCTTATACAAATTGTTATTTATTTTAGTTCAGCATGTCGCAACCTTTACTGTTTGCTATACTTAAAGATCATTATTTATCTAGTGAAAATTATGTTGATTGGAAGCGAAAACTGATGATTGTCCTAACCGCACAAAAACACGAGTGGGTCCTTGATACTCCGAAACCTGATGAGCCAACTGGTGAGTCGAGTAAGGCGGAAAAGAAAAAACATGATGACTGGGAGCATTGTAATGACATAGCTAAGTGTACTATTCTTGGATCTATGACAGATGTGTTGCAACACCAACATCAAGAATTTACAACTGCTGCAGAAATCATGGAAAATCTTAAGAAGATGTTCCAACATCAGAACAGCATGGCTCGATAGATCACCTTTAGAGAGATGCTCTCGTTGAAAATGGTGGAGGGCACGCCCGTAAGGGATCACGTCCTCAAAATGATGGCTCATCTGAACAAACTTGAGGTTCTAGGTGCAGATTACGATATGGAAACTCAGATAGACTTGGTGCTTCACTCTCTGCCTAAAAGTTTTGAACACTTTTAGCTAACTATCAGATGAATAATAAGAAGTTCTCCCTAGCTGACTTGTTACAAGCTTTGGTCTCGGCAGAGACATTGATGGGACACCAAACTCAAGCTTTGATGGCAAATGGACCATCTTCATCTTCTAGGCCAAGGGAGGGCAAGAAGAATAAGGTCAAAGGCCAAAAGCAGTCAAACTCAACTGTTGCCAAGGGCAAGAGCAAGATGAGGGATGCTGGGGGTATCAAGAAGGAGCCAAAGGGGAAGTGTTTCAATTGCGGTGAGAAAGGACATTGGAGGTCTGCCTGTCCCAAGCCTAAGAGGAATGGGAAGAAAGGTAATTCTCAAGCACTAGTTGTTGAAACTTGTTTAGTGGCGTATGCTACCCACTCGTGGGTAGTGGATACGGGATCCACTGCTCATGTTTGTTTCACGTTACAGGGGTTCAAGTTGACCCGACAACTTAGTGGAAGTGAGATCCTCATCACACTGGGCGATGCTACGAGAGTAGCAGGTAAAGCAGATGGAGACGTGCACCTATCTTTTGAAGACAAGACTTTAGTTTTAAGAGATGTTCTTTACGTTCCTGTTTTTCGTAAAAACCTTATTTCAGTTTCAAAACTATTCTCACCATCCCCATAGTGTATGAGAAAAATGTATGAATTTCGATTATGGTCATTTCTAAACAAGTTACTATTTTTCGTAACGATGTGTTTATCTGTCATGGAACTTTGCGGAACAATCTCTATACTATTAACTGTGCACACCACTCACAAAATGCATATTTTAACACATAACTGTTTCAAGCAATAAGAGAAAACGTTCAGAAAATGTGAACGAGACACTTCTTTGGCATCTAAGATTGGGTCATATTAATCTAAATAGAATCCAAAGGTTGGTGAAAGATGGTTCATTGTATGTTTGGAGGATAAAATGACCAAGAGGACATTTGGAGCCAAGGGGAATAGAGCCACAGAAATGTTGCAAATCGTTCACACTGACGTGTGTGGTCCAATGTCAACCAAAGCTAGAGGTGGTTATGAGTATTTCGTGAGCTTTATCGATGATTACTCAAGGTTCGGGTACATTTTCCTCATGAAACATAAATCGGAAACCTTTGATAAATTCAAAGAGTTCAATGCCGAAGTGGAGAATCATAGGGAAAATAGTGTCAAGTTTCTACTATCTGATCATGGAGGCAAATACCTCAGCGATGAGTTTTTCAACTACCTATCAGACAAGGGAATTGTTTCCCAGTTGACTGCACCCGGAACCCCTCAATAAAACTGGGTTGCAGAACGAATAAACAGAACACTCTTAGAAATGGTCAGATCCATGATGAGTTATTCAGATCTACCCAGGTCATTTTGGGGTCATGCCTTGGAAATAGCGGCTTATGTTCTAAATTTGGTGCCATCCAAATCGGTTCTCAAAACCCCTAAAGAGTTGTGGACCGGGCGCAAGCCCAGTCTGAGACATCTTAGAATTTGGGGGTGTCCGACATACGTGCTAGACAAGGAAGCTGGTAAGTTGGATGCACGTTCGGAACTAAGGATGTTTATAGGATATCCCATGGGAACGAAAGGGTGTATGTTCTATGGTCCCGAAGATCAAAAAGTGGTAATAAGTACGCACTTTAAATTTTTGGAAGAAGATTTCATGAACAATAGAAAGCCCAAAAGTGAGATTACCTTAGACGAAATGAGAGGGCAAATTCCTATACCAATTGTACAAGTTGATATACCAAGTGTCATACCGACACAACCGGAACCTCGTCGTAGTGGGAGGATTGTTCGACAACCTGAGAGATTCATGGGGATAGGAGAATCTTCGGATTTGGTCCCCGGGGATAATGAATCAGACCCCTGGTCCTACAAGGAGGCGGTCCAAGATAAGGATTTTGAATCCTGGCAAACTGCGATGGAAGCCGAGATGGGATCAATGGATCATAATAAAGTGTGGGAGCTAGTGGAACCACCCAGTGGGGTAAAACCCATTGGATGCAAGTGGGTCTACAAGAAAAAAAGAGGACCGGACGGGAAGGTCGAGACCTTTAAAGTTAGGCTTGTGGCAAAGGGATACACTCAGAAAAAGGGTATCGATTATGAAGAAACCTTTTCGCCCGTAGCCATGCTTAAGTCCATCCGTATTCTCTTGGCAATAGCTGCGCATCTAGATTTTGAGATCTGACAAATGGATGTCAAGACAGCTTTCCTTAACGGGAGTCTTGACGAGGAAATCTATATGCAACAGCACGAAGGTTTCATTTCAAAAGGCCAAGAACATCTTGTTTGCAAGCTGAGGAAGTCCATTTATGGACTAAAGCAAGCATCTCGGGCTTGGAACCAATGTTTTGATCATGTAATCAAGTCTTATGGGTTTGATCAAAACGAGTTTGAAAGTTGTGTGTATAAGAAGTGTGAAGGAACTGCCTTGGTATTCTAAGTACTGTACGTAGACGATATTCTGCTCATCGGAAACGATGTAAAGGTTTTGTCAGACGTAAGGGTATGGCTGTCAAAACAGTTTGATATGAAGGACTTAGGGGAAGCCGGTCATATTCTTGGGATCAAGATCACTCGAGATCGAAAGAAAAGAATGATTGGCTTATCGCAAACATCATACATAGACACTGCTTTGAAGCGATTCAGGATGCAAGATTCCAAGAAAGGTTTTGTACCCTTCAGGCACGGAATCCATCTATCGAAAGACATGCGTCCCAAGACACAAAGGGAGATAGATGACATGAGAGGCATTCCTTATGCGTCGGAAGTAGGAAGCCTTATATATGTAATGTTGTGCACGAGATCGGATATTTGCTACGTCGTTGGCATGGTGGCAAGATATCAAAGTAATCCCGGAAATCAACATTGGACTGCCGTAAAGAACATTCTAAAGTATCTGAAAAGAACTCGGGATAGAATGTTGGATTACCAGTCGGACAACTTATTTCCAGTGGGATACACGAACTCGGATTTTCAATCGAACATAGATTCCAGAAAATCTACCTCTGGTAGTGTGTTTTGTTTGGGGGGAGGAGTTGTAACATGGAGAAGCGTTAAGCAGAAATGCATCGCCGATTCTACCATGGAAGCCGAATATGTAGCTGCTTGTGAAGCAGCGAAAGAAGCGGTGTGGCTCAAGAACTTCCTAGTGGACTTGGACGTTTTTCTGAATTTGCCCAGCACCATCATGGTTTTCTGTGATAATGCCGGAGCAGTTGCAAATTCAAGGGAACTGACAGCACACAAGGCCAGCAAACACATTGAAAGAAAATATCATCTTATACGAGAAATCGTTAAGAGAGGGGATATAGAGGTGGCAAAGATCGCGTTGGAAGACAACCTAGCTGATCCATTCAAAAAGGGTCTGCCTCTGTTAACATTCGAGAGACATGTGGAGGGAATGGGTGTCAAGAGCGTTGCCAATCTGCTTTGAGTATAAGGGGGAGATATATTATTAGGTTGATGTAGGTGACATTAAATGTCACTGTATAATACATTAGACGTGTTGTGGTATACTTAAAAGCAGACTTTGAGTATAAGTGGGAGTTTATTGGGGTTATACGTGAAAGTATGTTTTTACTTTGTATAACCTATGTATTAAACACTTATTTACTAAAATAAATTATTTATCATTGTTGCTTTAAATATGATTGAATGTTATATATATATTTATTGCAAACCGTTCATATAATAGCACGTGTTACATTGTAGTTAACGTGGTGATACCAGATCACAAAAGATCACGTTAACAGTCCCTTGTAAACTAGTGTGTGTTTCACAACATAGATAGACCTGAACAGTCTATTGGTAGAAGTTGATGTGTAAGGCTCAGATTGGATTGTCTTGACCAAGAGATTACACTAGTGCATTCGATGCGCTGAAGCGGACCTGCAGAGAGGATAAAACCATTCGCACTGACTTAAGGGATGAAGAGTTAGACCTCAGTGGTTATTGATTTCTTAATCTCTGTCACTTAATAAGGACCGTGTGCGATTAGTAGTTATTGCTTTGACTTATAAATGGGAAGAGAATCATTGCGACTTCGATACCCTATATCTTGGGCAATAATATTAATTGAACGACAGTTGCTAAATTAATACAGAGAATCGTGTGCTTGCAATGTCTTGCGTGATTGGTCCCCTTGGTGGGCTCGGAACCTTTATCATACCAAATCTTGCAAGTGGAATTAATTTTTCGGTATGGATAATAAAGTCGAGCTGTCCTTACTCCAAGGATAAAGATATTAATTAATATAAAATTTTTTCACTGGCCTAACTAATTAATGGACTAAATAATCTTAAACACGGGAAATAATAACTGGGAGCCATATTACCGTAATATGGGTTAAATTGGATAGTGCAATATTAATTATATAGCGGCATTAATTAATATTCATGGGCTGAATTATATTGTGGCTCAATATTGGAATTGAGAAGCCCATTGGAAGGTCCATCTTAATTCTCCTAAAGGCCCCTCAAGTAGCTCAAATTAAAGTCCAATAAATAAAAGGTGCTTAAAATAAAATAAATTATTGTTGCATTATTTTTCCTTAATTTTTCAAAAATATTAGAGAAAAATAGGGAGAAGAATTTTCTTGAAAAGATCTTTATGGAAGGGAGATAAGTATTCTTGGAATACAAGATTATCTCATAAATTCAAGAAATCTCCCACTTGGTTTCTTTAATAATAATTTTCGAAATATATAGAGAAATAATAGGAAGAATGATTTTCTTGAAAAGATTTTATGGAAAAAGATATGTATTCTAGGAATACATGAATATCTTATAAATTCAAGAAAGATCCAATCTTGAAATATTCCCTATTATTTTCGGAAAAATAGGCTAAATAAGGGTGTGAGATTTTTGTGGAAAAATACACATGAAAATAAGAATATATGGGATATATTCAAGATTTCTTGGAGATCAAGAAAATATCTTTCCTAACACTATTTTGAGCCTAATTTTCGTTCCCCCTCTCTATTATAAATAGGGGATGAATGTTTCATCCCCAAGACACAGGAATTGATCATTTTTTCAGAAAAATATCAGCGTCGATAAAATATCAAATATTTTGAAACGTCGACAATTTGTGTTTTTTCGAAAAAATTTCAATTGCGTGCAAGACAATTCCATGTGCTGGAAATATTAGAAATCTACAAAGGTGGTGCAACAATTGTTTATTTTCCATTTGTTTTATAAATTGTTCATTGGAGAACCTTCCACCAGGGTTATTGAATGAGGACTTGGGAATACTTGAGAAGGACTTTTGGTGGGTATCCAGATACTTGATCTTGTCTGTCTCAGACCGTCTCTCCAACGGGTATGCTAGGATCTTTTACGTGAAATATTATTTGCATGTTGTTGTTGGATTAATTATTATTTGAATTCACATAGGTAAATTCATGCTTGTAATAATTGTTAATTTAAATTTGTGTTTATGAGGTCACCCCGATAGATCCTGACAAATGTTATCCCAACAACGGCCATTACAGACTCGGTGATATAGAAGTTCTCTAGATGGAAGGGTAGCTCTCTTTCCCTTGCAGGAAAACGTTGTTTGATTAACAGTGTCATCGCTAGCTCTTTGGTCCATACGATGATGGTGTACAAATGGCCTGGGGAGCTCTTGCAGAAATGGAGATGGCCATTCATTGCTTTCTGTGGAAGGGCAATATCACGAAGAAGGGGTCTCTGAATGTGGAGTGGACCCGTTGTTGTGCTCTTATTGCAGAGGGAGGGCTGGGCCTCCGATCCATTTGACTTGCGAATGCTTCGTTCATCTGCAAGTTGACATGGGACGTTCTTACCTCCTCTGATGAACAGACTCGACTTCTTACAAACCGTTATTTCACCTCTGATGGGCAGCCCCAAAACGATAAACGCCAATCCTCAATTCGTTCGGCTATTCATGCGCATGTACAGATAATCCACGAGGGCTCTTATTAATTGATTGGTCGTCAGTCGACAATCAAGTTCTGGACAGACAATTGGTTAGGTTTCCGCATTTCTGACAGGCTCTCTATCCCTCATGATATCCTTGCTGACCTTGACTGCACTATGGGTGACTACTTTGTGGAGAGGGTTTGGTACTTCACTACATACTTCATCACGCATCATCTTGATGTGGTTCTTGATATTCTTCAGACCCCGATTCATGAGGGGGACCAGCGGATATGGCCTGCCTCGGGTACCCTTACTTCCAGACAGGCTTATGATCTCTTGAGGGCCCCCTTACGTTCGGTTCACTGGGCTTCTTGGTTTTGGGCCCCCTTCATCCCTCAGATGCGGAGCACCACCATTTGGAGGGCCATCTGGGGAAACTCCCCACCTCGGAGGCTTTTCACTGTCTGTCCTGGCCCCACTGTCTGTCCTCTTTGTTTCGAGGCTTCAGAGACACAGGAGCACATCCTCACTCAGTGCAGGTTCACTCGTTCCATCTATACTTCTATCTCTGATATCTTTAGTGTTCAGCTCTACTATGATACAGGTTTCTCCGACTTGATTTTACAGGCACAGCAGCTCCCTCAGAGCAAGCAGATACATATCCTCTGGCGCCTCACGTTTGTCACGATGGTTTGGGCTATTTGGTCTACTCGGAACAAGGTTGTCCATGATGACATTGCTCCTTCGCACCACGGGTGCATGACTCTTATTCTTAGCTTGGTTCGTGAGGCTCATCACTTCAAGCTTGGCTCGTCACACGGGATGGATGACATGCTGATTTGCTAGAAGCTACGAGTTCTGAATGTTCCCCGGCCACCAAAGACGACTACTGTGGTCAGATGGAGGCCTCCGCCTCCTGGGTGCTACAAGCTTAACGTTGATGGCAGTGTTGCTAATGAGAACATTTATGCTGGGTGCGTGGTCCGGAACTCAAGAGGGTTGTTTTTTGTTGCTTTCTCGGTTACTCTTAGCCAGGATATTGCCTTGGATACGGAGATTCTTGTGGGTATGCATGGGGTTGTCTTTGCTAGATCCATGGACTAGACAAATCTCTGGATTGAGTCTGATAACACAATTGCAATCAAGGTCCTTACTAGCAGCGGGAGAGACTTACCATGGCGTATCAAGGCCAGCTGGCCGAAGTTTGAGATTGCTCGGCGACAGGTTTCCCTTACTGCATCACATATCGTTCGAGAGGGCAACTCTATTGCTGACGGACTAGCGAAACTCCATAGGGATGAGGTTTGGATCGAGGGTTGTCCCGACTTCCTAGAGGATCTGCTTTTTTCTAATATGAATAAGGACTACTTCCATCTTTCGAAGTAGTTCTTCGTTTTAGATGAGTAACCCTTTTTCCCTTCGCTAGGGGTTTTGCCCCAAGGGGGGTTTTACCCTAGCAAGATTTTTAGTGGGCCTCCGGCCTCTAGTACGACCTGTGTACTTATGGCTTTAGGTTTTTTATTTTATTTTATTTTAGGTGCTACTTATTTGCGTACCAAAAGTTTCGGTATACAAAATTTTCTAATGGTATTGATATATACCGTCGCATACCAAAATTTTGATATACTATTTCACACCGAAATATCGGTATGCATACTTTTTTTAACAAAACATCTAATTTTTGGTATATCGAAATATCAAAATCTTAGAATATGCATACTACCATAACATACCGCAGTTCGCAGTATATTGAAAATAAAATGATATTTTTGGTATTTTTCAGTACGATAAGTGCGGTATATCCAAATTTTCGTTAACTTTTCACCCCTAACCATGAATATAAAGGAGTGAATTTTAGAAAAGAACACAAAAGTTGAGAAAGACATAATTTTATTGTCGTAATACCTTTTTTTTTTTTTAAGGATTGAGAATGAAAGAAGTTAGATACAAATTGACAAAGAGAAATCCTTGTTTTGTCTTAAAATTGTCCGAATCTTTTTTTCACAATAAATTGATAATTTGATACTTGACCTACAAAAGTTAAAAATTGAGTCCTTAAAGTGCAATAAATGACAAAAATAAATTATTTTTCTTTTTACAATTTCTCCTTTTCACTCGTACACATGTCTTTAAAAAAAGAATTACCTACATTTAAAAAGTTTTCATCATACAATTCTCACTTGAGTAACACATGAACCGAGACTATACGTGAACTCTATCATTATTATGTGCAAAAATTATCACTATTATGCATAAAAAAAATTCACTATTTAAAAGTATAAAATATTTTTTTAATAGTGAGAATTTTTGTGCATAAGAGTAATAATTTTTATGCATAACAACGATAATTTATATACATAATAGTGATATTAAAAAAATTAAGTTGACCATGAGCGAGTTCATATAAATTTTTGTCTTCTCACTCTTTGCTTAATTATAATATACACAGAAATTATTTTGTATGATTATCTTGTAAATACAATACAATAGTATTAATTTCATGTCAAAATATTGCTCCATTAAATACCGACAGAGGAAATACTTAACAAATTAATCAAACATTTTTAGAAAAAAAGTTGAAATGAAAATCAAATCTCAATTTCCATTTCATTGACTCATGTCATAGTACACACTAATCAGATGAAATCACAGTACACAACTTATCATGTCACGAATTAACAAGCAATTCCAATTTAGACCTATTTTCCTGATCAATGACATCTAAATAAACCGGATCCACAATCACGTGACTATCCACTTCCACCTTGAACTTATGGTTCCACCACAGCACCTTCGCGGTCCCTTTAATATCCACCTTCGAATCCAGCACCATCTCGCGGCGGCCCAGGTCAGCGAGGAACTGCTTGGCGTGGTGGGCCAGCTGGAGGCCGCTGAGCCGGGCCGGGAGGCGGAGGAGCTGGCAGGACCGGGGCGGCTGGGACCCGGCCTGGACCGGGGCCTTGCCCAGGAGCCAACCGGAGTAGTAGATCGACATCTCGGTGTCGGTGTACCGGATCGGGGCCACGTTCGGGTTGCTGACGTGGACGGTCAGGATCGTCTCGGCGTCCAGGGCCGGGAAGTTGAGCTTGAAGGAGGTGAGTTCGATGGAGATTAGGTGGAAGGTTGGGTCGCGAGGTTTGGCGGAGATGAACGCCGCCGCGGCGGTGGCGGCCGCCGCGCCGACCAGGGCGGACCCCCAGTGGAGGTTTTTATTTTTTGGCATTTGGGGTTTTGAGTTTGGTTAATGGTTGTTGGGGGATAAGGTGTGGTGGGTTGTTTGGGGTAGAGGGAAATGACGGATGGGGGTTTGGCTTGGGGTTGGTTTAGGTGGTGGTGGTGGGGGTAGGTTTGGTATTTCGGGGGGGCAGTTTTTTGCCGGTGGTAAGTAACCCAATTGATACGCGTCATTTAATGATTGGTCCTCTCCGGTATCCGCTCTCTATGGCTTTTCCTCTCTCCGCCTTTTCTGTGTGCTGGTCTTATCAGTTTTCTTCCGGTGGCCGGTTACCCAATTCAACAGCGATTAGGGTATGTTTGTTTCGGGATTTAGACGTGCGGGAAAAGTCATGACTTCGAAATTCTATGAATTTGAAAGTCTTGGTGAATAGTAAAAAATATGTGTTTGTTTTGAGGTTTTAATAGGGTGAAATTTTACTTTATGTCAGATCAATGTTTAATAATGATTGGTGTAATATTATTATATTGTGTTGAGAGTGAGAAAAATAGTGATGTCATTGTATTGAATTTTGTGGAAAATAAAGGTGTAGGTGTACTTTATAGAAGATAATTTTGAAGTCTAATTTTAAATCTCAAACTATAATGGGACGTGATTTTCAAAGTTCTAAGTCCATCCTGGTGAGTCCCAAAACAAATATACTCTTAGGTTATTTTTAAGACAAGGGAAAAAGTAACCATTTCGACGGGAAAAAATTGTTTTGTATTCATTTTTTATTAAAAAAACCCCTACTAAATGTCCCCTTTTTAATAAAGAGTAGGTGAAAAGAGAAATTAGAAACAAGCATACTACTACACCACGTTAAAACTTATTACATACTCTTTCATTAATGTATTTGGCTTTTTTGTTTGTAAAAGATACTAACAAAAAATATAATTAATCACATATAATTTGTGTCATCACACATCAATTGGAAGAGTTGATATTATATATTTTAAATGTTAATCTCACGATCATCAAAATTTAAAGTAATTCTTATCAAATCGTTTGCACAAGTGCATATTTTTTTCAATTAATAGTTTTAAAAAATACAAAACAATTAGCACATAAATACGAGTGTGCACCATTTTCATCTAGAAAAGCAGTTTCGAGAGTTTTTCAATGTGTTTTCTCCACTCATCGTCTAAAACAATAAAGTAACATTTCTCTTTCAGTCGTTTTGGAAGCATTTCTTGTATCATAAATTCAAAACATAGAAAAAGGTAAGTTCTGAAGTATTTTGAATTTAAATGAGAGCAATATTACATGCACAAAATAATCAGTATTATAAGCAAAATATAACAGTATTACATGAAAAAATATAACAGTATTACACTCTTAACATAACAAAAAAGTAAATTCTAAAACTTATTAGATATGAAATGAAGTAGCATTACAAGCGAAATATAATAGTATTACATTCAAAATATAAAAAAAATATTTATGAAGAGTATCAAACCAAAACGAAAGCAGTATTACAAGCAAAATATAATAGTATTACATGAAAAAATATAATAGTATTACATTCAGTATTAGTGTTAGTGTCCTAGAGACAATCCTTTGTAAGGACATAATGCTAAGATAATATTCAGTATTGGTTTAATATTATTGATTATTTAATATTAAATGTATGGTGTTACACTTGTTTGAATATTATGTTTGATTGTTTGCATTTGTTATTACCAGTGTTTCCATGAATCACTGATGTCATTGAGATTGTGAGAACTCAGATGACTTAAGCATGATTCTCAAATAGCCACGATCAAGGATCATCAAGAATGAGATATTGATGATGCAATTGAGATTGGTGTGCAATATGCATCAAACTCTTAGAGAGTGTAGTAAGATCTCACTTACTACGAAATACTAGGTATCTCATGATGGATGCACAAATACCTTAGAGAGTATTGATATACCCATCCGAGAAATTTTTTGATGTAGTTCCACTATATGTGTCTACGGGTGTCTCGGTTAGTGGGAGCGATGCGATACTCCTTTGACTTGAGGTCAATACGCACGACATGTGTGGAGTGATGAACTTTGACCATGACGATGCTTGCACCCTTCCATGGGTAGATATGGTTTGGATTGAGTTCATCACGAAGTTCATGTGCTTGGTAGTTGAGCCAAGAATATGATTCATTCCTCAAAGTGGATTTAGAGAGAATACTCATCTTCTCATCATAATTGGATCAAAGTCATTGGTCAATGCACGTCAACTTGGACTTTATAGCCAAGTGTGACATAAGTGATCAATTACTGATTAGAGATAATATGATTAAGTTATTTGAATAGACACTTCATCATGTTCAAGACTAATTGAGTATTCGTGAATGGAAGGAAGATATCGCAATAGCCCATGTTATAGTTACAGGTAGTTGCACGTTTCTCGCAACGTACCTCATATATTGAGAATGTCAGATTTATTGTCTAGGATTCAATTAAGACCGTTAGTTTGACTAATCACTCGATATATGAGGGCCTATGAGTCACACAACAAGTAATTCCCTTTTACGGATTATAGTTTATTGATAAAAATATCAAACTAGGTTTAATATTTAATTTATGGAGAATTAATTAATAATATTAATTTGGAATTAATTAATATTATTATTTAATTAAATTAGATTTAATTGAATAGGAATCCGAAAATAATATATGGAATATTATTGTAGGAAAATATATTTAGGGAAATCATATCTAAGAGATATGATTTGCAAGATTAGGAAATATATTCCTAATAAAGATTGCTTAATCATTAAGTTGGGCTTCCCTTATATATAGAACATCCTAGGGATTCATTAATTACTACAAGAAAATCTAATTTCTCCATAAAATCTAGAGTATGAATTTTTCTAGCAAATTCTATCTCAGATTCAACGCTGGCAAATCTGTGCGAGTCCGTACGAGGGGATTACGTAGATACCTTAGTAGAGGAAACTGCATGCGAATTACTGTAAGATTCCTCGTTATGATTATTCGTTCTCGTTTATGCAATTAACTATTCGTTGTTGGTGAACGATTAATTTCCGCTGCGCATGTATTACGTGTTTACGTCCTAGTAAATTCCGACAGTGGTATCAGAGTTTCAGACTCTTGATTGATTGCATAATTGTTTGATTTATAAAATTAAATTGTTTTATAAATTGATGTGGCACGAATGAATAGTTTTACCGCACCACATAAACATTACTTGCTCGGTTTTGGGGTGTGATTATTAGATAAACACACCCCTTTTCCCCTTTTATTTATCTCACACAGTTCGTCTTCCTGTTGGAATTTAGAGGCACGTAAACACGTAATACATGCGCAGCATAAATTTAAGTTCACCAACAACGAACAGTTAATTGCATAATTAAATACGAGTAAACGTAAACAGAATTCTGTTGGTCCCGATTTGAAAACCCATGAGTGCGGAAAATACCATGTAATGCATATAAAACAGGGGTGAGGGCAGAGTGATTCCAATTACTCTTTTTTTTTTTGCTTTTAAGAACGGTGTGTGTTTTGCTTAATCGAATGCATATGGCAAGTAAGAATATAAAGCAGTAAAGTACACACGATTTTATAGTGGTTCGGAGTCCAACTCCTACATCCACTCTTCTCTATCACAAGGGGCACCAACTTAACCAACTGGACTTAGTTTAACGTGTTAGTCCAACACCCAACAGATGTTTACCGAGTTCTCACTCAAAAGGAACTTATCTCCCTCACGGGATTGTCTACCCTCCCTTTCGGGATTGCTAGATGTTTACCGAGTTCTCACTCAAACGGGACTTATCTCCCACACGGGATCGCCTACCCTCCCTTTCGGGATTGCTAGATGTTTACCGAGTTCTCACTCAACCTACAAACTTATCCTACCAAACTGATTTGGGTAAGGTTTGTTTGGTTTCCAACTAGGTTGAGATTTTCCCTTACATTTGTTTAGCCTCAATGCTAAGGATGGGAAAATCTCTCTAAGCTTAGGATATTACATTTGTGCTTAGATCTAGGATAGAACACTCTGAATATATGCGTGTATTTCTTGCTCAGTGTTCTATGGTGGAAATGCTGGATGATTTGGCTCTGTAGCTTGATGGTTCACGCATTTCTCCACATCCACCTCCACACGAATAATGAAGGAAGAACTTGTATTTATAGTGTGGATTTGAATGTTACCGTTGGATGGAGTCACATTCAAATCCATACTATTATGTAGCTTTTTGCAGCTTTTCAGGCTTGTTGTCTTCCTCTCATTGGTCCACGTCAGCTGAATCTAATGGCTATAATCTTCAGGATTCTTCTGATCCTCAGGTTTCTTGATTCAGCGGACTTCTCTTCAGCGGACCTTATCGTCGGTATCTCGACACTTAGGCTAAACGAAGTTCAAATCTTGACTTCGTACATCCCCCTCAGTCAGTCACTAAGATTTCAGCTAACCGATCATCGGTAGCTTTTCGATTCTCGATGAACATGACTTGAGATGACTTCTCTTGATGACTTCTCGCTTTGATCTGGTATCTTGATTTACGGTTTTCGATATCGATTTCTTCTACGCTGATCGATCGATCACATGATCGGTCGATATAGCATCGAATCGTATGTATCGGTTTATCTGCATTAGATAAGTACATCAGGTTAGCATATCAGGTTATCTTATCTGATCATGATCACGTCTGATCTCGATCAGTCTCATCTGGTCATCTGATCTGGTCTTCTGATCTGGTCACTTCTGATCAGGTAACTTCTTATTCTTCTGATCAACTGGCTTTGCTTATCTTTTCTTCTGATTTTTCACAGCTCATCAGTTAACTCCGGAACTCATCTTACTCATCTGATCTCGATCAGTCTCATCTGCAGCCTCGTCTGATCTCGATCATCTTTATATGATTTCGTGAGTTCCCCCTCAACTTGTTCTCTCGTTCCCCTCAACTTGTTATCTGTAAATTAGCTTCAATAACATACAAGTTGATAATGTTTTGGCATAATTCATCAAAACTAAAATATCCCAACAAATTCTTACAACAATTCGTACACGGATTCCTCAACTATGGTATCCACGTAACAGTCGTTTACTAACTTGCACAGATCTTCCAGCGTCGAATACTCGAGATGAATTTGCTAGGAAAATTCTAACTTAGAGATCTTATGGAGAAATATAAATTCACTTTTTATGAATTCCCAAGAGCTCATATATATAGGAGAGGATTAGCTTAAGTCTCAAGCTAATCTAATTAGGAAATAAATCCCTAATCTTTATTTAAATAAATCTCTTAGATTTATTTCCCACATATAAATCTCTACGGATTTCGACATATCTCTACGATTTGTTTCCATATATATTAAATCCTACAATAATATTCCAAATATTATTATTGGGAATTCTTATTTAATTAAATCCAATTTAATTAAATATTAATAATAATTAATTCCAAATTAAACTATTATTAATTTCTTCTCCATAAATTAAATATTAAATCTAATTTAACATTTAATCAACCATTTATAATTAGTAAACAACCGTTACTTGTTGTGTGACTCATAGGCCCTCATATATCGAGCTATTAGTCAAACTAACGGTCTTAATTGAACCCTAGACAATAAATCAGACATTCTCAATATATGAGGTACGTTGCGCGGAAATGTGCAACTACTTGTAACTGAAACATGGGTTATTGCAATTTCCTCCTTTCATTCGCGAATACTCGATTAAGTCTTGAACATGATGAAGTGTCTATTCAAATAACTTAATCAATTTATCTCTAATCACTAATTGATCATGTATGTCACACTTAGCCACAAAGTCTAAGTTGACGTGCATCGGTCGATGACTTAGATCCAATTATGATGAGAAGATGAGTATTCTCTCTAAATCCACATTGAGGAATGAATCCTATTCTTGGCTCAACTACCACGCACATGCACTTCGTGATGAACCCAATCCAAGTCATATCTACCCATAGACGGGTGCGGTCATGGTCAAAATTCATCACTCCACACATGTCGTGCGTATTGACCTCAAGTCAAAGGAGTATCGCATCGCTCCCACTAACCGAGACACCCGTAGACACATATAGTGAAAATACATCAAACGGTTTCTCGGATGGGTATACCAATACCCTCTAAGGTATTTGTGCATCCATCATGAGATACCTAGTATCTCGTAGTAAGTGAGATCTTACTACACTCTCTAAGAGTATGGTGCAGATCGCACACCAATCTCCATTGCATCATCAATATCCCATTCTTGATGATCCTTGATCAGGGTCTATTTGAGAATCATGCTTAAGTCATCTGAGTTCTCACAACCTCAATGACAGCAATGACTCATGGGAACACTTGCATGAATAAATGCAAACAATCAAACGTAATATTCAAACAAGTGTATTGCCATACATTAATATTAAATGAACTATAATATTAAATCAAACTTAATATCATCGAGTATTATATCCTTACAATAGATTGTCTTTAGGACACTAACACTAACAATCTCCCACTTGGACTAGAGTCAATCACCTACATGTCTAAACCCTAGACCATCAAATGTCTAGTGTGTACATGAACACTCAGTGTTTTGGTGAAATGATCTTCCAAATTAAATATGTGGGAATACATTTTAATTCTACTTCTCCTATCGTTATGATCTCCCGGATTAAATGATAAGTCTTGGTACATGCTCGTTTATGCTTGTTGATCTCGATTCATTTGCTTGCGCAATCGCACTAGTGTTGTCTCAAAAAAAACTTTATTAGACAACTGCCACTCGGAACTACCCCTAGTTCTCTTAAGAACTAAAAATCCAGACATCCTCCTTGAGGCTTCTGATACAGCAATGTACTCAACTTCGATTGTTGAATCTGTGGTTCTTTTGTTCGGAACTATTTCAACTGACCGCCTCATTATTGAGTGTGAAACGTAACCTGACTGTGATTTGTAATCATCACAGTCGGATTGGAAACTTGTGTCAGCATAACCAGTGCCTACTAGTTCTGAGTGTCCACTATAGACAAGGAAACATTCCTTAGTTCGTCTAAGATACTTCAGAATGGTCTTGACAACAATCCAGTGAGACTCACCCGGACTCTGTTGGTATCTATCAGTGATGTTGATAGCGTAGGCCAGGTTTGGTCTAGTGCAAGTCATGGGATACATGATTGACCCAATTGCATATGTATATGGGACATTTCATGTGCTTGATATCAACTTCAATAGAAGGACAATCCTTCCTTGACAGACTGTGATAGCCTCAACATCCTCTTGGATCTATCCCTGTGGATCTTGATCCCTAAAATGTAGCAGGCTTCACAAAGATCCTTCATCATGAAGGTCTTTGACAACCAATCTTCAACGGACTGCATTAACGGGATATTGTTTCTCAAAATCAATGTGTCATTGAAATACACGATTATGAAAACAATATTCTTCCCGTTGTGTTTACAATAAACACAAGGATCTTTCGAATTTCTGATGAAGTCAAAAGACTTGATAGCTTCATCAAATCGAATATTCCAACTCCTAGAAGCTTGCTTCAATCCATAGATGGATCTCTTTAGTTTGCATACTAGATTAGAATTTGACTTAGATGTAAAACCTTCCGGTTGAGTCATAAACACTTCCTTATCAATGTTTCCATTGAGGAAAGCTGTTTTGACATCCATCTGCCAAATCTCACAATCATAGTGTGCTACTATCGCAAGTAAAATTCGAATGGACTTGATCTTTGCAACTGGTGAGAAGGTCTCATCATAGTCAGTGCCTTCGCGTTGACTATTACCCTTCACCACCAACCTAGCTTTGTAGGTTTGTACTTTGTCATTTGCAAATGGGTCTAACCCCTTTAGGCAACTCAACCAAGTCCCAGACTTGATTGGTGTGCATCGAGTCCATCTCGGATTTCATAGCTTCATGCCACTTCCCTGAATCAATATCTAATATTGCTTCAGAGTAAGTATTAGGATCGTCCTTATCCGGTATGTCCACATTATGAGTTCCTCCAAGAGGTAACTGTATCTAATGGGCGGAGTACGATACCTAATTGACTTACGGAGCTGTGGTTGTGCAGGCTGTACATTCTGATCGTGAAATTTTTGTGGTGCATTGATTTCATCAATGTCCAAGTTGGTTTACAACCATCAAGCGGCGACATTACATGTCCCTATAAAAGTCCCGTTAGATGTAGATCCGAGCAAAAGACGAGGGTCTTTAAGTATTCATTGGAACGAAATCTCCGGTTTACTTTTAATTTTGATGGAAGACATCTTATCAAATTAATGAGAAAACCATATTTTAGTGAGGAACGTTTTAAAGGCGGGGTATTAATTGTTTAATCGAGATCCAACATGTTAATCTATATCACATTTGAGCAATTATTGGGCGCCGCCTACCCAAACATGATTTTATACGGACTAACACTTATATGGGCGCCGTCTACCCAAACAATTAATACGGTCCGACAATTATTGGGCGCCGCCTACCCAAACAATTATAACGCGCACTATAACTAATAATGTAAATACTCAATTCACACAAACAGTTATACAAGTGGGGAGAAACTAATCAAGTTCTCGTTAAATAGTACGTGTAAAATATTCAATAAATATTTAGCATACGCAAACAACTTATTTTAAATCAACACGTAAATCAAATAAACGTGTTCAATTAGTTATCCATAGGTAAATTGTGCTAAAAATTAGAATTACCAACCAGTTCTAAACTTTCGGTTATTTCTAAAGTCTTTTCAAAAATATTTTGCCCAAAATATTAACTTTATCAAATTTTCATGAATTTGGTTCAACCAAACAAGCCCTTATTAATTTGCAGAATAAAAACAGCCAAACATGGCTTAATTTTTTTTTTCTTTCAGAATTTAAATAGTAAAATTACAAGGACTTATTTGCAGTTATTTAGATATTTGCTTAGAAGGACCTGGTGAGAATCTAATTTTCAATCCAGGCCCTTGAGCCATTGACGGGTATGAGAGCTTGGGCATTCGGCCCAGTCTCCGCGGTCCGACGCAGTGGTCGCCCGACGCCGGCGGCCATCCAATGGCCGACCGAAGTTCGGCCGCATCAGGCCTCGCCCCGCAAGCTCTAAGCCGGGTATCGAGAACGGCGACGCGCGGCACCTGCAAGTTCACTGATGGCCTCGCTAATGGCGACTCTAAGCCTTCCCTCCCGATGGTCGCCCGTAGCCGTCGCAACAGCCGTCGGATTTTTGTCTTGCCCAGCAAGGTTTAAATCCCGATGGACAGAGGAGACAACATGTGGCATGTTTTTCTAGGTGAATCAGCCTCCAGACAGATTGCGATCCATAATCGACTCAGTTCTATGGCAAAGAAGGAATTCGAAATTCAATTTTAATTTTGTCATAAGGCACACCAGTTGCAGATTTTCGAATCTGGTTAAAAAGGGATTTGATCCGTTTCTGATTAATTAAGAATTGATAAATCTGAACCTCATTATTTTAACAAGGTGGCTGAATTAATCAACAAACCAAATCAAAGTTATCCACCAGGCACGGGGAAAAATTTAAAATCAAGTCAAAATTTTGATTTCAATATCACGACCTAATTTCATTAATTCCATACCACTTTATGTACAGAACCTTTTGGGCAAAATAAAATTAAGTTGAACGATATTCAACCTACGGAAACCTTATAACATATTATACAATTAATATTAGAGCATGAGCTCTGATACCATTGTTGAAATTTAGAGACACGTAAACATGTAATACATGCGCAGCAAAAATTTAAGTTCACCAACAACGAACAGTTAATTGCATAATTAAATACGAGTAAACGTAAACAGAATTCTTACAGCAATTCGTACACGGATTCCTCAACTATGGTATCCACGTAACAGTCGTTTACTAACTTGCACAGATCTGCCAGGGTCGAATACCCGAGATGAATTTGCTAGGAAAATTCTAACTTAGAGATTTTATGGAGAAATATAAATTCATTTTTTATGAATTCCCAAGAGCTCATATATATAGGAGATGATTAACTTAAATCTCAAGCTAATCTAATAAGGAAATAAAATAACTAATCTTTATTTAAATAAATCTTTTAGATTTATTTCCCACATATAAATCTCTACGGATTTAAATTCCATATATGACATATCTCTACGATTTGTTTCCATATATATTAAATCCTACAATAATATTCCAAATATTATTATTGGGAATTCTTATTTAATTAAATCTAATTTAATTAAATATTAATAATAATTAATTTCAAATTAATCTATTATTAATTTCTTCTCCATAAATAAAATATTAAATCTAATTTAACATTTAATCAACCATTTATAATTAGTAAACAACCGTTACTTGTTGTGTGACCCATAGGCCCTCATATATCGAGCAATTAGTCAAACTAACGAACTTAATTGAACCCTAGACAATAAATTAGACATTCTCAATATATGAGGTACGTTGCGAGGAAATGTGTAACTACCTGTAACTGAAACATGGGCTATTGCAATTTCCTCCTTTCATTCGCGAATACTCGATTAAGTCTTGAACATGATGAAGTGTCTATTCAAATAACTTAATCAATTTATCTCTAATCACTAATTGATCATGTATGTCACACTTAGCCACAAAGTCTAAGTTGACGTGCATCGGCCGATGACTTAGATCCAATTATGATGAGAAGATGAGTATTCTCTCTAAATCCACATTGAGGAATGAATCATATTCTTGGCTCAACTACCATGCACATGCACTTCATGATCAACCAAATCCAAGCCATATCTACCCATAGACGGGTGCGGTCATGGTCAAAGTTCATCACTCCACACATGTCGTACGTATTGACCTCAAGTCAAAGGAGTATCGCATCGCTCCCACTAACCGAGACACCCGTAGACACATATAGTGAAAATACATCAAACGGTTTCTCGGATGGGTATACCAATACCCTCTAAGGTATTTGTGCATCCATCATGAGATACCTAGTATCTCGTAGTAAGTGAGATCTTACTACACTCTCTAAGAGTATGATGCAGATCGCACACCAATCTCCATTGCATCATCAATATCCCATTCTTGATGATCCTTGATCGGAGCTATTTGAGAATCATGCTTAAGTCATCTGAGTTCTCACAACCTCAATGACAACAATGACTCATGGGAACACTTGCATGAATAAATGCAAACAATCAAACATAATATTCAAACAAGTGTATTACCATACATTAATAATAAATGAACTATAATATTAAATCAAACTGAATATCATCGAGTATTATATCCTTACAATAGATCATCGAGTATTATATCCTTACAATAGATTGTCATACAAGTGTCTTGACTCGTTTTGTTTTCTTTGGCGGTCGCTCACACCTGTGATGACGCGTCTAAACCGATTTTATTCGCGGTGGAGCCCCACTGAATCGTCTCAATTCAGGACGATGATGCTTGACCCCCTTTCGATGCTCGACGATCGCCTTTGTTTCGATGTGATTCGGGGCGGCGCGCCACCGAATCGATTGTCTCTCGTTTGTCCGTGTATGCTCTGACCCAGTTCGAAGGGGCCATGGCCCCACGTGTGTCCCCTTGTTTCATTCGCGGCGGTGACTCGCACATGCACTGAATCAGTCGGGCTTGGTTTCGATTTTGCATTGCTGCATCTTTTCAATCGTTCTGGGTTATTGTTGATGCTTAGTGTCTGTTATGTCGATTGGGTTTTTTGGTTTAGAACTGATGAAACTATGATTGATTAAACCCTAATAGTTGGAACAATTTTGCGGATTGTTTGGAATAATTCTAATGAACTGTGATGAATTATTAGACGTTTGATTAATGTCGGTTGACCCGATTGAAAATGGTTTTGGAAACCGGGCGATGAAGGGGAAGGACTGTGATAAAATTGGATTTAGGACAGACACTTACGTGCAATTTTTGAAATTTGCACATAACCCTTTTGAAAATTTGATTTTTAAATTGATAAAGTTTAATTTTAAAATTGGATTTTTGGTTGGACCAAATAATTAATTATATTAATTACTAATTTTAATAATCTTAAAACTGAATTTAAAATTGGATTTTAAAATTTAGTTTTAAAAGGGTTATTAAAATCCCACTTAGTTAACTTGTTTATTTAAATTCGTTAACACATTTATAGTTTGCATTATAACTGTTTGGGTAGGCGGCGCCCAATAATTATCGGACCGTATTAATTGTTTGGGTAGACGGCGCCCATATAAGTGTTAGTCCATATGAAATCATGTTTGGTAGGCGGCGCCCAATAATTGCTCAAATGTGATGTAGATTAACATGCTGGATCTCAATTAAGCAATTAATACACCGTCTTTAAAACGTTCCTCACCAAAATATGGGTTTCTCATTAATTTGATAAGATGTTTTCCATCAAAATTAAAAGTAAGCCGGAGATTTCGTTCCAATAAGTATTTAAGACCCTAGTCTTTTGCTCGGATCTACATCTAATGAGACTTTTATAGAGACATGTAATGTTGTCGTTTGATGGTTGTAAACCAACTTAGTTTTGTTTCACCAGCCCTCACGGGGAACAAAAGTTAAGGGACATCAATCGAACTAGGTTCGATTAACTAGGAATTGCATTTTGGCAATTGGTTTGGAGACCTAATAGTTATGTTGTTATAATGATCAGGCCCTCGTTGGGATTATGATAGTAGTAATGTGGATCCTAGTATATTACAATTTATATTTGATATTGTTGGTCCCGGTGCAAACGAGTCTTACACGTGTATGGGGGGGGAATACATGTGTTCAGTGATTTTAAAACTTTTTCTTTTACTGAGGTCAGCTTGGGTCAGGTTGTCCTTATGATTTGGTCCTGAGAAGCACAAATCGCTCTGAGTCAAAGTCTACTGAGACAGTGATCCTGAGCTGCTTTCAGATACCTCAGATAATCCCAACTAAGTCCTGAGTTTTCAGAGATCCTGAGTTGCTTGGATCAGATAACTAACTTACTGAACCCTCAGAAGAGTAAGTTCAGTTTGGTAACTATCTGTTCTAGCTACTCAGATGTGCGGAATGGTTGGCCCTTAGTTTATACTCGTTTTAAGCTTTTGCTGAAAACCTTCCTTTAATGGAATAGTGATTAGGTTGTGATTCAATTTATATGTTACTTTCAGTGGATTGATTCCAACTGAAATATCAGTGAAAATATGCTTTCAAAACACAGTAATGCAACAGATAAATCAAGCAAAACAGAAAGCAAAGAACACAGCAAATTATAGTGGTTCAGAGACTCAAGCTCCTACGTTCACTCTCCCTGATCTCTTCAGAGAAATTCACTAATCACTTCCTAAGGCTTTCTGACTACCTCTGTAGTTTACTAACCTTTCTAATTTTGAGCTTTCTGACTACCTCTGTAGTTGACTAACTCAAAACTCACACAAGCTTTCTGTCTATCCAAGATAGATTACTCACTTCTTCTCTAGAGCTTTCTGACTACCTCAATGTAGTTTACTTACTCTTTACAACTCCAATCTCACCAACAATCACACTCAAACTACCTTACAAAGGGTTTGGGATTTCTTGGTTGGTTTCCAACTAGGATGAGATATCCTTTACAATAAAGAACAATGCAAAGGCTAGGATATCTTGACTAAGCTTTGGATATATCATATCAAGCTAGGCTTAGTGGAATGAGCTCTCTTCGAGATAAAACACTTGAGAAATTCTTGGGTTTTCGAGTGCTTCAACTTGCAATAATAAGTTTGAGCTCTTGAGTTGCTTACAAATTTCCCGTAACCTTACAATGTAGAAGGTCACAAGTATTTATAGGCATACACCAAGGTCACTCTTGAAAAACTATCCGTTGGAGAGATAGCTTCGTGAGTTTCCTCTTATGGTGTGTGAGAAACTGCTATATTTAGGGTTTGACACTCCCTAACATGTTTTAGGCAATAGCCTTTCATGTAGTCGGTCTTCACTTTTTGCTCTCGGAACTTAGTACTTCGACATCTTTTTCGACTTTTCGTTGTCGATTGTCGATGGTCTGATGTTGTCTTCCTCTTTTTGACTTTTGTCTCCGGTTAAAAGTAGAAAACTCAACTGCTCTTTTGGTTACAATCTCTGAGTGATATAACCTTAACAACACTTTGTCTTAGTTCGTTTTGTCTGCATTTGAATGTCTTGGAAAATATCTATTTTTCTAAGGAATCGCGATCTTCTCAGTATTGCATCATTCAGATAGATAATTTCAGTGCCTTGGAACATTCAGTTTATCTTTGAGCATTCAAGACATTCTTGAGTCTTGATAATTCGCGGCCTTCATATCTTTGATCTTGATCTTTTTAGTCTTACGCCTTACGTGTCTTGAGTCATCTGAGTCTTCAGGGTCTTCTGAGTCTTCAGGGTCTTCCGAGTCTTCAGCGTCTTCAGAGTCTTCAGAGTCTTTATAGATACACTGACTGATATACTGAGTCTTCATGCCGAGTCTTCAGTTCCTCAGTTTCATACTGAGTCTTTAGTATCTCGATTTCATCTTGAGTCTTGATATCTCGATTTCATCTTGAGTCTTGATCCTCGATTTCATCTTGAGTCTTGAAACTTTCGATTTCATATCAAACTTCGGTTTCTTGAAACTTTCGAGTTCTTCAGAATCTTCAGATCCTAATCTGATCTATATCTGCTGACTATACATTTTGCAGATATTATCCTGAATACTCTAAAACTTAATCCTGACTCAACTATCAAGATTATCCTGAACATGTCATACTCAGGGGTTTTGGGATCTAATCAAAATCATATCTTTATTAAATTTATCTCCCAACAATTTCCCCCTTTTTGATGATGCCAAAACCTATCTTGTTACAAACATACTTAACCTATACTCAGGTTTCAGTTTATCCTATTACAAGATTGGTTTTATCTCCAACAGAGACTTTTCCAACAATTTCCCCCACAACTAATGAGTCTCTCAACAATTAATCTCCCAACAATTTCTTCAGTAAAGAATCTCTCAAAGGATTCATCACCAAATACTTAATTTCCCAACAATTAATTCAGAGACAATTATTCAGGCATATCAAAATTAAAAGACATGTAAATAAGATAATGAGATATTATCTTTTGAGCATAAATGATAAGTTTTCATTGATGATAGTTAGACTGTTACAAGTTTACAATGAATCTTATCTAACAAAATCAAAAAGAAAAAAAATATTACATGAATCTTCTGAGTCTTCATTCTTTAGTCTTCTTCTGTTCTTCAGCTCGGCTCTTCAGTTCTGGTCTCCTTCCACCTCATCAGCAGGGACTTCGAGGTTGAACATTCCATAATACCTTATTTTCAGCGCATCTCTTTCTTTAATGATATCAAGATTGTTCCCTGTCAGACCCAACTGAATGGCGTACTGAGATATTTCTTAAGCAATGGCTTTCTCATTTACACAGCCATTCTCCAGTCTGGGAGGAGGGTACACGTATGGACCAGGGGCGGTTATCTGCACCTTTCCTTCATCCGCAAGATTTATCCAGCTTTGAAGATATTTAGGATAGAAGGTCAGGAGATAGTCGATGAAAGCCTCATTGGGATCTGAGCTCTCCCCTCTCCATTCTCTGAGCACATCATAATGGAACCAAAAAGTTCTCTTAATTTCTTCCCATGCATCGTTGAGCTGGACTGACATCCATTTGTCAACATGCGGCCATTTCTGTGCTTTTGTGTTCCCTCTCCTCTTGCTTGCGAACTTTTTGAACCCACTCCTTCTTTTCTGCTCTTCTTCTACCTTCTTTCTGATCACTGGTACACCAGAAACAGAAGCAGACTTTTTAGCTTGTTCAATCTGGAGTGTTTTCAGAGCACTTCTGGTATTGAAGACCTTTTTCTTTGGCTCAACCTCAGATTCTTCAATATCCAGCATCAATTTTCTCTGAATTGGCTTAGAAGCCTTTGCTCTTTTGCCCTCAGGTTCTTCCATCGCCATAGCCTTTCTCTTGATGGGCATTTCAGCACCAGCTAGGCTTGTACCAATTCTTCATCTACCACTCAGTTTTTCTATAGCAACTTCCTGCATTGTTTCCTCTGAAACCTGAGTGTAGACTGGCTTCTCCACCTTCTTGAACTTTAGCTTCTCAGTGGCTTCTATCTCTTTCATGGCTTCGGCAATGATATTCTTTTCAGCATTCTTGACAACCTTGCACTTCAGAGTATGTTCCAATAAAACCCTGAGATCAGCTCTAGGTCTTTCCCCCTTCTTGGAACCATACTCTGGCAGAAGCCTGGAGAGTGCTGTGTCCATATGGTATTGTTTTTTACTGACACTCCGCACCTCCCCTGCCATCTGATCTTGCTCCTCCTCGAGCCTCCTAAGGTGGTTCTTCGCCATAGAGAATTCTTCAGACAGATGAGCAAATTGGCTAGAGATAGCTTCCTTGAACATATCTGTCATCTTGGCCATGAGCATTGAGCTCATTTCCTCAACAACATTCTTTACCAGCTTCTCATTCTTCTCTACCAACTTTACTTCTAGAATCTGAGTCTGCTCCTGATGCTTCTGCTTCAGCTCTGCATTAAGCTCAGCCTTGACCCCCTCCATCTTCTCTTCTAATTTTCCTTCCATGGAGGTCAGCTTGTCTGTCAGAGTATCCTGAAGCTGCACCAGTTCTGAAGAAGAACTCAAGCTATCAATCTTCTGAGCTTGGTTGGCCAATGCCTCCTCGATCTGAGCAACTTTGGTCAGGATTGGCTCAACCTTCTCCAGTTTCTCCATCACAGGGGAGAGGTCAATCTCAGGAGCATATCTGATCTGCTGTGCCTCCTGAGTTGGCTGTTCATCCTGAGTCTCAGTCTGAACCTGAGCTTCAGTTTGAACTGGGGCTTCAGACTCAGTCTGAGTCTGGGATTCACCCTGAGCTTGGGTGTCCAGCTGAGTCTCAGTCTGAAGGCTAACTTCAGTCTGAGGATGTTCGACAGCAGCCTGATCAGCATCAGTTGAGTCTTTCTCCTTCTGAGATTGACTCTCATCATCCCCTTGTTGGTCCCCATCCTGAGATTTATCTTTGGAGCTCGGGGCACCAACTTCAGCAATCCTCTCAGCAACCTTCCTCTTCACAAGCTCATCAAAGTCTGAGAATTTCATCCTGAGCTTGGTTTTTCTGAACCCTGAGAATTCAGTGAGAAAAGTTGTCTCCTCGTTCCACCAGTCTCCGCCTCTAAATGAAGCAATGTTGAGGCTCAGCAAACTCTGAGGTTTGGGCAGGCATCTCCCCAGTCTGAATCTGACATGGTTCTGAGGTCTGAGCTGGCGCCTCCTTAGTGGGAATTTCAGTTTGCTCTGAGAACTGAGCGGGCACTTCCTCAGAGGGAATCTGAACATTCTCTGAGGTCTGAGCAGGTGCTTCCTCAGCAGGAATCTGTACTTGCTCTGAGGTCTGAGGTCCTCGAAAGATTTCTTGAGAGAACTTATCTGAACTAAGCGACGTCTCAAGAACCTCAGAGAAGACTTGCTCCCCAGTTTGATCCTGTGCCTTTGAGATAGCCTGAGCCAATACAAGTAAAGGCGATTTCTGAGCAGTTTGGCTCTCAGGCTGAATCTCCTCAGTCTCACTTTCTTCATCCTCATCAGTGAGAACCACCATTCTTTTGCGCTTTGGAGCAAGGGTCTTTTGCTTCTTCAATTTCTCATCCTGCTCCTTCTTGGCATCCAACAAAACCTTCCCCCTGGTTTGTTGGCTTTCTTCAGCAGCAGCCGCAACTGGTGATTCCACCTTTTTCTCTTTCTTTCCCTTGATAGTCCTCTTTGCAGCAATGGGCTTGAACATTACTTTGGACTTAGGGAATGGAGTAGAGTTGGAAAAGATATCCTCCTCCTCTCGGCACATTTCCAAAATAAAAGCTATTTTGGTGGCATGGAGGATCCTGCCTTTGATCGATATTACCCCATCCTCCCTTTTTATGACCTTGGCTTGCTCACTCACCACCTTGATCAGATACTTCAGCCAGTTGAAATCCTTGGTGGGTGAGTCCTCAATCGCCGCCATCAGTCGGAGTTTGGGAGTGCTGATCTGCTCAAAGCTTCCAGATCGACTCATGATGCACTTTCCAACAATATCCATCAACACTCTGTACTTCGGCTTTAAATGCCGCTTATGCAGAGTTGCCTCAAACTTAACAGGATTCTCAGTAATCCCATCAAGATACTCTTGCTCCCGTCCCAACATATACAATGAGGGGTCATCTCCCCTATCGCACAACTCAAAAACGTCGTTTAAATGCTTAGGGACAATATAAAGCTCTCGAACAAAATCCACATACTTCATTGATTGTTCAAGATGTGAAACAGAAATCTTGGACTCTATACAATCATCCTCATCTATTTCCAAATTAGAGACGAACTCGATTACCTCACGAGTATACTCCGCCTCCGGTCGGTTTGCGACTAGATTCGTCAGTTTCGTCAACCGAATCAAGTGGAGCGCTTCTTCTTCGTGCTTGGCATTTGAAGTACTCTCCAAAGAAACCACGTACTCATACCATGGCTTATTTGTTTTGGCTAATCTTTCGAATATGGTAGGAGCCATTTGAGATTTGAAGATTTTAGGGTTTTGAGCGATGAAGCTTTTCTAGGTAAAAGGGATTTATTTGCAGAAGTTTTTGGGAATGAAGGGTTTAATAAAATTTGGCTTGAATGGCTTTCTCAAAGAATATATAATTCGAGATTGCGGGAAGTCGTACCGGTTGGTGAAAAGCAACGATTAAGATTAATTTACGATTAATTGGGTATGCGAAAGGTCGATCTCCGAAAAGTAAGCCGCCAATTTAACCTCATTGGTGATTAAATGTAACAGAGCATTTAATGACTGTTGACCTTCTTAGGAAATTTTCAAAGATCCCGCCCAAAAAAATTCGTCAGGTGTTTTGTATTTATTGCAAATGATTACTGAGTTTCACTTAAGCAATAAATGAGTCGCATGAGTCATTACTTCTTCAGACTAATTTCCCTCTATCAGTCTTACTGAGTATTGACCTTGATAAAATGTCAGTATGATTCTCGAAAGTAATCGAATGGGTTCAAGATGCTTCTTGAAAATCTTGACCTTCAAGAAATCTGAGTTTCGAGACTCGATTCGGATTTACAATTTTATCCCCGAAGTTTCTCGAGAATCTGAGAAAACTTCATGCATCTGAAAACCTTCAATTTTTCAGATTTTACTCTATACACCTGGATCCAACATCCCTAATTCAACTGATAGATCCTGAAATCTTGATTCAGGCAAAGGTTTAATCAAGATATCAGCTCTCTGCTTATCAGTATGAATTTTCTCCATCCTGATGTCCTTTTTCTCAACATGATCTCTGATGAAGTGATGTCTGATATCCACATGCTTGCATCTGGTGTGCGATACCGGATTTTGTGAAATAGCAATGGCACTATTATTGTCACAAAATATTGGTACTTCATTGGCTACAACTTTATAATCCCTTAATTGTTGTCTGAGCCAAAGAATCTGAGCACAACAACTTCCTGCAGCCATGTATTCACCCCCAGAGAAGATCTTGGTTTGCTACCGAGGTCTGTTTCTTTGAAAACCAAGATATCAGCTTACTTCCAAGAAATTGACAAGTTCCTGTAGTGGACTTCCTGTCAATTCTACAACCTCCATAATCAAGATCCGAGTAACCAAGCAATTCAAGGTTATCATCAATCGGATACCATAATCCTCTATTCATCGTGCCCTTAAGATACTTCAAGATCTTTTTGGCGACCTCCATGTGACTAAATTTAGGATTAACTTGGTATCTTGCACATATCCCAACAAAGAAAATGTTATATCCGCCTACTTGCGTGAGATAGAGCAATGATCCAATGATTCCTCTATAATCGGTATGACTTCTTCGATTTGCCTTTCGTAATCGGGATCCATCTTGTAGTTAGTATTCATAGGAATTCTAACTCGCATTGCAATTTCTGCATACACCATATTTTGCAATCAGATCTCTGGTGTACTTTGCCTGGTTGATGAAGATTCCTTCCTTTGATTGTTTCACTTGAAGACCTAGAAAGAAATTCATCTCTCCCATCATTGACATCTCAAACTTGTCTTTCATCAGTGTTGAAAACTTTTCACATAGCTGATGGTTTTGAGATCCAAAAATGATGTCATCAACATATATCTGAACTAGTAAGATATCTTCTCCATCTTCTATCCTGAACAAAGTTCTATCAACAGTTCCTCTGACAAAACTGTGGTCAGTAAGAAACTGAGAAAGAGTATCATACCATGCTCTTGGTGCTTGCTTAAGACCATACAAGGCTTTTTTCGAGCTCAGAACTTGGTCATTCTCGTTCAAAACCGGGAGGTTGTTCTACATAAACCTCTTCCTTAAGCACACCGCTCGAAATGCACTTTTCACATCCATTTGATAGATCGTGAACTTCATGTGGGCAGATATGCAAGAAACAATCGATGGCTTCTAGTCTTGCAACAAAAGTAAAAGTTTCATCATAATCCAAGCCTTCTTCTTGGGAATAACCTTGTGCAACTAGCCTTGCCTTGTTTCTTACAATGTTGTTGTTTTCATCTCTTTTATTCTTGAATACCCACTTGGTTCCAATGACATTGTGCCTTTCAGGTCTATCTACTAGCTCCCATACTTCATTCCTTGAGAACTGATTCAGCTCATCTTGCATAGCAATAATCCAAAAAGAATCTTGTAGAGCTTCATCAATCTCAGTAGGCTTTTTTTCTGATAGGAAACAGCAGAATAGTGCACTTTCACCATGGAACCTTCTTGTTTTGACACCTTCAGTTAGATCACCCACAATCTGACTTGTAGGATGACTATCTAACCATCTTCTTCTAGATGTTTCCCCTTCAATAATATCCTCAACATTTAAAATGTTAGGTTCAGTTAGTTCAATAAACTCAGGGAACAACAGAAAATGAGAAAGGGAATCATCTTCCTCAGGGGAAATTATATTCAGAACATTGTCAGAGACATTTGTTCCCCTTTGGTTGATAGATTCAGAATTTGTCTCAGCTGTGACCACATCTTCATTGGCATCACATACCTGAGTCTGAACTGGTGTCTGTTCAGATTGGTCAGCTTCAGTGTGTTGGTTCTCCTTCAGTGAAGACTTTCCATCCTGAGTCTCACCATCCTGAGTTCCATCCTGAACTTCTTTATCTGAGTCTGAGTCACTCCAATCATAGATGGTGACTGACTTCTTCTTTTCAGGTTCAGTGGATGTTTTGTCATTCTTTTTCAGGCTTAATCTGGTGATTCTCTTGGTCAGTTCTGTTGGGATTATACTAAAAAGTATGCTTTTTACTTTGTATAATCGAAACTAAATTTTCAGACTTATTTACTGAAATAAATTGTTTATCACTGATGCTTTAAATATGATTGAATGTTATATATATTTACTGCATAACTGTTCAATAATTCTTACGTGTTACACTGTAGTTAATTTAGTGATACCAGATCACAGAAGATTAAATTAACAGTCCCTTGTAACTAAAAGTACGCCATTCACGACCTAGATGGAAATGAACAACCATCGCGAAAGGTTGAGGTGTAAGGCTCAGATTGGTTTGTCTTGACCAAGAGATTACACTAGTGCATGACTGATGCGCTGAATAGGACCTACAGGAGGATAAATTCTTCAGAACTGAACAAGGAAGAATTAGACCTCAGTGGTTCGTTGTTTCTTAATCTTCGTCCCTTAAATAGGATCACGTGGGATCGGTAACTATTGCTTTGACTTATCATGGGTAGCGAATCAGAGTGAGATTCAATACTTTTTATCTTGGGCAATATTATTGGTCACATGTGATTGCTAAGATTTAATACGAAGAATCGTGTGCAAGTACGCTTGCTTGATTTGCCCCCTTGGGAGGTTCATAAGCTTTATCATACCAAATCTTGCAAGTGGAATTTGTTTTCGGTATGGATAATAATGTTGAACCGTTCCTCGACCAAGGACAAAAGATATTAATTAACGGAAAGCTATTTCAGTGGCTTGAATTAATTAATGGGCTAGATAATCTTAAACACGGGAAATAATGACCGGGAGCCATATTGACTGTAATATGGGTTAAGATGGATAGTGCAATATTAATTATGTAGTGGGATTAATTAATATTTATGGGCTTGAATTATATTGTGGCTCAATATTAGATATTCAAGATCCATTAGAAGGTCCAATCTTAATTCTCCTAAAGGCCCCCTGAGTAGCCCAACATATAGTC